>WOAB01000335.1:0-1200000 GCA_027886185.1 Rheum nobile | reverse complement strand
TAATAGAATTCAAAACCCTAATCCTGCAATATGAATAATACCAATAAAACTAGGTGATCAGGCTAGAGAAATCAATAAAACTCAATGGGATAAAGCACAAGAGAATCATAATATTCAAGGATAAAAAAAGGAATAATCTCAATATCAAATTCAAACCAATGATTCAATTGTCTAGCCAAAAACAAATCAAAGAACTAAACTAAGAAAAGGAAAAAGATGAAGAAAGGTAAAACCCAACTTGGGGTAGAACTCAACTTGCAAAAGTAATGTTCTAAAGAAAGAATATAAAGACTTTGCAAAACCTAATTTCCATAAGATAGGAAATAATATCTAAAAGGAAATAAACGAACAAAAAAGAAACTAAAAGGAAAAGAAATAAAATAAACTCGGACGAAAATCCCCGACGCGCCAGGAAAGGATCCGCGATCGCAGAAATATATTCGCGACCGCAGAATAAGTCTCTGAAGTCCGCTGTCTGTCGAGTCTCCACGCCCGCGATCAACTCCTCCGCGCCCGCGGCTGGCACTTCTGCGACCGCGGCCCACTATTTTGCGATCGCGGCTGGGCTTCTGCAACATCTTCTTTGCTTCTGTTGTGGTCTTCTCTTGTGGCTTTCTCCTCCATCTTCTCAAGTCTTCAATTAAGCACTTCAAACCACCAAATCAACTTTTCTTCTCCTCAACTCCATTCTCCTAAATTATGCTCTAAAACCATACAAATGGCACCCACAACTCTGGTAACAACTCCTAGTTAAACCTTACAAAGTAGCGTTGATTAAATTCCCTCATGCTTAAACCTTGCTCGTCCTCGAGTAAGCTAGTAGAAACCTACTCCTCTAATGAAATACCCAAGGTCTCAGGAAGCGCAGAAAAACCATCTCCACTAAGAATTGCACCTAATTATGAATCTCCAAGGCACCAACACAATAAGCACAACACAAACACACAACAACACACAACACACAAGCTTAAAAGAAAGCAGAGTACTTTTACTAAGATTATCCCGAACACCATAGAGGGAAATAAAAACCTAATCCTAACCTCCATCTATCTTCTTATGTTTCCCAGAGTGACTTATCCGAATCTTCCTTATATCACCTCTTCTTATGTCACCACACCAGGTAAAATGATGATTCCTAATAATCACTCTTCTTCTTTTCACTCATTTTGCCAAGGCGCCCTTTTGGGTTTTCACCAAGCCACTCATTTCATTTTTCAATAGATGGGCTCACATATAACTCACATCACTCTTGCCAATTATTACCCCAACCTAATGTTGGTCCAAGTCACCTGATTATTACCTAAGCCGCCATTTAGGGTTTTCGACTTATCCTAGGATTTCTATTTTTGTCTTTTTTCAAATTTTTGGCTTTTTCATTTTCTTTAGTTTTTTTTCTAGACGAATAACAAGTATAGAACACTCCTTCATGCTTAAACATTGCATTGTCCTCAATGTAATGAAAAACAAAAAGAATGAAGCACAGGGAAAGGCAAAAAAAAGTACTCACACCGTCGCCGAGTTGGCTTGGACACGAAAGTTGTTGCTGGCGGTAAATCAATAAAAGCACATGTCGTTGGTGTTGCGGAGTCTTCTTCCAATAATCTCCACCGTGCAACCAAATCGATCCACTATAGGGTGTAGTGGAATAGCAAAGAGGTCAGGGTTGCACGACCTTCAACGAACACATAGTGAAGCCCAGATGTAATCGTGGTGTGGGCTCTAGTGTTCCTCCTCCTCAGTTGTCGAATGTAGGGCCATCATCGGTGCCAAATAAAAATGTGGGGCGAGTGTCTCCTCCTTGGCAGCATGATGCGCACCGTGTTTCAAAATAAAGCGCAGACAACTGGCCCGCGATCACGGAAATAGGGGCCGTGATCACGGAAAATCGCCATTTTTTTGATTTTTTTCCCAACTAAACCCTAAAGTCGCCGTGGCGCCCGCGATCGCAGAAAAATTTCCGTGATAGCGGATTCTTCTCGTATTGTTTACCGCGGCCGCAGTCGCGGTTTTTCTTCTGTTCTTCCTGCGGGTTAGTCGGAAAACAAAACAAAAACACAACGAAGAGAGAAAAATAAAAGAAAAAGATAGTGTCTTGTTGATCAAATCGGTAAACAAACAAACAAGAAAATACAAACCTTAGATTCTCCGGCAATGACGCCAATTTGATAGGCGTTGTCGTGACACCTAAACAAAATAATCCTTAAAAACCTAACTAATGTAGTCTTGTAAGTAAAGGTCGAATCCCACAGAGAATCAAGGTATATATCCAGTTTGCAAAATCATTCACCAATTGATAACAAAGATAAAAGGGGGAGGGGGGGATTTGTATGAATATAACTAAGAAAATGATAAATAAAACATAGAAAGCTTGGCAAACAAATAATATCTAAAAGGAAATAAACGAACATAAAAGAAACTAAAACTAAAAGAAATAAAATAAAATAAACTCGGACGAAAATCCCCGACGTGCCAGGAAAGGATCCGCGATCACGGAAATATATCCGCGGCTGCGGAATAAGTCTCTGAAGTCCGCTGTCTGTCGAGTCTCCGCACCCGCGGCTAACTTCTATGCGCCCGCAACTGGCACTTCCGCGACCGCATCCCACTATTCCGCGACCGCGGCTAGGCTTCTGCATCATCTTGTTCGCTTCTGTTGTGGTCTTCTCTTGTGGCTTTCTCCTCCATCTTCTTAAGTCTTCATTTAAGCACTTCAAACCATCAAATCAACATTCCTTCTCCTCAACTCCATTCTCCTAACTTATGCTCTAAACCCATACAAATGGCATCCAAAACTATGATAATAACTCTTGGTTAAACCCTACAAAGTAGCGCTGATCATTTAGTATTGTGTTTCATCCTCAGACGGATGGACAGTCTGAGAGGACCATCCAGACACTGGAAGATATGCTGAGAGCTTGCGTTCTAGATCGTCCGACCAGCTAGGAGAACAACTTAAGTCTGATTGAATTCACGTACAACAATAGTTGGCATTCTACCATCAAGATGGCTCCATTCGAGGCTTTGTACGGTCGGAAGTACAGATCTCCAATTTGTTGGGAAGAGAATGCCGACAAGATTATGCTCGGACCGGAGTTAGTCAAAAGGACTGCCTCAGACATTGCTTTGATCAAATAGAGGATGTAGACAGCTCAAAGTCGACAGAAATCTTATGCAGATCTGAAGCGCAAAAATGTCGAGTTTGAGGTTGGTGACAAGGTGATTGTCAGGGTGTCGCCATCCAAGGGCGTGTTCAGGTTCGACAAGCGTAGGAAGCTCAACCCACGCTACGTGGGACCGTTTGAGATCCTTGATAGAGTGGTATCTCTAGCGTATCATTTAGCTTTGCCGCCGTCGACACATCCAGTGCATAACGTGTTCCACGTGTCTCTGCTAAGGAAGTATGTGTCAGATGTGTCTCACATGCTGAGTTATGACGACATCGAGATCTAGGCAAATGGTACCTACGAGGAGAGACTTGTGCGTATTCTCGAGCGCCGTGAGAAGCACTTGAGGAACAAGGTAGTACCATTAGTGCGGATCCTCTGGAGTCTGGTCCAAGTCTGGATCTGAGGAGGTAACTTGGGAAACCAGGGAGACTGAGGCTGATATGCTTAGTCGTTTCCCCGAGCTGTTTTCAGCCTAATTTCGGGGTCGAAACTTTTTTTAATGTAATAACCCCTAAAATTCTCGAATTGTCATTTTGTAAGAAGGACATAATGGGCAATTTCTGTAATCATAGTATGATTATTCGAACATAATAAATTAGGTTTAAAGGGTTTTTAGTCGATGTATTGGATCTTAGAATATTTTTAGTAGTGCAAAAAATAAGGATTTAGCACGTACTTAAACGAAATCCGCGACCAAAGGCCAAAGGACGCGCTCGTGGCATTTCCGCGACCACGGAAACATTGTTCATCGTCTCCTTGAATTCTTCCCGCATTTCAACGTTTGGCTTGATCGGCGTTTTGCCAATGGAGGAAGCTCGAGTGGTTGGGTTGCTCGGTGTTGGCTTCCCCTCACCCTATAAATAGGGGTCTTCAACACCGGAATCATCATCCTCAACATCTCAATCCCTCTCTTCCTCTCGATTTTGTGCCCTCGTTGGAGTTCTTGCCTTCGTCGGAGTTTCGCCGGAGCTTTGATGTCACCGGAGGTGTCTTGGAGGCTGGGAAGTAGTAGTGGTCGTAGTGAGCCCTCGTCCGAGCCAAGAAGTGGTCGTTTCGTAGTCGGTAAGCCTCAAAGCCAAGTTGGAGTCGCGTCGGAAGGGAGATCCGCGACGGCGGGGATGAACTCCGGGACCGCGGCTCTGCCCAGAATACCGCGACTGCGAAAGTCCAAACCGCGACCACAGCTTGCCTTAGCAAGCGCGATCGTGGCTTGTCCATCCACGGTCACGGCTTAGGCTTTTGTTCCTTTCGATTCTTATCGTTTATTCGTTTATTTACCCTTGTTTTGTTCGTACCGAATCTAACATAGGATTCCGTCTTTTGTCTCGACGTCGTCGTAGGAATCCGTTTCAGATTCCAGTTTTCAGATCCTGGAACCCGACATCGTCAATTTGTTTAGATTAAGGCAAGTAACGGTTCGCTATTGCTTATCATTCTGTATTTCCTTTAATTATCAATTACTTGAATGTTAATTAAAATGGGGTGAAGTGTTATTTTCGTTTGGGAACAGATTTATAAATGATGTGATAAAAGATGATACTATAATACGTTGTATATATTGCTAGAAACAACGCTATTATACATGTTATTATCGTGATGGTATTGGTGTGGATTTATTGTGTAAACTTAAATGTGTAGTTAGAACGAGTATTCGTAGAAACACTATGTATCTTGCGAGGTCTAGTCGTTTCTTTATAATTGGTATTAGGAGGATTTTTCCCTAGTACTATCTAATCATGACTGTACCCTTACTCAGGATAGGTGCATGATAAGCACTACTTTGTAGGGCTTAAGTAAGAGTCATTAGAGGTTTTATTAGTGCCATTCGGGTAGATTTAGACACATTCATGTGCATGGCGTGTGGGGGCGAAGTTTGGAGATTAACAGGCCACGTGAAGCTGGAATTAAAAGGATGATGGGCCGAATTAAATAAAGGCCCAAAAGGAGGCTGGAGCCCACGCGTGAAGTGAAGCGCGAGAAGCCGCGTCAAATGGAAGCTGGAGAATTGAAGAATGAAGCGTGATGTCACGCTGATGTAGGCGATGGTGATTTGCAAATTGGAGTTGGGCCGTGATGGGCCATGGGAGATTGAAGCTATTGGGCCGTGTCTGCTCGCGAGAATTGGAGGCCGAGAACGGGATTAATTTCCCTGTTTTAGTTTGTTTAATTATTATTATTTTATTATTTCGTTTTAGGTTAATTCAGACTTTAATTCCTTTAGTATATTAGGGTAGAGAAAAGGCTGGTTTGCCTATCTTCGTTTTTCTCTTGAACCCTAATTTCCTTTTCTACGATATGAAGAACTAAGCCTCCCTGGCTTAGTCAGACGCTGAAGCTTTCGTTTCGATAAAGTTATGAGATTCTCGTTCTTAATCTATTGCATGGTTTTTATCTTTCTCTTGCTTAAGTTGCTTATGATTGATATTGATAATCTCTATTTGGACGCAACTAGGGTTTGTTGTTATTGATCTATTGCTAGATCTAGATTGTTACTGGTTGAGCATATCTATTTCAGAGTAGCAACTGCATCGTACTAGTAACTGGTTGTGCTAGTCTTATGCAGAAGAGATTTGATTTACATTCTAGGATAAAAGCTGGTTGTTTTATGCTAGAATTGTATCCAACTATATTCCTATCTGTAAGGCTGCTGTTAAACTGAATCTTGATAGTTTCAGGGTTGTTTAATTAGTAAGTGCTAATAGTATCTGGTTATGCTATTAGTTATATCTGAAAAGGAATTGGAATCACCATTGCATGAGATTTTGAATGAGTATCTATGATCAACTTGTCATACGAATTGTGGATGTTGTTTGACTAAGTGCTTTTCCCCATCACTGATTTCATCATATTTTACTTTGTTTACTTTTGCATGCTTAGGTTACTAAAACTCACAACCCCCCCCCCCCCCCCCCCCCCCCTTGGTTACTTTGGTTTGACATACGAATTGCATATTTAGATAGAATCCGCCTCCATGTGGATTCGACATTTACTTACCTAGGACTACGGTTTAGGGTTTGTTTGGATATTTTGCATAGCAGTTTTTAGAACGACAAAAATCTGTTATCAAATTTGCACCATTGCCGGGGCAACGGCGATGACATCTGGGAGATAGCTGCGTAAATCAACAGCTGTTTTCTTTGCAGCGACAGTGCCCGTTCCCTTGGTATCGCCTTTAAATTTCATCTTCTCCACATTGTAACTGTTCCTTGGCATGTTGGAGTTGAAGGATGTAGGCATCCATCTCAGCGTCGGTCAATTTGTCGGTGATGATCTTGCTTGGGGAATCCATGGAAGCAGAGAGCTTGAGAGATTTGAGTGCTGAGAGATATCAGAGAGAGTAGTGGCGGTGAAGGAACTTAAGGAGATATGCCATATATATAGGAACAAGATAAAATATTTTCCAAGATAAAATCTTTTCCAAATAAATCTTTTCGGATCTCAACCGTCTCCAAGTTTCCTTCTTTTCAAAAATTTCCATCAATAGCATCTTCTCTCTCCAAAAGCAACGGTCACTTTTTGCTTGGTAGCCGCATCACTGTTCTTGTCTCAGATCAGTCAAATCACACAGGGAGCCTGATAACAGGAATTTTGTCGTTCTAATTCCTACTATGCAAGAAATCCAAACAAAACCTAAAACGCAGTCTTAGGCAAGTAAGGGTCGATCCACATGGAAACACAATCTATTGCAGTATGTAAAGTGTATGTCAATTGAAGTAACCAAAGGGGGGGGATTTTGTTTGTTTGTAGAGTAACCAAGCATGCAAAAGTAAGTAAGCAATTAAAGTGTTGAAATCAAGTATGGGGAAGGCACTTAGTCAAACAATATCCACTAATCGAATGACAAGTTGATCATAGAAACCACTCAAAATCGCATGCAATGGCAATTCCAATTCATTTTCAAAAGTATCTAATAGCACAACCAGATACTATTAGAACTAACTAATTAAACAACCCTGAAACTATCAAGATTCAATTTAACAGCAGCTTTATGGATAGGAATATAGTTGGATACAACCTAGAATAAAACAACCAGTTTTTACCCTAAGATGCAAATCAATTCTCTTCTGCATAAGATTAGCACAACCAGTTACTAACACGATGCAGTTGCTACTAAGGAATAGATATGCTCAACCAGTAACAATCTAGACCTAGCAATAGATAAATACCAACAAACTCTAGTTGATCAGACTAGAAATTACCAATATCAATCATAAGATTCAAGCAAGAGAAAAGATAAAAGCCAAAGCAATAGATTAAAAGTAAGAAACTTACAACTGAATCAAACGAAGAGCTTCAATGTCTGACTAAGCAAGAGAGGCTTAGTCCTTCATAGCAAGGGAAATACGTAAGAAATAAAACTAGGGTTCCGAGATAAGAAAAGAACAAGTCTTCTCAACCCTTAAATACCAAAGGGAATTTAATCTGAAAATAACTTAAAATAAAAACAAAACGTAATAAAATAAAATAACTAAAACCGAAAAGGAAAATCTGCTCGGCGCTTCGTCCAACAGCAGCGGCGGCCGCTGCTTTTCCCACGGCGATCGCCGTAATCGAGGCGGTCGCCGCAATTACACGGCGGTCGCCGTTTCAATGTCGTAGCTGAGGTTCTCCAGGGGGAATTAACGGTGGTCGCCGTAATTCTGCTTCTTCATACTTCGCTCCTCAGCTCCAAAAGCTCCAAAAACGCAACTTCCGCGCCTCCTTGCCAAGTCTCCAAATCATCACTAGAGCATCCTAAAATACCACTAAAATCATGCCAAAACTCCGTCAATACACGCAACATAATTGTGTGTATCAGAGCCGTTCCAACGGACACCTGCAACTCAATTAATGCGAGCCTCTGATTCAAATTCAACAATCCACACCTATCAGTTCCCCCTTAATCTGAGCAACGGTCTTCGTTCCCCTTGAGACCAAGAGTGCTTGCGAGGCTTGTCTGGATATTTCAATGTTGGGTTCACGCAAAATATAGTATATCCAAACATATGGTAGGGAGAAAAGCAACTCAAATAATTATTCTCAGTAAAAGGTTTAGCAAAGAGGGATCATAGGGAACGTTTACCTGAATCGCGGCTATAGAGAAGCACATGCGTGTGCATCGTAGAAAAGAGACTCGTGAAAAAAGGGAGGATGCGTTTGTGCACCGAGGACCCACCAAACGTCGGAGAGTGATCCCATAGAGGATACAAGGGAGGGAGCGATTTTACTAGCTTGCTCGTGTTGCTCAGCTTGCTTTTTCACTCTCTGTTTGCTTGCTTTCTCGTGTTACTTCTGTTACTTGCTCTTTCACGTTGCTTATATATTTGTCTTCTTGTATTTCCTTTTTACTCGCTTTCTCTAAGTCCATGGAGGGTGCATGGTTGGGTGGTTATTAGTGAAGGGAAACCTTTGTGAAGGCCTTGAAGTGAAGATCTTTGTGAAGGAGAGCTCTCGTGAAGGACGGGCTTTCGCGGATTATGGGCCTTCATGAAGAATGGATTACGTGAAGCATTGCCTTCGTGAAGAGACATAGGCACGAGCCGGGAAGCCACAAGTATGGGCTACAAGTACCACACAAGGGTCAGTAAGGCCTTTGTGAAGGCGACTTCACTAGATTTATCGCGTTGCTGCTCAACTTGCTTTCTCATATTGTTTTTCTTGTATTGCTTTTGCGTAATGCTTTTCATACCTGCGCACTTTTCGTAAGACTCGTATTTCACATGCCGTGTTCACTGATTGCTTTGTTTTTGCTTGTTTCATACATCGTCTTGGTTTTAATTTAAATCTCGTTCGTTATTCGGGTCTAGAGTTATGAAAGCTTGTTACGACTAGATCACGAACTACAAGACCAAAGTATCGTCTTCTAGTGAGCACAGTCGTGCCCCTAGAAAACATCTTTACTGGAACTTGCTTGGGATGAGGTCAGTCACCTTCGCTAGAGAGATGCCCTAGAAGACGTCTCGTTCTCCCGGAGAATCGTTACAAGGCCAGGCACGATCGTGCCTCTCGCTATAGTGGGGAAAGTCTTTCTACGGAGGACTCGCCCCCTTGTGTTACCCTTTTCATGCTCTCATAATGTGGTTGCTATTGAGCAAGGTTCTTTGATGGATAACGACGTTTGGCCCAACGGGTTCAATATTCTATTTTGAGTTTCCCTTACTTGTTTCGTATGTGCTGCTAGTTGTATTTAGCATATGAATTATGTGTGCATGTAACTCTTCGCGTAGCTCATTCACGAGGCTGACTATGTCGTGTGCGCTTAATTGATCTTGGCTTAGTAGTCATGACAACTTACTCGAATAGACTGCGCATTTTCACTTTGTTTGCACACAATCCCCTTCTCTCCCCCCATCCCTCCTACCAGTTTGCGAACTGGAGGAGGGATTAAAGAAGGGGTTGTGAGGGGGGTTAGCTCGTTGCTTCTAGTATGTGTCATGGTGCTCGCCCTTGGGGCCATCTCGTATGTTTCAGACATGTGTAAATACTGCAATCATGGTAAATGCAATGAAGTTTTGCATTGGGCAAAACAATGTGTCTACAACTCACGTTGTATTCTCGTGAAGGCGTACCTCATCGCCACTTAGGTTCTTGCACGCGGTAGTTGCCCCTTTAACTTGTTGAGTTTTTCTAGAGTACGAATTGCTTTAACATCCGCGTTGCTTTTTCTCGCGCATATTGCTTCTCAAGGGTGTTGCTTTCATGCTTTGCTTATGTAATAGTGTTCAATGGTTATTTGTTTTACACGTGTATTGCCTTTGGGTATTGCTTTTGATGCTTGCTCTTAACAATTGCTTTAACTCGCGCATACTTGCTGGTATTGCTACGCACACTGGCCAATGCTTGCCAGGCCCAATGTCGTCTGGTGTTGCTACGCGTACTGGCTAATACTCGCCAAGCCAGTACCGTCTGGTATTGCTATGCGCATCGCCGACTCTCGGCCGATACCGTTTGGGTGTTGCTACGAGCACTGGCTAATCATTGCCAAGCCAGTGTCATCTGGTATTGCTACGCGTATCGCCGACTCTCGGCCGATACCGTTTGGGTGTTGCTACGCACACTGGCTAATCATTACCAAGCCAGTGCCGTCTGGTATTGCTACGCGTATCGCCGACTCTCGATCGATACCGTTTGGGTGTTGCTACGCGCACTGACTAATCTTTGCCAAGCCAGTGTCGTCTGGTATTGCTACGCATATTGGCTCGATGTGGCTAAGCCCAATATCGTCTGGTGTTGCTTTCACTTGCTCAAGCTCGCTTGTTCTTGCAGATACATTGCTTTTACTTGTGCATACTTGCTTTTACTTGCACATATTTGTTTTTTCTTGTGCATACTTGTTTTTACTTGCACATATTTGCTTTTTCTTGTGCATACTTGTTTTTTACTTGCACATAAGAAAATAGCTTAGGATTTTTGTTTGTATTTCGTATTGCGGATTGCAATTTTTAATGATTCGCGCGCGTATTTATGGGGGTACTTTGTGTTGTGTACCTTGTTGTTACGTATTGCTCTTATCGTATCGCATTTGTTATTTTCTTTCTTTAAGCCCGTGGAGGGCGGGCGGCTGGGAAGCCATACGTGAAGGGAGGCCTTCGTGAAGGCGGAGAGGCAGAGGCCTTCGTGAAGGGGAGACCTTCGCGAAAGGGGACCTTCTCGAGGGGGTGTCTTCATGAAGGCAATAGGCTCAAGCTGGGGAGCGAAGAGCATATGCCAAGAGTTTTTTGCGAAGGCCGGGAAAGGCCAAGCGAAGAATGGGAAAGCCAAGGGCAAAGGTCGGGGAGGCCTTCGCGGAGGAGGTCTCGCTAGCTTTTCTTACGATGTTGTTCCATTCGCTCTAAAGTGCAGTGTCTCTTCCTTTTCGACCTCATATTGCTTTTCTTCTTACATATTTGTAAAAGGCATGAGTGGTGACGAGCGGAGTGATGCTGTAGATTGCGTCGGCTTGAGGGACGTACGAGCCCCAGCCGTTGTAAGAGGTCGTAAAGCCTACGCGAAAACAAGGATAAATTAGTGAGAGCTACGCGAAGTATAAGTAGAGAGGAGTGAAGGCTAACCGAGGCCGAAGTGGAGTGTAGTGGAGCTCGGTTGCCAGAGGTTCTTCGTAGAGCGGGCATTTCGTCATGGCAAGAGCGTCTCTAGTGCGTAAGGACATCCCCACGGACGGCGCCAGTGTTGAAACCCGGTTCAACCCTTCGTGAAGATGTCGAGGGTCAACACACCCTCGACCCGGTTTTGTTGAGGATTTGTTTGTTTAGGGGACGTCCTCAGCAACTTCCTGGTCACTTGCTTCGCGTAGGGTGGGACCTCCGGTTCCACGATTCAGTTCTGATGTTGATATTATTCCTTCACTCCTCTCCAAATTGCTTGTAGTTGTTCCCGAGCTCTAGCGACCTTCTCATACGCGAGGTTCACCTGAAAACACCCCGGAGATGGCTTTCCCCGGGGCGGGCTCTCCGACGCTCAAGTCAGTTTTCTATACGAAGGGCATGCATATATATATATATATATTTATATATAGAGAGAGATAGAGAGAGAGATTAAGGTCGAGAGGTTCATTAACCCGTCGAATTACCTCGACTGAGTACACCCGAATTACTCACCCTTCAGCTCATTAGTCGAGTATTCTAACATTAAATCTTTCATCTAAGACTCATCTATGAGAGGTCCGAATAACATAATACATGAGGCATCAGTCAAATATCTTGAAGAAGTGAAGCAAGCATTGTGATACCCCGTAATTTTGTAAGGCTATTTTGGGAATTATGGATTTTTCCCGAGCGCCAGTTTGGTACGTCGGATTTAATTCTGAAGGTTTGAGACATTCTGTAATGTGCTATGTATCTGTAATATTTTTCTCAGTGAAGAATTATACAGTCGAGATGTTTTAGAAGTTCATACTCGTTCGTGTACGACTTTTGTTAACACGGGTTAAGATTGGTACAAGTTTATTGCCCAAGAGTTGTTATCTAATGGGCAATAGTACAAGATTCTTTATCCAAAGGTTATTGTCCAAGAGCTATTATCCAAGAGGCAAAGTGCAAGGTTATTTCCCAAGGGACGGGAAGGAAGCTTCCTACCACCTTCCTCCTCCTTGGATTTGCCTATAAATAGAGAGCATTGGGTGAGAGTGAAAGGGGCTGAAAAACGCGGAAGCGCTGTCAAGCTCTCGTCTCTCAAAAACGCTCTCTCTCGGGAAGGCTCTAGTGGATCGTCGGAGCTCGTTTAGTATCGTTTCCGGTGGCCAAGAGGAGCATTGGAGGCTCTCGGACGCCTAGAAGCCAAGCAAGGCGAAAGACGAGCCAAATCGATCGTCGAGGGTGAGTTTTCTCCTCTCGTATTTCTGTTTTCGTTCGCGGCGGCGATCGCCGCGAGGATCACGGCGACCGCCGACATGAGACGGAGACCGCCGGCTCGAAGGCGGCGACCGCCGGCATGAGACGGCGCCCGCCGTGAAGATCCCGGCGCCCGCCGTGATGTTGTGGCCAGCCTCCGTGAAGAAGGGCCAAGGAGCGGCGCCCGCCGCGTGGGAGGCGGCGCTCGCCGTGAATTAGGCGGCGCCCGCCGTGATTGTTGTGGCGCCCGCCGTGAAGTGTTGGTGGTCGTGGTTGTTGGTGTTGGCTTCCGTAGCCTTCGTTCGGGTTTCGTTTCCTTCGATTCCTTTCGTTCTTTCGTAGATCGGTATTGTTGTTTGTCGAATCTAACTTAGAGTTTCTGTATGGGTCGATCCGAAGGTACCGGAGTTGGCGGATTCGTCTCTGTGTCGAGCCCGGAATCCCGTCGTTAGACTTCGTTCAATCTCTGCGGACTCAGGCAAGTGGCGGTTCGCTCTTGCTCATCGTTCCATATTTACATTAATTATCAGTTGTTTATCTGAGTAATTAATTTGGAATGATTACTGTGTTTGTCTGGAATTGGTTTTATAAACTGTTTTGGAAAATCGTATAATAGGTTGTATATCTGTTAGAACGACGCTATTATCTGTGATCGCCTTCCGGGCATTTATGTGGATTTATCATGTACTGTGGTTGTGTTGTAACTGTAAGTTAGCACAAGTATTTGTAGGAACGCCTGGATCCTGAGAGTTCCATGCGCGTTCCTTTATAACTGTGAGGGCGATGAAGACCCAACGATTGTTGAAGTTTGAACTCAGTGAGGTTCATTCTTTTAAAGGGCGAGCAAGACCCTGCGATAGTAGAAGTTTGGACTCTGTGAGGTTCATTCTTTCGATATAGATTCAGAGGTTTGGACTCGGTGAGGTTCATTCCTTAGATATGGGTCCTGCGTGACATGGACATATATTAAAAGCTTTTAATGTGTTAATCGTTTTGGAATTAAATAAGATAAGGTGCCCGAGAGCACTTAATTAATATACCTTTGGCGAGTAGTGCAGCTAAGTAAATAGTGCAGCTAGGAAAGCTCGTCTTGACTTTTGATCAGAGTACGTTCTCTTTCCAATCTGGGTTCGCTGTAAGCGATGCGGTTGGTCGTGAACCGAAACATCTTAGTCAGTTTTTAAATCATCGTTATGTGGTTCTGTAAGATCCAGACTTGAATGTAGTACGTTCTCCTTCCGATCTGGATTCGCTGTAAGCGGTGAGGTTGGTTGTGAGCCGAAGCATCTCAGTCAGCTTTTAATCGCTGTTGTTTGATTCTGTAAACATTCCAAATTTGTCATATTTTCCTTAAAGACTCATTTCCTTTGGAGTCTTCTTTCGGGTCGATTTCTGTGAAGAGTCTTCCAGAATCTTTTCTTGTGCATACCTCTTGTTGTTATTCCGTGAAAGTGACGGGTTATGTATCGTTCATTCGGTTATTATTCGAGGGACAATGATAGTAAACGGTTACGATCACTCGAACCACTCTGCTTTTTACCTTTGCTAGTCTATTCAAGTAGACTAACCAACGAACATTGTTCTCTGCATGTGGGCTGGTGTCATCCGTTCGATTCGGCACATCAGATAGAGCGAAGATATGAGGAGACTAGATTGACTATGAAGACGACGGTTGTTTTTGGATGTTTTAATAATTTCTTTTAATCAGGTTGAGATCCTTGGACAGGTGATCATTACGATCACAACCCTTTTTGTAATATCTTTTATAAGACTTCCGTTGTACTTTGTTTAAACTCTGTATTTGTCCTATTCGGGATTGGGATGTAATCCCGTAACTCATGTTTCATTTGATTGATGTTTTGATTTGAATACTTTGATCATTATGTATCAATTGTATTCCATGAATTGTATTTAAACCGGTAAAGCCTTGGGTGATCTCGGTAAGGAACATTGGGGTCACTGGCGGTAATACATTTCCAAATGGGTTAAGATTTGGGAGTGTTACAAGCATAGCATAGAGCATCATGTCATTAAGTAATTAGGAGCATATTTGCATCATAATGGAACGCAGATGCATCAATAGAGAGCCACATGGTTAGGGTTTGGCCAAAGGTCATCTAAAAACCTTAGTATTGCCTATCTACTTGTTCAGGTTGCATATCACATATCGCACAGAGAAGCAATTAGGAGCAGGAAATAGCATTGCACATTTCACGCAGGGAAGTACTATTATCGGATCGAGTGAGAGAGGGAGATCGAGATCGATACACACCTTGGAAGCTCAACCAACGAGATCGGCTGTAGAAAGGAACCGGGGAAGGAGAAACGGGCTTCTAGGGCAGTCGACCGCTTCGGGTAGGCACCGACGAGCATCACCAACTGAGCGTCGAGGAGAGGAGAGGGTCAGACAGCATAACTGCTCCTTCCGACGCCGGAGCAACCCAGAGATAGTCTTTGAGCGTTCTTCTTACTCTGATCTGCCAAGGTGGAGCTGGCGGAGCCGTTAGAGGGTTCTCCAGATCGATGGTGCGGCAGTGGAAGCGGGCCTTGATTGGTCTGAGCGGCTCCTCCCTGAGAGTGCTCTCCGGTGTTTCTCCATTAGAGCCGCCAAGAGGAGCTATCGAGAGCTCATCATACTCTCCTATGGCTGCTCTTCAAATTGTCGGCCCCGTGCTTTTTCCATAGAAATTCAGAGAAGGTTTGTCTCTCTCCCTCACCCCCCCTCTCTTTGCTGAAGTTTTGTTCTGTTGTTTTTTGTTGCGGTCATCGAGCCCTTTCTTTACTCACTTTCTTCTTTCACCCTAAAACAAGGCTTTGGGCCTCTTCTTTTCTATGGGCCTTGAGCCCAATCAAATCTAGCACCCACAGATCCCTTCGACCATCTTGAGTTTTTCCCCGCAAAATATTTCCAGGGTTGGCAGATTTGTCTACCTTCTTCAAATTGCATATCTGATTGTATGAGATACTGTTATCGCCTGTTCATCCACGGACCGGACCGGAAATGACCGGACCGGTGAAAATACGGTCCGGTCTTCGGTCCAAGAAATTCCCTTAATCCGGTCTAAACCCGGAAGAAATCCGATCAGGACCGGTCGACCAGATTTAAAAAAAAAAAATTTGAAAAAATTATATATTTTTATATGTATTTGTTTATAGATATTTTTTTAAATTAAATAAGTTAGGAGTATATATGTTTTTTAGATATTTTTTATAGATTTTATATAATTTTTTAATTATTTTTTTTAAAAAAAATACAAAATCCGGTCTAATCGATCCTGGACCGGACTGAATAGGTCCGGTCCGATCTCCGGTCCAGATATTTGAAAAAATCCGGTCCATCGGACCGACCGGATGAACACCCCTAAATGAAATGATTATGAATACTGCTTGTTGGGCCTGTATTCTGGTGGGTCTGGGCTTTTCTCCGTAGGCCCAATTTTCAAACACTTCACAAGTAATATTCAAGGTCGGATCTTGTTTCTGCTTCCGAACTGTCTACAATGGCGGAATCAATCCACGACAACAACAGGAAACGTGAGAGCGAGCAAGGAGTAATAGGAGAAGAAGATGAAGACTACATGGGCGACCTATCCAAGTTTCTTCCCCCAGAGCCTTCTCATTCTCAGCCTTCAAATTCGAAGAATTTTGCGCCCAAGGATGGGAAACCCGCGAACTTACAACCGGCGAAGAAGAAAGCGAGAGTACTGAATTGGAAATTCGGGAAGGAGAGAAAGCAGGTGGAAGAGGATGAGAAAACCCTAGGGAAGTTGCAATCGGCGATACCCCAATCCAACATCGGCTTCAAATTGCTGAAGAAAATGGGATATGAGCCGGGTTCGGCACTCGGGAAGGAGGGTTCGGGTCGAGCCGAACCGATTGGGATTGAGATCCGGCGGTCGCGGGCGGGGATTGGGCGGGAAGATCCGGTGAAGGAGAAGATGAGGAGAGAGAAAGAAGAAGCGGAGAGGGAGAGGAGGAATGTGGAGGAGCTCATGGTGGAGTTCGGGAGCCGGCAGAAGTCGCAGTGGCGGAGCCGACGGGTTTCAATCAACTTTGACAAGGCGAAGGCGGCGCTCGATCAGCTGGAGAACAGGGAAGTAGTGGCTGCTGTGGAGCCTGAGGAAGGAGAGTCCCAGGAGGAGGAAGAAGAAGAGGTAGAAATCACTGAAGAGGTATGTTTTAAGAATCCTTTTCTATTTGATGTTACTATAGAGGCAATTAGATAGCAGTTGAACTCATTTCAATGTACATTTGATCCCTCACTTTCAAGTGAATGCTATTGAAGGATTAGGGATTAGGCTGATGGTCTGAGCTAAGTGGTATTAGCCCTATTTTAAGTATCCATGTTCTGTTGATGTTCTTATGTCCAATTGTCCATAATTCTCTATAGAGGCGATTAGATAGCAATTGGAATTTTTTGAATTGGACTGCCTGATTTTATATTTTTATGAATGATGGTACATTTGATCCCTAAGTTGAAAGTGAATGCTAGAAATGGTTTGAGCTAAAGGGTTATGATGGATGTATGGAGTAATTGATTGCTCCTTTTTCCATCACCGGTTCTTCAGGATCAGGCTATATGCTAGACGAGGCTTCGGCGTTGCTAGCTCTGATTGTACAGTTTTGCTGTTTGATCTAGGCTCTCATTAGATATGAGTAGAATGCTTCTGGCTTGATTAGGCTCTCCTTACTTGGAATTATAAAGAGGTTGAATCTGGCTTTTTCAACAAGAGTTTGATATTCTTGGACAAGGATTAGTGCTTAGGTTGCCAATTGTCATACCCTTTCATTAGTCAACTTCACATGATTTGACAATTTTGATCATGGGTATTTGTGTGTGTGCACAATCCGCTTAGGTCTTAACATAAACTGATTTGAGGATTTCTAAAGCTAGAATGTCATGAATTGTGTATAATTAGCTAAACAATAATTACTATACGATTATTTGCTGCTGTTTATTCAGTGTTTCCTCTACAATATTTGCAGGATTTGCTAGAGCTGTTGATGAAGCTCAGAGATGAACATCACTATTGCCTATTTTGTGGTTGTCAGGTTTTGAACCTCCACTTTCCCTCCTATTCATTATGCAGAATGTCCAACACAATCTCATCTTGGCAGCTTCTTTTTGTGCAGTATGAATCTTGTGAAGCTTTGCTAACCAACTGCCCTGGCGTAGATGAAGATGACCATTGAAACGTGACTCATTTGCCTTAACAGTCTTCAAGAGGCTCCAAACATGGCCGACAATCCCCCTGTAAGAAAACACGAATATCTTATCAAGTGTAGAAGGAAATGTTTGTTTGTTCTCTTGGTAACCTATTTGCATTTACAGTTTTCGGGTTCTAGGGATACAAGGCCAATCATATTGGAGGTGATTTCTTAAACTGATATGCTCTTAAGCCAAATTATCTTATGGTAAGCAACTCTTTGGCATTTGCACTTTTCTAATGCCTCAGAATAGTACATGTAGATAATTAGTTTTAGGTGCTGTTATGATGTATCATATTATTTTCTCTTGACACATTGTTGGTAGTTTGAAACGTCTTGTGGGTTATTCTTGTCCAAAATATCACCTTTCTAGTATGGATTGCTGGCAATGTTAAGTTGCTAACAAGTAACAATCATGCTTCAAAAACAGTCTGACTTTCTGAATTTGTATGGCTATAAAAGTTTTGTAAAATCAAAAGCTCAAAGAATTGCCATGATTGAGGCACGAGGCATCTAGTTCTAAGCACTGTTGTGTGATATTATAGATGTTGTGATGCTGAAACTCATTAAATTTCATTGAAATTCAGAGATTTAATGGGTTTAGAAATCTCAAGTCTCTGAATTTCAATGTATTTCTGATGCTGCACTTCTCTTGAAGAACTGAAGATTTCAGCTTGCCCAAAACTCCCATTATTTCCAGAAGATTTGATGCTTTCTTCTCTTTGTTCAGTGAACATATCTTGCTTGCAGATACTGGAACAAAGAAGATTAGCCTAAGATTTGTTCATCTTCCTCGCATTTGTGTTGTGAAAAGCACTCCTGAATGTTGATCTATCAGTTCTTGTGATTTATCTTGTTTTTGTGTGTCTTTCATTTCTTTGAGATGTCTCATTTTGCTAACCACTTACATGAAATCTCAATTTTTCTTTATGGAAAATTTTGATCATACCCAAATGTGTTAACCAATTTTAACATCTCCCCATTTTTATTAAGGCTTTGTTTGGCATGAATTGTTTATTGTTTATAAACATTTTTTTTCAAAAAACTACTTTTATACATTTCGATAAACATGTAATAAGATTATTTAAATTTTTTTCACTACTCACACTTTTCTAATAAATTACACACATATTCATAAAAACCACTTTTTTTAATCAAATATACTTTTTTTATACAACCCTATTTATCAACTATTTATAAACAAACAAATTTTTATAAACTTTCTAACCTAACAAACCCTAAGCCAAAATCAGTTCCATTGCTTTATAATTTGGGTGTTTTGAAACCAAAAATATATTGGGTTTCTCCCTTGATGCTTCATTCTTCATTCTACATTTGTTGCATTTATTTGCAAAAAGTACTTTGATCTGTTTTTTATTTTCCGAACCCCATATATAATTTTAGATTCATATTATTTTGGGTTTGTTTGTTAGAGGAGGTTATAAACACTTTTTTATTCGTAATGTGTTTTTAAAAAAAAATAGCTTTAAAATTTTGAAAAATATGGAAATTTGTGGAATATTAAAAACAAGTACTTTTTGCAAATAAAATGTTTATAAATACTTGACCAAACAAGGCTTTTGTATGGCTTCGATAAAATCTAGCATCTTTTTGGGTGTTTTTAGTTGGTTTAAGTTATTTTGTGACATGACCTATATGTAAGTGTTGATATTGTTACAAATTATTCATCAACATCATAATGTTGTTAACTGATACTCCCTCTGATAAATAATAAGTGATGTTTTAGTCTTGAATACGATATTCAAGAAAAGTATTAAGTACATGAGGGAGTAATATTTACGAGACGTCCATTCGTAAAGGTTGGGGAATCATGGTGACTTCATATATATGGAGTTCGAGATAAATTAGTTTAAGTGGAAGTTATAAGAGGGATAAGAGTCTCTAGCAAGTCAAAAGGCAAAAAAAAGTGGGGGATAGTATATATATCATGATTAACGTTGATATTCGCAGCAAATAAAGTTAATCTTCACAAAAAGCTAGCTAGATCATCGATCGAATGATCATATGGAGTTTAATTAATAAACATTTTGTGACCATAAGAACATTATAACTGATGAACTTTAGCTAAAAAATATGCAGCAATTTTATAGCACAATGCGTATAATGGAATTTGGTATGAGTGACCTAGGCATTATTTTGGATGAATTGGGTAAATAATTGTTTTTATTAAGAAACTAATTCTTTTTTTTCTTTTCTCCTAAACCCTACATCCTAAACCTTAAATCTCAAAAAGTAATATTTTAGAGAGAAAAATAAATAAAAAAATTAGTATGAGTATGAAAAATACATAAAAATTAGTAGAAAATAGTTTTGTTAATTAAAAACTCTTAAAAGATCAATGAGTCCAAAATCCTCCATTATTTCGGGTGAGAACATTGAAATATGGACTATTTTAACGTGTCTACAAATGAGAGTAAGGGTTTGTTTGGTGTAAATGCTTGTAAAAAAAAATTGGATAAATATTTATTTGATATAATAGTGTTTGGCAAAAAATATTTATAAATACATTTTAATGGTAAATTGTGAAATAATAATTGCATAAATTTCAAAGATTCAAAAATACTTTTCTTGAATAAGTATCTTTATCAACAACAAAAACTATTATAAATGCCTTAACAAACGAAGCCTAAGTAGTTAAGAAATACAAGTTCATTATATTTATCTATAAAACAGGTTTTAAAGAAACGACCAAGATCTTATTTGGTCAGACCATTATCATGATTTTTTTATTAATTATAAATATGTATTTTTCACTTTTTACTTTTTCTCATGACACCCAAATTTAAAGAATTTGAAAGTACTTTATTATTAATAGCATATTACTGATAAAAAAAAGTCTTTATAGAAACAAGTGTCAACTTCTATACATACTTGTTCTATCAAATATATTATTTTTTGTGATTTATCGATAGTAAAAATCCATCAATAATAGAAGTGATATATGTGTGGTGTCTATTAGGCCCCGTTTGGTATATTGTCCGAAATCGGACTGGAATCAGAAATCGAAATGGAATCAGAAATCAGAATAAATCGTTCTTATAGCTTGGTGTTTGGTATGCTGTCAGAATGAATCATTCCTGTAAATTTGTCGTTTGGTATGCTGTCGAATGAACCATCCATGTAGTGTTGACAAGTAATCTCTAACACAACAATCTCCACTTAATAACAGTAGCTTATTCTATAAACTCAATTTCCAATTTCTAATATAATAATAAGAGCCATGAACATAGAGCTTCATACTTATGTTTTAATTTTTACATGAAAAAAGAGCATATCTACTATGAGGGAGGTTCCGGTGCGAAGTGTCCTTAACGCGCGAAGTACAAAATTTCGTGTTCATAAAGTGACATCAAATGATCATTATTTGGGCGGTCATGATCACAGATAACATGTGCATGTCAACGAAAAGTCATGTTCAAAAAAAAAAAGTTTGCCGAAATTACAGATTTTGCCACCGCGTTTTTTCACTTGAAATCTTCATCTTCTAATCTCAGCCCTTCATCCCCTCATCCAATGACTCATGTTATTTCTCACTTCTCACCCTAAGATTAGTTCTCATGAAAATCTTAATCTATCTATTATATCCTAAATCACTGCTAAACAAAACTAATAAAACTTGAAATTATATTTATAAATAAACTCAAATCTACATTGAGTCGGATATATATCTGATCCACTTTCATATTTTTAGCAAGGATATAGATCTAATAATTTCACCCAAATTCCCTCAAAATTGCAAATTCAAGGGAGGACATTATTGTATACAACCCTAGCTCGCTTTAGCATGCTTATCTTATATAAGAAACTAAAAATGTTGTCAAGTCGTGGGTAACGTTATGATTAGCCTTTCCCCATGCACCAAAAACAACCATCATTACCATCTTCTATTCTAACCAACTTTTTTTTTAGCCTTTCAATCCTCTTAATTAACTCCTATAAATAAATCTATCTCACCGAAAGTGTGTCGATCAAAAGATATATATCTCTTAATTTACCCTTATTATATCTCTCCCAAATTAATTACCCTAACTCCACACTCACAAAGAATTTAATTAATTATGAACTCCACCACTCTTCTTCTTCTTCTACTTGCCATTGCCATGGCGATCTTAGCATGTCCGAATCTAACGGTCACAGAGGCCGCCAGATCAGCTGCCTTCAAGGATCATCAACGACGAGCTACGAAGGAGGCAAGAATTAGGGTTTTACAAGAATCTGGTGTGGATAACGATTACTACAACTATGATTTTTACAGAAGGCATGAAGATATTCCAAGTCCTGGTATAGGTCATTAATCAAGGGGAATATGAAAGTTAAGGTATATATATACTATAGTAATGTGTGTTTAATTTTATGTATACATTTTTAATACGGTCGTTCAAACTATATAATATAGATACTGTTGTTTTTGGTTTCTTTTCTTTTCTTTTTTTATATGAAAAAATGCATGTATTTGTTCAAGGGGAAAAAAACTTGTATATGTGAACGTTGTTGTCTACTTTTTGTACTACATGCATGGTAAGAGTACATATTAAGGGCTCGTTTGGTTAAAAATTATGAAAATGATAACGGAAAGGAAACAAATTTAATTTATTTTGATATCATGATGTTTTGATTAGTATTTTTATCTTGACTTAGGGCTCTAAAATTTATGTGTCAAGAGAATGGAGAAAAGAAATAATTTCATCATTTTATAACTCATCCTTGTATTGGGGATACACATACCTTCATCACTGTGCCAAGTTAAGGGGAAAGGAAACGATTACATCATTTTGATGAATGAATAATGATACTAAATTAGACTAGATTTATTTCATTTCCGTTTCCGCAATTTAAAACAAACGGGGTCTAAATTGGGTAAAAAAATTGTCAAGAGGATAGAGTGAAATTAGTATGTTATAGCTTCTTTCTTTCTTTTTAGAATATATATATTTTTTAAATGTTTATATGAATTGTATTTGTTTAACTTATGTTATTCTGAATATAAATGTTTATTAGCTTGATCATCATATCTATACAATAATCAAGAAGCTTATTGTAGCTAAAAAAACAATAATTTCTATAGAATTTTATATTTAGAATAGTTTGTAAATTAATTAAAAGGATTTCTATAATAAGATTACATGTACAATCAATACTCATATTTACACGATAGTATATTCATATATCGATAATTGTCATGACAAGCGTGATAGTTACTTTTCTAAACAATGATGAAAATAATTGTTAACCAAATTGTGTTTGAAAGCTTCCTCTAAATTAGTCCAAACATTACAATACTTTTTTTCAAAGTTCAAAATGTTACCTCAAATATTACTTTTTAACTAGCTAAAGACGCACATAATGTACAAGCTTCATAGTTTCATTATGGGTCTTTAAGGGTTTGCTTGGTATATAACTTACAAAGTTTTATTTCCAAAATAGTTTTTTCCCACCCTCTACATGCTTTACTATTTATCACTCAAAACTCTAAAATTTAAAAACTAGTTTCCAAAAAAAAAATACATTTTATAATTAGAAAAAATATAAAAACATCCGAGACCTAAAATGAAAAAAAAAGGAAGTGTGGGTTAACCTGACTCGGACGATTTCGGTGTACCCACACAATTTCTTTGAACACCTTCATTTTCAGAAATATGACAGATTCACCCTTTTGTTAAAATATTTATCCTTTTATATATCAAAATTTCAAATCTTCCAATTTCCTATACAATACAACTTTATATGTTTTACAATCTCCTAATTTCTTATATAGTACCACTTCACCTCATTTCCTATATAAATTCGTTTTTAATTGCTTTAAACTATTTGTATCATTTATATTAAAAAATTATTGTCTGAAAACCAGCAGTTTGTATATAGATAACAAAAGTAAAGGTTGTAGGATGGATGATAATGGAAATACGATTAACGGTCGACAGTGTTTGATATCCATTAGAGATTAAGGGGAAGATAATCCTTTTTTATTTGTAAATGAGAATTAAGGTGGATTTAGGGTAATTTTTAAATTTAATAAGGGTGTAATTGTCTATATAGAAATGTATAAAGAAATTAGTGAGGTGTGCAAAGTAATACCCTTTCTCAAATGCTCATGTTCAAGCCCAATCCAAGTGAAAATTAGGTTGGGTCCATGCTAGCTCAAAGCCCTAATTTTATTACCCAAATCCTTATATAAAATGGGCTTGTGCCCTCATTATTTGGAAAGGGCAAAAATGATTTGACATGAAACGTTTATTCGTCTCGTTTCGTTTCTTGCTTGTGAATTAATTGGCCTTTCACCCTTGATTATGATTCGTCTATCGATCACCTAAGATTTCAAACTCTAATTTCAAATAGGGTGAAAATGGGTCGGGTGATGGATGAGTGGAGCTATTTTATCACCCGACCCATGAATTAAATCCTCCACCCGACCCATTTGTCACCCGCGAAAATTTTCACCCACATCCGTCCATCAATCATTCAACGGATGATTCAGGTGGGTCGGGTCATTCGTATAATATTTTATATTTATTTAAATATAATAAAATATATGATTAAGTGTAAAAAATAATTAATTTTCTTCAATATATGAAAATAGTTGTTCTAAATATAGGATTTGATGGATGTTCATATAAAATATTCTTAAAATATTCAACTTTTAAACATATGAAAACTAAAATTAACGTCATACATTTTAATAAAATAGAATTATAACTATAATCGTCGACGGGTGAACGGATGAGTGGATGAAGTGCGGGTGATGGGTGAGATTTATAGCACCCATCACCCACCCGTCATCCGTTTCACCCGAACCACCAACCATCCATTACCCAGTTTACTTCGGGTGATCATCCATATATTTGAGTTGGATTTTCGGGTGGATTGGTCACTCACGGGTAATTTTCAGCCCTAATATCAAAGAGTACAAAGGAAGGTTTAGGATATGGTTCCCATTTCATACAAAATCATCATAACCGATTACATTTTCTTGAAAATGTGATTCGTGCACCACGAAAATTCATCCGCGCATTTCATTCTTTTAAAAATTGTTTGTAACTAGGTAACGGATAAAAAACCCGAAAAATATCCTAACTTGTACTCTACCTTGTAGCGGATAAAAACTAATTATCCAAACCTACTAAGCCAATTCAATGAAAATTAGTTATAAACTTATAATTGTCATCTATTTTATCCTCAACGTCGTAGATAACAAAATGAATGTAAAACATGAATTTTACTCAATTCTAGTTTGAATGATTAAAATTTGTCGTTAGAACGGAGTTTGTCCTGTATGAAATAGCGTATATACGAAGTATATAGAAAACAAATTCGAAAAACTGATATATCCGTCATATTGAGTATTTTGGATGATTTGATGAACAGTAAAACGAAGAAGAAATAAACGAGTTTGGAACTAAACATGGACTAAAGGCTCAGGGCTTACTTCACGCTCGCTCAAATAGCGTCTTCTTAGAATACTTTTTGACTTTAAGTCATCTAAAACAATTTTTTAGCACAAGCGAGTAGATTTATCTATAGCGATGTGCAAAATTAAAATTAAAATTAAAAAAAAAAACTACGATTCAACTTCCAAGTTCAAGTGCTGGCAATCATTAAATGTTTGTCTTTGGTTGTATCCGGCCGTGAGCTTGTGCAGAGCTGTCGTATACACTGAATCTTCGCATACTTATCTCTGCAGCCATTCATATATCCATCGATTCAATTCTCTTCACTAAACGTTGGCGATTCCCATGGATTGATTGACGTACGGCATCATTAAATATATGGAAAAAAAAATAGATTAAAAAGGAAGAAAATGGTTTATCAGTTCTTGATAGCCACAACTCTAATTTGATCTAATTTACCAATGGACATTAGATAATTAATCCATGATAGTCGGTGATTTTAGTATCATCGGTCATTTATTGTAGTTGGGATTCACTCAAAGTTATGGAGTTCGTTCGGCGCATAACGGTTTGGGGGGTGCGGAGTGCACGCTCGTGTGCGTAGATTCGGACTCGGGGTTGTGGCGCTTGTTGGTTTAAATAAGAGTAAATTGACGGTTTTTTAACCAACTTTTGGCTATTTTTTAACCAATTTTCAACCTTCATGCAACCGCTCAACCGCCATGTAACCACCTAACTACTTATGCCCTATATAAGGGTGAGGTTGGGACAAGTCTTGGGATATCCGAAAAGAGAACAATCTCTTATATCGAACAAACACAAAAACACCAAGTGCTCTCTATTGATATTGCATTGTTCAATAGAGGTTTGATTTGTCTTATCCTAAATCGAATTTCGTGCAACCCTAAGACTACAAGAGTAAGGGTTGAAATATTGATTTTGGAAAGTGCGTTGGCACGATTCAATTTATTTTCAAGTCGAACCGAAATTTGATCAACGTTACACCCTTCTACAACACATGATTCATCACATTAGATTTCTACTATACTAACTTAGTGAGAAATAAGATATCACATTGGAAACTTTGGAATAAAAGGCTAGTATATAAGTTTTGTGATTTTTTCTCCTATTGCTAATTGGTTTTAGGATGAAATCCCACTAGACTTATGTGATGGGCTTATACACGCATGTGCGCACGAGTTGATATGTCACCCCTTTATCGACCCATCGGACTTTATCATTGTATTAGAGCGGATCTCGAGACTGGGTTCGTTTCCTGGTTTATCTAAACTTAGCTCGCCATGATGGCGTGATATAGGCTAGCTCATTTGATTTGTCGGCCTTATGACTTTGTATGGGCTTAGCCCGCCATGATGACATGATATTGGCTAGTCCGTTTGGTTTATCGGCCTTAAGGCATGTTGTCAAGTGTCAACTGGACCAGACCAGTTACACTTGAGAGAGCGTGTGAGAAATAAGATCACACATTGAAAACTTTAGAATAAAAAGCTTAGGATAAAAGCTTAGTGATTACTCATCATATTCCCAATTGGTTTTATGATGGAACTCCACTGGACTTATATGCGCATGTGCACATGAGTTGACACTTCACTCCTATATCAGTTCACCGGACTTTATCATGAACAATCACCCAATCTCGTGTTGATTCAACAGAATGAGAAACTAAAGGGATATATGGATTATGATCTACAACATATTATAATGCGTTAAGTTACATTACCATAAATTAAATTCCAAAATTTAGATAATACAATTTTATACCGTACTAAAATACATCATAGATGGTGATTCAAATATCCCATAAGTTCTTAGTTCATAATGATGGAGATTACAAGAATGTCTTCAAATAAATTGAATACAAAATAATATTAACTTAATACATTAAAATATTTTATATTATAACTGGTGATCCAAAAAACCCTTAAATGGTCAGCTCATAGTAATATTCTCTCCGTTCGGTAATATATGTCGTTGTAGCATTTGACACAACTATTAAGGAATGCAATCATTAAGCTAAAACACTACATATTTTATCTAAAATTTTATAAAATAATTATTACCCCTCTCATTTCTAACCAATAAATAGAGAGAATTTGCATAAAATTGTAACACCCCCGACTTATTTCGATAGTGCCACACGCCAGTGACCTCAGACGTTAATGTCCAAAGTCACCCTAGGCTTTAATCGGAACAATTAAGCTTAAATAAATACATAAATATTAAATAATGAAAGAATAATCAGCGGAAGACTTTTTAAATAAAACTCAATATTTTATTAAGATTCCTCTCGTAAAATGAGAAGGACGGTTTTACAATGAAGTGACGTAACACCGGAAGACTTTTAAATTACAACGGAAGACTCTTTTAAAGAAACCAGAATTCACATAACTATGTATTACATTCATTTCAAATTAAACATTCACTCCTTAGAAGTGTTACTTCTTAAAACGCAAACTTCAACTGCAAGCCTTCTCTTCGATTGGTTACTTCAAATCGTCGGGGATCAACATCCGATGTGCCGTATAGGACGGATGACACCAGCCAACCATGCAAGAAATAAAACTCGGTTGGTTAGTCTAATGAAAGACCATGCAAGGGTACAAGCAGAATGGTTCTAGTGATCGTATCTAGTTACTATCAATGTCTCTCGAATAATAACCGAAGGAACGATATATAACCCAGAACTTTCACGGAATGATAGAAGAAGATATGCATCCAAAAGAAGACTCCAAAGGAATTGAGTCTTTAGGGAATATATGATGAATTGTTTGGGAACGTTTAAGTTTTCACACAAGTTTGAAAACGACCTTGATTATTTGGGTCCATGACCAACCTCACCGCGCAATGCGAATCCAGATTGGAAAGAGGACTCACTCTAAAACAAGAGTCCGGGCGGTTTCCACGTTGTACTTCTCGTCCGAGGGTATATTAATTATGTGCAAAACCGCACTTATCTTATTTAGTTCGAAAACGTATATTCATGTTCAAGACTTTTATCTTATTATCCAACCTCATACCCGAGGAAGAGTGGGACAAAATCCCGAAAGTTTGGCACTTGCTAAGTGCACCACCACTTATATAACATAAGGGCACAGTCATGACCAAAAGCATTAGGGCAATAATCCTCCTAACGCCAAGTTATAAAGAAACGACTAACCCTCGCAAGGCGTTAACATTCCTACGAATACTCGTGCTATCTATCAATTTGAATAGCAACAATTCACCATTATCACAACAATGTTACCAATGTAACACCCCGTAATTTTTAAGGGTATTTTGAATTATTTTTAAATTTTTCTTATGCCCGTTTTGCTAGACGGATTTAATTCAGTGAGTCTCGGACCTTCTGAAAAGGGGTCAGAGCTCTGTAAAATTTTCCGAGCATTATATAATACAGTTGAGGTGTTTTCGGGGTTAATGTATCGTTAATGTACGAATATATTTAACCCGGAGTTAAGAAATTTAATCCAAACCAAGTTCGGATAAGAATTAACGAAGTCGGCCTTTAAACCGCGACTTGACGCGACTTGCCGCGATCTGCAGCGACCTACCGCGACTCGCCGCGCTCGCGATAATGCCAATGCCAGGCCGTGTCGTCTTCCTCGTGAAGGCGGCCACTGTAGCACTCTGTTTTTTTCTCTGTTTTTGGGGCAAGCAAGTGGCTCGATCCACTTGGCTTTGGCTTGTCCCCTTGTCCCCGGTTTGTTCCCCCTTTGGTGGCTCAGATTTGTGCTATAAAAGGGCTCGAACCGATGCCTTCTTTCTCTCTTCTTCTTCCTTCTTTTCTCTTCATTTTCTCTGTTTTTCTCCCCTCTGAAATCGCCATTTTCGGGGCTGTTTAAGCTCGATTCGAGAAGGCTCACGAGTTGGAGAAGGTTGCCCAAGTGTTTGACTAAAGCTTTGAGGTGTTGGGAGATCGAACCATAGACAAATCGAAGGCAAACAAATCGGTTTGGGGTAAGAAAAACTCCATGGGAGCTGTCGAGCTTCGCCACTGTCATGCCACACGAATACCGCAACTGGCCGCGACTCGCCGCGATCGCGGTGAGGGTGTCCGAGTTGTGTGTCTTGTTGGTTTGGCTTTGGACTTTGCTCGTTTCCTTTGATTTCTTCTTGTATTCTTTTAGATTAATATATAAGTGTATTGAATCTAACTTAGGGTCTTGTTATGGGCCGTTTCTTAGGGATTTAATATCCAAGATCTGCTCCAGTTTCAGATCCAGGAACTAGACGTTGCTCAGCTTTGTTCGATTTTGTCGGATCCAAGGCAAGTGGCGGTTCGCTCTTGCTCATCATTCCATACTTTCATTAATTATCAATTGTTTTGTTGTTAATTAATTTGGGATGATTCTTAATTATGTTGGGAACAGTTTTGATAACTTTATGTGATTAAAAGATGATATTATACTAGGTTGTATATTCTGCTAGAATCGACGCTAGTATATTATAGATATATTGTGCAGGTGAAGGCCGTAAGGGACTTTGATGTGATTATATTTGTGTGTGTTTAGATTATTAAATCTAGGGTGTTTGCTAGGTGGGCATAGATACAGATAGTTTGTGCAGGTGGGGCCGTGATGGCTCTGTGTGGTGTGTTTGTGTGTTTAACTGTGTAGTTAGCACGAGTATTCGTAGGGACGATGGATGGAGGTCCAGTCGTTTCTTTATAATAATTGGTGAGTCATGACTAACTTCTATACTCGAGTGGAGTATAGAAGTGGTGCACTCTGCAGGTGTCACAAACCCCGGTTCGATATGTGTCCCGCGAGTGGCGAGACATATATGTTAAAAGCTCATAACGTGATATGTGTGTGTGTGGTCATTTAATTCAGATAAGTGCCTGAGAGCACCTAATTAATGAACTTTGGCGAGTAGTGCAGTTAGACGCTAGTGCAACTAGGAAAAACTCGTCTTAGTTGTAAGTCGCTCGTATGCGATATTGTGATGATGTGTGTGTGTGTTTGTTTAAGTTTCCCAACATTTGTCATGTTTCCTATAAGGCTCATTTCTTTTGGAGTCTTCTTTTGGGATTGATTGCTGTGAGACTCGGTCTCCAGAATCTTCTCTTGTGCATACCTTTTGATATTCTAGTAGGAGTGTGATGGTTGACTAGCGTACTCGGTTATTATTCGAGGGACGATGAGTCTAACCTAATACAACTGCTTCGAACCACTCTGCTTTGTACCCTTGTGTAGTCTTTCATTAGACTGACCAACCGTTATATTCCTTGCATGGTTGGCTGATGTCATCCGTCCGATTCGGCACATCAGGTGTGTTGAAGATCCGAGAAGGCTAGAACGACTATGAAGATGAACGGTGTTTTCGACAAGTTGTTTTGTCGCCTTGTTTAAAAGATTTCCGCTGTGCTATTTTGTATTTTGTTAAAGACTTTCGCTGTTGTATTTCTGATTATTGGGTCGTTTTTGGAATCGTGTAATTCCGCGACCATGTGGTTTAATAAAAGTTATGATTTTAGTATTGTAACTATGTTTAAGACAGTTATGTCGTTGGAAAAGCCTGGGGTGACTTCGGGGTTGACGTCCGGGGTCATCGGCAGTAACGCTTTCAAATGGGGTTAAATTTGGGGGTGTTACAGATTTGGTATCAGAGCCATGTTATTTTCCAAGAGCTTTGAATTTTTTTTAAAAAGCCGTTCATAGTCGTGCCTTCTACAGTCTGATACGGAAGTTTGCTTCTGTGTCTAGAAAGACTAAGACTCTCTGTTTGTCTCCCGTAGTTAGGGGTGCATTCTGTTCTCTTCAGAAGGACTTGGAAGAAGTCGAGATGATTTTGCCATCTCCAGTTAGACTTGAGTTCTCAGTTTCCTTGTCGTGAGTTGAGGTTGTAGAATCTAATATTCCGGTTTGGAGTTCGTCTGTGGAAGTTTACCAAGTTGATCTACTCTGAGTTAACTTTTATTACATTAAGTATTTTGGAGAGATATTAATGTGAAAAATACTTGGACTTTGATCGGTAATCAGATGGTGGACACAAGGAACATTATTCATGTTGGTTCTGGGCCGAGCAATGACCCGAGACCAGATGCAAGAATTGTTCCACACTCTATGGAGGAACACGAGTCTATGTCACAGAATAACCCTGGAGGCAATGGCCAAGCTTCGGCCAACGCTCCAATGGTTTTTGATGCAGCAGTTGTTGCAGCTATTCGGGAGATTATGATGCAAGTACTTACCGAGGCTAGGCAACTTGCCGCACCACAGGCACAAGCTGTGCCAATTCCTCCAGTGGTTCCTAGATTTGAGAAGCCAGTTGTTTATGTACACCGAGATGAGGCGGTTAGGAAGAGAGGTGATTATGGTCGAGTGTTGAAGACCATTAACTCTTTGAGACCTGACCATTATGATGGAAAATGAGAACCAGTCAAAGCGGCTCATTGGTTTTCCCACATGGAGCGGTTATTCCGCAATGTTGAGTGCACCGAGGCAGAGAAAGTACAAATAGCCTCTCTTCAGTTGAAAGAAGAAGCTAGTGAATGGTGGGAGAACACTGGGTTGGCTGATCGGACTGATTTGAATTGGGCTATGTTCAAGACGAAGATGATGGACCGTTTCTTTTCCCGAGCTATGAGGGACGAGAAGCACAAGGAGTTTATGCATCCTGAGACGGAGGGATTGAAAGTCGCTGAGCTTGCGACTAAGTTCAATCATTTGTTGCAATATACTGGGTCGGATGTAACCAGCGAGGAGCAGAAGATCTGGCACTTCCATGAGTGGATGGGTCCAGATATTAAGCCACTGATGGTGCGTCACGGATGTTCTACCTTGGAGTAATACATGGATGCAGCCTATAAGCTGGAAGTGACTTTGGAAGAGTCAACCAAGAAAAGGAATCACCAGAGGTCAATTCAAGATCAATCTCAGGCGAGTGGATTTAAACGTCATGCGCCACCGTCTAACTTTGCTAAGTCAAGCAAGGCAAAGACAGAAATGACTCATGGAGGGTCGACACAACGATCGGGTCAGGACCAGAGTCTGATTCAGTGTTACAATTGTGGTGCCGTTGGGCACAAAGGCATTGCGTGTAAAAAGGAAAGAAGGGCATGCTTTGGTTGTGGAAAGTTTGGGCACATGCAGAAGTTCTGTTGGCAGGAAAAGCAAAAAGGAGCGGAGTCACAGCAAAGGACTGCTAATCAGAATAACCGGCTTGAGTATAAACCGATGGAAGCTCCTAGTCCTTCAATGCAAACAACTGCACAGAATAAGGGCAAGGCCCCAGTAGCTTATGGAAGTCAAGGTCAACGTCTTTACGTGATACGTGAGGCGGATGGACCTGATGCTCCATTTGCTTAGAGTTTTCTACTGATGTTTGTAGGTTGTGAATTTGGGTGTTACCCAGTCTGTTGTCATGGACAGTTGTGTTAGTAAGTTTAAGTATGCAGCAAGGTTGTAAATCTTTTGTTGTAAATATTCTTGCTAATATAAATATTTGGTTTGAACCAAGCGTTTGTCAGATGTCTCGATTACCATTCAGGGTGAAGTTTGAGACAACTGCGTAACAAGGTGGTACCTTTGGTACGAGTTTTGTGCTCCAAGTTAGAAACCGAAGAGGTTACTTGGGAGACTGAGACGGGTGTACTTAGATACTTTCCCTACTTGTTGTCGGCCTTGATAATGCAAGTTTCGGGGTCGAAACTTAAAATAAGGGGGTAGTAATGTAACACCCCGTAATTTTTAAGGGTATTTTGAATTATTTTTAAATTTTTCTTATGCCCGTTTTGCTAGACGGATTTAATTCAGTGAGTCTCGGACCTTCTGAAAAGGGGTCTGAGCTCTGTAAAATTTTCCGAGCATTATATAATATAGTTGAGGTGTTTTCGGGGTTAATGTATCGTTAATGTACGAATATATTTAACCCGGAGTTAAGAAATTTAATCCAAACCAAGTTCGGATAAGAATTAACGAAGTCGGCCTTTAAACCGCGACTTGCCGCGATCTACAGCGACCTACCGCGACTCGCCGCGCTCGCGGTAATGCCAATGCCAGGCCGTGTCGTCTTCCTCGTGAAGGCGACCACTATAGCACTCTGTTTTTTTCTCTGTTTTTGGGGCAGGCAAGTGGCTCGATCCACTTGGCTTTGGCTTGTCCCCTTGTCCCCGGTTTGTTCCCCCTTTGGTGGCTCAGATTTGTGCTATAAAAGGGCTCGAACCGATGCCTTCTTTCTCTCTTCTTCTTCCTTCTTTTCTCTTCATTTTCTCTGTTTTTCTCCCCTCTGAAATTGCCATTTTCGGGGCTGTTTAAGCTCGATTCGAGAAGGCTCACGAGTTGGAGAAGGTTGCCCAAGTGTTTGACTAAAGCTTTGAGGTGTTGGGAGATCGAACCATAGACAAATCAAAGGCAAACAAATCGGTTTGGGGTAAGAAAAACTCCATGGGAGCTGTCGAGCTTCGCCACTGTCATGCCACACGAATACCGCAACTGGCCGCGACTCGCCGCGATCGCGGTGAGGGTGTCCGAGTTGTGTGTCTTGTTGGTTTGGCTTTGGGCTTTGCTCGTTTCCTTTGATTTCTTCTTGTATTCTTTTAGATTCATATATAAGTGTATTGAATCTAACTTAGGGTCTTGTTATTGGCCGTTTCTTAGGGATTTAATATCCAAGATCTGCTCCAGTTTCAGATTCAGGAACTAGATGTTGCTCAACTTTGTTCGATTTTGTCGGATCCAAGGCAAGTGGCGGTTCGCTCTTGCTCATCATTCCATACTTTCATTAATTATAAATTGTTTTGTTGTTAATTAATTTGGGATGATTCTTAATTATGTTGGGAACAGTTTTGATAACTTTATGTGATTAAAAGATGATATTATACTAGGTTGTATATTCTGCTAGAATCGACGCTAGTATATTATAGATATATTGTGCAGGTGAAGGCCGTAAGGGACTTTGATGTGATTATATTTGTGTGTGTTTAGATTATTAAATCTAGGGTGTTTGCCAGGTGGGCATAGATACAGATAGTTTGTGCAGGTGGGGCCGTGATGGCTCTGTGTGGTGTGTTTGTGTGTTTAACTGTGTAGTTAGCACGAGTATTCGTAGGGACGATGGATGGAGGTCCAGTCGTTTCTTTATAATAATTGGTGAGTCATGACTAACTTATATACTCGAGTGGAGTGTAGAAGTGGTGCACTCTACAGGTGTCACAAACCCCGGTTCGATATGTGTCCCGCGAGTGGCGAGACATATATGTTAAAAGCTCATAACGTGATATGTGTGTGTGGTCATTTAATTCAGATAAGTGCATGAGAGCACCTAATTAATGAACTTTGGCGAGTAGTGCAGCTAGGCGCTAGTGCAGCTAGGAAAAACTCGTCTTAATTGTAAATCGCTCGTATGCGATATTGTGATGATGTGTGTGTGTTTGTTTAAGTTTTCCAACATTTGTCATGTTTCCCATAAGGCTCATTTCTTTTGGAGTCTTCTTTTGGGATTGATTGCTGTGAGACTCGGTCTCCAGAATCTTCTCTTGTGCATACCTTTTGATATTCTAGTAGGAGTATGATGGTTGACTAGCGTACTCGGTTATTATTCGAGGGACGATGAGTCTAACCTAATACGACTGCTTCGAACCACTCTGCTTTGTACCCTTGCATAATCTTTCATTAGACTGACCAACCGTTATATTCCTTGCATGGTTGGCTGGTGTCATCCGTCCGATTCGGCACATCAGGTGTGTTGAAGATCCGAGAAGGCTAGAACGACTATGAAGATGAACGGTGTTTTCGACAAGTTGTTTTGTCGCCTTGTTTAAAAGATTTCCGTTGTGCTATTTTGTATTTTGTTAAAGACTTTCGCTGTTGTATTTCTGATTATTGGGTCGTTTTTGGAATCGTGTAATTCCGCGATCATGTGGTTTAATAAAAGTTATGATTTTAGTATTGTAACTATGTTTAAGACAGTTATGTCGTTGGAAAAGCCTGGGGTGACTTTGGGGTTTACGTCCGGGGTCATCGACAGTAACGCTTTCAAATGGGGTTAAATTTGGGGGTGTTACAACCTAGCAACCTATCATAATATATATATATATATATATATATATATATATATATATATATATATATATATATATATATATATATATATATATATATATATATATATATATATATATATAAGGTTATAGCTAGCATACATACAACCTAGCAATAAGGTTTCTTTTCACATTTTATACACACAATGTTCCCAAACATTAATTTAGACTTTTTATCCCAACTTAATTAAGACAACCGATTCATTGTCAATTAAGATAAACATGAAATAAAATACAAGAGCGAACCGCCACTTGCCTTGAATTACGGAGATGGACGAACGGCGTTTTAGAGATAGTTGCTTTCGAAAAGCAAATCGGCTCCCGCTTTATTCTCGTTCCAAATGTCAATGTGAGACGTACCCAAATTATACACAATGAATAAATTACATTAGATAATTTATTCAATATCATTATTTGAAGGATACTATGTATCGGTTTCTAATTGATTTTATTTAACCCTTAAATAAATCAATTTCAAGGTTTTTTGATCAAATGATAATCTATATGATTATGAAAAATACTTAATCATATATTCTAAATAATCAGTGTATAAATAAATTAATAAAATAATTTATTTATCAACTTAGGATTTTCTAAGTCATAATTTTATCCATATGAATAGCCAAATTATTACATATTCATAATATAAGATAAAATTATAATAAAGTCTAAAATTGAATTTTAATTTTTTTACATATTCTAAATATTCTAAAGATTATTATCATAATTTTAGATTAGTTAAACTAACCCATATTAAGCCGAATTAAATCAAAATCGTGCCCAGAAAATCCCGAAATCGGGTTTTTGAAGCAAAAACCCTCACCCGAACAGCACCTCATCGGAAATGGCAGAAATTGGCGCAGCTCCGGTGGTTTCACGGCGGCTTGGACTTGGGGGTTTTGAATAGGACTCGTGGGATCACCTAGTGGCGCAGCTCCGGTGGTTTCACGGCGAATTGATCCAATTTTGGATTTGTTCAATTCGGACACCTAGATGACGCGTGGGGTTTGTGGCTGAAAATCCATGATTTTGGATGACATTCAATCCAATTGATGAAGGAATTACGTGGAGGATGAAGTCTTCTTGAATTCCCATGGTTTAATTCGCTCGATCGGATCCGAGGAGGGTCGAAATCCGCCATTGAAAGCTTATATAGAAGCTTACGGGGCTGCTGGAGGAAGAAGACAGCTTTTTACCTTATTTGCAAACGTGGCCCCAAGTTTTGGGTTTGTGGCAAACATGCCCTTCACCATTTTTAATTAATTGCAAAACTCGCCCAAAATAATTTATAAAAATTATAATATTTATTTTAGCCCAAATTTAAATTACATAAACCTTAACTTAGGCTAAAATAATTTTATGTAATTTTCCTTATCACTCTAACCATACTTAAATCTTTAACAACACTTTGTTAAATTGATTTAAATATTCTAGGTTAAATATTCATAAGTTTTATTTAAATTAAACTTAACATAATATTTAGAATCACTTAAATAATTTAATAACTTATATTGTGTAACTCTTATACCTTGTAACAACTTTATGTAACAAGATCTCTATTTTATTTCTATTTTATGAATAATGAAATAATTACAAAAAAAATCCTTTATTTAGAAATAAAAATTTGAAAATTACACAAATATCTCTACTAAAATTGAGGGATATTACAAAAAAGTATCAATATATTCAATTTTCAATAACATGTTTCGTAACTCGTCAATAAATCATTACCTAAAATCATAAAATGACAACTATTTTTTAACAAAAAAAGAAGACTAAAACCATATATATTACCGAACGAGGGAGTATAATATTAGGAGGAGGTCAAATTCTCCGTACCCTTTCTATGCACCCTTCTGTGTACCCTATAGGCTAAATTTGTTTATTTTATACCCTAAAATATAAACTCTAAACCCTTATACATAAATCCTAAATTCTAAAATATAAACCCTATATCATAAACCCTAGACCCTAAACCCTAAACCTTAAATCATATATCATAAACCCTAAAACCTTATACCCTAAGCTCTAAACCCTAAACCTTTAACTATAAACCCTAAATTTTAAAATGTAAATCATAAACCTTAATTATTAACCCTAATTTATTATTTATTATTTAAAATATAAAATAAATAAAACTTAAAGGGTACATAAAAGGATATACAATTAGAGTACATGGAATTTATGAAAAAAATGACTCTGAAACCTAAAACGCTCCCTTGCCCCAAAACCAATTCTCCCCCTAAAAACCTAAAATCTCTTCGGCCACCGCCGCCCCTCAAGCCCAAAAGCTGCACCCTCATCTTCAACCTCAAACTCCATCCCAATCTCTTTGACGAGATTGCACAAAGCTTTGTTCCTCTTCTCCTCCTTGCTGCGGTTTCTGGGTTCTTCGTCATCTCGCCTCGGGCCGGTGTGATTTGGGACCCTGGGCTGCCGGAGAGAGGGTTTGATTTCGGCAAAGGGGGATATGCTTTATGCATTTCGGCGCATTTCCGGCTGTTCGGGGCTCGTCTTCTCCATCACTGCTTTCTGGAGGAGCCTAGGTGTTGCGAAGGCTTCCGTCTCCCTGTCACTGCCTTGCGAGAGAAGGCGATGCATGGTAGGTCGCGCGGCTTCTCCAGATCTGGAAGTGGTCGGGTGCTCTGGCTCAGTTTTCCGGTCGACTGCAGTGTTCGAATCTTCTGGCTTGGTTGGACGCTACACCGTCTTGAATCTCACTGGATGGGGAGCTCGACTAATCGGTTCCTTGAATCCATGGTTGATCATGCTTCTCGAAATTTTCCCAGGTTTTGTTGTTCTGACCCTCCCCTATTATTTATTCTGCCTCTTTTTTTCTTTTTTTTCATTTCCTGTTTTAGGTGTGTTTGTATTATTTTTGCTTGCTTCTGTGTACGTTCCGATTGTTGTTTCTCTTGACATTCCAAATGTGACCTCTTACCCTCTGAATCCCATATCTGCTGGTTCGTTGATGCTCTACTGCACTTGGCTGTGTTTCTGTGCTTTTTCGTCCCAGCGCCTCATCCTCCATTTTGACCCTGTTCTCATTACCAATGTTTGTTTTAGTGTGATGTCGAGTATTATTGAACTGAATTTCGTCTGTGTTATGTTTGCTTGAGTCTTAGAGTTTTTTGCTTCTCCCCTTTACGGCATATTTATCCAGACTATTTTCTTGGGGAACTTCTAGCTTCTTGCTTCTTCAAGCTCTTAGCTATTTGTTAAACCTTATTGACCTTGTGTGTCTGTTACAGGCCTTAGAACAATATACCATTATGGCTGAGAAACCAATAGTAATGGTGATTTTAGTACTGATTTTTGTATGTTTAAGCCTGTTTGCATGAATCTCAGATCTGAACAGCTTGAAATTAATTCGACTTACAATCATTTTTCTGAAATTATCCTTAGGAACTCTTCCTTTGAAGATGTTCCTACCGTTGGGCTTCGGATTCTGGTCTATGACGTGGCTGTTCACTTGAAATTTCACTTTGTTGTGTTTTTCAGACAGAGGCTCCAGGAGGCTTTGGATGGGATTACATGGCTGTTCGTGCCGGGAACCTTCAACACATGAACAAATCTTGCTTTGAAAAATGGATAAATGACAATAAGCATCATATGACACCTTACCCCCTGAACAATCGTTACTGGAATCATAATTTTGCGAAATTTGATTCCTGGCAAGACCTGCCATATTTGACTCGGACTCTCATCTCTGCAAGATCAACTCGTTCCCAGGTACAGGTTGCCCAGACTACTAATGGAGCATAGATCTTCAAAAAAGAAATCAAGAACAAAGCTTGCAATAAAAAAAGGAGCAATAGAAAAAATCATTACTTTAAACCTTACCCCCTGAACAATCTTTATTGGAACCCTAATTTTGAGAAAATTGGTTCCTGACATAACCTGTCATCTCTGTCTATGACTCTCACCTATTTAGGTTCAAATTGTTCTTTTATGTGTGCTTACATACATGTGAAACTTTGTATTAGAACCCCTGAACAAAATGTAAATAATTATAATTGTTTGTGGACACTTGTTTTTAGTCTTAAAGAGACTAGTAAACACTACAATATTATTACATAAACTCTTTCGAAGTCCCCTAAATGTCTTATGATATAGGGTAAAATCATTATGAGTTTTTTATGAAGATTACGACCTGGAATTATCGTGGTATCGGAAAGAAAACCTTCTGGACGTATGTTGAATCCTTCTGCAAAATTGAACGTATCCAATTACTTGCACTCTTTGAAACTAGAAAAAATAAAGAACCAAGTGAAAAAGTTTGGAGGAAAGCAGGCTTTGATCAATTTTACTGTATCCCGGCTACGGGATTCTCGGGTGGTATCTGTGTTATGTGGAAGACCTACCAATTTACAAATGAAATCCTTGAAATTGATCAAATTGATACGAGGTTTATCTCGGTCAAATATACTAATCAAATCTCGAACAAGAAACTTATGTTAATCCTTACTTATGCTCCTCCGAATGAGGCTAAAAAAAAATATTCTGGAATGGTGTAACACCCCCAAAACTTAACCCTTTTGGAAAGGTATTACCGCCAGTGACCCCAGTGTTCCTTACCGAGATCACCCAAGGCTTTACCGTTTAAATACAAATCATGAAATACAATGATACAAAATGATAACCTTAATCATATAAAACACGAGTCTCGGGATTACATCTCAATCCCGAATAGGACAAACACAGAGTTTAAATAAATTACAACGGAAATCTTAAACAAGGCACAGCGGAAAACTTTTAAAAGATATTACAAAAAGGGTTGTGATCGTAATGATCACCTGCCCAAGGATCTCAACCTGATTAAAAGAAATTATTAAAATGTCGGAAAAACCACCGTCGACTCCATAGTCCTTCTAGTCTTCTCATCTACACTCCATCTGATGTGCCGAATCGAACGGATGACACCAGCCCACATGCGGAGAACAATGTTCGTGGGTTAGTCTACTTCAATAGACTAGCAAGGGTAAAAAGCAGAGTGGTTCGAGTGATCGTAACCGTTTACTATCATTGTCCCTCGAATAATAACCGAAGGGACGATACATAACCCGGCACTTTCACGGAATAACAACAAAGGTATGCATGAGAGAAGATTCTGGAAGACTTCATCTTCACAGAAATCGACTCGAAAAGAGACTCCAAGAGATTGAGTCTTTAAGGAAAATATGACAAATCTGGAATGTTTAACAGAATCATACAACAATGATTTAAAAGTTGACTCAGATGCTTCAGTTCACGACCAACCTCATCGCATACAACGAATCCAGATCGGAAAGAGAACGTACTACATTCAAGTCAAGATCTTACAGAACCACATAACGATTTAAGAACTGACTAAGATGCTTCGGTTCACGACCAACCTCATCACATACAGCGAATCCAGATCGGAAAGAGAACGTACTATGATCAAAGTCAAGACGAGTTTTCCTAGCTGCACTATAACTTAGCTGCACTACTTGCCAAAAGTTTATTAATCATGTGCACTCGGGCACATATCTTATTTAATTACAAAACACACATTACTGAAACACGTTAATGTTATTACGAGCGGCACACAACTTAAATCTCAGGGTGACAATTACGTCAACCCAAATTAAAACACACACAACACACACGCGGGACTTAACATTATTATGCCGAGAAACAACGGCGATTATTATTACACCGGGTGACCTTACGTTCACCCTGATTGCACTACAGTGCTTACAGTTTAATTATGTGTTTAACAATACTTATCTTATTAAATTACAACACACACACACAGTGTTGAGGCTTTTAATATTATTCCGAGAACACGGAAGTTATGAAGACACCGGGTGATCTTACGTTCACCCTGATTGCACTGCCACAGCGCTTACAGTTTATTTTACAGGGTGACAGTTACGTCCACCCCAATGCACTAGCTAAGTGCTTAAAACACAGGACTGCAATTAAGCTCATCTACTGGCGCTTGCAAGGCGCTTAAAACACTTCAGATCCTTACATGTGGATAAGAAGCATAGGTCATGACCCTTAAATTATTCGGCAATAACCCCGAGGAATATTATGATTTAAAGAAACGACAAATCCTTACTTGGATTAGCGTTCCCATGAATATTAAATTATAAAGAAACGACTAATCCTTACTTAGATTAGCGTTCCTACGCACATTAAGTTATAAAGAAACGACTAATCCTTACTTGGATTAGCGTTCCTACGAACACTCGCGTTAACTAAACAGTCTAACACAACAATTATTCACATTAAAGCCATCCAGGCAAACGACTTAAACATAGAGATAATAGAAACAGCTAATCCTTACTTGGATTAGTTTTCCTATTAATCCACATAAATGTCCGGAAGGCGATCACAGATAATAGCGTCGTTCTAGCAGATATACAACCTATTATATGATTTTCCAAAACAGTTTATAAAACCTTTTCCAGACAAACACAGATAATCATTCCAAATTAATTACTCAGATAAACAGCTGATAATTAATGTAAATATGGAACGATGAGCAAGAGCGAACCGCCACTTGCCTGAATCCGCAGAGTTTGAACGAAGCCTAACGACGACGGAATTCCACGCTCGACACGCGTATAGCTCCACTAGCATAAACACCTTCGAGTCGACCCAAAAAGGAACCCTAGGTTAGATTCGACAAACAATAGTACGAATATACGAAAGGACGAAAGGAAACGAAGGATACGAGACCCGATCGAAGGTCTCGGAAGCCAACGCAACAACTCCCGGGCAACAACCCTTCACGGCCGGCCACCAAGCAATTGCGGCGGGCGCCGCCACCATCACGGCGGTCGCTGTCACCATCACGGCGGTCGCCGTCTCAAGCACGGCGGGTGCCGCTCATCGGCTTCCTCCACGGCGGCACCAAGAACTTCACGGCGGTCGCCGGCCACAACACGGCGGTCGCCGTCCACAACACGACGATCGCCGTTCCTGGCGGCGGTCACCGTCTCCCTGGTGGCGGTCACCGTTTCTGGCGGCGGTCGTCGTCGCTGAACAGAAACTTAAAAACGGACGAGAAATCTTACCCGCGACGCTCGATTTGGTTCGCCTTTCGCCTTGCTTGGCTTCTAGGCTTCTAAGGGCCTTCCAAGTCTCCTTTGGCCACCGAGAACGACACCAAACGAGCCTCCAACGATCCACGAGAGCTTTCCGAGAGAGAGCGTTTTTGAGAGACGAGAAATGGACAGCGTAATGGCGTTTTTCACACCCTTTCTAGCTTCACCCATGCCCTCTATTTATAGGCAAAGATGAGGCTTGTTGGGAGCCAAAAAGCCTTCCAATTGTGCCCTTGGGTATTAACCCATGGTTAATCCATTTGCACCTCTTGGGCAATAACCAATTGGGTAGAGATTTGATATTAATTTTAACTTGCGATAACAAAAGTCGTACACGAACGAGTATAGACTTCCAACAGGCCTTAACTGTATAATTCTTCACTGAGAAAAATATTACAGATACAGAACACATTACAGAATGTCTCCGACTTTCTGAATTAAATTCGACGTACTAAACGGGTGTTCGGGAAAATTCCCAAAATTTCCAGAATAATCCTTACAGAATTACGGGGTATCACAACACCTCCCCCTTAAAATAAGTTTCGACCCCGAAACTTGCATTAAGCCAATGAGGATACTACCTCAACACCAATCTTACCACCTGGATCCAACATCCTTAATCACTTCATCCTTGAAATGGATCACATGAGATATTATTCTTAATTCCTTAAGATATCATTCTGAAAATGATTCATCCGCCTTAATTCTCATGGCACAAACTCACGCATGAGAGATAGCTCCTGATCTCTCCGAACAAAACTCTACAAGTTCATTCCCTTTCCTTAAGAAATCTCGGAAGAACTCAGTGTATGAGATAACGCTTACCACAGTACTCCTTAGATGCGTAGACAATTCTCCTTACTGAATCTTTAATACATCGGGATCATCAACATATCCTTAACTGCAACCTTTCCTCTCAACATGACCGCTTCACCACTTAATCTTCCTCAAAGAGCTGCATCCGATCTTATAGATGACATACTCTATGTATGAAGAAGAATCTTAGGAGTGGATTTAGATTTAAACAGCAGAGTCGACCTTGGGATTAACCACAAGGGACGAACATCTAAGTTGTCCACAAAACTCCACCACCATAAGTCCGACAGTCTTTATCCTTACTTGGCATAAGCTGTTCTCGACACTTACGAGGTTTCGTATGAACAACTAATTCACAATGATAACACATTCAGAAATTTTCCAAAACACGGAAATACTTCATTAAAATCCAAACATTACATTAATTGACAAAAGTCGATCAGGCAGATCTTAACACCACGGAGATTACCGACACACGTCGTTACTCCTTAATCTTAAAGAAAGTCTTAACACAAATACAACTTAATGGATCAGGGTTCTTCTCCGTTGGCTTGACTCATTATGAAGAGTCGTTGCCCTTGGCCTGAAGACCCCATAGGCGCTTTGCCTTTATTACGAGCCATAGACTGCTCAGGAGTGGATACCACTGGCCTTGGGTTCTGTCCACCTCCAACATTTGATGCCTAATAAGACTGCATTGGTCTCTGACCCTTCAGTCTGCAGTACGTTTTTATGTGGCCTTCTCTTCCACAATTATGACACACCCTCTTGTCCTTTTGGCAAACAAAACTTTTATGCCCTTCTTCACCACAATTGTGGCACTGAATTGCTCCGCCGCTCCAACCTGAGCCTCTGGCAGAGTCTGACTGAGTTGTCTCGGTCTTAGCACGACCATACCTTTCAAACTTGATAGGCGATGCCGGTCGTTTGAATGAACCAACCTGGCGATCCTGTTGCCCACCCTTTCCCTTAACTTGCTTCTCCCTCTTAAAGGCAGACTCCTCCAATGTGACTTCCGTCTTATAGGTTACATCCACATATTGCTCTAACGTAGTACAACCATGACGTATCATTAGAGGCTTGATCTCTGGATTCATCCATCTATGGAAGTACCAGATCTTCTGCTCCTCGGTTGACACCTCAGGTCCAGCGTACTACATCAAGTGATTGAACTTAGCTGCGAGCTCAATCACCTTTAACCCATCAGTCTGCGGGTACAGAAATTCCTTATGCTTCTCCTCCCTCATAGCTCGGGAAAAGAAACGATCGGTCATCTTGGTTTTGAACATGCTCCAATTCAGCTCGGGATGGTCAGCCAGACCGGTGCTTTCCCACCATTCGCTAGCCACATCCTTGAGTTGAAGAGAGGTGATGTGCACTTTTCCAGCCTCAGTGCAATTAATGTTCCGGAACAACCGTTCCATATGTGAGAACCAATAGGTCACCCTGACCGGTTCTCCAGTACCGTCATAGCTGTCAGGCCTCATTGAACTCACGACTTTTAATGCTTGCCCGTAAGTTCCTCTGTTTCTGACAACATTGATCTGAGGTACTTGCTCCACTGACTCCTCAACTTCAGGAGTAGCTTGAGGAACTGGACCACCTTGAGCTTGTGGTGCAACTGATCGCATAACATCTGTGATTGCCTGCATGACAATTCCTCGAATTGCCTCTACTGCTGCAACATCAAACATCATCGGAGCGTTGGCCTGAGCTTGGCCATTGCCTCCCCGATTATTATTAAAGATAGACTCACGCTCTCCTGTTGAGTCTGCAACATTCCTTGCATTTGGTCTGGGGTCATTACTCGGCCCAGCACCAACACGGATAACGTTCTTTGTGTTCACCATCTGTTTACCGATCAAATTCCAAGGATTTTATCACGTTAGTATCTTCTGATATACTTATTGTAATAAAATCAACTTAGAATAGATCAACTTGGTAATTTCTATTGATGAACTCAAACCGAGTTACTAGGTTCTACAACCTTAACTCAAAACGAGAGAACGGGGAATTCAAGCCTTATTGGGTATAGCAAAACCATCTTGGCTTCTCCCGGTTTCTCTGAAGAGAATAGAATGCACCCATATCATACGGGGTAACGGGGAAAGAATTAGTCTTTCTAGATATGGAAGCAAACTTACTATATCAGACCATATAGAAGACAAGACTATGAACGGTGTTTTCAAACTCTTTTCACTTTGAAAATTCAGCGCCCTTCTTAAAGCATTTTCAAAAACGGATAAATGATTTATAAAAATCCCAAACCCGTTTTAAAACAACCTTTGGCTCTGATACCACAACTGTAACACCCCCAAAACTTAACCCTTTTGGAAAGGTATTACCGCCAGTGACCTCAGTGTTCCTTACCGAGATCACCCAAGGCTTTACCGTTTAAATACAAATCATGAAATACAATGATACAAAATGATAACCTTAATCATATAAAACACGAGTCCCGGGATTACATCCCAATCCCGAATAGGACAAACACAGAGTTTAAATAAATTACAACGGAAATCTTAAACAAGGCACAGCGGAAAACTTTTAAAAGATATTACAAAAAGGGTTGTGATCGTAATGATCACCTGCCCAAGGATCTCAACCTGATTAAAATAAATTATTAAAATGTCGGAAAAACCACCGTCGACTCTATAGTCCTTCTAGTCTTCTCATCTACACTCCATCTGATGTGCCGAATCGAACGGATGACACCAGCCCAATGCGGAGAACAATGTTCGTGGGTTAGTCTACTTCAATAGACTAGCAAGGGTAAAAAGCAGAGTGGTTCGAGTGATCGTAACCGTTTACTATCATTGTCCCTCGAATAATAACCGAAGGGACGATACATAACCCGGCACTTTCACGGAATAACAACAAAGGTATGCATGAGAGAAGATTCTGGAAGACTTCATCTTCACAGAAATTGACTCGAAAAGAGACTCCAAGAGATTGAGTCTTTAAGGAAAATATGACAAATCTGGAATGTTTAACAGAATCATACAACAATGATTTAAAAGTTGACTGAGATGCTTCAGTTCACGACCAACCTCATCGCATACAACGAATCCAGATCGGAAAGAGAACGTACTACATTCAAGTCGAGATCTTACAGAACCACATAACGATTTAAGAACTGACTAAGATGCTTCGGTTCACGACCAACCTCATCGCATACAGCGAATCCAGATCGGAAAGAGAACGTACTATGATCAAAGTCAAGACGAGTTTTCCTAGCTGCACTATAACTTAGCTGCACTACTCGCCAAAGGTTTATTAATCATGTGCACTCGGGCACATATCTTATTTAATTACAAAACACACATTACTGAAATACGTTAATGTTATTAAGAGCGGCACACAGCTTAAATCTCAGGGTGACAATTACGTCAACCCAAATTAAAACACACACAACACACACGCGGGACTTAACATTATTATGCCAAGAAACAACGGCGATTATTATTACACCGGGTGACCTTACGTTCACCCTGATTGCACTACAGTGCTTACAGTTTAATTATGTGCTTAACAACACTTATCTTATTAAATTACAACACACACACACAGTGTTGAGGCTTTTAATATTATTCCGAGAACACGGAAGTTATGAAGACACCGGGTGATCTTACGTTCACCCTGATTGCACTGCCACAGCGCTTACAGTTTATTTTACAGGGTGACAGTTACGTCCACCCCAATGCACTAGCTAAGTGCTTAAAACACAGGACTGCAATTAAGCTCATCCACTGGCGCTTGCAAGGTGCTTAAAACACTTCAGATCCTTACATGTGGATAAGAAGCATAGGTCATGACCCTTAAATTATTCGGCAATAACCCCGAGGAATATTATGATTTAAAGAAACGACAAATCCTTACTTGGATTAGCGTTCCCATGAATATTAAATTATAAAGAAATGACTAATCCTTACTTGGATTAGCGTTCCTACGCACATTAAGTTATAAAGAAACGACTAATCCTTACTTGGATTAGCGTTCCTACGAACACTCGCGTTAACTAAACAGTCTAACACAACAATTATTCACATTAAAGCCATCCAGGCAAACGACTTAAACATAGAGATAATAGAAACAGCTAATCCTTACTTGGATTAGTTTTCCTATTAATCCACATAAATGTCCGAAAGGCGATCACAGATAATAGCGTCGTTCTAGCAGATATACAACCTATTATATGATTTTCCAAAACAGTTTATAAAACCTTTTCCAGACAAACACAGATAATCATTCCAAATTAATTACTCAGATAAACAGCTGATAATTAATGTAAATATGGAAGATGAGCAAGAGCGAACCGCCACTTGCCTGAATCCGCAGAGTTTGAACGAAGCCTAACGACGACGGAATTCCGGGCTCGACACGCGTATAGCTCCACTAGCATAAACACCTTCGAGTCGACCCAAAAAGGAACCCTAGGTTAGATTCGACAAACAATAGTACGAATATACGAAAGGACGAAAGGAAACGAAGGATACGAGACCCGATCGAAGGTCTCGGAAGCCAACGCAACAACTCCCGGGCAACAACCCTTCACGGCCGGCCACCAAACAATTGCGGCGGGCGTCGCCACCATCACGGCGGTCGCCGTCACCATCACGGCGATCGCCGTCTCAAGCACGGCGGGCGCCGCTCATCGGCTTCCTCCACGGCGGCACCAAGAACTTCACGGCGGTCGCCGGCCACAACACGACGGTCGCCGTCCCCAACACGGTGGTCGCCGTTCCTGGCGGCGGTCGCCGTCTCCCTGGCGGCGGTCGCCGTTCCTGGCGGCGGTCGCCGTCGCTGAACAGAAACTTAAAAACGGACGAGAAATCTTACTCGCGACGCTCGATTTGGTTCGCCTTTCGCCTTGCTTGGCTTCTAGGCTTCTAAGGGCCTTCCAAGTCTCCTTTGGCCACCGAGAACGACACCAAACGAGCCTCCAACGATCCACGAGAGCTTTCCGAGAGAGAGAGCGTTTTTGAGAGACGAGAAATGGACAGCGTAATGGCGTTTTTCACACCCTTTCTAGCTTCACCCATGCCCTCTATTTATAGGCAAAGATGAGGCTTGTTGGGAGCCAAAAAGCCTTCCAATTGTGCCCTTGGGTATTAACCCATGGTTAATCCATTTGCACATCTTGGGCAATAACCAATTGGGTAGAGATTTGGTATTAATCTTAACTTGCGATAACAAAAGTCGTACACGAACGAGTATAGACTTCCAACAGGCCTTAACTGTATAATTCTTCACTGAGAAAAATATTACAGATACAGAACACATTACAGAATGTCTCCGACTTTCTGAATTAAATCCGACGTACTAAACGGGTGTTCGGGAAAATTCCCAAAATTTCCAGAATAATCCTTACAGAATTACGGGGTATCACAAATGGTCTCACCTCCTTTTATTAAAAAATGCTCCCTTTCGTGCATTATTATGGGAGATCTGAACGAAATTCAAGACCCCTCTGAGAAATTAGGCGGTTTATTACCACCATTGACCAAATTCGCAAGATTACGTCATTTCAAAAATGAATGTGAACTAATAGATATCCCTATTCAAGGAAATGGTTACACCCAGCGAAAAAACATTACAGAAATTGATAACATATATGAAAAACTAGATAGGGTACTCATCCATCACCAGATCCTTCAATGGTACCCGAATATATGTACCAAACATTTTGCTTTTACAAGCTCAGACTACTGTCCCATCTCTATTGACTTGGACTCAGAAACGCCCTTTAAAAATCAACCTTTCAAATTTGAGAATGTCTGAATGACTAGAAAGGATTTTAGAAATGTTGTAAAACAAGCCTGAAGAACTAACTATCACGGATCAAGATTATATAATCTGGTATTCAAAACAAAATTATTAAAGAAACATGCAAAGATCTGGAATAAAAGCACCTTCGGCAATGTTTTTACTCAATTACAAAACATTGAAAAACAACTTTATGAAATCCAAACTGAGATTTGTAATTCCCCTACAAGTGACCTTATTAAGAAAGAAATTAGAATCATAGGAAAAAAAGAAAGAAAAGTTCCTCTGTTTTCAAAAAATCTACTGGAACCAAAGAGCAAAAGTTAATCACATTAGATTCAATGACAGAAACACAAGCTATTTTCACAAAATAGCAAGTGGAAGAAGAAACAGGAAAATAATTAAAGAAATCAAAACACAAGAATGAACTAGCATTACTAGTGAAGAAAACATCAGATAAGAAATCAGAAATGATTTTATCAAAAGATTCAGAAGTGAAGATATGAACCAAAGACTTTTTCAAGACAATCTGGAACTAATTCAATCTGAAATCTCTGACGAAGACAATCTAGAACTAATCAAGAATGTAACAAATGAAGAAATAAAAAAGGTTGTCTTTAACATTGGCTCGAACAAACCTCCGCTGCCGACGCTATGGCCAAGAACTCGATCTCTTTCGAGTCGTTCTACCCCACGCGCTAGCCTCCAACACCGCGTTCCATCATTCCAACACCACACGGCTTCCCAAACAAGATCTGAGATCCTTCACCACTAGTAGGAACGCATCAAAGTTCTTAAACTATAAAAAGCTAATTGATTTCTTCAAACCAAATAGTAGTAAGGCGACGATGCAGAATCAATCCATCGATGACCATGCTCCTCGCTCGCTGCTACCATGATCGCCTCAAATTCGCTGCACGAAGCGGTCAATCAGACGATGCTTGAGGCTGAGAGGAAGGCGAAGGAGACGATTATCTGCGAGATAAGGGTCCAAGGATGCTCTAGAGCGCATCACACTTTTGTGGTCTGAAGTGCTGAAAGAAGGCGGTGGAGAGGCGGCTCCTTTTCTAGTCTACGGGTATTTAGGGTTTAAACTGAAAAACTCTATTGGTGTACATATGGAGAAGCAAGAACGCTTCAACCCCACGATAATGTTTAGAAAGGAGAAAGGGAAGAATATCAAATCATGAATGAAACAAACGGGAATAAAATAAAAAAAGACAAAAGAGTCGTACAGGAGGAGCGGTTTCATTTGGGGTGCTTTGTCAACTCGTTGGAAAAGAATGAAGAGCGGAGGAAGAATGGAATGGAAAAAGAATGAGATAAAGAGGAAGAAGAAACGATGGAGAGCGAAGAGGTGAATGGATGGGAAATGAATGTGAGAAAGAGGAAGAAGAAACGACAATGCACTCAAAAGTGTAAAAATGGTTCGTAGATGGAATTGATATGTGAATAAAAGAAAATTAGGAAAAGAAGAGAATGTCACATGGTTGAATATCGGGGAAGGAGAATGGATTTGTTTTAATTGTATTATAAATGTTAGTTTAACGCAACACCAAATCTACAAATGTGGCAAAATGCAATAGCAACACATACGATTCTCTCATTCAAAATTTATTGATGTACATTCGCTCTTTTAGGTAGTAAAGATATTCAATTATTAAAACGACAATAACCAAATTCCGAACATGGCATAGATACTATGCTAGTTTTTGATTTCTACTGGAGGCATGTATGGAGACAATGATGTTGGAAATTATCTATCACTTTGTGTGTCAACAGTACTCTCTGGACGTAGAAGCGATGCACAAAATTGGACCGAATCGGAAACCCGGACCGGACCAGAATTTTCCGGATCGGTCCAGGACCGGTTTGTTATCGGTCCGGTCCACGGGTCATGGTTTTTTATAAAATCGGGTTCCGGATCGGGTCTGGACCGGATCTTTAAAAAAAAAAAATATACCCGTACTCGCCACTCGGTACTTCAATTCTCAAACACTCAGCCAGTCGGCCGGCCCTAATTCAGTCTCTCACAGGGTAAGTTACAAAGAACAAGTAATTACACTCCCAAGTCCGAGTGTTGAAGTTCTAAACTAACAAACTTTGCAGCTCCCTCCAATTCATGGCAATGCCGAATTCTGAGAGACAGGAGGTAGAAATGGAAGAGGAGCAGAGCTTCCAAGAGATTGGTGTTGACGCTCGCCTCATTCGAGCTATGAATAAGAAGTCAATTCTCAATCCCACTCCTATCCAGCGCGCCGCAATTCCACTTATCCTGGTACAATTCACTTTTCTTGTCCTCCGTTTTTGTACCCCATGAATGTTTACGGGTTTTCTTCTAATGCTAACTTGGCATGAATTTAAGTTCTATCTCTTACTGATAAATTTCCTTCTTTTTCCCCGTTGATAATTGGTGTACAGCAAGGCAAGGATGTCGTAGCCAGAGCAAAAACTGGTTCGGGGAAGACATTTGCTTATTTGCTTCCTCTGCTTCAGAAATTGTTTGCAGATTCATCTCCCAGAAACAAGCTCGGCCCTTTTGCCTTCGTTCTGGTTCCTACGCGTGAACTCTGCCACCAGGTACCTATGTTGTTAAAATTTAAATCTTTCACTTTATGGTTTCTGTTTCTGTGAGAATTTGATGGTTCTAACCAATTGATAATCTTCAGGTTTATACTGAATTAAATTCTCTCTTGGAGTTATGCCATTGCCGGGTCCAATACAAAGTTGTTCAGCTCACTAGCACCATGTCCAATTCAGAGTTGGTTAGTTCACCCATGCTTTTAATGCTTCTCCTGCTTAGTTTTTCATGAAGGGAAACTTTTCATTCTTTCTGTTTTCTAAAATACAGAAGGCAGCATTGTCTGGTCCACCAGAGATTTTAGTGTCTACACCTGCTTGTATAAAGACATGCTTGTCTGCTGGGATTCTCCTACCTAAGGCGATTGAAGAGTCGTTATCCATGCTTGTCCTTGACGAGGTATGATTTCCTTCTTCTTCACTGTTAGTCTTAGATTCACCAATTTCTCTTATGTCTTGTGAGAAAGACATTTTTTCAATTTAATCTCTCTTAGGCATATGACTTGTATATTTCTTCAGGCAGATCTTCTTTTGTCTTATGGATATGAAGATGACCTAAGAGCTCTTACTGCACATGTGCCTAGGCTTTGTCAATGCCTTCTCATGTCTGCTACTTCAAGGTGTGTAAGTAGACATGTACTACTTGTTATAGATGCAGTAGCTACCCTTGGCATCACTTATAAGTATTAAAAATCATTTTAAGAATTTGTTACTTAATGTTTCTTGAAATTAGAATAACGGTGCTTTCAGCTGGTAGGTAGTTTCCTGTTTTTAGTCTTTCTACTTCCGAGTCATGAATTCTGTGGCAGAGGGATGCATATATGATGTCAGTTTCTTCTCCGGCTCTTTTGGTTTGATACTATGCAGTGCTGATGTGGAGAAGATTAAGAAACTTATGCTACACAATCCCCACATTTTGACATTGGCAGAGAGTGGAAGTAAGAAGGATGAGATCATCCCCAAAAATGTTCAGCAATTCTGGGTAAAATTTCTGTAGTCATGCATTATAGTATCTCCTGTCATATATTGTCAGTTATGCTCTATATAAGTGCTTGTAATCTCTCATCTTAAGGCTCATGTGAAAGTTTCTCATCTATAGGTTTATTACAGTCGTATGTAGTTGACTCTCATTTGGTATATATTGATATCTGTTTTGGCACTTTTGTTGAGTCCTGATGGTTAAGGCTATACCTAGTTATCCTTATGCTCCAGTAACTCTTTTGATAATGTATGATCATCCTTTTCACTAACATTATCTAATTGGTTATATGCTTTTTTAGGTTTATCAGCTATTAACGTTTATTAAACCCAAATCTGATTGTTAGCTCTTGAAGTTGTTACTCTTACAAAGATGGATGGAACTGAAATGTATCTCTGTTAGGCTACGCATGTGGACCTAGATTTATCTAGAAACTGATCTGTAGGCTATCATTATCGTGTTAGAGTGGTGAGTTAGATTACCCGTCATCTGTTTGCTGTAAATGCCTTTACCTTAGTGATTGGTCAGGGATTTTCATGGTGGTTAAGGAGAGTAGATTTGCAGACTTGTTTTCCTCTGGCTATGGTTTGTCTGTGTCTTTGTTTGTTTCTTGTATGGATTCCTTTTCCTAACACTATCATTCTCTCTCTCTTTTTTTTTTTAAATATTTAAAGATAGCTTTGATTTATTGGCTTCAGTTTTTTACTCTACATTGTGCTTGGTCTTAACTTGGATGATGTTCTATTTTCCAGTTTATGAACTCAGTTGTATTGATCTTGTTCAACTGATCGACTGATCTCTGTTGGGTTTTCTCTTGAAGCTTCTTTATGCTTCTGCGCCTTCCCATATCTGATTATATGCTTAATACTTGCGATGTGATTAATAATGACTTTTCTTTATTCAGATATCCTGCAGTGCTCGTGATAAATGTGTTTATATTCTTGCACTCTTGAAACTGGAGCTGGTTCAGAAAAAAGTTTTAATATTTACTAATACAATTGATATGGCATATAGATTGAGGCTATTCTTGGAAAAGGTATGTTGTTGCACTAAATGCTTACTATTTAGTGCTTATTAATTGTGTTCTTCACGGAATCTTAGGCTTGGTTAACTATGCCTTTCTTCTGACAGTTTGGCATCAAGTCTGCTGTTTTAAATGCTGAGTTGCCGCAAAATTCACGTCTTCATATTCTTGAGGTGCTTTTTCCATGTCCTATTTCATTTACTTTCATTGCATTCAAAATGTTCCAAGTTGTGTGTAGATTGTCATGCTTCATGAATATTGGAGAGACATATTCATCTTAGTTACTTGCAAAGAGTTTCTTTCAGTTCATCTAGCTAATGTAGGAGAAAATATATATTTGAAAAATGTACCTAAAAAAATGAAGCTTTTCTTCTAGGACTTCAATTAGTAATGACTGAAGTAAAAAACTGTACATCTTATTTGCAACTGAGGGGATGTTTTTTATTGAATGATATTATTATGTCTGTATCGAGTTGTGTCCTTAGTGGGTTGTCAATGATTTTGACTGCTATTTCTCTGCCACTTGTTTTTATCAGGAATTCAATGCTGGGCTTTTTGATTATCTAATTGCAACTGATGACAGCCACAAGAAGTTAGATGAGCAAAAGGGGGACGAAAATGCAGAGGGGAAGAAATCTAAAAAACATCCAAAGCAAAAGCTTGATGCTGAATTTGGCGTGGTCAGAGGAATTGACTTCAAAAATGTGCATACGGTATAACAAAGAGATCTCTGACTCTTGTTCTGGAATCCTGTTGCATGGCTTGCCGTTTTGCCAATGACCGTCATTAAGTTGATGTATTTCACCATTCAATTGCCTGCTTGTGCATGAATTGTGTTGATCAGCTTTTAACTTGGTAGTCTTGAAGAGTCTGAAAAAAACATGTATACACTAAACAACTATTTTTTTCCTACTAGAACACAAAAATTGGTGTGCATTGAAATGAAATTGACATGAGTGAAGTGTTGCTGCAATCAACGTTCCTTTGTATGAAGACCCTGGATTGTCAGTCACTTACTTTATTTATCATTGATTATATGTGGATCATGGTTGCTTTAGTGTTGTTAGTGCATGCACACACAAAGTCAGTGCTATTGTGTTAAATTTTAAAGTTGGAAGGGCTGATACATTCAATGCAATGGAAATCCTTGGTTTAATGCTGTCATGTGATGTGACTATACTGCTGAGTTAGATGAATAGTGTTAAAACTTAAAAACTTATTTTCTTAATGATTCAGAAAAACATATTGAAGATGTCTTGTAATATTAAATAAGGTCTAAATATAAATATCGATTGTTTGATTACAGTATCTTTTTCCCTCTGTTCATATGATGAATGGTTTTTTCACACTTCTTCAAACAGTGTTTTCTGCTGCAATAATTTTGTTTATGTTGTTTATGGATTGCTTTCTATAGGTAATAAATTTTGAAATGCCTCGAAGTACAACTGGTTATGTGCACCGAATTGGACGTACGGGACGAGCTTATAATACTGGAGCTTCCATTTCTCTTGTAAGTTATGGTTGGCAACATGAATTTAATATCGTATTTGAGGTCCTTTTTTATTACCTTTTAGTAGATTGTTATTTTCTTCCTGCAAAAAAGATAAAGCATCGTTTCTTTCTTTTGATTGCCTGTGTTTTTTTTTGTAAGTTCTCACTGCAAGGATTTTCGTATTTAACATAATCCAATGTAAGTCCTGTGTAGCTGGTTACCTGCTGAATACGACAATCGTAGTTTATAAGCAAAGTATACTATATATAGAAGACATAAAATAAAGGATTTAATACAATATGAAAATTTATTCTTTATAAATTTCTGATATCGTTGGACTACCTACTTTTTTAAATGTAATATATGTAAGATATGCTTCTTGTGGGCTATTTGGTTTCCGTGGAGGATATGATTTTGAGTATAGATTTAGAATGAGACAGGGCGTGTTTGGGAAACATGCTAATAATAATTTGGGAAATTCCTGTTGGTGTCCCTGAGTTTAGGGTTATTCCTGTTGGTGTCCCACGATTAAGTTTTTTCCTGTTGGTACCCCTAAGGTTTTGGTTTGTTCGCTTTGTAACCGAAATTTTTCATATCCGTATCATTTCGGTTCAAATTGATCAAATCGAAGCTCATCATTATGTTTATTGACATCAACTTAGTAGGATTCGACTCCTAAAACAATCAAATCCATACCCGAACCATTCCGATTTGAATTCTTAAAGTCGAAACGGGTTGTTGCTTCGAAATTCAAATCGACATGGTTCGGACATGAATTTGGGTATTTTAGGAGTCAAATCTTACTAATTTGAGGGCGAGGAACACAATGGTAGACTTGGATTTAATCATATTGAACTAGAATGGTACAAACAAGAAAAAGTTTGGTTACGAAGCAAACAAACCCAAACCTTAGGGGCACCAACAGGAAAAAACTTAATCGTGGGACACTAACATGAATAACCCTAAACTCAGGGATACCAACAAGAATTTCTCTAATAATTTTAAAGCGATAATATACTGATATTGAAGCCGTCTAATGTAAACTTTATGTTGCCAAACACACCCGAAATGGATTTATTTAACTTATTTGAAATCATTTTCGCTACTCTTTTCTTTTTCTTGTTGCTGTTTTTTTAATCTGTCTATTTACTTCTGAAATGACACTTGCAAAGTTGCTGGTTTTTGATTTTATGATTTTTTCCAGGTTTCTTCTGACGATATGGAAATTTTTGAAGAAATCAAGACTACATTAGGGGAGGATGAAACTGATGATGCAAATTTCATCGCTCCATTTCCTTTACTTACAAAAAATGCAGTAGATTCCTTACGGTATAGAGCTGAGGTAAGTTAAGATCCCAAGATGATGCTTTCTTTCTGTATACTATAATTTTTGAAATGAATGTGTTAGAAGTTAGAACTTAGAGAGCCTTTGAATTAGGTTTGTCTGCTATTGATTCACCAAACCATAGACACAATCCGGATTTGCTGAGATTAACATCCTTTTTTGTAAAGTTTTTTAATGTTTAAATTTCATTAAGTCAAATACGAAGTGAGCCTTCCTATTGCAGGATATTGCAAGGAGTGTGACAAAAGTTGATGTAAGAGAATCTCGGGCTCAAGATTTAAGAAAGGAAATTCTGAATTCTGAGAAGTGAGTTCCTGATTGTATCATTTCATTATGAATCAAGAGATGAAGTATAATATGTGGCCTTTATAAAGCTAGTTATACGGAAAGCAATTTTGTCAGATTTATTCATTTTATAAATTTGTTGTCTCTAGGTTGAAGGCCCACTTTGAGGATAATCCAAATGACTTAGGTAACAGACTTCATTGGTTTATGTGATGATATGAGGACAATCCTTTTTTCTTTTTCCCCTGATTGGAATTTAAACTATGAATACTTGTAATTTTGTTTCTAAAGATCTTTTGAAGCATGACAAACTCCTGAGCAAGAAGGAACCCCCTCCACATTTGCGCAATGTTCCTGAATACTTGTTGGACCCAACGACACAAGAGGCCAGCAAGATTGTTAAACTTTCTAGAGCCGCAATGGAAAGTAATAATTCTGGCCAGCAGAATAAGAGAAAAATCAGAAGAAATAGAGATCCCTTGAAGACCTTCTCAGCTGGGGTAAATAAAATAAGCCTTTGTTTTCTTGTAGTACTTGAAGGAATAAAATGATGTTTCTTGGAGTAGCTAGCCCTTTTTTTTTCTTTGCACATTTTATGTAACTTCTTTGATGTTTTTTGCTTATAGGGCTCAAAGCGGGATACGGGCTCCCAGAAGAGGAAGGGAAGGGGAAAAGAGGACGGCAACTCTGGCAGGAAGAAAAGATCTACGTAGGATGCGGACGATTTTATCTGCTTCAGTCATTACTCATTTGTGCTTAACACAGGATTCTATGAAAATATTATTTTGATGCTTCCGTAGCTTAATTGTATCTGCCAATTTTTAGCATTGGAGGAGCAGAAGCTCAAATGTAGTTGAGGAACTATCCCCTAAAGATCCATATATAGACACTCAAAATACACTAGTGTTATAAGAAATCAGTTTTTTTTCAACTGAAAATTGCCTCTTATCATGAACAAGGATTAAGTTATTTTCAGGTTCTTCCCAGTAGTTGATCATCCTATTCCAGTGTTCTCTGCTTGTTTTTCATTGAGAAATAGCAATCAATATCCTATTTTTACTAACTCTTATGTAAAACTACCCTATTTTCTTTGTTTTTTGCAAAATTATTTTTTCTATAATTTTTTTCATTTTGTTTTTACAAAAATTACACCCAAATAAAAAGGTAAAATAAAATTAGATTTTTTATATTTTTTTAAAAAATAAAAAATGACATGACATTGGTTTTGGGGTTAAAAAAACAAATTTAATTTAGGCAAAATTTGAAATTGAAATTGTTACATGTTCGTGTAAACCAGAGTTTTCAGTAAAACCCTAAATCAAACACGGATTCCAGGTTTCTCCGGAAGAATCCAAAATCAAACCCGAAAGGTTTCTCAAAGAAGACCATCGTCTTCATCGTAAACTCGAAAGGTTTCTCCTGCTTTAAACTCCATAATCTCTTGATCATCGTTAGTGGGAGTCGCGCTTCCGATCCTTCCTCCTCCGACGACACGAAATTGCAGCTGTTCCACCGACGGAGCCCTTCAACGTCGTTCGCTCGTGCTTCCAAATTATCATCCGACGACGTCGGAAAATTGCAGGTCTTCCACCGACGACGCGCTTCAGAATCTTCCTTCGACGACGGCGCCAAAGTGCAGGTGTTCCACCGACGACCCCATTCGGCTCGCGTTTTCGCATTTCCGATTCATCTTCCTCTTCTGTCTATCTCGTTCGAGCCTTCGAGGTATGTCCTTCGTTTTAGGGTTGCAGTCATTCAACATCGTTTTAGGGTTGCTTCACTGTTGTTCATTGAGTTTTAGGGTTGAGTCACTATTGTTCGTTTTAGGGTTTAGTCATTGTTGTTCTTTTGACCCTAAATGAACTGAACTTCAATGAAGCGACTTATATAAACATGTAATACCCCTTAATTTTTAATAAGGGTATTTTGGAAATTTCCCAACTCCCGTATTACAAGTCGGATTAAATTCAGAGAAGTTCGGACATTCTGTAATGTGCTGGATCTCTGAAATATTTTTCTGAGTAATATAAAATACAGTAGACGTATTTTTGGGGTTAAATAGTCGTTCGGGTACGAATATATTTAACCCGGAGTTAGGATAATTAACCCAAAAGTCAAAACGGACAAAAAGGGTGAAAAATGGCCTTGATCGCACCCCGCGGTCAAGTGGCCGCACCCGCGGCGAAGGCCGATCTGTGAGGCGGTTTGTGGAAGCCGTCGCACCCTTGCCGCACCCCGCGGTGAGACCTCTGTTCTTCGACGTTATCCTCTTCCCCTCTGCAGCAACAAATGGCTCGTTTTGTCCCCTTTGATCCCCTTGGTCGATGGCTTGTCTCCTCCTTGTCCCCTCATAGCTGGGCCTATAAAAGGGAGAGACTTCGTGGAGATGGAGGCACAGCTGAAGCATCATCTTCTTCCTCTATTTTTCTCTGAAATCTCCATTGTTGTGCCAAGCTTTTGAGCTTTGTTTGAGAAGAGATCGAACCCCTTTGAGAGTTTACAAAGGTGCTCTTGAGTGATAATCAAAGGTCTAAGGTGTTGGGAGATCAAACCAAGAACGAATCAAAGTCGAACGAATCAAAAGAGGTAAGTTCTCCATGGACGTTGTCATCGTCCTCTGCCTCTGTTACATGACCGCACCCCGCGGCAAGCGCCCACCGCACCCGCGGTGAGCTTGTCCGGGTTGTGTGTTCTTGTGTGTTTGGCTTTGGGCGGGGCAAGCTCCTTTGATTCTTTTCCTATTCTTTTAGATTCATATATGTAGATATCGAATCTAACTTAGGATCTCATTATGGGTCGTTCCATAAGGATTTGTTATCCAGGATCTGTCCCTGCTTCTGACCCAGGAACCCGTTGTCTCTAAGCTTTGTCAAGCTTTCGTCAGATCTAAGGCAAGTGGCGGTTCACTCTTGCTTAATCATTCCATGTCCTATTAATTATCAATTGCGTTTAAATGTTAATTAAATTGGAATGATCTGTGGTTTTCGTTTGGGAACAAATTTTATAAATAAAGTGTTTTCAAAGGAAGTGCTGTTATAATAGGTTGTATATTGCTAGATACGACGCCTTTTGTATTTGTTAATAATTGTAATGGTTTTGTTGTGGATTTAATGTTAATTTTAATGCTAGAATAGCAAGAGTATTCGTAGGAACGCTAATCCAGGTAAGGATTTGACGTTTCTTTATAACTTGGTACTTATCGGGATAATTTCCGAATTCAATTTTAAGGGTAATGATCTAACGCTTCCTAGCCCAGGTAAGGTAGGAGGTTTTAAGCACCTTACAAGTGCAATTTGGGTGAAAGTAATTGTCACTCTGAGGTTTAAAGCTCCGTAATTGCTCTTAATAATATTAAAAGTCTTAACATTAATGTGTGTTTTGTAATTAAATAAGATAAGTGCAGAGATGCATATAATTAATATACCTTCAGGCGAGTAGTGCAGCTAGGCGATAGTGCAGCTAGGAAAAACTCGTCTTAGTTTTAAACGCTCGTATGCGATACGTTAAAGTTCCCAAACATTTGTCATATCTTCCCATAAGACTCAACTCCCTTGGAGTCTTCTCTTCAATGCATGTCTAAATATTTAATCTGAATAATTGTCTTCCAGTGAGAGTGTCGGGTTATGTATCGTTCCTTCGGTTATTATTCGAGGGACAACGATAGTAAACGGTCACGATCACTCGAACCACTCTGCTTTGTACCCTTGCATAGTCTTTCATTAGACTAACCAACCGATTATTCCCTTGCATGGTTGGCTAGTGTCATCCGTTCGATTCGGCACATCAGTGGTTGATTCAGAAGTCAAAGTAACATGTGAAGGATAAGAGGCTTGCAGACGAAGATTTAAATGTCAGTGTTTTAAGTTGTTAAGTGTTTTAAATTGTTAAGGTTCTTTAAAGTCTTCCGATGTACTATACTCTGTTGTAAAAACCATCTCCTCATTTGAAGAGAGATCTTTTAATAAAAAAATGGAGTTTCAGGTATAAAGTCTTCCGTTGTTTAATCTTTCATTTAATATGTTTATGTATTTAAGTTTAATTGTTCCGATTAAAGTCTGGGGTGACATCGGACAGAACGTCTGATGTCACTGGCATGTGACACTACCGAGGTATAAATCGGGGGTGTTACAAAACATGTGAAAACTGGTTAAAAAAAGACCCTTGTGGTAAAAATGGCGATGGTAACTTAAATTGATTGGATATAAACCTGTGGAAACCCTGTATGTAGACTCAATGTACTATTTCTGAAGTTATATTGTCGCAATAAACAATGTGAATGTCAAATTAGTTTTTTTGTCACAATTGCACGAATTACCATTGGTTGAAAACTTCATGTCAGTGTTGTTCATATTTTTGTCACATGGTGGAGTTATATTGTTGAAATGAACAATAACAATGTCAGTTTGTGAAACATTGTTGTGTGTTAAAAGTTAATGTTTTTATTTGTCTGACTTTATAGCTCTCTTCCTCTCGCAACTTCATTCTCTTCTACTTTGTTCTCTACATCTCAGTATGTTCAGTTTTGTGCATAGAAAAAACTGAAATGTTGATATTCTTTGTTTTTGTCTATGTCCACCAGGTCAACTGAAGTGTTGTAGTCGAATAAAGGATACATGGAAGAAGTTGAGTCTCAGAGTTTTTTGCTTCTCCCCTTTACGGCAGATTTATCCAGACAATTTTCTTGGGGAACTTCTAGCTTCTTGCTTCTTCAAGCTCGTAGCTATTTGTTAAACCTTATTGACCTTGTGTGTCTGTTACATGCCTTAGAACAATATACCTATGGCTGAGAAAACCAATAGTAATGGTGATTTTAGTACTGATTTTTGTATGTTTAAGCCTGTTTGCATGAATCTCAGATCTGAACAACTTGAATATTAATTAATTCGACTTACAATCATTTTTCTGAAATTCTCCTTAGGAACTATTCCTTTGAAGATGTTCCTACTGTTGGGCTTCAGATTCTGGTCTATGACGTGGCTGTTCACTTGAAATTTCACTTTGTTGTGTTTTTTAGACAGAGGCTCCAGGAGGCTTTGGATGGGATTCCAGGGCTATTCTTGGCCAGGAACCTTCAACACATGAACAAATCTTGCTTTGAAAAATGGAGAAATGACAATAAGCATCATATGACACCTTACCCCCTGAACAATCATTACTGGAATCATAATTTTGCGAAATTTGGTTCCTGGCAAGACCTGCCATATTTGACTCGGACTCTCATCTCTGCAAGATCAACTCGTTCCCAGGTACAGGTTGCCCGGACTACTAATGGAGCACATATCTTCAAAAAAGAAATCGAGAACAAAGCTTGCAATAAAAAAGGAGCAATAGAAAAAATCATTACTTTAAACCTTACCCCCTGAACAATCTCTATTGGAACCCTAATTTTGAGAAAATTGGTTCCTGACATAACCTGCCATCTATGTCTATGACTCTCACCTATTTAGGTTCAAATTGTTCTTTTATGTGTGCTTACATGCATGTGAAACTTTGTATTAGAACCCCTGAACAAAATGTAAATAATTATAATTGTTTGTGGACACTTGTTTTTAGTCTTAAAGAGACTAGTAAACACTAAAATATTATTACAAAAACTCTTTCGAAGTCCCCTAAATGTCTTATGATATGGGGTAAAATCATTATGAGTTTTTTATGAAGATTACGACCTGGAATTGTCGTGGTATCGGAAAGAAAACCTTCTGAACGAATGTTGAATCCTTCTGGAAAATTGAACGTATCCAATTATTTGCACTCTTTGAAATTAGAACAAATAAAGAACCAAGTGAAAAAGTTTGGAGGAAAGCATCCTTTGATCAATTTTACTGTATCCCGACTACGGGATTCTCGGGTGGTATTTGTGTTATGTGGAAGACCTACCAACTTATAAATGAAATCCTTGAAATTGATCAAATTGATACGAGGTTTATCTCGGTCAAATATACTAATCAAATCTCGAACAAGAAACTTATGTTAATCCTTACTTATGCTCCTCCGAATGAGGCTCGAAAAAATATATTCTGGAATGGTCTCACCTCCTTTATTAAAAATTGCTCCCTTCCGTGCATTGTTATGGGAGATCTGAACGAAATTCAAGACCCCTCTGAGAAATTAGGCGGTTTATTACCACAATTGACCAAATTCGCAAGATTACGTCATTTCAAAAATGAATGTGAACTAATAGATATCCCTATTCAAGGAAATGGTTACACCTGGCGAAAAAACATTACAAAAATTGATAACATATATGAAAAACTAGATAGGGTACTCATCCATCACCAAATCCTTCAATGGTACCCGAATATATGTACCAAATATTTTGCTTTTACAAACTCAGACCACTGTCCCATCTCTATTGACTTGGACTCAGAAACGCCCTTTAAAAATCAACCTTTCAAATTTGAGAATGTCTGGATGACTAGAAAGGATTTTAGAAATATTGTAAAATAAGCCTGGAGAACTAACTATCACGGATCAAGATTATATAATCTGGTATCCAAAACAAAATTATTAAAGAAACATGCAAAGATCTGGAACAAAAGCACCTTCGGCAATGTTTTTACTCAATTACAAAACATTGAAAAACAACTTTCTGAAATCCAAACCGAGATTTGTAATTCCCCTACAAGTGACCTTATTAAGAAAGAAATTAGAATCATGGAAAAAAGAAAAAGAAAAGATCCTCTGTTTCCAAAAAAGCTACTGGAACCAAAGAGCAAAAGTTAAACACATTAAATTCAATGACACAAACACAAGCTATTTTCACAAAATAGCAAGTGGAAGAAGAAACAAGAAAATCATTAAAGAAATCAAAACACAAGAAGAAACTAGCATTACTAGTGAAGAAAACATCAGATCAGAAATCAGAAATGATTTCATCCAAAGATTCAGAAACGAAGATATGAACCAAATACTTTTTCAAGACAATCTGAAACTAATTCAATCTGAAATCTCTGACGAAGACAATCTAGAACTAATCAAGAATGTAACAAATGAAGAAATAAAAAAGGTTGTCTTTAACATTGGCTCGAACAAATCTCTGGGCCCAGATGGTATGACAGCAGAATTCTACCAAAAATATTGGGATATTGTAGGCCCTTCTGTTATTCAAGCTGTTAAAAGCTTTTTTCTCTCCGGGAAACTACTCAAACAGATTAACCACACATTCATCTCCTTAATACCAAAATGTGACAATCCGAACTCCACTAATCACTATAGACCTATTAGCCTATGCTCCACAATTTATAAAATAATCTCAAAGATCTTAACAACAAGACTTAAAGGAACCATGAAAAAATTAATTCACCCCCTACAAGGTGCGTTTGTCGCAAACAGGGCAATTCAAGATAATTTGCCCATGAGATTTTTCACTCCTTCAAATCGAAAAAAAGGATCTGAAGGCTTTATTGCGCTTAAATTAGATATGGAAAAAGCGTATGACAGAATTGAATGGAATTTCATTCTCAAAACTATGAAGAAATTTGGATTTCATGAAAATTTTATCAACTGGATAAGAGAATGTATAACCACAGTCTCCTTTTCGGTGCTTGTAAACAACGGACCGACATAAATTTTCAAACCGACAAGAGGACTCCGGCAGGGTGAACCCCTCTCCCCCTTCCTATTCATTTTGGGATCAGAAATCCTTGCTAGAAAACTACAAAAAGGCTCTAAAAGACCTCGTAATCCTTTGGGATTCCAAATCACTCATCAAGGATCAAGAATCCATTTCCTAGCCTTTGTTGATGATATTATGATCTTCTCAAAAGCTAAACAAGAGCACTGTAAAGAAATAAAGGACATTATTGATGACTACTGTAAAATCTCATGACAAAAAGTGAATTTTCACAAATCGGTGTTTCAAGTCACTAAAAAAGTTACCAATCAAAAGAAAATAGCTATACAAGGTATCCTCACCATTACAAATATGATATCCCTTGATAAATACCTTAGGTGTCCGATCATTAATGGCAGAGTCAACTCGAATACGTTCTCGGATCTTCTACTCAGTACAAAACAACAACTCGTAAAATGGAAAGCAAATTCTCTGTCTCAAGCAAACAGAACAACTCTGATCAAAACCAATCTGGCTTCTAGACCAAACTTTCTTATGCAAAGCTTTATGCTACCTTCACACACACACACACACTGAACTTGACAAGTTAAACAGATCCTTTTTTTGGAACAAAGATAGCTCCTATAAGCCTCTGATAGGCTGGGAAAAAAATTGTAAACCAACACAGCAGGGAGGCCTTGGTCTGAGAAAATCTAAAGATATGAACAAAGTCCTACAATTCAAATTGCTATGGAAAATCTTAGCAGAACCAAACAACTACTGCGTTAGAGTTGTTACTGAAAAATATCTGAAAACAGTCCATATCCTTCACTACAAGAAACAAAGAAACTACTCTTGGCAATGGTCCAAAATGATTGAACTCATTGATGAATTCAAGTCTCGACTCATCTGGCAAGTTGGTAATGGCAAAACAATCAAATTCTGGCTTGATAATTGGGTTTTCAGATCCCCATTGAGTGACTCCATAAACACACAAGCTATCTTGAACAAAGATGCTACGGTAGCCGATTTTATACTACCAAATAAAACCTGGAATAAGAACCTAATAGAACAATACTTACCCCATGACTTATTAACAAAGATTACATCAATCCTAATTCCGCTGAATGATATTCATGATAGAATGTATTGGGAAGCCAACAAGAATGGTTGGTCCTTTACAAATTCTGTCATGGAACTAATTAATAGAAACAAAAGATACATTGCGTATGACTTTTCTTAGATCTGGAAAATGGACACTTACCCCAAAGTTAAAAACTTTGTTTGGAAAATACTGAAAAACGGATTACCAACAAAATCAAGACTAACAGATAAAGGGGTAGCAATCCCCCAGGGATGCATCAGATGCAATGCGCAATTTGAGGATCTGAATCATCTCCTATTCCATTGTAACCATACCAAGAAAACAATAGAGAAAATGAATCAATCCACATATGACATTATTACTTCCATAAACATAGCAAATAAAAAAATCAATGAAATCATTGATGAAATTCAACAAAAAATCGATCGCTTGCAATTTATAGAATTACTGGTTTCTTGGTGGGGAATCTGGTTCTATAGAAACCAACAAAGTTTTGGAAGCCCAAATAATGATACTAACCACATCAAGGATGTTCCAATTTATATCAAACAACAAATTGAGAACTAGAATAAGACGAAAACTTGGAATCCTGACTGCCTAGCAGATGACAGACCTAAACCTCATAGAACAAATAACTTCAGACGACCAATAAAAACATGGAAAAAACCTCCAGATAAAATTATTAAAATCAATACTGATGGATCAACAAAAACGAATAGTGAATCTAGCTTTGGCTACATTTTCCGGAACAACAAAGGTGAACCTACTTTTATCTTCGGGGATAAATGTGGTACCTCAACCCCATTAAAAACGGAAACGCTTGCGGTAAGAAATGCCCTGATAAATGCCTATGAATTAGGCATTACCGACATACAACTTGAATGCGATAACCTGACCATTGTGAATGTCCTTAATCAAATCTGGCACTGTCCATGAGATATTGAAATGATTATTTCTGATATCCTGTGTGTTTTACAATTTTTTTCTTCAGTGCAGATTTCTCATGTCTTCAGGAAAACAAACGTGGTGGCCGACTTCATCGCTAAGGAGGTTCAACTTCGTTCCTTGGAAGACATTCAAACTAGTTTAGAATTTGTAATTCTCATCCGAAAAGATGTTATAGACTGAGAAATCGGTTCTTCTGTGATTTTCAGTCTAATTCTTACTTAATAATTAAAAAAAAAAGTACATGGAATTTGACGTGGATTAGGAGGGTCTTCTTTAAAAAAAAGTATGCAATATCCGGATCCGGATTGAACGGAACATATTTGATATAATTATAAATTAAAGGATGTGACATAAAAACATACATGCCTTGATTTGCGGATGAAAAATCTAATGTCACTGATCCAATTTCCTTTTCAATTACTAGTACTAATTGGAGTATGAAAACGCCTATTAATTGGAGTAGTACTAATTGGAGTATGACAAAACAGCTATTAATAGGCGCACTGGAAAAAATTAATTTGCGAATTTAGTGGCGGACAAAAAAAGATTAAAAAAAATTGATCTTTATTTGCTAAGTAGGCGTGGACAACATCATATCAACAAAATTTGTTATTTCAGACACTTTTCTTTCTTGTATGGAGTTGAGTTCGATTTTGTTGGTTTGAGATATTGTTTCGGGTGAGATTACGGTCATGGTTGTGCGGTTTGAATTGTCTGATTGTGATGAAACACTTTCAGGAGTTATATATTTACATCGCACTCCCAGACGAATGATTGTTCTCTGCTCCCCGGCGTCACAACACCTGCATTGGCCTTAGTGCAACCCGTGTTCGTGTCATTCTCTCTCCATTTCCGATGCTCAAAGCTTCTTGGCTAGATTGTTAGTTTCTCATTTGACTTGATTTTGTTGTTTTTAGTTTATTTTTTCATGATAGTTTGTCTATCTGTCAAGTGTTTCTTGGCTTCTCGATCTACCAGGTGTGTCTCGTACATCGAATTGTTTTCCTGATCAAAAAAAAAAAAAAAAACTATTTTTTTCCGATTAAGTATAAGTGACGTTTTAGTCACTCTCTTCCATTAAAAAATATATTTTCTTTTCTTATTAATTGTTAACTTCTTAAACTTACAAATTGGATGTTATTTTTCTCTCATCTTTTCTATTTCTTCTAATGAGATAACAAGGTAGAGACACGCAACGCATGTTGAATCCTTCCAAAGTCAATTTAATGTAAAACAATTTTTTCCCTAATTTTATGGGTTAATGGATGAGTTTTAGGGATAATCAATTTCTTCTTAATTTGTGTGAAAATTACTAAAACGTCAATTATACTTGATCGGAGGGAGTAATTTATTATTTATGTCATTACGTGTTGGGGATAATATAATTTGAAATTTTTTACGCGCTATGAAATAACATACAAATTCATTTTTTTCGAAATGCTTGTCCGTTACGCAGACAAAATAAATGCGACAAGGTGGTTCTAGGATAGCATGTACTGGAAAGCTAGTAAAAATGAGTGGTTCTCTACAAAATCTGGCATGAACAAGATTAATGAAAATAAACGATATACAACACATGACTCCTCTTGGATATGGAAATTGGACACTTACCGTAAGGTTAAAAAATTTATTTGAAAAATGGACTTTCATCAAAAGCTAGACTAGCTGAAAAAGGAGTTTCAATTCCTCAGGATGTATTCGTTGTATGGCACAAATTGAAGATAGTAATTTTATCTTATTCCTTTGTAACCATATATTGAAAACTATTGAAAAAACTAATCTCAATACTCTTGGGATTATCAAATCACTTAACATTGGAAATGAAAAAATGTACGAACTAATTGAGGAAATTCGACAAAAAACTGATAATTCACAATTTTTAGAACTACTTATTTCCTGGTAGAGAATATGGTTCTACCGAAACCAATAAAGTTTTGAAAGAACAAACAATGATATATACACTATTAAGGATGTACCAATTTACATCCAAAACCAAATTCATAATTGAAAACATACAAAGAAATAAAACTCAAACTGTTTGAGTACATATTAAATAAAAAAATAATACAAATAGAAGACGATATACCATAATAAAAATAAATACATATGATTTCACTAAGACTAATGGAGAATCTAATTATGACTATATCATCCGGAATAGTAAAGGAGAACCCTCATTCATTTTTCGTGAAAAATGCAAGTCATCAACCCAACTAAAAACAAAAACAATTGCGTTTAGGAATGTTTTGTTTAAGGCATATGAATTAGGTTTTAACAACATCCAAATTGATTGCGATAACCTTACAATTGTAAACATTCTGAACAAAATCTGACACTGTCATTGGGATATTGAAATTTTAATTTCTGATATCCTCTGTGTTTTACAACCGTTATCTTCGATGAAGATTTATCACGTATTCCGATAAACTAACGCTGTTACAGACTATATTGCGAAGCTGACACAACAAAATCCATTGAAAGGCTTTAGAGATAATCTAGAACTTGTAGTTTTCATCCGTAAAAATGTTATAGACCGTTCCTTCTATAATTTTGCTGTCTAATTTTTACCGTATTAAAAAAAATGTGACATGCAAATAAATTTCTCATAGTGCGAGAATCGAGACTCGACAAAAATGACAAACCAAAATTGTAGATATATACTCCCTCTGTCTCATTAAGTTTGTCCCATGGGGGGCGGGTTCAAATATCGATGCGAGTTTTGTATCGTTAATATCTCTAATTATATAACCCTAAAAATTATAATTTTTTGATATTATCAAAGTACTCGTTGAGACGAATCAAACAAGACCCCACATGACTATGTTTTTTCTTATATATTGGAAGAAATTTTAAAGATTCTCTTCAACTATGAACAGTGCCCAAAAGTCGGGATGTGACAAACTTTATGGGACGGATGGAGTATGTACTTATATGACAATTTGACCAACTAGGTTGCTTAACGACGGGGAAAGATTTGGTAACAATTGCAAGATGTTTCTCAGCACACAATTTTCGACTTATTCAAGATTTCATTAAGCATATATATATGTATATATATAATATGCGGTAGAAAATATAAAGTTATTTACGGTTGAGTGTAAAATTTAACTCCAATGTTCAAGACTATACTTAAATTGATTTTATTGGACATTGGTGTCTAGTGAAACCATATACTGATATACTAATGAATGACACACTACTTCTTTGACTTAGTCTCGAGTACATTTAGTAGGAGAAAAGAAGATAATACCTCCGTTAGGTTTCTGTCAAGAAACTCACAGAAAAGAGAACAAAGCGAGACATCAAATTCATAGAGAAGAGAGCATAAAAACAAGAGCGAACAAGAGTATCTGAAAAGCCCCATTTTCTACTGAGTCCTAGGAGGCTATTTATACCCTCTAATTAATATTTTAATATTACATATAGAACTTATAATATATATCTCATATCCCCCTCCCCCCTCAAGCTGGACTTGTTGGTGACACAACAAGACCAAGCTTGGATGCCATGAACTTGTGCTGCACTTCTCGCAGAGGTTTAGTCATAAGGTCAGTCAACTGCAGTTGAGACTTGACATGGATTGTCTTCAAGAAACCTTCAGATACCTTGTCCCAAACATAATGTCAGTCAATGCTCAGGTGCTTGGTTCTTTCATGGAAGACTGGGTTAGCAACTATGTGTTGGGAAGCCTTGTTGTCACAGTACAAAGGAATAGGCAGGGGCAAGTGAATATGTAAATCTCTGAGTAATCCATGCAGCCACACCATTTCGCTAGCAGTATAGGACATGCTTCTATATTCTGATTCAGTAGAAGATTTGGAAACTGTCTTTTGTTTCTTGATTTTCCAGGACACCAGAGAACTTCCAAGAAAGATACAGTAACCACTTACTGATCTTGCAGAGAACTTGCAAGTAGCCCAGTCAGCATTCGTGTAGCCATGTAGCTCCAAAATGCTGTCTGCTGAGTAGAGCAAGCCTAAATTCAGAGTTCCTTTAAGATATCTCACCACATGAAGAGCAGCTTGAAGATGTGGTTCTCGTGGACAACTCAAAAACTGGCTCAAGTGCTGCACATAGAAGGATATGTCAGGTCTGGTGATATTGAGATAGAGCAACCTACCCACCAACCTTCTATAGATCTCCGGGTCAGGCAATACCTTTCCTTCATCAGTAGACAGCCCCAGTCCTCAAGGTAGAGGAAACAATGATGGCTTGCAATCCAACATATTAACATCAGTAAGGATGTCAAGAAGGAACTTCCTTTGGTTGATCACTGTCCCAGCCTCAGACTTAGCAATTTCCAATCCTAAGAAGAATCTGGCCAAGCCAAGATATTTGATTGTGAAAGCTTCATGAAGGCCTGCTTTAGTGTTCAAAATAGTAGTTGTATCATCACCAGTGAGCAAGAGATCATCTACATAGACAAGAGCAATAGCAACCAATCCATTGACATGTCGAACAAAAAGACTGTAATCCTGTCTAGACTGCTGGTAGCCCATCTTAAGTAAGAAAGTGGTTAGCTCAACATTCCACTGCCTGGATGCTTGTTTCAAACCATATAATGATCTATGTAGTCTGCAAACTTGACCAGGACTGGCTTTCAAGTATCCTTCAGGAGGGATCATGTAAACTTCTTCTTCTAGGAATTCATGTAGAAAGGCATTATTAATGTCTAGTTGATGAACATCCTATCTCTTAATTGTTGTAATAGCAAGTAGAACTCTGACAGTGGCAAGTTTAGCAACAGGAGAGAATGTGAACTTATAATCTTTGCGTTCTACCTTATTATAACCTTTGGCCACTAATCTAGCCTTATACCTCTCCACTGTGCCATCTGGCTTAAACTTGATTTTAAATACCCGCTTGGAACCTATTGCCTTCTTATTTGGAGGTAAAGAAGTCAAGATCCAAGTTTGATTAGCTTCCAAGGCATCAATCTCCTTGGCCATAGCAAGCTCCCAACATTCATGTCCTTGTGCTTGGTTGTATGTTCTTGGCTCAGTCAATGTGCAAGTATTGCAAAAAGACTGCATAAAGTCATAAGAGAAACTGGAGAGATCAAAGATCTTTGTTGCCTGAAAGGAAGATGAGTAAGTTGCAGGATCAACCCTGGCAGTATAAACAAAATCCTTAAGCTTAGCTTGTAGAACTCTTGTTCTAGTTGACCTTCGGAGGATAAATGGTGAAGGAGGGAAAGCCTCAATGGCTGGTGATGGCAGCTCGTGGGATGGTGATGCTACCGGGGGTTCTTGCAAAGGAATAGAATCTTCTCTCCTGGGTCCATCATAAGAAGAACTGCTAGGCACAACAGGAGAAGATGATATGAAAATATCTACAGTAGGATTGACAAGAGGCAAAGAGTGTGACTTAGCTGGCAATTGTGGTGAACTAGTGTCCTTGAAAGGAAATATATTCTCTTGGAATATAACATCCCTACATGTAAAAAAAATATTGTGCTTCAATATCATATAATTTGTATCCCTTCAACCCCATTGGATATCCCAAGAAGACACATCTCCTGGACAGTGCACCAAATTTATCTTTTAATATTGTGCTTGACTTTCCATAGCACAGACAACCAAGCACCTTGAGATGAGAAAGTGAAGCTTTCTTGCCAAACAATATCTCTGCAGGAATCTGCTAGTGCAACACAGAACTTGGCAACAAGTTGATGATGTGAACAGCAGTAAGCACACATTCACCCCAAAACCTAATGGGAATTCCTACATGAAGTCTCATAGCTCGAGCAGTTTCAATGATGTGTATGTGCTTCCTTTCCACCCTACCATTCTGCTGAGGATTTCCAGGAATGCTCTGGTCATGAATGATTCCATTGGCAGCAAATAATTGTTGGACAACACTTTGAACAAACTCAGTTCCATTATCACTCCTTACTTTCTTTATTCTTGTTTGAAACTGGGTTTTAGCATATGCCAAGAAGGACTCGATAATGTCTTTCACCTGGGATTTAGACTTGAATAGGTAAACCCAAGTGAATCTGGTGCATTCATCCAAAACAGTTAGAAAGTAAGATGTATTAGCATGAGTTGGTGTCTTATAAGGTCCCCAAACATCAAAATGTACTAGATCAAAAGGTAATTCTGCAATGGATTCACTTATGGGAAAAGCATCCTTACACTGTTTTGCTAGAATACAGCTTTCACAATGGAAATTTTCTGAAATATTAACTGGTGTGATAGGCAAGGAAACATGCTTCAGTTTGCCTAAAGAACAATGTCCTAATCTCTCATGAAAGATTCTAAACAAAATGTATGTATTCTTGACATCACCATTAGCTCCTGACTCCATTAAGAAAAGGCCATCGGTCCTATCTCCCTGAATCACTTTGTCCTTAGTGATAGGGTCTTGGAAAAGAATGAAGTTAGGATCTAGTTGTCCAATCAAAACACTATCATCTAGCAGCTTAGTAACAGACAACAAATTGTGCTTGAATTCAAGTATCAACAAGACATCATGAATGATGAAACCTGAATCCAATATAACTGAACCAGCCTCAGCAACATCCTTTAAACTTCCATCTGGTAAAACCACCTTAACAGGCTTATCTAAGGCATTCTTTTCATATAATATGGTGGGATCATAGACCATATGGTCTATAGCACCAGTGTCAACAATCCAGACAATTTTAGAAGCATAAGTTCTAGCTTGAAATGCAGAGGAGTGGACCAGTTTACCTGCAAAATTAGAGGATGTAAAAGATGATCCGTCATAACCACGCATAAGTTTGGCAACCTCTTGACACATAAGATTCAGAGTAGCAGAATCCAGCAGTTGTCCCTGTGAACTGGAAGAAGTCTTAAGTGGATGATCAGCCTGCTCAACTGCATTAGCCCTCTTATCTTTCCCTTTCCAAGAACCACCAAACATGCCATACGGTTTATGGCCACCTGAAGACCCCTCTCCAGGCCTCCAATTGCCATGTCCATTTTTGAACTTCCAATTAGGAGGATACCCAATCAGCTTATAGCATTTCTCCTTGGAGTGCCCTTTAGCATGACAGTGCTCACATACTTTATCATTCCTTGGCCTACGAGGTGTAGAACCATCTCTTGGTTGGAAGAATTGATGCAAGTGCTATTGCTCCTTGCCAGAGAAACTATTGACAGAACAAGCTGCCCCATCAACACCAAGAGGATTAGTGTGAGTAGTAACAGTCTGTTGTCCTTCCACCTGTAAGACCATGTAGTAAGCCTTATTAATAGATTGTAAGGGTTCAGTGGACAAAATATTGCCCCTTACATGGTCGAATTCGCACTGAGGCCCATCAAAAAATCAAGCAACTGGTTCCTAGCATCTTTGTCCAGCATTTTCTTGACCATCCCACAAGTACACTTCAAGAAGGCACCACAATCACATACAAGAGCTTCCTCTAAGGCATCAATCTCATCCCAGAGTTTTTTAATAGCAGAAAAATAATCACTAATAGAACGATTACCCTGCTGAATGGACAGTAAAGAACGCCTCAATTTGAACAGCATCAGACCATTTGTTTGCCCAAATCTTTCAATCAATTCATTCCACAGTTGAAGGGCAGAAGTAGCATAGGCAAATGTTTCAGAAATTTTACCTTCCATGGAGTTCAACAACCAGCATCGGACCATATAATCCGCATGTACCCAACGAGGAAGAGTACGTGAGTCTAGCGACGGTCTAGGGCAAGAGCCATCGATAAATCCGAGTTTAATCTTTGCACCAAGTGCCATCTTAATATTATGGGTCCAATTGAAAAAATTCTTCCCATCAAGCTTCAACGGGATTAGTTGAGTGCCAGGGTTATCTGATTTCGCAACACCCAATGGGTCAAAGTCAGCCTCAGAGTCGTACGAGCACCGATCTCGACGGCGACGACGACGGGAACGGTCAGGCGAGTAACGACGCTGAGGCTGTAACACCCCTGATTTATACCTCAGAAATGCCACATGCCAGTGACCTCAGACGTTGCTGGCCGATGTCACCCTAGGCTTAGTTGGAACAATTAAACTTAAATACATAAACATATTAAATGAAAGATTAAACAGCGGAAGACTTTAATACATGAAACTCAATCTTTTTATTAAAAGATCTCTCTTCAAACGAGGAGATGATTTTACAACAGAGTGTTAATACAGCGGAAGACTTTAAATTACACAACGGGAGACTTTTAAGATTCTTAATAACTTAAAACACTTAACAACTTAAAACACTGACACTTAAATCTTCGTCTGCAAACCTCTTATCCTTCAACAAGTTACTTTGAAATCGGGCACCAACCTCTGATGTGCCGAATCGAACGGATGACACCAGCCAACCATGCAGAGAATAATTATGGTTGGTTAGTCTAATGAAATACTATGCAAGGGTACAAAGCAGAGTGGTTCGAATGATCGTAATCGTTTACTATCATTGTCCCTCGAATAATAACCGACGGAACGATACATAACCCGATACTTTCACTGAATGATTAACAATTAGATATGCACTGAAAAGAAGACTCCAACTGAAATGAGCCTTATAGGAAATTATGATGAATGTTTGGGAACGTTTAAAGTTTCGCACAAGCTTTTAATTTAATTTAATGGTTCGGTTCACGACCAACCTCATCGCTCAAAGCGAATCCAGATTAGAAAGAGAACTTTACTCTGACGAGTTTCCCTAGCTGCACTACTCGTCTGAAGGTATATTAATTATGTGTGATACGGCACTTAACTTATTCACTTACAACACTCACATTAACGTTAAGACTTTTAATATTATTAAGAGCAGCTACGAAGCTTTAAACCTCAGGGTGACAATTATGTCCTCCCAATTAGTACAACTACCAAAGCTTATTAATTATGTGCCTAACCGCACTTATCTTATTACAACACACACCCTACTGTTAAGGCTCTTAATTATTATTCTGAGTAACAACGGAAATTTATTACACTGGGTGACCTTACGTTCACCCTGATACACTGGCGAGGTGCTTAATTAATTTACCGCCTTAAAATTAACCCGAGTAACAACGGAAGTTTAATACACGGGGTGGTGTTACGTCCACCCAATGGCGCTAGCTAGGCGCTTAAACCCCTCCTACCTTTAGCGGGTGGTAGGAAGTATCACGTTTAAAGAAACGACAAATCCCTTAACCAGATTTGCGTTCCTACGAATATTAAGTTATAAAGAAACAACTAATCTCTTAACCTGATTAGCGTTCCTACGACTATTAAGTTATCTAGCATTAAAGTTAACATTAAATTCACAACAGTACCCTCACGGCAATTAACACATATAATAGAGTTGTTCTAACAGATATACAACTTATTATAACATCACTTTTTAATCACGTTATTTATGAAATTAATTCCCAAACGAAAACAACAGATCACTCCAATTTAATTAACAATTAAACGCAATTGATAATTAATGGAAACATGGAATGATTAAGCAAGAGCGAACCGCCACTTGCCTTAGATCCGATGAAAGCTTGAACAAAACTTAGAGATGACGGGTTCCTGGGTCAGAAGCAGGGACAGATCCTGGATAATAAATCCTTATGGAACGACCCATAACGAGACCCTAAGTTAGATTCAATATCCACATATATGAATCTAAAAGAATACGAAAAGAATCGAATGGATCAAGCCTCGCCCAAGACCACAACACCCAAGAACACACAACCCGGACAGCTCACCGCGGGTGCGGTGGGGCTCTTGCCGCGGGTGCGGTGGGGTCACAGTGGCGAGGAGCTTGACAGCGTTAATGGCGAAAACTTACCCAATCGATTTGTTTGCCTTTGATTCGATTATGATTCAATCTCCAACCTTGTTATATCATCAAACACCACTCAAGAGCACCTTTACCACTCAAAAGGGAACTCCGAACACTCAATCGAAGCTCAAAAGCTTAGACAACAATGGAGAAAATCAAAGGAGAAAAACAGAGGAAGAAGAAGATGAAGCTCAGCTGTGGCCTCCTTCTCCACGAATTTCTCTCCCTTTTATAGGCCAACCAAGGAGGGGACAAGTAGGAGACCAGTTGGGGACAAGGGGACAACAAGTGGATCAAGTTGCTCGGTCAAGGGATAAGATTTTCAGAAATCTTATCGCGATGACGACGACGCTGACAACCACCGCGGGGTGCGGCAGGGTGCGGTGGCTTCCACAGACTGCCTTACATGTTTGGCCTTCACCGCGGGTGCAGTAACTTGACCGCGGGGTGCGGTCAATGCCATTTTCTCCCCTTTTGTTCCGATTTGCTTATGGGTTAATTATCTTAACTCCGGGTTAAATATATTTGTACCCGAACGACCATTTAACCCCGAAAACACGTCAACTGTATTTTATATTACTCAGAAAAAATATTTCAGATATCCAGCACATTACAGAATGTCCGAATTTCTCTGAAATAATCCGACTTGTAATACGGGAGTTGGAAAAATTCCAAAATATCCTTACTAAAAATTAAGGGGTATTACAGAGGCGAGGGTGAGGCAGAGATGTACCTGCATGGAACTGAAGAAGTATCCCTGCTAGAGTGTCGCACCGGAGATCCGTCAGAAGACGACATTGAAAACCTGGCAGAAGACTATCTACTGCAGGGATTGAACGGAAACGAACAAAATCGAGTGAGTCTCTCTATTTAGCTCTGATACCATGTCAAGAAACTCACAGAGAAGAGAGAACAAAGCGAGACATCAGATTCATAGAGAAGAGAGCACAAAAACGAGAGCGAACAAGAGTATCTGAAAAGCCCCCTTTTCTACTAAGCCCTAGGAGGCTATTTATACCCTCTAATTAATATTTTAAAATTACATATAGAACTTATAATATATATCTCATAGTTTATGTTACAATTATTTATTTAAACAAAATTTATCAAGTTTGCACTTATATCTATTCATTCATTTTGGATAATTTGTCTCTCTAGTGCTTGTTTGGTTGAATATGAGAAGTGTAATTTTTAGAAAATTATTTCATGTGAAATCAAAATATGAGAATTTAAATTCATGAGAATTGGTAAATTATGTTTGATTAAAATTTAAATCATGAGAAATATGGAAAAAGAAAATCTTATCCATTTCTATTGAAAATCTCATAATTAAATATCTGTATTTTTCAAACATAAAAAGATCAACTAAATACATATATTTGATATCACTTCGCAAGTAATTTCAAATTATGTGAATTTACTTCCCAACCAAACGAGCACGAATTAGGGGCTTCAGTCACATTGTACTCTATGTGTAAAATGAAAATAATCATGCACTCTTAAATGGCTTGTCATTAAAGAGTGTGGATTAGATTTTTTTTCATTTAAGTGATCATATGTAAGGATGGACATCCGGTCCGGATTGGTGGATCGTAAACATTTTAAAGTATGGACGTGGATTGGACCGTAACGTTCCAGTCTGGATCGAGAAGACCAGATTTTACAATTTTCATCATTTCAATTATTTGATTACGGTCCGAATCGTAAAAATTACTCCCAAAAAAGATTTGAACTTTTTTATGGACCAGACCGTAAGACCGAAAATGTCAAATTCTCGGACCATGGACCGGGTCGTAAATTTACTGTCTGGTCCGATCTTACGGTCCAGTCTATTTTTGTCCATCCTTAATCATATAGAATGATTTTTTACTTGGTCATATTATCGGTCAACGCTAGCCCGGAAAAAAACATGCCTTAATAAAAAATGGTCAATCACACTGATGTTGATTGTCAAAGACTGATGTTGTTGATCACTTAAAGCTTGTTTAACCAAACATTCTAAACGAGGCCATATGTCATCCAAGAACTATAAAAACGATTTCATTTTAATGTTAATAATCATTTTCATATGATTAATTAATTCAAATCCCTAGTAAAATTAATATAAAATCTAATTTTCAATACTCCTAGAAAGTTGAAAAATAACAGTATTTGAGTAAAATGTTGGACATTGGTCTTGGAATCGAATCTTAACTTTCTAAATTTCTTCCCCCCTCATTCACAAATATCCATGTGATAATCATAATTTATACCATGTTTTTTTAAATACCATGCTTGAATACACATGTTGCAAAATTGTAGAGATTCTAAAGGTAATGACTATCATTTTAATTGTTTAAATGGAAGTATATGTGCATAGATAAGAAAAACGGACCAATTGCATGCACATACCAAAATCTAGCGTACGTTCCTAAGAAAATTTTAATTTATGTGATCGAATTTGTTATGGAATTTATATTCTTCATACAAGGTAATAGGTTTCAAAACAAAGTTTTTATTTTCTTTTACGTGTGACAAAAATTAAAAAATACATTTAAAATTAGAATATAATTTGTATAGTATATAAATTTGAGGAATTATTTATTTTATTGTCAGTTGATTTGAAATATAATCCTACTGAGCTTATAAACTAGGCTCATATGCACAGTTACGTTATATATATACATATTTTCTAGGTAAACTCATGACTCATTGTCTAAATTTAACACAGACATATGAAAAATGACATGAAAGATTACATAAAATTGTAGTACCTTAATTTGATAACTCTACCTAGATCAATTAGCTTGCGTATACCTAAAAAATGCATGTCCACGAATAAAGGGAGATTTATTAGTTGAGTCGTCCTATCCTACTATTTGATCACGCGTCTAGTAACAGTTGTGTTATCAAGAAAACAAGTGCAAACAAGAACCACAAATGACAAATCTAGCTCCAACACAATTACAACCCAATATTTCGAGAAATACAAATATTTAAAAAAACAAATATGCATAGTCCATTTCAGGAATTAATTTATGAAATTAAAACTCATGGACTTTAATTAAAGCCGTAAGCACATTCCGTGCATCAACACACACAGACTACTATATAAATCGTGTACTCGTCGTAATCACTGTAATACCCCTCACTTTTTCAAGGGCAATTTGGGAAATTTTCTCCAATGCTCGTAAGGCACGTCGGATTTATTTTAGAAAATTTCAGACATTCTGTAATGTTTTGGATCTCTGTAATATTTTTATGAGAGAAATAAAATACATTCGACATATTCGGGGCTTATAATATTCGTTCGTGTACGAATAATTTTAACCCGGAATAAGCCTTGTCGTTTCAAGGAAAAAGGAGGCAAAAATAGCCTAGGCCGCGCCCGCGGCCAGAAAACCGCGCCCGCGGCTAGAAAACCGCACCCGCGGTTTGACTGCCGATGTCGTCATCATCACAAGACAAGTGGCCCTGGAGGCCGCGACCGCGGTTTTTGGCCGAGACCGCGGCCAAGGCCAAAAATGAAAACCGCGACCCATGTTGATGACCGCGCCCGCGTCAAATATCCGAGTGTCAGATGGGATGCTCTGGTTCGCTGGAAAATCTGACGACGCCGATATTTTGGAAGCCACATGGTTGGTTCCTTCACCTGGGAGCTTGGCCTATTTAAAGGAAGGCATTTGGAGGAGGAAGAGCCACAAATCGAGCTCCCCTTTCTCTCCCAAAGCTTCGCCGGAAAAGTCGATTCTCGTCGGAAAATTCAAAAGCTTCGTTCACAACTTTGGTTGGTCGCAAAGTGAAGTTTTGATGGTCCAAGGAAGCCTAGAAATCAAAGATTTACTTTACACTAAAATCTACTTTACACTAAAATCATGTAATCTTATCTACATAATTTTTTCATAATCTATCTTACCTATACGAAAAAATCTCATCTAAAATCATGTACCCTTAATTACTTTGCACTAACATCATGTAATCTCATTTACATAAAATCTCATCTAAACAAAAAATCTGTGTACTCTAAATTACTCTAGACTAAAACCGTATAATCTTATCTACATAAAATCTCATCTACACGAAAAATTCGTTTACCCTTAATTACTTCAAAAGTATCACGAGAATCTGACTTCTATACGAACTTGCTTCACAACAATCATGAAATAGCCATAGCTTCACGAAAAATCTCATCTAAATGAGAATCTGATTTTGTGTAGGCTGGAAAACAACCATAACCAAACAGTGGAGGTGTGAAGGAAACGTGGAGGGGTGGAGATGGTGGATGTAAGAGACGTCACGGCCGGCGAGGGCTGGTTGGCCGGGGTGGAGACGTGGAGGTGTGAAGAAGGCCTCGGTGAAGAGTGGAGACGAATACGAATGATGGCAGCGGATCGTTTAACCCAACAATGAGAAGAATAGACAGAATTTTGCAATTAGGGTAATTAGATTAAGGGTAGTTTAGTCATTAAAAAAGAAATAAATAATAATTAAAGAGAGGGTATACTTTTGAAAGGAGATTATGAAAAGGGGATTATTAGGGGATTCTTCTTCTACTAGTGTCCATATATGTTATTAAAAAATATCGTTTTAATTTTTTTCGATAAATATACTCTCATTTATGACTTTATTTTGCCAGTATTATTACTACCAGAATTATATTTTACTCTTATTAATTAATACTCTCCGTATTAAAAAATTATCATTTTAGCTCAAATTTTTTATACAGAAAAGATTGTCATTTTAGGTGTTTAGGTAATAATTTATTGGTGAGTTACCATGTTTGATATCGGAAATTGTATTTTTTGGCTCTTTTTTATACAAATTCTTTATGTTTATTGGCTACAATTGAGTTGAGTTATTAAAATAATTATAAATTTTAAAAAAATTTATAAAATATAGGATAATCATTGTATTTCTTAATAAGTGTGTAAAACTTTAAAATGACAATTTTTTGGCTCTTTTGAATGGAGTATTAACAATTGTGAAAAGTAAATACTACTCTATTCGTATCAAAATGCTTGTCTTTTTGGATAATTGCACATATATTAAGAAAAATATGAAATGTATTACTTTATTTGTTACATTTGCAATACAATTACTAATATTTTTTCTCTCATTTATGAAGAAGTGATAAAAACTATAAGGGTATATATGTAAAATAGATGTAAAATATACTAGAAGGACAAGTATATTGAGACAAAAAATTAAGGCTAAAAAACAAGTATTTTAATACGGATGGAGTACAAAACTTAGATATATTAATTTGTCAAAACATACAAAACTTATAATTGCATTATGGGTATTTTGATTTTGAAGTTTCGTCTTCACTTAAGCAAATATTTAAAAACTAGACTCACATATTGAGCCATTTAGAATCCATGTGATATTATAATTAATAGGTGTCCGGTATAGAAGGGAATAAGTTTCAAATGTTATTTTTTCCTTATTGCAATAAGTTTCATACATTAACATGGGCTAATGAAGTTAGCGTTTTAGACTGGGTTAAGTGTTGTCACGCGAGTATGTAACACGATACCCACGTAATGGTTTATGCTAAACGTCACAAACACTAAGGGAAGTTTTGTAACAAGTAAAGACTATCGAATATCTCTAAGTACCCCGCTGTACCACTTCGTGTATCGATAGTATTTCAGTTTGGACGTAGACAGGGACGGAATCACGATTTGAGTCCAGCGGGGGCTAAAATCTTATGTAACTGAAATTAATTTTAATATAACACGTAAACTATTAAAGTATATTAATTTTTTTCGCACTTAATCAACATATAACCCATGAAGATCATCTTCAACTACATAATTAGACAAATTTGGAACACTTAATAGATTCGCTAAGCTAGGAATAGAACTTGGTCTAACAATTTGTGATTTTGAATTTTGTAAACCTTGTAAAATATTTATCCATCTATGTATTTACTAATTTAAATTACATTTATTAATATGATACAATAATTATGATGTTATTTAATTATAAAGAATTAAATTTAATCTATGTATTTGAATTATACAATAAAGCTAATAAAAAATATTTAATAAAAATTGAGTGTGTACACTATAATATTATATAACATGTAAAAAAAAGAGAAAAAATAAATAAATGTATTATGTATATAAAGTAAAAATAAAGGAAAAAAAAAGAGATAAGAAGGAAGTTGATTAAAATAGTAAAAAGTAAAAATAAAGGGGAAGATGCTCTCAATATTTGAACACTAGTTCACTTATATATCCCTAAATAAAAAGAGTTAAATCAACCACTAGACTAAAAGGCTATTTAATACACTACTAATTTTTTAAAAAAAAAACAGAGGGGGCTATAGCCCCCCCTCGTCATTGAATAGCTCCGCCATTGGACGTAGAGTCAAGCAATTAAGACAAAAAAATATCTCTAAGTAACTAAAGCGGTTGACACTTTATTACTGTTACGAATTGAATTTTCGGAATTCCAAGTCTATATTTAGTTTCTTTTCTCAGTTTTTCTATTTTTGATAACGACAAACACTTTTTCTATTAATGTTTTCATAAGTGTTGATGATCAGGAGCTCTGAAATTGAAAGTACAAGATAGAGACTAAGACGCAAGATTTGGGAGCTGGCACAGGACGCTGACACCGAAAAAATTTGGAACAAGAGATGAACGGCGGCGGCGATCCGATTAGGGTAAATCTTTACTTGGAGAGAGAATTTAAAGATTATCCTCTTTTCATATTATCTTAGGGGTTAAAAGTATATCTTTTATGAAAACGAAAAGTGTAAAATCATAGAATATTATATTTGGTAACAATATCTTTTCGACTACTTTTTAATTATTTTATTTGTGTAATTTAGTTGTTGGAGATTCAATTCTCTTACACAATTGAGTTACATAAATAGAGTAATTAAACTCTCTCATATTTACGCATTCACTCACATTGCTCAAAGAACTGTAAGTCACTTGTTTGTTTGTGTGCTTGATTTGGTCGAACTAGATAGAGAGTCTTTAGTGTGTCTTAGACTTTAATTAATGTGTTCTATCCTAGTTGAGTGTAGTCGAAGCATTAATAAAAGAAGTATCTTTCAAATCATTTTGAAAGAGAGATAGTGAATTTTATCCTGAATAACTAGTTGGTTATTAAAGGTTTTCGCTTTAAGAAATTGGACTCGATTCTGTTATTGTTTACTTATTCCGCTACTAAGGAATTGATCTCTCAGTTCCCTTTAATTGCTAACACTTACGATCCTACTTCATATGAAAATTAGACGTTTTATTTAGTGAGAGGTTTCGTTTTCGTGTAAAAAAAATCTTAGATCAACAATAGTCCCATACTGCAAACAAGATCTCCTATACTTAAACCAAGGAAAATCAAATTTACGACGTGATGATAAAATCTGAGCTCGGGATAAAATCTGAGCTCGGGATGCAACTGATCAAATCGATTTAAGTCCACGGACTCGATTTAATGAAAGAAAGATCATAAATTGCAAAACTACCAAAATTAGTTCTCACATTTTTCAAGATGAGAAATCCCGAGCTAGTAATTCAGTCAAAAGAGTCACAGTTAATTAGATAAGGATTTGTTATCTTGACTCCATTTCGGATACGAAATATGTTTATCGTGCGAAATGTAAAACGATCGTGTTTATTCACGTTTATAAATTGACATCATAACGCAAATACGACGAACTTTTTTCTTCAGTCAACAATTTTGTTTTTTATTGTCTCTAATCGTTCTGGAATAGACAATTATTGACGTTCACATATAAGTACTACATGCATGTTCATTATTTTATGCCGTCAAGTTCATATATATTCATGTGCAAACACATGTCTTTGAACATTCAGTGCTTAGCTTGTGAACTTCAGTACACAAATAAATGAACAGTTACTGCTTATTTGTGAACCTTCTATATAGGCTATTTCAGGATGATCAAGGGACGAAAACGAAAAGATAAAAAATGTTGACAAAAAAAATATACGACTGAGATCGCTTCGCATTTCGCACGGAAAGGACATTTCGCACGGAAATCCAACTATGTGATATAGTTTATAAAGAGTTTTTTTATTTATAAATAGTTGATAAATAAATTTGTATAAAAAAGTATTTTGATAAAATTTTAATTTTTATGAATGTGTATTTTTTTACAAAGTGTGAGTAGTGAAAAAAAATGATCTAACCCGAACTCGTAATTCAGTCAAAAAGCCTAAATCAATTTGCACCAATAACCCAAAACCAACATCCCTTAAACTCATCAACTAGGCCACCCCAATTGAATCCTCTTGAGTTAAATTTAGGATTTGTTTCCAATTTATAAAGCCATTATTTATAATAATGTAATTACATCGAATAAACATGTTTGGCTCAATAAATACTTGTATGAGATAAGTATCTTTTTCTACTAATATATTTCGCAAAAAACTCTTTATATTAATTTTAAAATGCACTTTTATGCACAAATTTTAATGTTACATAATATTATTTTTCAAAAAACCTACAATTTTTATCATAAAGTCATTATAAATTGAAGTGACAAACAAACCCTTAGGGTCCGTTTGGATGTTCATAGATAATACTCCATCCGTTTTGAAAAGGTTGACATTTTAGTCCATAATTTTTGTATAAAAAAAATTATCATTTTAGGTATTTAATTAATAATTTATTGGTGAGTTACGAGGTTTGACATCGAAAATTGTATTTTTTTTATTCTTTTTATACAAATTATCTATGTTTATTGGCTACAATTGAGATGAGTTATTAAATACTTGTAAATTTTAAGAAAAAATATGAGAATATAGAGTAATGATTGTATATCTTAATAAGTGTGTCAAACTCTAAAATAATATTTTTTTCATACGGAGGGATTACATTAAATTGCATTATTTTACATTAAATTTTATTAAATGTTGAAATTCAAGCCTTTTATTTATGGCATTCCCCATACTGCTAAACTTTATCCTCATCTTGAAGTCAAATTTAGTACTTACTGGTTGTCACTATTGGCAGTTTGGTATTGAATCATGTGAGTTGCTTCTTTCCCCATTTCCATCATTTATTGTCCTTACTACTACTGCACATGAATTTTTATATCCATCTTGAAACTCGCAACATTTTATTTTCCATCCAAACATTTTCCCCCAAAATTGAAACTTTTATCTCTTCCGGAATCCAACTCTGTTCCAATTTGAGTTCTGAACTTTTCCCTGGTAAGCATTTTTCCACTTTATTAATTTAGCAAAAAACTATAGAAAAATGCATATTGGGAAACTGGGAATTTGTATGATTTGGGGGTTTAAAATTGGACCCATCTCTTAAAATTCTGTCTGATATAAATTTCAGACAAGAACACATGGATGGTTTTGAAGGTGTGTGGTTCTTAGACTTGTCAAAATGGTCGGGTTCGGATTTAAGCATATCGGGTTGGATTTGGGTCGGTTTGATTGCGGGTTGGAATTTACGGGTCGATTGTAGGTCGGATCGTTACGAGTTAAGTACAGGTTTAGGTCGATCCAGCGGGTCGAGAACGCCAAATATTATGATATAATATTTTTATGACAAAATATATTATAATGTTTAATATATAAAATATAAACACATTTATAATAATCCAACGGGTTGATGACCCAACCCAGAAAATTTTGAGTTAAACGAATCGGGTCAATTTTAACCCAATATTTTTTGGGTTGAATCTCAACCTAAAATACGAATCAGATCAAATCGGATTTACAGGTAGGGTCAAAATTTGACATTTAGTGGTTCTAGTGGTGTAGCAAAGAAACTGGATTGTTGTAAACTTTGTAATTGATTATCTTTAAAAAATCCTCCTTTATTTAATTAGTACTCATTTCGTCTAATATTATATGTTTTTATAGACTTTGACACAATATTTAAGGATTTAAAAACTAGTTTAAAATACCCCTATTAAATTATTAAAAAGTAACTCTTCATTTCTTGGGTGAATAAATCACATTAATAAGTAGGGATAAGGTTGAAAAAAAGTAGCTAAAATAGTTTAAAAGACAACTATTTGTAGATAAAAAATTGGGACTAGAAAGACATCTAATATTAGAGGGAAGGAGTATGTATTTTAATTTTTAATTATTATGTGGGCTCCTTTTACATTTGGTAACAAAGTCACTGCAACTGTATCCACGTGATTTTGGCTCCTGATTGGCCGTCATTTGATCATTCTTTCACATTGTCATGTCTATTTTCCCCTTAATTGGCATCTAACAAATTCATAATCTTTCCTCCTCCATCAAAAACACCCTATTCTCTAAACTTTATTTTATATATATAATAAAAATTTCCACCCCTAAAAAATGTTAGGCTTACATCAAAATTCAGTTACCTGATTTCAAAAGCAAATTTGGTGGGTAGAGTAAGGTATGTGGCTTTGTAGACAGCATATGGGAGTAGGTTCTTGTGAAGTAATTGGGCCCCACTTTTTTTTTTTGAGTTTTTTTTTTATATGCAAATTTAATTTCTCTTTATATAAATTTATGTTTACTAGATTGAAGTCATTGAAATTTGAGTGTGAGGAGAAGAACCAAAAAATGAATCATATTGATGGGAAATGCTGGGATAAATCCAAGGTTTGTATCTTTCATAGATCTACTTCTTCTTCTTCTTCTTCTTCTTTGGGTTTCTTAGAATTGAGAATTATAGTGTATTGTGATGCAGAAGGATTCATGGAGAACAATTTTGATGTTGGCTTATCAAAGCCTTGGTGTAGTATATGGAGATTTGAGCATCTCCCCTTTGTATGTGTTTAAGAGCACATTTGCAGAGGACATTCAACACTCTGAAACAAATGAAGAGATTTATGGTGTTCTTTCCTTTGTCTTCTGGACTCTAACTCTTCTTCCTCTAATCAAATACGTCTTCATCGTCCTCCGTGCCGACGACAATGGTGAAGGTACAAATTCAATAATAGATGTTGTTTTAGGCCTTGTTTGGCATGTACAAGCGGTAGCGATTGATGTAGCGGTAGGGAATAGCGGTTGAAACTAGCGTTTTTTGAAACGCTAATGAGAATAGCTTTTAAAAAAATAGTGTTTCAAACACTATTTATTGAAAATCTAGTTGAAACGCTATTTTCCAAACACAATTATTTATTTTAAAACGCTAAACTCTATCTCAAACGCTATCTTTTTAGCTTTACCAAACACACACTTAGCCTTTTGTTTTTGTTAAGAATTAATTTGATTTTAGAGTTTTAACTATTGAGTAATTACAAAGTATGTTATTGGAAATTGCTTTTATGAACACTTTTTATGCAAATTCTTTTTACTTGTTGATTTGAAATGAGGTGAATAATTAGTACTTAATAGTTGTGCCGTACTTTAAAATGACAAGTATTGTTAGACTGAGGAAGTTGTTTGTGTGGTTTTCTCTAGGGGGATGAGCTTCGGTATATAACCGAATTCGGGAAAAGTGTGGACCGAAAACCGGACAGAAAAATATGGGTCTCGGTTCCGGTCTGGTCCACCTCAGACCAGTTTTGGACCGAATGTTAAATTATTTTTTTTGAAATGTAATTTTTTTAAAAGATTAATTTTATTTATTATATATAATACGATATTAATATAGAAATATATAATTACTTTAAAATGTACTTTTAATATACAAATAATTTAACTTAATAACTTATATAAGTATTTTATAAAAAAACATATTCTTTTTTTAAAAAGTCGGTCCACCAGACCAAAACCGAAATTCATAATTCTTGGACCAAAGACCGGACCGGTTTTCACTCGGTCCAGATCGAATCGGTCCGGTGTGATCCAAAAATCGATCTGAACCTAATTATGTTCATCCCTAGTTTTCTCCACCAATAGAAATCACTATTTACAATGACATATCTAAGGTACTCCTCCGTCCGCGAAAGTTTGTCTCATCCCAAATATTGACACTGTTCACAGTTAAAGAGAATCTTTAAGATTTCTTCCAATACATAAGAACAAACATAGTTATCTGGGGTCTTGTTTGATTCGTTTGAACAAGTACTTTGATAATATCTAAAAATTATAATTTTTAGGATTGTGTAATTAGAGATATTAACGATACAAAATACGTCTCGGTATTTATATCCCTCCCTCATAGAACAAACTTAACGGGACAGAGGGAGGATGTAATTGCACTTATATGGACAAGATCTACTAAAACTCACTCTCATCGTTTATTGAAAGTCTAATCTGAACCATTTTAGGAGTATCCTATGCATATATCCTACTGTAATTCATTGAAAACAAGTAATTTGAAAACTGTGTTTGCAGGTGGTACATTTGCACTCTACTCCTTGATATGCAGGAATGCTAAAGTGAGCCTTCTTCCTAACCGACAAGCGGTTGATGAAGCCGTCTCGACGTATAAATTGGAGCAACCTCCGGTGGATAGAAAAACCTCCAAGACAAAGATGGTTATAGAGAAGCACAAGTGGCTGCACACAGCTTTGCTGGTCTTGGCACTTCTTGGAACTTGTATGGTAATTGGGGATGGTGTTTTAACTCCGGCCATTTCAGGTAACTTTTTGTTTTTACCCATTTCACCCTTTTTAGCTACTTTCTAATGGTGAAATTTCAGTCACTGACAGAGATTTTTGTGCAGTTTTCACTGCAGTTTCTGGGCTTGAGACTCTCATGTCCCCAGGACACCACCAATGTAAGCCTCTAACTCGCTTTTTCAATTATTTATATTAAATTTCTGATGAAAATTTGCTAAAAGTCCAAAAAATAATCATCCCATTTGGAATTTTTTAACCGGTTGAGCAAATCAATGATTCCTACTCTCTACTTTTATGTATTCATGTAAGATGAAACCCTTTCTACTGTTTCAAACCATTTTTTGTGAAACTTAATATATTTCATGCACATGAAACTTCCATTGTAAAAGGCTTAAATTAGCACTGGATGAGATGTGTTGTACACATACGTGTATAGGCCCAACACCCTTCCTAAAATAAATTGATAATAGAAGGAGTAATCTATGATATTATATAGTAGTCTTAGTTTCTTTATATTTTCGATGTGAGATTGTTTCTTCCCATTTTATCTTCCACACACCCCCTCAAGTGACAACTGGCCTGACCCAGTTGACACTTGACATCGTGCCTTAAGGCCGGCAAGCCCATTAGTGTCTTAAAGCTGACAAGCCCATTCATGCCTTAAGGCCGGCTAGCCCAAATCAACTAGGAGTCCAAATCCAGACTGAACCGCTCTGATACAATGTTAAAGTCTGTGGGCCGGTTAGGGGAGAGGCATGTACGTCTATGCACCACGATTGTCAATAGGAGGAGTCCACTAAGATATATACTAGGCTATTTAGTCATAACTTTCCGATGTGGAATGTGCTATTCTTCACACATAAAAAATGTTGTCATTCCAGCACATAAATTTTATTTAGAAAAGTTTGTCATTTTAGGATTTTAGGTAATAATTTATTGATGTTGTTATTGAAAATTGTATTAAAAAAAATCATGCAAATTCCGTTTGTTGACAGGAGCTAGAAAAATGAGGTGGGTTATTAATTAATTGTAAATTGTAGAGTACTTGAATTTTTTAATCGTTATGCACTATACTATACAAGAGGGAGCATGTACCAGAATACTTGAATTTTTTTAGAGGTTTTTTCAGGAATGTTGTGTTGCATGTGTTGTTGTTGCAGATGCTGTGATTCCAATAACGTGTTTGATACTGGTGTGCCTGTTCGCGTTGCAGCACTACGGAACGCACAAAGTAGGGTTCATATTCGCGCCGGTGGTGCTGATGTGGCTGCTCTGCACAAGCGCCCTTGGGCTGTACAACATATACAGGTGGAACCCTGACGTGTACCAGGCGCTCTCTCCTTATTACATGTACAAGTTCTTGAACAAGACTCGTTTAAGCGGATGGATGTCTTTAGGCGGCGTTCTCCTCTGCATTACAGGTATCCATTTTATTATCTACCTATACGCACCGAATTAGGGTACGATGGATTAAGATGTACGCATCAATATCCCGAACAAGTCGAGAGAATGTTTTCCGAAAGACTAGGGTTGTTCATCGAGTCGGTTTTCGTTTTTTTACCAAACCGAACCCGAACTGATTATATTCGGTTTTCGGTTCGATCATAACCGATTGTTTTTTAAAATAAAACCCTAGATTTCTAGATAAACTAGTAAAACCTTTTTTGTTCAGTCCATTTCGGTTCAATACGGCCCACAATCGGTTCGGTCTAATTCGGTTTGGTGCGGTAAAAACGATTTCATTAACCTAATTTCAAAGTATTCGGTCCAAGGTGGACCGGATCGCTATTTTTCAGTCCGGTCTTCGATCTACACTTTTTCCAAATTCGGTTTTTGGTCCGATCCGGTCCGGGTTTTAGACCGAAGTTCATCCTAAGATAAACTAGTAAAACCTTCTTCGGTTCGATCCATTTCGGTTTAATTCGGCCCAAAATCGGTTTGGTGCACTAAGGCTGATTTCGGTAACCTAAATTAACCTAACGTCAAAATGTTCTGCTATTTTGGTTTATAATCGAACGGAATAAAATCGAACCCGAACCTGAACCGTAACTAGTATGTATGGTTCAGTTTTCGGTACTCGGTTTTATTCGGTTTGGTTTTGGACCGATGACCAGGCCTACTAGAGACACAAAAGAGGCTAAAACAAAACAACAACAATACTAACACATTGTTGCTTTGTCAGTACATGATCTGATAAATAAATTTCTGTGTGTCACCAATGTGCTTACCTTAATCTCCACATTTTCTAGGTTCTGAGGTTATGTTTGCTGATCTAGGACACTTTCCTAGCACCGCGATTCAGGTAAATTCTCCGTCAGTGTTCTTCATGTTTATTGTTGCTTTGCCAATACAAATTTGTCTCTTCTGTATTCTGCAGATTGCTTTCACTTTTCTTGTATACCCCGCGCTTATCCTAGCGTATATGGGCCAAGCCGCGTATCTGTCGAAGCATCACCAGAACAGCGACGGCATCAATTTTTACCTCTCAGTGCCCGGTAAATGAAACTGTCTCAGTAAAACTTGTTTTATAATCACTTAATTGAGCAGTAAATTGATGGCCATGACTTTTTGGGAATGCAGAGAATTTGAAGTGGCCAATGCTTATGGTAGCAATTCTTGCTTCAGTTGTTGGGTGCCAAGCTATCATCACTGGAACATTCTCTATCATAAACCAATGCCAATCACTTGGTTGCTTTCCTAGAGTCAAGGTGGTTCATACGTCCGACAAGATTCATGGGCAAATCTACATCCCGGAGATCAATTGGACTCTGATGATCCTCTGCATCGCGGTTACTATCGGCTTTAGAGACACCAAACACTTGGGAAATGCATCAGGTTAGTTTTCATCCAACTTAACATTGTCATTGTTGATATATCTATCTCACATCGAAAGTTGGGACTAACTAAGCTTAGGGCTCGTTTGGTATTGATATCAGGATATCAGGTATGTGTATGAGATATCAATCATACACATATCTGTGTTTGTATATCCTGATATCGATATCAAATTGATATATGTTGTTTGGTATAAGCAGATATCGATATCAGTAATATCAAAGTGATATCAGAGTAGTATTGGAGTGTTATTTTAATATCTTTCAGAAAATTGGTATATCAAACATATCACTTATACTCATATCCATATTTGATACCTTGATATCACTCATACACGTATCTTGATATCCATATCGATACCCATATCTCATATCTTTGATATCGATACCAAACGAGCCCTTAGTATATAAGGTTGGTGGGTTACTCCTGATATAGGCTTATGTATTGAGCCTAATGCGCAATGTACACTTTTACGAGCCCACGAACTTTAACATCATTTGGTTACATTTTCATATGTTGCAGGGTTGGCAATAATGACAGTGATGTTGGTCACAACAAGCCTAACCACCCTTGTCATCATTCTATGTTGGCACAAGCCTCCAATCCTAGCCATTTGTTTCTTTGTTGTCTTCGGATCAATTGAACTCCTCTACTTTTCGGCGTCCTTGGTGAAGTTCACCGAGGGCGCATGGCTTCCGATACTCCTCGCCCTCTTCCTCTTGGTCATCATGCTTGTTTGGCACTACACCACCATCAAGAAGTATGAGTTTGATCTCCAAAACAAGGTGTCATTGGACTGGCTCATGGCTCTTGGGGCGAGCCTCGGGATCTCGAGGGTCCCAGGAATCGGGTTGGTCTTTACCGAGCTCACATCTGGCATCCCCGCCAACTTCTCGCGCTTCGTCACCAACCTCCCAGCCTTCCACCGAGTCCTCGTGTTCGTATGCATCAAGTCTGTGCCCGTCCCGCACGTCCCCGCGGCCGAACGATACTTGATCGGTCGAGTCGGCCCGATTCCCCACCGCTCGTATCGTTGCATTGTCCGTTACGGCTACCGAGACGTCCACCAGGACGTCGACTCGTTCGAGACCGAGCTCGTTGCCCACCTGGCCGACTTCATACGCCACGCCCCAGATGATAACACGTCATTGTCCTCGAGAGAAGAAGATGACGTCAACGGATCACCTTATGGTGAATGTCGATTGGCGGTTATGGGACACACCGCCTTCCCGAACGACGAGACTCTCCAGCATGCGAGTGTGTCAATAGAGAGCGTCGAGCTCGAGGAGATAGAGGATATCACGACCACCCGACGCAGAGTGAGATTCGCGGTGAACGAGGACTACAAAGAATATGAGGAGACAGAGTCGAGGCGAGAGCTGCAAGACTTGATGGATGCTCAACAAGCTGGGACCGCGTTCATACTCGGACATTCACACGTGAAGGTGATAACACAAAACACAGTCACACAATTCTTTTCTCACATGGTATCAGAGCAGGTCTAACATGATTTATTTTCTTCTTACAGGTGAAACATGGCTCGTCTCTAGTGAAGAAGTTTGCTATAAACTTTGTGTACAACTTCCTAAGACGAAACTGCAGGGGACCAGATGTGTCGCTTCGGGTGCCAACCGTGTCTTTGCTCGAGGTCGGCATGGTCTACGTGGTCTAAGAAGACGCGTCTTGTAAGCAAGTTTACGTGAGCGCTCTTATGAGCTTCCGTTGTTTATAAAGAAAGGGATATGGAGAAGTTTGGTCGCGATGTGGTTAACATCTTAGACAAGGTCATATGTAGAACATGAAGAATTGTCACTTATTAGCGAGAATTCTTCATCTATACGTGTGTTGTGCGTGTGACTTTTAAATCGCTCTGCTTGTATATTTATGCTATGTGTTAGTGTTTGGCGTGACAACTCAATTACAATATGTGATCTGATAGAAGTTAGAAGATGTGATCCATATTTTGAATATGCGGTTTGTCTATAGAAATCAAATAGAAGATGTAACGTGACCCATATTGTTTTACTCGTATGGATTAGGGTTCATTTAGATCACCACTAGAATGCAATTTTTGTATTAAATTGCATTAAGTGGTAGTATTTAATGCAAAATAATGTAATTTAATGCATTAAAATGCATTCTAGGCGACTATCCAAACAAATCCTTAGTCAATTTGTTTATAGAACTTGCTCCCGCACTAAAAAATTGCAGGAATACCCCCACCTTTTGGGGTAGTTGCAAAAAGTAGCCTAAACATTCTACATCGCTGAAAAATGACTTTAACTATGGAGTGAATTGCAACACTTAGGTTTCGTTTGGCAAAACATTTTGAGATTAACAGAGTTTGATTGAGTATTTGATAAAAAAATGTCAATCTAGCTTTAAGAGGAGTAGATTGATATAGCTTACTTTTGTCAAATTTTTTTAATATAAATCTTGATGAAGATTAACAAATTAAATTTTACTTGTCCACCCATTTTAGTTTATAATATTGAATATCAATTATATTTTTAAATAATTAATCTAGTAAATCCAACTTCCGTTTCATATATTGATTCGGCTTCAACTCCTATTTCAGTTGGATGTACCCAACATAGCCTTAGCCTAAAAACCATAAATTAGTTCGTTCTCCTCCTCTACTCCCACACTTATATTCATAATATTAAATATGATTTCCTAAGTAAGAATTCTTAATTATTTAAACCCCAGCCCAAGCTTGTGGTGGACCAGGCTAATATATAGACTTGGATCCTGGTCCATTATAATAAGCCGAAGCCCAAAATAATCCCCAGCCCAAGCTTGTGGTGGACCAGGCTAATATGGCGGGAACAGATCGTCTCTACCTAAGATTTGGCGGGAACTCAGAATCCCTACTTCTACTCCTCTCTACTCGCCGCTGGCGCGCTCGCTCCCAAGCAACTCAACAATAAACTTCTTCTAATTTCACGCCCCCCTCTAAAGAGCCGTAGAGAAAGAGAGAGATGGTAGGACCACCGTTCGATTGCCTTGCGAACCCTCTCGGAGCCGTTCGATTAACCTTCGACAAAGCGATCTCCTCCGGTTTCGACCCTTCCACTTTTTCTGGCAAAGATTGGGGCGCCGTCGATCTCTTCAATCAGTTCCTCTTCGAAAATGGCGGTCTCTCCGAGGTCCTTTCTTATCCCATCACTCTTCAATTTGAAAATCGTTGAGTTCTAAAGATCAGCAATAGTTTTCAGATTATTATTCCACGGCTTGCGATTTTTCATGAAGTTTACTTATATAGCTTATGTTATATTATATCTGCTGAATTCGTGCAATCGGCTTGAAATTTTTCCTGGATTTACGATCACCACCAACTGTCTTACTATTATTGCTTAGGTTATTTAAATCTGCTGATTTCGTGCAACCTGCGAGCTCGGATAGAATGAAATATTTCATCGGCGTGTTTTCTGTTTGTTTCATCTTGAATTTTTTTTGTTTATTTGGTGAATGAATTTGAGCAATTTTAAGAATTGCAAACATATGGACTTTGAGTTATAGTATTTGTATTCTGCTAAGGCTTGGTTTTGGACTGAATTATTGAGTTTTGCTCGCGTTGTTGTAGGTGCCCATTCTTGACCGCACCAATGTCAACTATCTTCAACCCAACACCCTAGTTCGATTTCGTGGTATGATACAGGATATGTTGGGCAACGAATTCTATATTGGGGCTTATAAGGTAGTTCTGCCTCATAATGTAATTTATTTCTGAAGCAATTACAAGTTTGTTTTGTTGCAACCCTATGACTCCCTAGTTAATGAGATTGTTTTAATATTGTTTAAAAGGATGATTCTACCTGGAAGACCAACAAGTTTACGGATTCTCAGTGTCAAATGGATATGACCCCTGATATGAAACTGTGGGAACGTCACCTGCTTTACTGTGTTCCGGTAAGTTTATACCAGTTTAGGAAGTGTAATCAACATAAAAATGAGTATTAACCATATCAACATTTATTTTAGGTTTATGATTGCAAGGTGTATTATTTGCTGTCAGGTTCCGGGGCTGAATTGTTGGACACAAACTCCGGGAGCTACAATAAGGCATTGTATAAATCCAAACCTAGAACAGGGAGAGAAGCGGCAGAGAGAGGATGATGAAGCAGATGTTGATATGGAGCTGGTACTGTTTCTACTCTTTTCATTATGTGTCTGCTTGCTGCTTTTGTCATGCTTTTTCTTCAGTTTCTTGGTGTCAGCAAAGTAATAATACAACATAGTACAGTAGAAATCCCCTGGACAAACCCTTTGTTTCCAGAGCATGTACAATTTAATGATTGGGTGTAAATGGGAACAAATATCAATGTCTATTATACGGCTATACCCAAGGGGCATGAACTCTTGTTTTTAGATATTCTTCCATTGGTATGTTTTCTAAGGTTAATGTATCATTTGGCAGGTTCAGGGCCAGGATAGAAATGTATCTCCATCTCCCAAAAAGATGGTAAGGATTATTCTGCACATGCTTTCTGATTTAGTACTAGTATGTAATCAGGGCATCCTTGTACAAGATTGCTCTTTTAAGTCCTTAACGGCCAAAAACTCAGTTTAGTCAGTGAGCGGAAAATGATATGCATTTAAAATTCATACCCACGTTTGCTGGAGAAAGTGAATGAGAAGAGACCTAAATTTAGTCACACTGACACTAATGCTCACTAGGGAATAAAATTAAGTGCTCTATGCTCTATTTTGATCACACATCTCGTCGGCCACATTTCCTCTATATACTAGATTTTGGTAGGAAAGGAATGAATGTATACTTCAGATTTTCTGTCCTTGCCTTTAATTTGTAATGCTTTTTAAACAACATTGATTACGATTTGAATCGTTCCTTAATTTGCAATTAAGCATTCTATGGAGATAAGTGTAATGTAGAAGATAATGAAGACGAGAAGTAAGTTAGAGAAAGATGTGCAATCGTGACTATGCAAGTTGTTTAAAGAAAAAACTATGAAAATAGGCAAGTATGAAGTAACAGTATCTTACTTGAACCATGTATGCTGGGAGAAAACCAGCAGACCTCTTACATGATCACACGAATGACATCAAGAAGAGGGAGTATTCATCAAGTAGGAGTATTGAAGATTACCTCAACTCTTTCTTATCTAAAGTCTCCCCTTGATTTTTCTCTGGCTTTTCGCACTTCCTCAGTAAGCGAAAGGAAAATCCCTAAATAGGTGCTTGTGTGTATAGTGTTGATGTGACCACTCAAGTATGCTAAAAATGGAGGTGTAGGGGATGATAGTAGTTAGAGCTTTGAGCATGTACTATTCTCTTGCAATCAATTTGTAATATAGTTCCTAATTCCAAGTACTTCACACTCCATCCTTTCTCTTACTTCTTTACAGAAACCAGCTTTAACTTGTTCGAGGCTTTACAATAGTTTGCTTGCAGGGATTGCATTGTTTTCTTGGTTTATTTGATACTATAGCATTTTTTTTCTAGACCACTTCATGGATTTTAACTGTTGGTTACTGAGCTCTGACTTGGATCTGGTAAATGTGATTCTAATTGTGGCGTCATCTCTTTTTATACCTCTTTCTTTAGCGTGAAGACGGAATGTCTTCAACATCCAGACTGCAGGAGTCTCAGAATCAGAATAGCTGTACAGTTATGTCCTGGGTCTCTAATTCTGATAGAGATCCTCTTCCTTGTTTGGTAAAGGTAAGTAAGTTGGTTGTCTCTTCTAAAAAATTTCTTCAGGCTATGTGAATACATTAAGGTCTACTTCTTGTCTCTTTTAGCATAACATGTATTCTTCATTTTGGTATGCAGGTGTACAACAATCTTGACTCAACTTTTAAGCTGCATGAAGTTTTTGAGTTTATTGGAGTTTTCAGTTTTGACCAAGAACAATCTTCAGTCAAGGACGGCTCTGATGAAGTTGTTGACGGTTTAAGTGTAGAGGAATTGGCCAATTTACCTTCCTGCAAGGTCTCTTATTTATGTCCTTGTTTTCTGCTATATATTTCTTTGTATTCCATCGTTAATAATGTCGGATCTCTGCTGTATTTTATTAGTTTTACTAAGATTGATTATTAACATAAAATTTTGCATGCATCGAGTTGTGGCTGTATCGTTTGACAACCAACTCGTAGGCCGAGTTATGAATTATGAGTTGATCACTTGCTCTTCATAACGCCTTTGAGTTTATGTTGCATAACTTAGCTGATTGTTTTTTGTCAATGTAATGCTTTATGTACAAGTGAGTTTTGCTTCATTTCCTTGGTTAAAGCTTTATCGTATTACCATTTGGAAGTTCATGCTTGACCCATTCTGCAGGTACCTCAACTTCATTGCATTGTACACCGCAAACTTGGGGCTCATGACTTCCTTCTAAGCTCTCCAATGGTAGATGTAAGTTTCTACGTTAATTCTTCTGATTGGTTCTGGATTTGATGCATTCTATTTTTTTGGGATGGTCATCTGCCTTGCTGAGTTTATGCTTTAATCCTCAGCCCAACCCAATGCTAATTGGAGGCATAAGAGAAGGACTTCTTAGTCATCTCACAACTGTTCTTGGAAATGATAGAATTGCAGCTCAGTTTTTGTTGTTGCACCTCTTATCTAGGGTAAGACAATTCTATTCAAAGATAATAATATCAATGTTGCTTCTCTTTCTGTGAGATTTTCGCTTATGCAGTTTTTCATTCCTGTTACTTTGTTTAGGTACATACAAGAGTTGACACTGTTGCTGTAGGCAAGCTGTCTCTCAATTTTACCTGTTTTAGCAAGGAAAGTGCGCCTATTTTTGGAAGTCGTCTTAATTATGTGTTGAAGGACCTACTTCCATATAGTCAATGCATACCTCTTACTGTAGAGTATCTTAACTGTGCCTCACTTGCTACAAAAAAGGACTATCAAACAAACAGGTAGAAGAATCTAGCATTGCACATATGAGGCATCTCTGAATACAATCGGCAACCCTTTGGTAGTCTTCTCTGAAAACCTAATATGTTTAAATTGCAGATTGGTCTGCGGAGTGCTACAGGTTGCTGATGGTTCCCATTTGACATTCGATGAAACCCTGTTGCTACCAGGAACTCTCAATTCTAAAGGTGTTGAGAATACAAGATTGTTGAAAAAATTCATCGAGTTGCAGCAGGTAATTCTTAACAATTACGCTGCATTTTCCTTGGGTTCACCATTTTCATATGAACAATGTTAATTTTTACTTCATTTCTCCTCTTTACCAGGTTGAATACGATTTCGAATATTACAAAATGGATATGTCAGCAGATGTGCAGCTGCTTGTACTCTCTGAAGGCAAGTCAAATATCTTGCCAGCTGATGTAGCCATCCCTTTCCAGCCTTGTTCCACAAGCTCATTGGATGCTGTAGACACCGAAACATTACAAGCCTGGAGGTGGTACTTAGCCACCCTCAGATCACTCCCACATTCTCTGACTCCTGAGATACAAAAGGTACTATGCTGTATCAGTTGCAATAACCTATGCCCATTTGATGATGTGGGCGCTTTCTGATGAATTCATGTTACAGGTGATAGAGGAAGATCTAGTTGCAGTGAGGCAGGCTGACCGTAGCTTGGCTGCTGAAGATCTTAGCAGGTCTATTCATAAAACCTCTAAACAGGGCTCTTTGGATTGTATATAAATGTCATATAAACCACTGAGTTATGTTGTTTATATTTTCAGGTTGCTGACAATGGGCCGTCTAATGTCGATTAGTTTTGGTGAGACGAGCATGTCACTGGAACACTGGCAAATGGTGAAGGGACTGGAGAGGCTCAGAAAGGACAGGCTCAAGTAAGAAACCATATCAGTGACCGACTCACTTAAAGTGTTCATAGATTGCTGTTTAAGTATGATTTTGTTTGGTACTTGGGTAATTTTATCCTGATTACGAGTAAGCTTGATCATGTTATGTTTCCGTTTTCTCTTCAATCAGTGCAAAAGCTTGATCATAGTAGTTTATGTATCCGTTTTTTCTTCAATCAGTATAAACCTTTGCTAAGCTCCTTACGACTTTTCTGCCAAATGATTTATGGAAGTCATTGTATCAATGGGTTCAATACAACTTTTTTTTTTTGGAAATACTCCAATTTTAATGATCTTTAAGTGTTAATGGTTTGTCTTATCCATTGTGTTATGCTGAATGTAGTGCTACACTTGTACAGGTAATACGACGAAAATTTAAGTGCAGGAAATAAGCCAAATGTAATGTAGTGCTACACTTGTATATTAATTGACCCTGTTTTTGTTGTAAAAAAAAAAGCTTATAAAAAACATAGAAGCTTCTAAAACATTGTTGACTGTCAAGCAATTTATAAGTTCATTAATTAAAAAGCTGGAATATAAATACAAAATTGAAAGGTTTCCTCAATCAATTGGTCCATCATCAACCATCAATACATTCAAGCATACTATCAAAGGTTTATTTCTGGACACTTGAACATATAAAATTCCCAGGTTAAGTTGCCAAGCCCTACAACTCCAAACTAAGCAATTATAAACAATGCTAGTGGCATAGACTATATATACAATAGCAAAAATGCTTGCCCTCAACAATGCTCTCGACTTTCCATCATAACCTCACAAGTACTAGCCATTCCTGCAAACCCAAAATAATGGAACAAAATTTGTAGATCTTCAACTGAATCCTAACCTGCAATCCTCAGAATCAAAATGGGAATCTCCTGTTACATGTGAAACATCAGTGGATCAGAACAATGGCACTTATATTGCTGCAATCAAAGAAATTATGCCAAATATAGTTATGCATTTAATTTCCTCAATTATTTGGGGTCATCTTATGATGGTGAAAAAACTTTATTATCCTAATAAGTTCATAACTTATGGGAAATGTTGCTTAATTGGTTAGTCAATCAATTTTTTTCATTTACATATGGCAAAATTATGAACCATCAAGAGACAAACCCAAACATGCAACTTACCAAAGAAAAACAATTCTAAAGAAAGGGGGGATATAAGGTTTTGATGGATACCAAAGGAGCAAAAAGAGAGCTAGAAAAAGCTATCATCATCACTTGAATAGGATGTATAATAATCAGTCATAGAGCCGCCGCTGCAAGAGAGGATAAAAAATGAGATGTAAATATGAAAGTTTCTAGATGGATATATATATTTGTGCTTGTGTTGATGATAAAGGAAGAAGAAAGAGGTGATACATGAAAGGAATTCTTCGAGTCTGCTTCATCATCATCCTGCAACCAGCAACATCAAGAGCAACTCAGAAGTCTAACTAAAACACACCAAAAACATCCAACAAAACAAACACATCTGACAAGTGCTAAATTATTCTGTTATAGTTCACCTCTTTTTTTTATCCATGTAATAAACAGCCCAGCCATGCAATATCATTGTTTGAAGAACATCTCTTTTAAGGCAATATTTACACAATGTAATACACAGTTAGTTCTCTGCTTGATAGTGAAGTATAAAAATCCATCATGTATGGAATATAAAATATCATTCAAATTATGAACAATTGATCAGCATCCGGGTTTATGTATCTTAAGCATGGAGACACAAGTATGAAAGTATGCATGCATGTGTGTTAAGGAGAAGAGTAACTCGTTCTATTTTACTGCTTTCTTGAAGTAATGCTTTGGTGTAGGCTGCATCTACCCTGTCTGATTGTTGAGTATATGGCAATCGTTCCTAAGGAAAGAGCCATTTACCCAGCATATTCAGTACTTGGTTATCACGCGGAAAGGTACAAAAGTAGATCTTTTGAATTGATAAGCAAAATTAGTACCTTCCATGACATGCTCTTCCAAACTATGCAAGCTCTTCTATCAATGTCCACAATATTTTCACCCTCACAAGTCTTTGCGAATTCTTCCCTAGAAACGAATCATACCAAAAAAAAAAAAAATTAAGAACACAACATATCTAAGTATCAAAATTATACTGCATCAGCAATGTAAAAAATTGACATAGAAAAGGGTCAACTAGAACAGAAGATAAAAAATGAAGTACAAAAGGCTGTCTGCAATATCATAACTATTTACAACTTGATTTAACAGAAATGGTTGTTCCAAAAGCATGATAGCACTAGAATAATGCATGGAACCGAGATGTTGTTTTGAAATTTGACAGAACCAAAGACATTGAAACAAACCTTTGAAAACCAGTCCATAATGTGATTGAAATTCAATCTAAAGGGGAAGTTATACTACTTCAGCTATAGAAAACTCCAGAGATCTCAATTAGCAATATGTGTTATGACTAATTTAATTTAGAAATCATTGTGTTGTTGGGCATGAAGGCGTGATAAATTCACTTTGCTGAAAGTGTATTTCGACCCTTATAAGATTGCTTTAAGATCACATGAAATCACTTCCGAAACATAAGAAAATGATATTTTGTGTCTAACAGTCTAAGGACTAAGGCAATAAAGAACTCAAGAATGAAGTGCTTGACATAGATAATGATCTTCTGAGAAACAAGTCAAAACTTGCAGACTTTTCGTTTGTGGGAAGAAATCGTTTTACTTGTGATTCCACAAATCTCACTCATAAACATGTTCACCCAATCACCCTCTATAACCAAAGAACAAAAAACGGAAGTGAACATAGTTAATATGAAAGCTAAACTACCAATAAGTAATAACCATAAACTACTTAACAACCACCCCATAACCATAAACATGGCTGTATACACAGGCATATACACTGTATACCATGATCATGTAATTAATGACATGAAAAAATTACTCCATTTACATGGAAAAAAACAGTGAACATAATAAGTCAAATGAAGACCAATTACTCTAAAATGTTCAATAATTGAATGACTCAGTTTCAGATGAGGAATTGGATATCCGAAAGCAAATTGGTAACTAGATACAGCTCTTAATATGTTTCTGGCTCTCATTTCTGACATGGGATTTACGTCACCCATGGACTGAACAATGTGCCACCATTGATAAGAACTATAGATGGAGAAATTCAATTTGGCAGTAAAACAACTATACCTGAAGAAGAGAAAAGCTGATCTAGGTTGTTGTTCTAGTTTATCTGTTTGGCAGATTCGAGTCTCCTGAAATTGGGGTTTGGCTTTCTTAATCTTCACCTCGCAAACATGCATATCAGCCAAAGCAACAGCCAAAGACACTCCACAACTAGCGCTAACAAATCATAACACTCGTATCAGAGAAATTGACAAAAACAAACGAAATAAAACCCTAATCAAATGCACAAAATACAAGAATTATAAGCAAACCATTTCTGGAACGCGCTACCATCAGGAGCGCGGCGAAAATCAGCGAAAACTCTTTTGCGACTTCTGAGTGGGTTCGCCATTCAAATCAATGAGTAGCTAATTTCTTCTTCTGTAAATTTCCAAATCTAGGTTTTAATAAAGAGGGAAGAAAAAGCAAAAGGAGAAGAAAGTGGGATTTTATAGGGATTTTTCAGTGAGTGGTGCGCTACTCACTGAACTCCGAAGTGGAAAACAGAAAATCCGGGAAAAGAAAACCTTTTTAGCGCGAGACTAAAAATTTACTTTACGCGCCGGGGAACGAGTTTTTACATTTTTACCGGGATTACACTTATAGGGGTGAAATTGATTTACCTGGGTAGATCCGAGTAAATGCGGGCTACCGCAATACGGGCATCCTCCCATGGCCCAATTCATTTGGATCCAGAAGCGTTGTTGAATGATGGATGTTTTTAGTTTATATAATAAATTAATAAGGGTCTGTTGTTTGGATATCGTGATAATACATTAAACTATTATTTTATATTAAAATAATAATTTAATGTAAGATATATAATTTAATGTATTATTTTTAGAAATTCAAATGAACTCTAAGAACTCGTTGTATCATGTAATTTTGATGGATTGAAAGGTTGAATAAATCAACAATCAATTAAATTAATATAAAATAAATCAAAAGTAAATATGAAAAAAAGTAGATGAAAATAAGACAAAGCGATTAAAAAGCTTAAACAAGCTAAATAGCATAGTGAATAAAACACTAATAAAGATATTAGTTTGTCTCACGACAAAGCGATTAAAACTTATACTTATTGCATGCTAATGGCTTTTCGGATGGTATTTTAGTGATGTTGAAATCATACCAATTACCAAATGAACTTTGTGACTTAGCTCACATTGATCAACGCTTCATAGTAATTAAATAAATATGAAATCCTAGACAAAGGCATTTGTCTTATGATTATTTTCGTTTATGCTCCTCCAAAGGAAAATATCATGTTTGTAAGATCAGTTTGGAAGATTTGATAGGTGTTTAAAATGGTATAAGTAGCAGTGCATGTATTAAATATTTTGATCAATTTCTTGTTATAGTAACAAGTTTTTTTTTTAATCAATTTCTTGTTATAGTAGCAAGTTTTTTTTTTTTTCCTTGAATGTACGTGAAATTTACTTTTTTTATATGTTTTTTTCAAATATGAGACGACACTCTTCATGATTTTATTAGAAATGGGCTAACTTAAAGCATCATCCTCCGGAGGAGGAGAATACTAATCTTAGATTATATCATTAAATTATTATATTAATTACCAAACTAATTAATCAGAAAAGCCAAGGGCCGCCCATGAGATATTGCCACAAGAGAGAAAACATAAGAATATATATGCAAGGAAAACAAAAACATAGGTACATATATAATATAACATATTAGAGCAACCAATCAAGGAAGATATAATCAATATGAACTCATAAAACAATACATAATTCATTTCAATTGAACACTCAAAACACCCCCAAGTAAACTACTGCTATCTAGTAGAGATAATAGCAAACAAACCAAATTTACAGCCCCAATAAATAACACCAGATTACAAAACCAAGCAAATCAACACTCACTTCATCAAATATTCAAAAACATAAAACAAGGCAATCAAGAATCACCCTTCAATTCACCACAAGTTTAAAGCTTGGATTCTGTTCTTACTCTGCTTGGAGATGTGAACAAACCCCAGATTCCTCCTCTTCGAAAAGAACCCGCCGCCGCCCTTCGTAGGCGGCAGAGGCGGCGGCGGTGACGTCTGCGTGCGTTGCCTATGCAGCATTTGATCCAAAGACACCCTCTGCCTCTCATTCCGCCTCCCGACGTCGAGATCGTCTCTCAACACCAACTTCCTACTCAGTATGTCTCCTATCGAGGTAGACCCGTGCCTCGGTTCACCTGCGTCGTGCAGCGTCGTGGGTCCACCACAACGCTGCAGGCACTCGAACCGAGGAGCATTGTCGTTGAAAGGCGGCTGCTGGCTCGTATAACGAGTCCTCCTATTAGCAGCCTCAACTCTGCTCATGAACTCCTTGAGCGACATCTCTGTTGGCTTGTCTTCGGCTTTTCTCGCCTTCTCGGCCAGGGAAGTAGGCGGCGGTGGTGGTGGTGGTGGCGCACACTCTCTGTTGTTGCTTGACGACAACGACAACGCCTTGATCTCCGCGAGGGCTAACGCCTCGGTCGCCTTGGCTGCCTCCTCCAACTTCTTTGCTGCTACCCACCTCATCTCTATCATCTTCAGCCCCGCCTTCGTGTTCTCTATGTCGCACATTGCTCTCAAGACCTCGGATTTAGCTGCCTCCGCCGTGTTCATGAACTGCTCGGCTTCGAAATTCAGCTCTCGGAGCTCCCTCGAGATCCCGATCTCTTGCTCGTTTCCCGCTTGGTGGATAACATTCACTCGTGATCCGTGTTCATGTGCGGGATATACGGAGTAGATGTTGTTGTTGTTGTTGATTGACAACTCGTCAGCACGATCAGAAACCGATTTCGTAGAGTGAATATTCTTCTTCACCACCTTCTTGTTCACGCACTCGACAGAAGCTCGTATAGCGTCGAGGTCGTTGGTGCTCTGGCTGAGGTTCCGTTTCGCCTGCTTGAGCTCCATCATGACTAATGCAGTAGGCGACGGTGGAGGATCGTTCTTCGGTTTATCTATTATGTTGGATGGAGGCACGACGACGAGTTCAGAGGTTTCTTTATGCAGCTTTACTTTGAGCTCTTCTATGAGCCTTTTCGTCTGCTCCAACTCCTTCAGGATGGCGAGCGTCTCTCGTTGCTTTGCGTCGAGATCTTTCAACATCTCTGCAGCTTGCTCCTCTAGCTTACGCATATCAAACTCGTCAGCATTATCCTGCACGGAATATGGCATGAAGCAAGATAATAACAATGTATTAGGATACATGAATCGCTTTTGTGGGACGTAACGGAGCACAACAGTTAGAAATGTCATAGTTTAATACAACAACAATGTTCGAAAAGTCGCTAGGCGGTGAGGGGGGCCTAGTGCCTAGGCGGCTAAGCGGGAGCCTATGCGGACTAAAAGTTAATGCATGATCCATGTGATTATTTGATTATGTTCTCCAAAATCCATTAATCTTTATAAAACTATGTTGGGATGAGATTTGATATTATATTATGGGCCTTATTGTACAAAGTCTAACCCAAAATTATGTTAATGCATCCGTCAGATGTTGCAGCTTCCACAACATTTGAGGTTTTTTCTCGCCTAGACGGGTCCTAGGCAGAGGGTGACCGCCTAGCGCCTAGACGGGGATTTTTAGAACATTGACAACAACAACAATCAACTCAATATAGTCCCGCATCTACAGGGTTTAGGGGGGTCAAGATGTAGGCATTCATACCCCAGAACAACTTGAGAAATGTCACCGTCTAATGCTTAAAAAAGTTTGTGTATATTAAAGCTTAAAAACTATAAAAGTTGTAACTCATGATCCCAAGTTCCTAACTAACCAAATCCTGGTGCAAGATAATGCTACAAAGCCAGCAACTTTGAATTTGCACATGTGATCCAGTGTAAAACTCCAAAACCTCACACCCATCAAACTAGTACATTTATCAAGCTTGTGTATATTAGCCAGAAAATGTAGCTTCTCTAAATACAAAAATTTTAAAATCAAAATATGCTTCTATAACTAAACATTCACTAAAATGTAGAAACTATGAAAAATTGACCAATTAATCAAAATTTCCATATCATATAAGCACTGTGTGAAGCTGAAAAAGTTGCCTCAGAGGTTTTTTACAGTGTTTTTTTTACAAAATTTGCACACAATTCTAACATCCAAACACATACAATCTTATTGAGCAACAACAAACAAGAACATAGGTAAATTCCTCCTCAAGTTGCAGCTAGATTCAGATTATGAATTTATGATAACAATCAGAAATCATCAAATACTTGTTTTTCTCCGCAAAAAAAAATTAAGTTCCATAACAATTTAATTCAATTCAATGCAGTTCAATTAGCAACAATAATCACCCAGAAAAAAAAAGAAAAAAAGAATTGTACATACAGAGGGTGGAGAGTGAAGAATGGTGCGAGGAGCCCAGAACCCACGGCCGCCGAACCGGATAACCGCTTCTTCGACCGACCCGAATGGCGCGGAGGTGTCAATTTCAACCCGAGGACTGCCGCCTCGACCCGACCCGAAATCGGGATCCGGGTCGTCGTAAGTCTGGGTGGCAGAGTCCATCATTTCAGACATTAATTAATTGCCTCTTCTTCTTCTTCTTCTTCAGATTAATTAGACTTAATTTTGACGGAATGCAAGAGAGGAAGTTGAAATTCGACAAATGAGGATTTGGAGTGTGAAATGAAAATGAGAAATAAGAAGAAGAAGAAGAAAGAGAAAGCAGAGTATAAGATGATATAAATGATGATGGTGGTGATAATATAAAGCAAGGTGATCATGATAGTCAGAGAAAGCGATTCCCACAAAAATAGAAAATAGAAAATAAAAAATAAAAATGTAGCCTCGCCCAAAATTTCCCCTCCTCTTTTCACTTTTCCTTTTTACTACTTTCCAAACCACTATAAAAAAGATCAATGATAAAAAGCAATTCGAATCCTCAAACAATCTCATGAGGGTTAAAATTGAGCAAAATACCACCACCATTTCATAATATTTAGCATTTTAAGTCTAATTGACAAATATAACACCCCGTGATCACGAGATTACCTCCCCGTTGTAATGACTAATGTCTTTTATAAGCAAAAAAAAAAGCTATTTTTTTTAAAAAAAAGTTAAATGTAATTTCAAGACATTTGTCTTTAACTCCAATTATTGACATTTTTTGTTAATTTTTATAGAAACTAGAAATCGAACGAAGCACGGGTCATTTGTGTATATGTAGTGTCACGATATACAAAATAAGTTTGTAATATATGGATCGTTGTTCTGTTTTTTATATTAGACATATATTATTTAATATTTATTTAAATGTAAGTATGTTAGGTATAAAATGTTATGATTATACATAAGAAGCGGATTATTTTATTTTTTATAATTTTGGTTAGAAGTATAATTTTAATTTTGAATTAAAGTGGAAGTTTGTTTTTGTAGGGATGTGTTTATATTTTGATGAAAGTTTTTGTGAATATTTTAGAAATCTTCTATATCTAATATAAAGTTTGCATTTTTGTGCATTAAGTGTGTTCATTCAATACCATACAATTTTGAAAGTATTAAATCGGCTCTGGCTCTAGCGGGTGGAGCAACCATGAATGTTTCCCCATCAAGCTTTTTGATCTTCTACGATCCATTGAACAAAAAATCTACGGAGGAAATGATACGAACCTTAAAAAGGTAATAGTTTACGAAAAAGACGGGATATAGATATCAAAGAAGAACTTCCAAAATGAGTAAAAATCTATACCGAAATATTTTTAAAATGAAATTAAAAATAATAACATTATCTAAATTGTGTTCTAGTTTTTTGTTCTTTGTTTTGAGAAAGTAAGGAATTCAAAATTTTGTTGCTTTTTATTTTGAAAAATTGAGGAGTTCACAAAGGTATTTCTTAAGAAGAAATATTTTCAGCGTTTTAAAAGTTGTGTAAAAGTAAAATTTTCTACACATTTCTCTTAATTATACTACATATTTTTTTCTATTGATAAACACATTTTATCCAAGCAACTTTTAATAAGAAAATACATATTTCTATAAAAGTCTTTATAAATAGTCACATCAAACAAATCCTTCTAATCTAACCTATTATATTGTCATTATCACGATGTAGAGAACTTGATAATATTTGTTGATTTGTCGTTAAAGGGTTCAGTTTGAATAGAATTGAAAAAAATAAGAGGTAGAGTTGAATAAATCTTGAATTCTTGATTGTTAAATAAGAATTTTTTAATCATGATTATCTTTTTTTATATATCTATTTATATTTTTTAATTTTAACTTTTATCGACATATAACTTTTTTGCTATATAGTTTTTGAATTCTACCAAAGAGTTTCCTTAAAAAATACCATGACCAATAATGTTTAAACTTCATAGTTGAATTTTTACATCAATATAACATTGAGGATTCAATCGGTCATTTAAAATTTTATGGACATTTTTCGTATTTTTATATAGGGCACTCATTGCTTAGTTTAAAATATTTTATAGAGTGAGGACATGTTTTATGATAAAGAAATTTAAAATTTTGTTTTTAATCTAATAAGTATTTTGAAAATCCTTACAAAAAATTGTTTGCTAAACAAAGGTGGATTTTGCCATTGTTTTGTTCTACTTATCTACTTAAAAGCATTGAATGACAAGAAAGTCAACTTTTAAGTAGATAAAAATCGAAGTCTGTGTTTCGCACGAGTTTTTTGTGTATATGTTGTCGCGGTTTAAATGTGAATTTGTAATTTATGGATTGTTTTGCATGTTTTATCTTAAATGATATATTGTTTGATATGTATTTAATGTAATATCTAAGTATTTTAGGTATAAAATGCTATGATTGTACGAAGTATAATTTTATTTATTTTTTTGGTCAGAAGTTCAATTTAAATTTTGAATTAAGGATGTAGTTGTTTTTTGTAGGGATGCATTTTTTTCCTTTGAAAATATTTGGGAAATATTTTAGAAATTCATATCTAATTATATGTTGTATATGTTGTGCTTGAACTGGAGTATTTGTAAGAAACTTTCTATAACAACTCTCATTTCATGCTCTACTACCCTCCACATTTCTAACTTTTGCCTTTATCTTACAAATATATTGTCTTTTAATAAAGTTTTTTGTTATGCTTCTATTATTAATATTCATTAATATATTGTTTTATTTTTTTTGTCTGGAATATATATCGTTTTATTAGTCACATTGACTTTACATATTCCTAGACAAATATCATTTTAATTAAAATATATTAGTCATTACTTCATATTCTTATAAGTAATAGAAATAATTGGTGACTCTGCATATTCTTAAATCTTGTTACATTTTATATAAAAGTACATTAGTTATTTTATTGGTACATGCTTAATCTTCTTAGCGAAATTATAATTCATAACTTCTTCCTTGTACATTTCATATGTAAGAGTGAGTATATGTCAATTATTTTGACTTCCATCCTTGATTAATTCCTCTAGACCAAGAAAAATGAGGCCAAATTTAGTATATATACATGATGAGTGTAAAATGAATATGTATAAAATAAAACAACAAAAATCATCCTTAACCAAAATAACAACACACCTATCTAAATCGATTAGTACAAAAAATGAGCTAAAAATACGAACCTAGTTGAATTTATGCTACCAAAAGTTGAAGGCTTTACATCATCTATAAAATAGTTTGCTTTATCCATTACTAACAATCAATTGTCCTAAATCAATTGTATTTGTCCTCCTTCTAGTGAAAGCTACCCGTGCATGATGTAAACAATCGATGCCTCAATAGTGCTATTAGATTATCCAATTCTATGACATATTCACATAAAATTAACATATCTCAATCAAAAGACAATTATATTAATAAATTTAAACCGATAGATGCAAGTATTTAGTGCATGCATGTGTAGACTACTAAAGATATCCAAACACATATAATTAAGGATAGTTTACCATGAGGTGGATATATACTTGCATCCTCGACAATCGGAAATCCTCATTCACATCTTTAACTTAATAATTATGCTTACTTCAGCGATCATGTCTTTTTAAGGTGTTGTCCACTATCTCTCAATTGTATGTGTAGAGGTTGTCTTATTATTTTGGAAGAAGAAAGTGTATCTAAAAATGTGAGTTTAAATTGCTTCCCTTTCAGTCAGTAATATACTTGTCCAAATGATTCTATATGTTGAGTATAACACATTTGCATGTTCTCATAATGTCAGCAAGGTAGTGAGTATAAGATTATTAAACACTACTCCATGTTGAAAGCAAAATATAAAAATAAACACAATATAACTGAATTACATAGAAAATTTTACGTTATTGTACATGATTTAATGCTTTATGTATTGTGTCAACTTGCTTTATTTCATGCAGCCCTTGTATAAGTAGAGGACATAATTTTCATCAATTTATATTAACAATTATAATGTGTTGATCTAAATACAAATAAATTTGTTACCTTATTTTGCGTGGTGAGCTTGTTGAAAGCTTCCTTAAACAGAATATTCCTTGTGTGTTTAAAGCAATTTTGATCCCCTTCAAACAAAAAACATTTATATTAACAATTATAACGAGTTAATCTAAATACATATAATGAGTTGATCTAAATACAGAGAAATTTGTTACCTTATTTTGCGTGGTGAGCTTAATGAAAGCTTCCTTAAACACATTTTTTCTTGTGTGTTTAAAGTAATTTTGACCCCCTTCAGCCAAAATATTTTGAAACCTTGTGGATCTGTCACTCTAGAGATGACAACATAAAGTTGTCTATAACTTTCAGTTATTTATTGAATTAGAGAGAAAATTAAACCAAATATATCATTGCTTTGTTTACGTACCATGTTATCAGATAGAATGAAGCATGTGATGATGTATGTAATTGATCCTGTCGAAGGCATCTCACTTGCGACAAACATGTCAGAGTTAAACCCTTCGGTTAATTGATTTAGTGGTATATAGTTTCTTTCATGATTGTTATTTGTGTGTGAAAGATGGAGCAGTGAAGCGAAGAGTAGTGGAGTGGTCAGATATCATATATATATATATACATAGGAAAGTGATGAGGTAAATGTAATGCTAATGTAATTTATATATTAAATATAGCTATAATATGGTAGAATCGTTTCACTTGTGGGATAAGATTCTAACTTTTGCTTTAATTTTTTTATTTTGTGATGTACAAACTTTGATTTAAATATGTAGTTACTGGACTGCCAATGATTAAATTGTTGGGGTCGTCACTAAGGCTGGATCACCAGGGGACGACAATAGTATAACGGTTACGATAATAGAATTTGAACGCCTGATTTAAATATTGCTATGATGTGGTACAACCGTTTCAATTGTTTTGTGTGTGTTAAAAAGCTTATTGTTTGTCATTTTATGTTGTACAACCTTTGAACTACTTGTGATTTAAATACGGCGAAAAACCGCGCATGCCTTTTTTTTTCGCCTCGCACTCCCCTATGGGCGGCACTCATTGCCGGCCAGAAAACCCGAGTTCCTTGGGCGGCATGAATTGCCGTCCATGATGGGTTCAGTTTTGGGTTTATTTTTAAAAATAAATTAAAATGTGTTTTAAAAAACCGGTTCATTGAAACCGGGGTTGTGGGCTGCAACGAGTGCCGCCCAAGAAACTGGTTAAGTGAACCAGGTTTTTTGGGGGGACAGGGTTCATGGGCGGCAAGACGTGCCGTCCAGTTTATTTTAAAAAGAGAGTCCTGGACGACACTAGGTGCAGCCCAGGGAGTATACGTTTCACTCCCAACGGTAAATGTGGGCTGCACATAGGGCCGCCTAGGACAAGTATAGCCGACAATATATATTGGGAATGGTGGTATTGTATTGTATCAAAATCTTGAAACTCCTTTTCATAAAAAATGTCGTCGTCAAGCGATTCTGGATGGAGGGGGTTGTCGGACTCGTCTTCGAGCGTGCACACATCTGTAGATGATGAGGGTGATTTACAGGCGTCAATTTCTCCCGAGTACTTCAAGGTATGTAATATTGTAATTTTTATTGTATAAAATAATTAGATCTTAAATGTACTTAGTCTTTGAACTGTTTTGAAATATGTTTAATTTTTTGATATTAGTTTGTAGAAATTTAATTATTAATTAGTCTCTAATGTAATAATTTTTGTATATAAATAGGGTGATTCTAGTGATGATGAATTTGTAGCAATCGACTTCTCATCCCATTTTACTACTACTGAGATATTTCATAGTAAGGAAGGATTGAGAGATTGGGTACAAAGGGTAGGTTTTAGTCTTTTTATGGTGATCACTACTAAATCATCAAAGCCTAAAAAGATTATATTTCATTGTGAGAGATCCGGGTTACCTAGGTCCGACAAGAAGAAGGTGTTAGTCGATGGTAAAAAGGTCAGCCCAATACGAGTGAATAAAACTAGGTCAAAAAAGAAGGGTTGTCCCTTTTTGCTGCATGGTACTTTTAGGGAAGGAAATGCTATTAGAGATCCTGGGTGGACCATATCGGTTGTTAGTGGATCCCACAATCATATGCTTTCGAGCACCTTGATCGGCCATGCATATGCTTCCCGACTTACGAAGGAGCAGCATAGGAAAGTGATGATTGATACTGCGGCGGGTGCAAGACCCAAGGTTATTTCTACACAGATTAGGAATGAATATACGGGTTCAACGATTTCGAGGAAGCAGGTGTACACTGTTAGGGCTAAGGAGAGGTTGAAATCCCTGGGCAATCTGAATGTGACACAATAGTCATTGGGATATTTGAATGAGAAATGCTATTTGTTGGACACTGCTACTAAGACGAGCGAAGATGAAAGAATTTGTTAGGAAATTGAATTATATTCCTTCACCGTGCACGGCAAACTTCTGGTGTGTAATGCCTATTACTGGGTTGGCGTTTGCCACGGAACACCAAGTGGCTGTTGTTGTTTTATCATGGTTTGGACCGCACACATGTCTTCCATTGTGGGCCCCCCCGGGTGCCGAGCCTCCGACAAAGGTTTATGCGATAGCACATGTAGGCAGGAGAGACCATTACGTATCGGTACGTGGAGTCATACTCTCTCGTATTTACTTATTCTTTCATAATTTTTTTTTATAACTGTATTGTTTACGTGTACAGATTTGGCTTGTTAATGACCATTGTCCCATTCCACCGCCTCCAAGACAGTGGCGCATTTACAAGGATCCAAGTGTTGATGGATGGGATAGTCATGAGCGCTTTAAGGATAGGTTCAAGAATTATGTAGAGGAGCGAGCATATCATGGGCGACCTGACATACTTACCTAGGTTTTTTGGATTGTAATCGACTTTATATATGATATTGTATTTCCTTTTGTGTGAAAGTTTGATTGAGATTGATCGTATATTGTGTTTTGATAGTACAAGATCTGGATAAGATGCGTAGGTATAACCGCAATCTATATAATGATGTACATCGTATACTGCATTGATGTCGTATCTTTTGTGTAATGTTGTTTACGTACTATCAAACTTTGTAGGGAGCAAGCCATTTTATCAAAGCAGAGATATGATATGCCGCGAACTTTTATCAGAGACTATCCTAATTTCTTCAAACGCAACTAGGCGATGTCATTTATATGCGAGTCAAGCGTCCTAGGACGAACCTCCTTGGGCCATGGCGTACATGCTGATCTGCTCTTTTTTCCTCGCTGCAGCACAGATAAAAACATGGGATCTTCAAATTTCGGTATTTGTAGGATTTCAAGTTTTTCTGTGATGCAGCTAGGAGAAGGAGCATATCAGCATGAACGCCGTGGTCCTAGGAGGTTCATCCCTGGGCTCTTGATTCGGTCAAGATGATAATGGCCACAGGGCAAGAGTTGTGTATGTCATTTGTTCCAGTGTGTATGTATTTTTTGTAGTGTGTAAGCCATCAGTGAATGTATATGTATTTTTAGAATTTGTATGTGTTTTTAGTATGTGTATGTATTTTAAGAATATGCATGTGTTTTTTTGAAATAACGGACGAAAATCCAAAAAACCAATAAACAAAGAACTCAAACTAGAAACGACGGAACAAATATCTAAAAACAACCAATAAAGCCAAAAGTCAAATTAGAAACGACGGAACAAATATCTAAATACAACCAATAAAGCCAAAAGTCATACTAGGAATTACTGGAATGTCAATCCCAATGTGAAATCGAACAAACACAAAAGTCAAAAGTCATACTACAAATTGCTAAAAACAACTAATAAAGCCAAAAGTCATACTACAAACTCTCCGTCTCACTATCCGATGACTCATCTAAATGTGGAGTAGAATCACTAGCCATGGACACACCTACACCCGAATCCACGCCCGGTGCCCATACTGGAGGAACCATCGGCGTCGGCTGAGACGCTGTCTGCCGAGCTAATGTCTGCTGAGCTGCTGCACGCTCTTCCGCCATCCTAGATGATTCGGCTCTATCAAATATAGTAGAGTCTGCACTATATGCATGTGAAGGCATCTGTGAAGCCCGTACAAGCGGTGGAGCTACAGGAATGACGTCACTGAAAAGGATGTCATGCATATGCTGAAAGTGCTCCCTATACCCTAAACAACCTCCAGACATAAGCTCCTGAAGATAGGCCTTGCTCATCGCCACACGCTGCAAATGAAAACAAACACTTTAATTTAAAAACATATACTTTCATAAAATAATTTAAAAGAATAAAATGGGACAAAAAACATACCCTTTGCAAGTTGATAGCCGGGGGTGGTCCTCTACTGATACGAGGCTGCACTGGTGCACTCGGACTCACGTAATGATGCGACACCTGTAGATACCAGTCCAGGTACGCGTCGTAGACATCCCAAGCCATCATCGCAGGAGGACTCGTCAAGATGTGGGGGCAAAGATGATGCTCAAGCTGGTCCCACACGTGCCAACGCGGGTCAAAGTGCAACTGGTATCGCCTTGTCCCCCTGAAATCATGAGGACGCACTGCAACTAGAGGCTCTATGATATCCATCGGCCTGCTCTATCGATAACCGAACTGGCGTGTAAGCCGATCTGGCATGTATGGCTCCTCTACACCGAGAAAACGAATAGTCCCTCGATAAGTGGAGGACCTATGGGCACCTCGAAAATCAAGACCCTCGTACGGCATCCACCGTATCTGCAATTAACAAAACACGATGGAACATAAATTAATTCATTAAGCTATCTTACTGTAAATTAAAATTGAAAAAGAATACGTACATCTTCTGGCCTATACTCGTCCAGAATTCGTCTGTAGTGTGACTGGTCACGGAGGGACCGGAGAGGTGTCCGGCCAATGCAGTATCGTCCAGCGCGTCGGAGGTCGTCGTCCGCACCTTCCTTGAGGTTAGGGTTGCCCGGGAAGTATACGAAGTACGTCCAAATCCAAACTTGCGTACAGAGAAAGACAACCATTATTAAAAACAATTCAATAATGTATATTAATAATTTAAATTATAAGTTAACTATATTAAAGGCTTACCTCCAAAAGACGTGCGCAGCCGGCGAACTGTATAGCTCTACGCCGAGAACCCTCTCTGAGGTTCCTATAAAGGAGAGCCAGAACCCCAGTACCCCAAGCAGTATGAATGACACGCTCCCAGTCCACAAAAAAGAGGTAGCAGTGTTGTCTTCAGCTCGTTCGTTGACTTGTCAACAAAGATGCTAGCCGACATGGCGTGCCATAAGAAACCGGCTGCTATATCACGTCATCATCTGTGGGTCCTCCTGATGTGACTGCTGAGGTGGGTCCTCCATAATCACGTCCTCATCTGAGCGGACGGGACCAACATCGTCCTCACTAGCGCCCTCACTATCGGCCTCAATATGGCCCTGCGATACACCGCCAACCCTCCTCTTGCGAGCAGATGCAGTAGTAGGGCGACTATCTCGATCGGATCGTGCGATCTTACCCAAAACTTCATATTTTTCCATAAAAAATATAGAAAATTGTTTTCTTACAAACAAAATCAATATATTAAAATTTGCATTACAATGACATATTTAATATTACAGTATAATTAAGCTTATTACCTATACTATTTTTTATAATGATCAAATACAATAAAAATCAAATTTACAAATATAACTATATTCATTTTACCCACTATAACATATTTACATATGCCCAAATATTGTTTTCTTACAAACAAAATCAATATATTAAAATTTTCATTACAATGATATATTTAATATTATTTAACAGTATAATTGAGCCTATTACCTATACTAATTTTTATAAGATAATGATTAAATAATCTAAAATCCAAGTATATAAATCTACAAGTGCAGTAACAATTTAATTAAATAAATTAGATTTAACGATTACAAATTTAAAAAACATCATACCTTTTCAGTTGGCCTCCGTTCATATTTTCGCTTTTGGCGAACGGGAATTTCACCCAAGTCTAACATAGCCTGCTGAGCAACCGCGCACGCGACGTCGAAGGCATTCTCCGCCGCGATGTCGCCCTCCTCGCCCAAAAAAGCCCCGATATCGCCCTCCTCGCCCTCGGTCCTAGGCGGCACCACGTGCAGCCCAGATTCCCCCATAGTGGGCGGCACGTAGTGCAGCCCAGCCTCGCCTCCCTCCTCGACCTCGCCCAGCCTCGCTTCGCCTCCTTCCTCCGCCAGCCTCGCTTCCTCCGCCAGCCTCGCTTCCTCCGCCGCGTCGCCACCCCTCTCCCCCAGCCTCGCTTCCGCCGCCTCCTCCGCCGCCTCGTCGCTGCCCCCCGTGAAACAGAGATTGGCCGCCGCCGCCACCGTCGAATCTGCCGTCGATTCTAGTACATCGCCGCCGTCTCCGCCAAGAACTCACGCCGCCGCCATCTGATGGTCCCTCAGTTCTTCCTCCGCCAATAACTCCCATATGTCGTCAACCGAATAATCGCCGCCGAGATCCATTTTCGCTCTCGAACTCTGCAAATCGCTCTCGGAGAAGACGACCCTGGGCGGCATTTAATAACGCCGAAGTTTCAATTTTTGGGCGGTTTGCACATGGGCGGCAATAGTTGCCGCCCAAGTTTCAATTTCAAATTCGCCATTGGGCGACATGTTTTTCCGCCTAGATTTTTGGGTTTAGACTCGGTGGCTTTCAGTGTCGCCGAATTTTAACCCGGTTTCCAGAAAATCATTTTTTAATTTTTAAAATAAATAAATTAAATTTCAAAACCGGGTTCTACAAAACCAAAAACACTGGGCGGCAATATGTGCCGCCCAGGTCCAAATCGGGTTATAAAAAAACCGGTTTGCATGGGCTGCACCTAATGCCGCCCAGGTGCAAACCGGTTTTTTGGAAGGGTTTTCTGGGCGACTCTAAGTGCCGCCCAGAGGAGAGTGCGAGGCGAAAAAAATCGGCGTGCGCAGTTTATCGGCCTTTAAATATAGTTGTAATGTGGTACAACCGTTTGACTTGGCTCTCTTTCTTTTCCTTCCTTTTTTCGGTTAAAATTCCATTTGACTTAAGCTTTTTTTGGCTGTTATTTCATCTTCATATATACTTAAATGTGTTAATTGTGAGAGATGAAAGGCTTAACAGTTGACGCCTATTCTATTTGGGATGCAGTAGGGCCGTTCATGCATGTGTGGTCCAATTTTTAATAGCCTAATATCTGATTGTATTTTTTTTTATATCTTTTCATATCATTCAGTGATTCAATATTTGAGGTCAAAACATATTGTTCAACTCTATTGTAAAACAAAATAATTGAAGAGAATTCAAGTAGATCATTAATAAGGGCAAAAAGGCCAACTTTTAAGTAGATATAGATATAAATGTTCATTTACTTTTTATTTCTAATTTATCTTAAAATATGTGAAATAAATAAAATATTAAATATTGTGAAACGGTAGTCCACCGTTATAAAATTTGCCTTTCTCATTAGAAAACAAAGACTAAAATTATATTTGAATCGCATCCGTTAATGTAGAAGGGGTCCAAACAAATCCTAATATAAATTGTATAGTTTTGGTTCGAGTTATTGTTCTGAAAAAATTGGTAAACTATGTAATTATAATCGACAAAACACTAAATATTTCACAATAATTATATGGAAGTTACAAACTTTATAAAGTTGTACATATGCTTGTATTGTATCACATACAACTAATTAATAGCATTATGATTTGAGTGTATAGGATGAGGGGAAAAAAAAAAGCAAAAAATTGTAGTTTAATTGGTCCCAACTTCCATGACACGCGATCATGATGTTTTTTTAGCAAAGATTTGCATCAAATTCCCTTTCCTCCATATACACATAGGGCTTGGTCCACCCATATAGATAGCTAAACATCAATCTTTGAAAAAGACCCAACCATCTAAATTAAATTAAATTAATATAAATCCAATTTTATAGAATGGAGGGATTGTACGTTATATACAAGAATATTATACACATTTGATTAACACATATATGTAAATAGAATTGTACGTTATATACAATAACATTATACACATATATGCAAATACGATTTTCTAACCTATCACATGTAGGAAGATTTGATTACATTTTCATTTTTTGAAATTTTCTAAACTTTTATTAAAGGGGTTCACATTTTCAGAGATTTATTTTCCTTAATATAAATTCATAGGCTTTAGCCTATGGTATAAGTTAGAAAAATCAATGCAAATATGCATTATAATTCCTTGTTTTTTCGAATGACATTTGTATATAAGTAACAATCCTTGTTAACTTCATTTATATATTTTTAGTACAAATCATATCCCCACTCTCCTATCCCCTATATTATAAGTAACCTCATTTGTATAATTAACATATGTATAGGGTGCAAATCTTTTCTCTCAAACTCTCACTTCACTATATTCAATTAGAATTGCATTACTATGAACGACATGTTTTGTGCTCTAAAAATTATAAGATGTCAATTAGATGTCACACATATGTATACAATTCTTGCGTATGTAAATAACTATTTTCAGACAAGGTACAATATTAATTACGTGTTTCAAATTTGGAGAATGTTTTTTCTGCCTTTATGGAAGGAAAAAAACAAAAGGCAGGATATATTGCATGAAAAAGAGGACATGCTGTCGAATGCCAACAAGTCAGCTCTTGATTTTACACCTCACAGCAAAAGGTTAATTATAGTGTAAAAGTGCGGATATCAAATTATGAATTACCATTGTTTGGTGGAGGGTGGTAAAGGATTTGAAGTGATAGGAATTTTTTTTTTATCCTTTTCCTACAAGACAAAAATGGAAGTGGAAATTTTCGAGTGTATTTGTATAATCCAGGAGTTGCTAACATTTGTGAGGTTCCTTAGACAATGAAACCGAAATTACCATGTTACATGAAGACAAACAAAAATGATTTTTTTTTTCAACAAGGCACATTTTTATTTGTTCAAAGAGAGGCGGGCAAGGCACATTTTAATTGAATAACTAGTACATGGTGGTATGGTATTATCACTATGGTAGAATTGTATGATAACGACATTATAAATAACGAGAATTATAATTTGATTTTGATTGTCCGATCTGGACTAAGCTGAGTTTTTTTCCGTTCGATTCGGTAATGGACCGGATGCACACATCTTTCCCTTTCATAGTTTCACATTCTACCATTTTTTCCCTTTCATAGTTTCACATTCTACCATTTTGATTGCTTAAGGCTATGTGAAAGCTTGAGCTGAATGAGTAGCTGAAGTTGGAGCTGGAATCGAGTTTATTAGCTCAATTATTTAAAAAATATTGTTGGTGTTCAGTATTACAAACTGAAATAAGATAAATGTAAATTTCAACTTGTTAATCTTCAACAATCTAGGGGGGTCATATTAAAAAATATAAAAAAATTAAGCTATATTAATTTACTATAAGTTTCCTAAGCTAGATTGACATTTTTTACCAAACACTCGTTAATTAGATTAATATGAAAATCAAACTCCGTTAATCTCAAAAAAAAAATGTCGAACGGAGCTTAAATTAGATGTCTTATTGTTTTAATTAATGAATATTTATTTATTTTTTAATTTAATTAAAAACAGATTAACGGAACAATGGATCATATGAGGATCGGAGCAAAGAATCTCAATCCATATGTTAGCAGATTACCGGACGACATGTTGGTAAATTTTAATTTAATTTAATTGCCTTGACTAGTTTTACAGCTGGTCTTGGGATTGAATTTATTATTTAATATTTTCAATTATGTTGGTAAGTTTTGTTTTGCACTTATTTAGCTTTTATAACTAGTTTTAAGAAGCACATAATTAATTCTCAATTCTTGATGTATATAGGTTACCAACCTTAACGAGTTTGATTTTGCGGAGTGAGTATGATTTTGTAGTTAATAGATAAGCAAATATATAAATTCGAAAATCTAAGAGTCTCTTTAGATGAGATAAATGTAAACCTTGTAACTTAATGATGAACTCACACACTTTCTCCATCTTAATCTCAAAATCCATTTTAATCCAATGGGTTAACAAATTAACGTAAAACATAATCATATTTACATGATCCCACCCCCCAAAAAATCATATTTACATGCAGGGACGGAGTTACGTTAGGTCCAGGGGGACTATAGCCCCCTCTGATTTTTGTTTTCTTATTGAATCTAAAAATGTAATTTCAGTCAGTCCTAATAAATTTAAACCATGAAAATAAAATTACTTTAAATTTTTCCCCCTCATCTCATCTAAAAATGTAATTTCAGTCAATTCTAATAGATTTAAGTAAAAAAAATAAAATTATTTAAAAAAAATTCCCTCATTTTATGTGAAAATTACCTTAAGCTTCATAAAAAAATTAAAATTGATTTTTGCGAAATAGAATTTAAATCACATTGAATTTAAGTCATATAATATTTTTATCGCGCAGGATTTTAACCCCCTCTGGGATAAAATCTTAACTGAGCCCCTGTTTACATGAGTAATGATATTCACGAAAACTTCATAAATAATTTTTTCGGTGTTTTTTTTTTTTTTTTGCAGTAGCCTCGACTTCGTATTAGGAGTAGGATTCTACGTTATTGAGTTGAGGTAATCTTTAGCATTAAAAAAAACATATTTACATTTAATATCCTCTCGATTGAATTTAAAAGATAGAAATGAAAAGATTTTGGCTTGTCTTGCCGTTGTCGGTTGGTTAATAGTTTGGATTGCATTATCTGCAGGGATGCTTGCTTTGGGGTATGTCTGAATAACCAGCCGTGATTTGTGGAGTGAGTACCGCCTTTTTTGTTTTTTATATTTGCAGTGAAATGCTTATTTTCTTTTCAAGGTGTTTATTCCCTCTTTTTTTTTTGGTTTTAGGTTCTTTAAACAGTTAATTAAAAAAAGATTAAAATTGTAATTGGGAAATGTTTTTATTGACTAATTTTGTTCATACTCTTCCTCCTTGGCTAAAAAAAGAGGTAAATATTTAAGAAATAGTAAGATCTAGAAAAAAAACATATAAATACCAAATTTAGTTAATATTTTATTTAAAAATTATGGCAAAAGGTAAAACGACAACAAATTTTTTATGAGAGGAGGTATCATCTTTTTCTTCATAAATATTTCAAAGCTAAATAAATTATAATTATACAAATAATCATGGTTATTAATTCATGTAGGCAACCTTACACAATATTATCAACCAATGTCACATTTATATCCCTAGTGTCTCACACATTCATGGCCTAATTGAAGTCTTACTAGTCACAATGATGACACTTTTATAAGGTAACATGGCCTTTTTGTAAATGTGGTCACTGCGGTGGTGGTTGCCACGCATTGTCAATTTTCTTTCTAATTATGCAACTATTGGAATAGCATCTAAACTTTGTGTCTGGTTTAATTAGTGAAGGGAGAGAATTTGTAAATTATACAATATCATATCAACCACACATTTGTTAAAAAGAAGTTGCCTTCAAAATATACCTGCAACTGGAAGAACTCAGAATCCGAAACCTCCAGCTATAGACCAAAGTAAGCCAGCCTTCAAAGTAGACTACTCTGCACAATAGAGATCAGAAAGCATTTATAACATCTGCTTATAAGTAGACTACTCTGCACAATACATCTCAAGGAAAGCTAGAAAAATTAGTAGGGAGTACTTGATAAAATGCCCTCCAAAGCCACTAGGAAAGAGTAGACATAGGCAACTTCCAAGTTGTTTTACTTCATTACAAACTTACATGTTCTTGGCATCAAATCTTCAAGGAAAAAAACATACAAAAAGATCACCAGAGGAGAACTTCTTGTAGCATCAATAATTCAGCATTTCAACCTGAGGAGAATTTCTTACTTTAACCATTCCAAGCTATCAATCACCAGAAAATTCCCTTGCAGCACCAATCAAACCTTTGTCAGCATTGCACAAAGTCCTGCTTAGGCCAGGCCAAACGTTCATCGCTTTCTTATAGTAAACACCAAATTTCATCAGGCTTTTGGTTCGGATAAACTTGGATGCTCGAGGTATAACTGCAAACCTAGCGGTTCAGTGCTCATTGATTTTATGGGTGTTATCAAAGAGGGCTGCTGCCATTGCTTTGAGTCTGTTGGGATCCACAATTCTGCATCCTTGCTAGTACTGGCCTCAGGAAGAGAATTAAAGTAAGCAGTTACTTCCCATCTGCAATCTGCAAAATAACATGCTTATAAATCTCAAATCTATCTCATTCAACCAAGAAAAATAAATCTCATCTATCTCTTATCAGTTTTCCCTCTTTAAACTCAATCTCTTCACTCAAGCAACATTTAGACCACCAAAAATAACTTTGTCACATCACTTCAAAAATTCACGACAGGCAGATTTGAGATAAAGAAAAAACATTATTACATTAGGGCAGGAAAAAAAATATGCAGAAGGCGGTCAATTACCCCTTTAAAGAGGCATAGTAAGGTCTTCAATGCAGAAAACAGAGATCTTCCTAGTTTACCTACCCCTTGAAACAGGCTTAGTAAGGGTCTTTGATACCGAAAGCTTGATAAGGAATGATCTTAGAGAGAATTCAAGATCAGTTTCCTCCACCTTAGATCCATAAGACCGGTTCATCTGAAGCTTGAAGATGAATCTCTCCACTGGAGCATTCACATTGTTGATGAATATTACTGCAACTCTGTCAACCAATCCCTATTTTGTCAAAAGAGCTAAATAGCTTCAGTGTTGTATGCATTTGATCTAAAAAAATCACATTTAGACATTAACAGGTCTCAAACAACCATAATCTTGAAAGTTTACTCTCAATGTATATAACTAGGTAACAACAGGTGTATCGTATAAAGTGGATATTATGACACATTTGCAATGGCCCTTCCATCAGGATAGCAGGTCTTTTTTCTCATATACAGATTATTTGTCTTCTTAAATTCACTAGCATTTGTACTTCCACATGCTTCCCCTTAAAATGCATAACACCAATGAACACATCTTGAGATAAAACACTGATATACGAGATAACTTTTGCTCCTACACAAATCAAGCATGGACCATATGAGAAAGGATTGCAGAATCTGTCATAATTGTTTCTGATTCAGAGTTTCACTCTTTAACAACAGAACAACTCAAGGCTGTCTTAAGACAATCATCAAAAATACCTCTATGGTTTCAATTCTAGCACTGTAAATAGATAAACTTCAAGTTCCTAATCCTAGTTCATCATAAGTACAATGCACAAAAACAAAAGAGAAAAAAACATGGGGAAATAATTAGAAGGAAAGAGGTTCAGAACCTTAATAATAAAAGGAAGAAGGCCATGAACAGAGAAGTGTATATAATCTCGAAGCTCAGGATGCCTTGCCTTATGAACAACCATATTCATGTACCTCCTCCTCTCAAACGCTCCTATTATTTAAACATTTCCAACCATCATCAGAAAAGGGGATTTCATACCCAAAACCTCCGAAATTCAAAACCGAAAACCTAAATTGCTCAACCACACGAACTAATAAGCAAACATTATTCCAAAAATCGTACTAGAAACGATTATTACCAGAAGGATAAACGCCTTTGAGGAAGACAATGGAAGTAATCGCGACTTCCAAGAAATCCACAAGAATATGGGCAGTCTCATCTGGCAAAAGTAGAACAAGAAATCGAAACTCAATTTAGGGCTCAGATTACAATCGATTTAACGAAATTATAAAAAGGCGGAAGTTTTTGAATTGAGACCTTGTGGGGATTGTTCATCCTTCTTCATGATTGCCACGGCAGTGATTTAGAGTCGGTGGAGGGAAAATACAGAACCGATCTCTCGCTTCAGCTTTCCGCGCAAGTTTTGTGCCCTTTTCTTTCCCCGCTCTACTGTACGGTGTCGTTTTGAAGTGTGGCGGGATTTCCCTCCATAACAAAAAGCAATTAATGAAAATGAAAATTGTCTTAGAAATTTGAAAGCATCCTGTATGATACGAAGATACAAATCATGAGAGAGGATCAAATGAACATAATCTTTAAGATAAACATGAAGTATTTATTGTAATCGTATATGTGTCACCATCTAACGATTAAGAGTGTTTTATAATTTAACAATAAAATCCTACACGGAGGACATTTTCGTCCTTTTGACCTTCATTTGTCTGTGGTCACTTGTCTCTCTTGGCGTTCTCCGAAGCTCTACCGAAATGGAGTTCTCCGTCGCTCCGAAGCTCTACCGGAATGGAGTTTCTCCCTTGATCCACCGCCTTCTTCTCACTTGTTTGTCGTTGGTCGTCCCTCGCCGATTCTTCGCCATCTGCCTCTCATTGACTGGATCTCGACACTCAAGGTCGCCATGAAACCCTATAAACACCGTCTTTGGTAAGCTTTTCTTCGTCTTCTCCTTTTTATTTCGATCTGAGTTGATACATATACGGTTGAGATTTGTTTTCGTGGTTGCGATTTTGTCTGTGTTTAGAGCTTCGGGAATTTTGATATGCTGAGGAGGAGAACAATCTTTTTACTTGTGATTGTGTAGCAAATAATTCCATACATGATTTGAATGGTGGCTGAGAACGATAACAATTTTGTTACTTGTGATTTTATTCACACACTCAACCTGTTTGATGGAATGCCTCAATGAAAGTTTTGATTGTTGTCTCAGGTTTGATATCCTGAAATCAATGTCTCACTTCGTAATCTAAGAAAGATGATGTCCGCATGCAATCTGGGTCCGAGGAAACACATTTGTTGTAAGTATTGATGCTACTGGACCTTCTTTTATATTATCTACCTCCCTGCACCCTCCTTTCAAGAAGATATTGACACCTTACAGTTTTCCAGACGAACTTGGAGATGATATAATTGTTGAAGTTCAGGATTCCAAGGGTAAGTCTTGTGGTCGTGTTCTTGCTCAGGTTGCAAATGTGGCTGATGATCCGGTATGCTTTTTTTTTAATCTTTGTAGTGTGATGTATACCTGAAGCTATTTCCAGTTCCTTTAGGAAATTGACCCTAATTTTAATCCAGAGTGACAAGCTTCGGTGGTGGTCCATATTTCATGAACCGGAGCATGATCTTGTTGGCAAAATACAATTGTATATAAACTTCTCAACCACTGCTGATGAAAATAGTCATCTTAAGGTGGGTTTCTTTGAAAATTCAGTCCAATCATCCAATGCAATGTAGCTTCTTATCTTTTGTCATTGAGAATAGCGTCATGATATTCCTTTATTGTATCCGTGGATATTCTAGTGTGGCTCTGTTGCAGAAACTGTAGCTTATGACCTGGTTTTAGAAGTTGCAATGAAAGTCCAGCACTTCCAACAGAGAAATTTATCTTTGCATGGTGAATGGAAATGGTTATTGGAGGAATTTTCATCCTATTATGGAGTTTCAGAGGCATATACAAAACTAAGATTTTTCATAATGCACTTCTTTTTTTCAAGCTTAGAAGTCTGTTACTGCCGTGCTTGAGGCTCTCAGATTGATATTGCTATGTGATTCACGATAGGTATCTCTCTTATGTCATGGACGTGGCCACTCCGACAGCTGACTGTCTTTCTCTTATATATGATCTAATGAATCCTGTGATTATGAAATAGCGTGGCAAGAACATATTGAGTCACCAAGAGGTGTGTATTATTGGAATTTTGAACTTATATAGGAATTGCTTAAAAACCTGTGTTATTCATACCTAAAAGTGGATATTTGAACTTAAAAGTTCATTGTATTGAATGTAACTGTTAAATGCAATACAATTTAATTACCATATTTTTCTTCTTGGTTATACAAATGCAATGTTTAAAGCAACTTGTGTCATTGATGGTGTTTGATTCACTAGAACCGCATACTGGGAGAAGTGGAAGACCAAAATGAACAGATTCTCACCCTGGTGTTTGAGAACTACAAATCACTGGATGAATCACTCTTTTCAGGCATTATGGATGTTTTCAAACCTACAACAGGGGTTGCAGCTCCTGTTCTACAGCCTGCTGTCAAGCTTTACCCTCCTAAATGACGTACTGACTCTTGAAGCACAGAATAAGTATTGCAAATACTTCCAGGTGGAAATATTTTTTTTTGTAACATTTATGCGCCAATCGTTCTCCTTTTTAGTGTTTCACAAAGGGTTGGCTTTATCCAGGCTGCTTCAAAGAAGAGAGCAAAGAGGCATCTGAGTGAAACTGATGAGTTTTTGACTACCAATGGGAAGGAAGTACGATGGATTGCTTCGCTGAATCCTGATCTCCACTGCAGATGATTGCTTCACATTAGTCACACTTTGTCTACATCATAATCTAGATTTCCGCAGAAGAGAGGCCTCATTGTTTGGTCGGTGGTTGATGACAAGGATTAGATTGGTAAACCTGTGATAGACAAAGTAGTTAAAAGGTAGAGTGTATGGTTTATCGCTCAAGGGTAGAAGAGTTCACTTCAAAGAAAAACTAGTTCATTTAATGTGTTAAATGTTGGATAATACTGGATTGGTTCCCTTCTCTTTTATTCTCACATGGCTATAATTATACTAGTGTAGTAATAATGATATCTATAGACTCAAAACAAAACTCATGAACTAGTGTAGTAATACTGGATTAGGTTTACATGAGGTTTATTTTGGGAGTTGGAGGTTCATTTGCTTTAACGAGGGCTCATGCCTGTGTGTAATTATACTAGTGTAGTAATGAACCCGTAAGACAAAAGTAATGAATCCGTAGTAATGAACCCGTAAGACAAAAGTAATGAACCCGTAAGACAAAAGTAATGAACCTATAAGACAAAAGTAATGAACCCGTAAGACAAAAGTAATGAACCTGTAAGACAAAAGTAATGAACCTGTAATACAAAAGTAATGAACCCGTAGTAATGAACCCGTAAGACAAAAGTAATGAACCCGTAAGACAAAAGTAATGAACCCGTAGTAATGAACCTGTAAGACAAAGGTAATGAACCCGTAAGACAAAGATAATGAACCCGTAAGACAAAATAATGAACTCGTAAGACAAAAGTAATGAACCCGTAAGACAAAAGTAATGAACCTGTAAGACAAAAGTAATGAACCCGTAAGACAAAAGTAATGAACCCGTAGTAATGAACCCGTAAGACAAAAGTAATGAACTCGTAAGACAAAATAATGAACCCGTAAGACAAAATAATGAACCCGTAAGACAAAGTAATGAACCCGTAATACAAAAGCAATGGACCAGTAAGACAAAAGTACTGAACCCGTAAGACAAAAGTAATAAACCTGTAAGACAAAAGTAATAAACCTGTAAGACAAAAGTAATGAACCCGTAGTAATGAACCTGTAAGACAAAGGTAATGAACCCGTAAGACAAAAGTAATGAACCCGTAAGACAAAATGAATGAACCCGTAAGACAAAATAATGAACCCGTAAGACAAAAGTAATGAACCTGTAAGACAAAAGTAATGAACCCGTAAGACAAAAGTAATGAACCCGTAGTAATGAACCTGTAAGACAAAAGTAATGAACCCGTAAGACAAAAGTAATGAACCCGTAAGACAAAATGAATGAACCTGTAAGACAAAATGAATGAACCTGTAAGACAAAAGTAATGAACCCGTAAGACAAAAGTAATGAACTCGTAAGACAAAATAATGAACCCGTAGTAATGAACCCGTAAGACAAAAGTAATGAACCCGTAGTAATGAACTCGTAAGACAAAAGTAATGAACCCGTAAGACAAAAGTAATGAACCTGTAAGACAAAATAATGAACCCGTAAGACAAAAGTAATGAACCCGTAAGACAAAAGTAATGAACCCGTAATACAAAATAATGAATCCGTAAGACAAAAGTAATGAACCCGTAAGACAAAAGTAATGAACCTGTAAGATAAAAGTAATGAACCCGTAAGACAAAAGTAATGAACCCGTAAGACAAAAGTAATAAACCCGTAAGACAAAATAATGAACCCGTAAAACAAAAGTAATGAACCCGTAGTAATGATCCCGTAAGACAAAAGTAATGAACCCGTAAGACAAAAGTAATGAACCCGTAAGACAAAGTAATGAACCCGTAAGACAAAAGTAATGAACCCGTAGTAATGAACCCGTAAGACAAAAGTAATGAACCCGTAAGACAAAGTAATGAACCCGTAAGACAAAAGTAATGAACCCGTAAGATAAAAGTAATGAACCCATAAGACAAAAGTAATGAACCCGTAAGACAAAATAATGAACCCGTAAGACAAAAGTAATGAACCCGTAGTAATGATCCCGTAAGACAAAAGTAATGAACTCGTAAGACAAAAGTAATGAACCCGTAGTAATGAACTCGTAAGACAAAAGTAATGAACCCGTAAGATAAAAGTAATGAACCCGTAAGACAAAAGTAATGAACCCGTAAGACAAAATAATGAACTCGTAGTAATGAACCCGTAAGACAAAATAATGAACCCGTAAGACAAAATAATGAACCCGTAAGACAAAAGTAATGAACCCGTAGTAATGAACCCGTAAGACAAAATAATGAACCCGTAGTAATGAACCCGTAGTAATGAACCTGATCGATTTTTGAAGTATACAACCTATTCCATGTGTGATGAACTTGTTACTTATACTCAATAAACCTGTTAGTTATAAATGATGAACCTGTTACTTATACTCAATGAACCTGCATGCGATATTAATGAACCTGCAAAACAACTTCAATGAACCTAGCATGTTGAAGTGTTGCTAGCAAAAACCAACAAATGAGAACGAACGTACAGGGAAGGAGAGGTTGTAGAGTCATATTATTGCTTCTCTTATGATCCCAACACCACTTGTATTTCATAACATATTCATCCATGTTTGGTTGATGATTCTATATACATACAAAACACAAACTATTAAATACACCAATTACACTCAAACAACTTATACATAGATGACACACTTTGTAGTATCTTGATCATGGCTTCTTAGACATCTACAACAATATGAGGAGCCATTGCCTTCCTCAAGAATCGGGCCGAGTGCAGACGAGGGAGGCAACCCTGAGCATGCTTCTCCTTGTTCACTGCTATCTCAGGTTGAGATTCAGTAAGATTCTGACAGTAAGATTCTGAATTGGCTGCAGATTCCTCTGCCTGCCTCTCTCTCATGCTCTCTCGGAAGAGATCCCCGAGCTTCTTGCTCTTCTTCTTCTTCTGCTCGGCCCTCGGGTGGAGGAGAGTTTGTGGTGGCGACAATGTTGTTAGAATATAGTCTTGGAGCGGCTGTAGAGGCGCTCCTATGAAGCGGTGTGGTTCCGCATGATGATCTGTTGGATTCTGTGCATGAAGTCAGATGTTGAGTTAAGAGTGTTGGAGACAGAATCAGCTGTGACGATTTTGAGTTCTCTAGTTCAGATCTGAGTTCACTTGCAAGTTATGAGATGAATGAATGATGAAACTTCCTTGTCAAATAACAGATTTAATGTATGTACACCATACCAAGAAAGATAGGCACCTGCAGATTGGAAGCAATGACATTACTCAATTCCCCTTCATAGAGTACTATCATTTCCTGACTGTCACACGTGCACAAACATAAGGAAAAAAACATAGCTGATGAGTGCTGAGTATTTTAGTAATGCAAGACGTGCATGTTACATGCTTGAAAAACATAGCTGATGAGTGCTGAGTATTTTAGTAATGCAAGACGTGCATGTTACATGCTTGAGGCTTTAGATAGTACTCTTACCAATGCAACACACATCAAGTTTCCACACAAAATCCTCAGACAATATAACCTTATTCCTACCAGCATTATAGGCAAATCATTCTTTTGAAGCTCGTGGTCCATAAAATCCATCTGCAAGTGCAACAAGAGGAAGTCAAGGTACATAACAAAGCAATGTCCAATAAGAGCAAGGCAAGTTACATAGCAAAGAAACACCGATGTAAAGTGCAGCGGTCGGACAAATACTAAAAATCAGGCATTTGCCATCCTGACTCTGTGGCTAACAAATAATACAAACTTTAGAGATCACTGAGGTATTTCCCAAACAAAATCAGGCAAATGGGGCGATGCAATTCGACATCCCATTACTAAGACTTCAGTGTGGCTGGGCAGTTTCAATACCCCCAAAGAGACTGCAGATGCATACATCAAAAAACATCAAGAAGAAGCTCGAGGAATAAGCTGCAGATTATGAAAAAATCATCAGTGTATTGTACTCAAGGAATGACATAATGAGCAATTAAGAATTTTAAGTTCCATCAAGAACTCAATACATTAAGAAATTCTACTGCTTCCAGTTCATCATTTTTCTAAAGTAACATAATGCTAATGCTACTTTCCGAATAAGCTGTAGATTATCAAAAATCATCAGTGTATTGTACTCAAGGAATGACTGGATCTCATCACGAATAAGCTGCAGATTATCAAAAATCATCAGTGTATTGTACTCAAGGAATGACATAATGAGCAATTAAGAATTTTAAGTTCCATCAAGAACTCAATACATTAAGAAATTCTACTGCTTCCAGTTCATCATTTTTCTAAAGTAAGATAGTGCTAATGCTACTTTCCGAAGTAAAAAGAATCCATATGTTATCATCAGTAACTGCATGCCTGTATAAATGTCATAAACTCCATCACAAGACTCAGTACCCTTAGCAGGTAAGAACAGATGAGAAATCAATTAAGAATTCATAGTCAAACACATTTCCTTCTCTTCTCATTTTTCTTTTTCAGATAGGTAAACAATGATCACTTACCTAAGGCAAAATACTGCAATTTTGATGGTGGACATTTCGCCATGGAAGTCTGCAATCGCTAGGTTTTACTAATACAACAACACATACTATTGATTTTCACGGAATTTCAAAATTCTCTTTCTCTAAGCTTGGATTTCAAGTGTGAACAAGAACAAAATGCGATTCATCTCTGATGAATTTTACCTGTAGCGATGAACTCTTCTATCGTGCGCCGGAACTCGTCATTGCTCATGCCGTCCTCCGGACACTCCGATTCGCCAGCTCCAGCGACTTCTCCTCGCGATTTCCTCTCCCAATCTTGTTTGATACTCTCCTTTTGTACAATCGCAAGCCCCGAGGCTCGGAATCAGAAACCCTAGGATTTCGATTCTTCGTCACATCTTCTTTCGGCGCCTTGAGCTTCGCTACCTCCTTGCATATGATTTTCTTGTCCTGAAACACGATCGCCTTCTCCGGCGAGGGCTGCAACTCCGCCGCGACGTTGGAGCTCAACTCCTCGTGGATCTCTGTCTCGGCGTTGGCGGCGCCGAAGGAGCGAGTGATGTGGCCGAACTTGGCGAGGAGAGCGACGACAATCGCGTATCCGAGGAAGAAAACGAAGACAGGACTGGCGGCGGATAGTCGGCGGAGGCTTTGACGGCGAGCGGCGCGCGAGCTGAGAGCCATGTGAGGAGCCATGGCAGCGAAGACCTCCACGAAGCAGAAGGAGGAGAAAGTGAGAGGGAAGGTTAGAGTCGCCTTTTTTTTTTTACTACAATTACAAAATTGCCACCGTATTTTTTCTAACTAGTTTGTAGACTTTTTTCGTTTTTTTATAGTTGCTTTATCTGGACCGTTAATTATCTTTATCCTATGGTTGAAATTAATACTCATGATTTATCTTAAGAAACAAGAGTACTAGAACGGGACTCTACAAATCATACAACATTTTTTCTAGTTTAGTGTCATACTAAAATCTTTTTATTTGAGTTTATAGATATCTTATTAATCTTGTAATTTTTACTTATATTTCTTTTTTATATGCAGTGATCATATGTTTTTTATTCATCATTCATTTCAAATTCAATGAAAAGACCAAAATTACTCTAATAATTATACTTGCTATGTAGTAAAAGTTTTTTTTATTAGATGACGTGAGGAGTTTTGAAGTTTAATCACTAGTATCTTAAATCCTTGTAAAACATGAACAAAATTCTTTATCGTTTATCTTATAAATATTGCAAGATCATCTCGTAGGATAAATAATAACCAGTACTTACAAATGACTATTCTTTGTTAAAATTATATGTCCATGTCATTAATATATATTCTATGAAAATAATCGCTTAGATGTATGGAAAATGTAATAGCAAAATCACACAACTTCACCTAATCCACCTATGTTCTACAAAATGCTAGTTCACCTAGTTCTACCACCTATGTTCTACAAAATGCTAGTTCACCAAGTTCTACCAAATGTTACGTATAATTATTAAGAAAAAAAATCATATATGTATACAAATACTGTCAAAGTCCGTGGGCCCATAGACTGGGGGTCGTGCGGACACGAGCGCATATGCGCAGATAGGCCCAGTACACAAGCCCAATGAGGTTTCATCCTAAAACCAATTGACAATATGAGGAATAGCTCATCAAGCTTATATACTAGACAAATTATGTCCCAACTTCCGATGTGGGACGTTTATATTCCAACACACATATATAATTTGATATTCTTAAGTAATACTCCCTCCGTCCCATAATGTTCGTCCTGTTTCCGTTTTGGGCGTCCCCTTTTGTTTGTCCTACTTTCCTTTTTTATCAATTTTTTATTTCCAATATTACCCTTATTCATTCCATCTTTTATACCATGTTATCCCTCATCCAAAAACATCTAATCATTCACATCCAATCATTATCACCTACCATTTTCATCCATCTCAAACTCCATTAATATCCACAATTTTTATCCATAACCTAAAACTTAATAAACCATATTCCATTAACCTAATTAATCTAATTAATTAAAATTTTAATTAATTAATTAAACTAACAAAATTAACCAAACTACTCCTAAATCCATTAACTTAACCCAAATTATATTTTTAACCAAACTAACCCAAACTCATATTTTAACCTAACCCAATATCTCTAACCCATATTAACCTACCCCTAATCTATCCATTTAACCCGGCCTAATCTACCCAGCCCAATTAACCGAAATCCTAATCTACCCAGCCCAGCCCATTTCCCACCCTAACCCTAAATACCCTAATATGAGCTCTCACCCCTCACTCTCTCGTCTCACTCTTCGCCGCTCTCTTCTCTTCTCCTCTCCTCTCTCATTCTCTCTGAAACCCTAGATCTGAGCTCTCTCGTCTCCTCTCTCGTCTGAGCTCTCTTCACCTCTAGTTCTCCTTTGTGCTCCCATCTGACCTCTCACTCTCCTTGAAGGTGCCTCTCCTTCTCTACTCTCTCTCTCTCTCTCTCTCTCTCTCTCTCTCTCTCTCTCTCTCTCTCTCTCTCTCTCTCTCTCTCTCTCTCTCTCTCTCTCTCTCTCTCTCTCTCTCTCTCTCTCTCTCTCTCTCTCTCTCTCTCGTCTGAGCTCTCTCTGAAACCCTAACTCATCAAAAATGATCTCGATCTGTTGCAGATCTGCTCGCTGGCGATTAATCTGCTCCGGATGTCCCCAAAACACAGAAAAGGCTTGCTCCTCGTCTAGATCTACCAATATCTCCCAAAACCCGCCCAAAAAAACCCTAAATCTCAGAAATCGTTGCTTTGAAAACCCCGGTCCCCTGGGTTCCCTTCTCTGTTTGCATAAAAAATGGGTGATTTGGACCTATTTAAGTCCGATGGGTCCTGGACTTCTGATGCACTTTTTGTTGCTTGCTCTCAAGCTCCACAGTGCGAGTGGGGTGGCGATTGTGTTGGGGATCACAGCTTCACTCTTGTTGGCTTAGAGGAAACTGTGGAGGGGAAGCTGCGAGAAGAGCCCCCAGAGATCGTTGAGCTCCCTGCTACCCTTGAGTTTGTTGAGCTCTTTCCTACCCCTGAGATCGTCGTCCTCCCTGATTCCCCTGAGATTATCTTCATCCATGATTCCTCTGACGATGAAGCTGGGAGATGATACGTCCCCGGTTATGGTGATGTTGCCTCTAATTCTGGTTTTTAAGCTAAGTCTCACTCTTTTTTAGTTGTTTATGCATGGGTACTTTTGCTGAGATTATTGCTCTAAATTATGCATGTTGTTGAATGAGTTTGTTGTGCTGTTGACTGAGACATTGGTATTCTATTTTGTTGTTGATGTTCTGATGACTAAGACATTGGTATTCTGTTTAAGTTGATTCTCTGTTTTGGTGTGTTGGTGTTCTGTTTTGGTGTTGTTGTTTTGATGTTGGATTATGTTGTATTGCCTCTGTGTTGTGACCGGTGATGATGCATGATAACTGAGATGCAAAACCTTTATGTTCACTGGACTTCTGATGTGTCATGGCAACACTGTGTCACATGTAATTGATTGATGCTTATGTGTATGTTAAGGTATTGTGATTGGTATTGTATCTATGAGGGTTATGGGGACATCCAAGATTATTTATGCATTTCAATGATGAAGTCTTGAAACTGAGATGCAATACCTTTAATGTCACTGCCTTAATGTGCCATAGGAACACTTTTACATGTGGTTGATTGTTGCTTATGTGTATGTTGAGTCTTGTGATTGGTCTTGTGTATATGATGGCTATGGGGACATCTGAGATTATTTGTGCATTTCAATGATGAAGTCTTTTTGCTGAGATGCAAGACCTTAATATCACTGCCTTAATGTGCCATAGGAACACTTTCACATGTGATTGACTGATGCCTATGTATATGTTAAGGTCTTGTGATTGGTCTTGTGTCTATGATGGCTATGGGGTCATCTGAGATTATTTATGCATTTTCCTTGTCTGTCCCGAAATATTTGTCCTAAAGTTCTAAAAGCTCTTGTGATTGGTAGTGTTATTCTCCTTGAGTCTATCTATGATGAAGTCTTGAAACTGAGATGCATTCCCTGCATGTTCACTGTCTTAGTGTGCCATTGGAACACAGTCAAATGACTGATTGATGCTTATGTGTATGCTAAGGTATTGTGAATGGGTTTGTGTCTATGATGGTATTAGGGACATCTGAGAAATGCATTGTCATTGTTGTGTCATTAGTTGTGCTTGTTTACAAAATTACAAAAGTTCTTGCTCTGTACACAAATGTTCAATCTTTGTCATATATTGCTAAATAAACTGACTTTCTTCAAGTGCTTCTTCAGTGTCTTGATCTTCAACTTCTGTTGTCCCTTGTTGACTCTGTTGACCTGCTATTGATGTTCCTGCTTGATCTGCTTGTTGTGCACCCCCATGCACTATGTCCCATGCTTCTATGATAGCCTACATAGGTGCCTTGATCTCTCTTGGTAGATTTCCTTGAGCCATTAATTTCTTCTTGTTTACATGTGGCAAATCATACTCATTGTCTCCCTTGTATTTAAGTATTTCATTCATAACAAATTGTAGTGTCATCCACACATATCTTAGAGTTGTAGGGGCCAATTCAAAAAATGCTTCATGCACTGCTTTTATCATATGATCAATACTTTTTGGCATCTTCTTGTGCATGAGTGACTGAATGCTTCTGAAAAATCCTAGATCTAAGATGTTTACATCTAGACTATTAGCTGGCTGTTGTATTAAGATGAAAGTGAATCCATCCTGAATGTATACCTGTTGCCATTCTGGATCTCTTTGAGTTATATGGGCCTTTGCATTGTCTTGTTGTATGAATATAACTCTTTGAGCTCCATCTTGTGGCCACTTTGCCTTGATTGCTGGAATGATTTGGTTTATCAACATGTTCCTTGTCACTTGCTTGTTGACTGATTCAACTAGCTTTGTAACTAGTGTCCTATTCTCTCTGTTTTTGGATGACCTTTTTGCTGCTTGTTGATATGTGAATGGAAAGATTCCTATCTTCCCATCAAAAATGCATTGTCCCTCTGCATCAAATCTAGGCCTTGCTACAACTGCAGTGAACATAACTTTGGGAATGAATTTAGATGAATTTGCAGCTCTGTACTTGCCCCTTTCATTTTGTGCTAGATATACTCTCTGTGATTTCTTTGATAGAAAAAACCACTTCTCATCCAAGTGTACGAAATCAAACATTGGATAATACACTGATTTTTCTTCTACTGTATCCCCACAAAGTAACTTCAGTACCCAATCCAACCTAGCCTTCTTATGTCCCTCACTCAAACCAGGATGGATTGGATTTGTATGTGGCTTTATTGTACCTTGCTTGACCATCCTATGCACTTTGGTCTTTGAAAGACTAAGCTTGTTAGCTAAGTCTCTAATGCATGACCTGTCTCCCATGCCCAGTGCTGTGATTGAATCCATCTCTACTTGAATTCCTTTTCTACCACAGTTGTGATATTTTGTGCTTAGATTGTACCTCTGCTGTGCATTATGTTGCTTATTTGCTGTGTTTCAAAGTCTGCCTATGCACCTTGTTGACATTTTGAACTCTTCTGCAGCTTTCTTTATTGCACCATGTGGTAATTGTCCCTCTCTAGATATTGCTAGCAGAGCATTCAATATGTGTATTTTTTTATCACTGCTGAGCCTGGTATTATGTGTTGGCTGATGATGTTGTGTTGCCTCTGTGTTGTGCTCTACTTCTGATGACTGTCCCTCTTCATCTCCTGGTTCCTGGTTGAGATCAAAGCTATGTTCACTATCTTGTTCCATGTCTCCTGATGACTGTCCTTCTTCGAACTCTTCTCCATCATAAATGTACTGTTCATCTGGAAGTGGAGCTTCATTTAAGTCCCATAAAGCTGAAGCCATGACACCACCAGGCTGTGATGCAGAGATTGTATTCTGTCCTTAATTTCTCTCTGTAATTTACTGAAGCTTTGAATGTAAATTCTGTAAATTTAGATGAGAATGCTGTAATCCCCTTTTAGGTACTGTTTAGGGGCAATTTTGTCAGGACAATTATGCCCTAAGTCCCCTTTTATTTAGGGCAATTTTGTCTCCAAAATTTATAAGTGATCCGTGTGTCCCTAAAACCAGTCTTTCATTGGCTGAAATTTCATCTGTGGTAAATAACCACAGATTGCACTGTAACAAGTCATATCCCCTTCTGCCTTAATGTTAATTTTCACTGTAACAGGTCATGTCCCCAATTATACTTTGTTAATTTTCTTAATCCAAGAGCTTTTTGTACTTTAGGACAAACATTTCGGGACAGAAGGAGTAACATGTAATAAATTACACCGTTATGGTTTACAATGCGACGTAACTAAAAACTCGGTTAGCAAGACTTATGCCACCCCTATGGTCAAGTAACACTGTGAAGTAGTACAAAAAGATGCAGGATGTACACAGAGAATAAAAAAAATTATGACTTCCACAAAAGAATGGTTTTAAAGCATTTGACACCATCCCTATTTATCATCCTTCACTAAAGATTATTATTTTGCAATTTTTCTATGAAATTTCATCATGATGGGAATTACATGTACATCACTATTATTACAATTTCACTCTGAAGTAAGACCAAAAACCAGTAATTATCATGCATATAAAACCTAAGAAGTAAGCAACCTTGGATCTGGAATCACTTCTTGCCCCACTCGAATCCACGAATCAGTCTCCTCCCCAGCATCACTGCTTGGTTCGTAGTGTAGCAACACTCCAAATAAGATTTTACCCTGGTCAGTGTTATTATTCAGTCAGAATCTGAAATTTGGAAAGAAATAAAACAAGGAAAATATGCCAATAAGAATGTTCCCAACTTACTTTCACTCTCCTATATGAAGCTAGAGTGGCTAGCGGTTCTTTTGACTTCTCAATTAGCCCTGCTTGATACTCTTGATTGATCATCTGACAACGGTTGCATCCTCCTAGTGACTGTCAAATAGAAATTCAGGTGAACAGATGTCAGAAGTGTTTGTATGTACATGTTTTTTTACTATAAACTACCAAGGATAGTAACACAGTTCAGTATCAATATCTGATCACTTATCAAGGATACATCAGATATTATTGTCTTGTGAATTTTTACGTGTAGCAGGAAATGCATTCAGTACCATTTTCCTACAATGTTTGATATAGATGACAGATTCAACCACCTTATGTTAAGGCTTACCATGAAATTCTTATCCCCAATCATAATTTTCCGCCATCCATCTTCAGAATATGCCTCTCCTCCAGAAATGACAAGGTTGGGACGGAATCTCATTGGAGAAACTTTGAGGGGTCCTTGAAAGCCCTTCTGTTCATCTGCTTCTGCAATATATGTTCAACTAATGACATCAAATACACTAGCTGCATAAATCATCATGAGCTTAGAAAACAGAGAAGTAACTTGAATACAGCACCAAGCAGAAATATGTAAAGTCTGTCAACAAACACAATAAATGACTGTCAGATGTAGACTAATTAGTAAGAAAAAGACGTCCAGAAGAATGAAAAAGAAACAATAGGACTAAGGTCCTTCTATTAAAACTTCAAGCAAATTTTTAATGCCCAATATATATGCATCCATTTCACAGAATAATGCTGTAAGGGTCCAAGATCAACAACAGATAAAACTTGTGACAGAACAGACATAAGTGAAAATGAGATGGTAATATCCTATCACGTACTTGAGCACAATCTGTTGTTTAGATCTGATACACTGGCTTCTGAAATCAACAAGAACTGTGCTTCATTCACGAAACTCAGTGTGGTCTCTACATCCCTGCACATGTTTGTGCATCTCTTATTTGAGTAGTGCTTCAGAGATGAGCATCTCAAGAGCATGCAAGGACGTCCAACAGCATCACTGAACCAACTGTCAACTTGCTCATCATAACAAAGGACTTCATAACTGACACCAAGAAATTTCTCAGAAGTTAATATATAATGAAATGTCATTTTTGTTCCTATGAGAACCACAGAAATGATATGAATACTTTCAGGAGATAAGCAACAACAGATAGCTATTGCCTTTTCCACGGAGAACCCAGAAAAATCTACAGCATGGCTAGGAAGTTAAGTATCCAATGATATATACCTCCTAGTTAAAGCAAAAAACCAAGACTTACACCCATGCTATCAAGTATGCGAAAATTCGACCAACAAGATAGAAGCCACTTTACAACGTATGTAATAAAATTGGATTCTCGACATGGTAATTATACCTCTGGGAATGCATATCCATTTCTTCTCTAACACTGCAATTGGAGTCTATGTCAAGGCCAATCTGCAGCTTTGCCTTGCAACGTGGCGATTCTACACATAGTAACCCTTGCTCGAGGTCGATATATGTATTTATAAGGCACATTTCAGGCACCTAAAAAAGCAAAAAAGCATATTGAGCAATCAAGGTAGAATAACATACCACCACATGGATGAAAAAAAAGCTAGAAACTCTTTTTTCACCCACCTTAAATAATGGAAAGTCGTGATGTGTTGCGCACTTACGCCTAAATGTCAGTAGATGAATGTTAATTTTGACCCGTGATCATTATTCCTCCTTTCAGTTTTATAAATTATAATGGCAGAGGTTATGACTAATGCCAAGGACAGGATGTTAGGAGATGGTTAATTTGTAGTCTCTAATTTTTTTAAAGTTGACCTATGGCCCATTGACCATTATTTTCTGATTCTTTTTACAATGGCAGAACATGGATACTCTCCAATCATACATAAAAGCTCAAATCCACGTGAAAAATGTCACTCATCATAACTATAACAAATACATAGAGATCAAAGAATTAATCTGCATGCAGCTATGCATAGAAAAAGGTAATGAAAAAAAATAAAACATGCGAGACACCACCATAGCAATATATTACCTTCTTTTGGGTAAGAATTTCCCCATTTGGACTTTTGAGAAGCCATTCACGATCATGTTGCAGTCCTGCTCAACATTGCAGAGAAAATGAATTTGACTACTTGATGGACTTGTACACTAAGCACTCAAGCATGAATATCAATTTCAGGTGAAAAAGGGCAGAGTGATAATTATAATCTTTCACTAAGATAACAACATTCTTTGAGCATCCTAACTATGTTGCAGGTGTTTTCTCTATTATACATTGAGACGTGAGTGAAGCAGACCAACCTCAAAGATTGAGTTATTTATTTACTATAGCCCCCTATGGTATTCTCAGTTTATTGTAATTTGGTACAGAAAAGCATTGTAACTCACCTGGATTTATATGATATCATAAATTCATAATACTGACATCTAGTAATATCATGATGCAAGCACAGCAGGAGTTTCCTTTAGGCAGAGCAAATCTAGCATTTAATGTCTACTTTAATACAAATTAGATTAGCACATCAAAAAAGAGAGTTATCTCCTGCTCATAAGGCTTCCAATCCCCAATAAGTTCTAAACACATTCACAAGAAAGAACGTATTTTATTTTGGACTCAAATCACAATATACCAGAAAACTTCTGATACAAATATTACAGCTATTATCTGCATTTGTCAAATCATTCTTACTCCCTTACATTAACTTATCTTTATTGAGCAACTAAGATATAGGTAGGCAATCATTCATTGCAAAGAGAAAGAATGTCCAAAGCCAGAAATGCGCATTGAAGAACAGCTACCTGTATGACTTAATGGCCAACTGTCCACAGTGAATCCAGCACAGGATTTTATTGGGTAAACTGTTATGGATTTCATATATGATCTCCTATTTGAGCTTTGTATACACCCCCCTGCATTAAATATGGATCCCATGTAGAGCATCACAAGAAAAGCAGGAATCAAACTATTCAACCAATCAAAGGCATCAACATATATCGGAAGAAATGTTGACACGGAAGAAGCATAATACTGCCAGTTTGGGTCCTTCCCCCATTTTCAGCTATGACATTATATTCCCAAGACCAATATACTGCCAACTATGTGGATCATTGCATATTCTCATGGCCGCTGACTATCCAATTAGATCAATCTATCAATCCAAGTTCAAGGAAACATTAATAGATACTCCCATCACTATTGAACTCAAAGCGCCAGTTTGAAACTTGTTCAATTATGTTATTTGTGGTTGTTTCACAAGGACCTTTGCTAATTAATTGCTGCACATGTACTATGATAGCATAAACTTATTTTCCTTCCCAAAAGAAACTAACAGACTAATGGTGCACACAATAATATGATAGCATAAACTTAATTTGCTTCCCAAAGTATACCAACAGGGTAATCAATTAATCATCATGATCTAACATCACTCCTTTGCAGCAAAATAAGCGGAGCCATTAAGCTTCCTATTTTTCAAATGTATTCTATCCCTCTTTCACTCTCTCTCCCGATAACAAAGTAAAGATCCCAGAACAATATGAGTCAAAATTTGTCGTAAAATTAAAATCTGGACGTAGTTTTGATGACTTGTTTATTCAATATATTAAACAAAGTAAGCAGAAACAGAAAATTCACCTTGAGCTGGAAAAATACCATCTCGTTGTGGATGAAACCCATGCCTGGTGGAACTTCGCAACGATACAAATGAATTCCTGACAAAATCAACAAATTTCTGCAAAAGGGTGAAGGAAAGAGTAAGACTTCTTAACCATCTAAGAAGTATATCTCCCTTTCTTGAACTAGCAAGACACATAGTAAGAATTACAAAACATGAAGAACAGAATGAGAGTAACACAAGAGAGCCAATATGTTCCTTCAATACTATCAAAAAAATTAGCATAAATACATCGCTTACGAAATGTACACATATATCTCAGACAAACATGCATAACAATTTTATTTTATTTTTCCACTTTTGATAATAAAATTCCAGTTTGACCTAAATGAAATACATTATCTCATCCTGTACAAAAGCATCTCAGAGCAAGAATAGGTCCTATTATTCCTAGCCATATTAGCATTAGTTCTTAAGCAATAATTCAACAGAGATTTAAACAAAGCTGCAAAAAGACAGCCAGAACCCAGCTTATGGTAAGCCAATGGTAGGTTGAAATAGTCAAAGGTTGAATTACTTAAACTCATAAAATTCATGTCAGGATAACTACCTTTGTATCCTCAAAGGTAGACAAATAACCAAATGAAACTCTAACAGCACCAGTTGGCTTCCCATTTACGATGTCATTGTCATCCCAGCATACATGCCCAGCCTGAAAAAGAAAGAATGAATTGCAACAATAACGCCAGAAAACACCGGAATTGAAGAGAAGGAATTACCAACAAACAATTATCGCAAAAGTACCTCAGCATTAGAAAGCAGTTCCAAGTGAGACAAGCCAATATATTTTGAACATGCACCAGGATTGCAAAAACATCCTGTCTATGAGAAAAGAAAATTAACAGAAGCATATTAGCAAGTACTTGATGCAGTTGGCATAAACACAGTACAGTGCAACATTGATTGTAGAATCTCTTCCGTTAATTTCTAATCCATTATTTGCTATGTCGGGCTTGTAAGTGATCTAAGCATTCATACAAAGCTGATTCAAAAACTGAAAATTAAAACGAATCAAACATATAAAATACGGTGTCTTTTTAAAACATTATGTGTTCATATAATAAAACCCAGATCCTGTATCAAATGCTTAGGATGATATAAGCATGAATATTTTGAGCGAAGGATAGAACTTAGGTCAACTACCCATTATAATTGGGATTATGCTCTTTAATTTTTCATCTCTATAATAGCAGTTGAGATTTTAAGTGGACTCACCACATCAATAGAGAATAAAAAGAAGAGTGAAGTCACGGCAGTCAACCAACATATATTACACTTACCCTGAGCTGGATCCCCGAGAGAGAAGCCAGCTTTTCCACTTCATGGTATCCAATCCAAGAACCATCAGACCTTTTCAAGTTGAATGAAACTGTGGGACCCATGACCTGCGAGCACAATAGGAGTTAAATTCAGGATATTTGAACTTATGTAAAGAAAGTGGACCAGTTAAAATCCAGATGTAAGGTACAACAGCACTAGTATCAAATCTTACACATGCCAACCTGTTCTAAACACTGATGTTGCATTTAAATCTTACAAGCTTATATATCATTTTAAAGCTGAAAATGTCAGCAAATCAAGGACTCGTGTCACGACATGTTTTGTATATATGTACATGCCTTGGTAGTATGTGTAGCAAACAAAAGTTGAATTAAGATAACGGTCTTCTCAAATATATGCCCCGCTCAGTTGGCAAATCATATTCAGCATGAAGACTAAGCATAGTTTAAGACTTTGAGAAAAAAATGATCTGATGTTTCCAGCAGTCCTAGAAAAACCATCATGGAGTGACAAATTTTGAGGCACAAGCAGAGACACGAGACCTTTTCCCATCTGAATAGACACTCAAACAGCATAGCTAACTTTCAAAGCTCAATTGAAATCCATTAACAAAGAAATTAGAAAATAAAAGGATATAAACAAAGAAGATAAAGCAATGTACATTTGTTGCTCCGATTAAGAAAAATCCAAAACTAACCTTGTTGATCCCCCCATATATTACACATACTTCAGTTCCATTATCATGCTTTAAAGCCAACAAGATTCTCCTCAAATATCTGGAAAGGGATGCAGTGTGCCTATAAAATGAAAAATCAGGGGAATATATCACGGCATGGAAAATGGCGGAAACGTTTTCATCAGCCGTAATTGGTCAGCATCTTAAGAGACAATTTGTTAGCAGGGATCAGCCAAGGATTGAAGAGAGTAATAGAAGCTGGGAAGCATATGGATGGCATCAGCATATGGTGAAATGTAGGAGTATAACCAATGGAAATAGTGTTATACTAATTAAGGTATGCTTAAACCGCAGAAATGGAGATTACAAATACAGATATACTTGTGAACCTATGTAATACCATCTTATATTATTTTCAAGGCATCTATCTCAATCCACATTTAACCAAGGTGCTAAGGAAGTTAGCAAAAAGTTTCACCAAAAAGTAGTCCAATTTAATGTCTTCAGCAACACATCACACAAGAAACTCCAACAAAGGAAAACTGCTTGATGGGGTAGCACTCCCACTGATGGTTTACATGACTACACTCTAGATGGTGTCAATAATCAGATTAAGATCCACCCTAGAAAAATAATTAGCTTGAAATTAACATGCTTCTCTATCTTTATTAGTAAATTTTCGTCATACCTATTTATTGCAGAAATCGTAAGAGAGTTGAGCATTCTAAATCCATGACGTATTGATGCAACACTTAAAAATGATACAGTCCCATCCTCAAACTGCTCTTCAATTCCTTTTCTTTGCTTGACATAATCTATATCAGCAATTGATGCTGCCACGGTACCTGGGATGATTATAAAGATGGGGTAAAGGAAGATAAAAAAATCATACATGTAGATAGACCACGGATTTATGCCTATTGCATGTGCATAGGAGATTTTAGGTTTATATCAGATGCATACACATTCACATGTAATGCACGAAACAAGGATCCTACTATAAAGTGGCGATGCTTCAATTTATTCAATCTAAGAAATACCACAAGAAAGCAAATACGAACCACCAAAGTTCACAAAGATTCTCTTTCGATCTAGCCGAAATTTCTCACCACACCACATCGAATCCTCCCACATATCCCCACCTCTAGCACTGATAACCTGGATATATACTACTAATGTCAACACAGACACCCTTTGCATGAATTAATGCACAAGAAAATAGCATTTACAATCATAACAAATGTGAGTTCGATTTGTTGCACTGTAAACCACCATGCGACCTCTTACGATATCTTATGAGTTCGATATGTTGCACTGTAAACCACCATGCGACCTCTTACGATATCCACTCACATCAAGTTTCTCTAAACTCCTTTGAGCAGCTACCAAGAACATATTACAGAATATCCCAGAGCACTGAACAGATAAATTGTGGAATAAGAACAAAGATAAAATGTAGAAACATAAAGTGGGTTCAATATGATCTAATTGATAAAAAATTGCATGTTCTTATTACAGCCACAATATACTCAGAGGTAGAATAATATAATTTAGGTGAACTGGTATAACGGGGAGATGTTCTGTTGATATATATATCTTATTTTCTCTAGAATTTTTCACTATATGAAAAAAGAAGCTTAAGACATCAAGCACAGACGCAGCATGGAAAAGAATGAGTCCACAGAATGAGCTGAAACGAAGCATTTGTAAACAAAGAAAAGGAAAAGAAGAGAAAAAGAAAATGGAGAAGCTTTATGAGAAAAACATAAAATAATTTTAGGCATCAAAGTACTTTATAATTACTTTAGTGCCCTATTTTATGGAATTAAGTGATACTTATCCAGTCATCCCCCAAGAACACATCCAACAAAAACATACAACATATAGCAATAGTGACAAGTGAAAAGGTTGAAGTAAACACACCTCCACTAAAGTATGTCTTCTTTAGCAACTTGGCTGCTTCTGTTTCAAAGAACAAAACGAATAAACATGTAATTGGTTCATGTTGTCCAACTCATATCCCCAAATGCCCCCATCCCTAAAACAAAATATGAAAAACACAAAGAAATGAAGGGAGAAAGGATATTTTACTATCATGATATTCAAAAAGCACTGTACAATAAGCAATTTACTCATTTCTCTTTCCAATTAGATGCAAATTTTGTGAGTAAAATCACAAGTAGAATACATACAACAACAATCTAAAGAAGAATTTTCATTTACGTAATTACATGCATGTTCTTACTTAGTAGGAAGGGGCAGGATGGGTGTCAAATGGTACTGGCTTGCAGCAAAAAAAGATAGATATCTAACTTGGCAAGTAAATCTAGCATTCTTTCACGACCATGATTAAGTGTCTACGAACTCCAGGTATGAAGCTTGCATGAACTATAAATGTTCTTGCCTCCTACCACCAAATAATTCAAAGTTTCAAGAGCTTAGCATCAGAAATCTGGCCACCCTGAAAACAGATCTGAAATTCAATTCAAATTTAATACCACTACAATATCCAGTATATAAAATATTAAACAGATTCAATATTGCCAATTACATGCTATGATCTTCATAAAACATAGAAGAGAACTTCTCATCTTATTTGTACTCAACTCGCGCTTCTCACAGAATTCAACCACCAACAAAATTAACATCTATCAGACAAGTACAGTTGTTTATAACCTTTTATGATATGGATAAGAAATATTAAATACAATAAAGAATTTTTGTCAGCTCTTCTCTTACCATTTCGAACAAGGAGTGCACCAAGTCCAGTAGGATAACCAAATAACTGTACAAAAATAATAATTAAGTAACCACGTGAAGACATGTGTTTCAACTTCTAATCATGAGCTATGACTGATCTACCTTGTAGAATGACATAACCACAAAATCTGCTGCACACTTTGACAAATTTGGTGGCTCCGTTGCACATCCCTTAGCCGCATCAATCAAAACAAGACAGCAATCCCTACACAATATTTCTGAATGAGAAAATAAGTCTTACTTTTTTATCAGCAAAATGCCAATCTTCAGGTAAAGAAAGGGTGGTTAGAAAAGCATAAACACAAACACAGCCACGAAAAAAAGAATTGTTGGCAAGAAAACAACAAGAGAAAGTTAAACGGGAATCTTCATCAGTATCATAGTACTTTCAGGGAGTGTAGAGGCCATATACAGACTTGTAAGTAGTGTCATAACTTACAGGTCATATGTATAATTTGGAATGTTCTCTGTTTAAAATTATTGGTTTTTCTAACCTATGCCCTGCATAGGTTAAGAAGTCTTTTTTAAGAAACTAAAACCCTATATGGAATGCTTAAACCCTTAGAACAAAATTAAAAATCTCTAAATGGGAAACATTGACCCAAATATTTCCAAAAAAAAGGTTCTTAACCTATGCACTAGGTGCATAGGTTAGAAAAACCGTAAAACTATTAATGCAAGTGGCACTCATTCTACATGTGCTCCTTTGAGATTATCTGCAAGTAAACAATCTATATTTAAACATTAAAGTGAAAGTACCTAAATCAAATTCCAACTAACGATATTCAAAATTTCAACCTATAACCTACCTATTCAAAATAAAGTTTTTACTATTTTTTCCAAATCAGACCACATAATTGCGCAAAAATATTATTCCTTTAGCAACTCAGACTGAAAAGCTCCTTCAACTCAACTTTACAAGGTCGTGTTTGGCATGAAAAGCTCATAAGCCAGCTGAAATTGATAAGCTAGCTTATGTAACTTAATGTATCAAGCTATTACTAATAGATTTCAAAAAAAAAAAGATGAAGCGACATACACAGCCTTAACAGTTACACCTTCACTCAACTAAACAAATGCAATGCAGCAAGCAATGCAAGGCATTTGATCTCAATCGGGATTTAAGAAGTTGGATACATATAGCATTAGCTCATGTACTTGTACAAGGAAACGACTCAAAACTGTTTTGTTCACTTATACCTATGTTTGCAGAATTAAGCCACCATGTAGTTCTAAACAGAAAAAAAAAAACATTTGCTGGAAATTAGAAAGATATAAAGCACAAAGATAAGGAATTCCATACTTGCCATGTGCTGAGCCTTCAAGATCTTCATTTAGATGTTCTTTGACAAAGCTCACCAAATCATGATTAAACTTGACACCAGAGAAGTTACACTCAGAAGGGAAGGCAAACAAGTGGTATATATTACCTGCAAGTCATGCAATTAAATGATGCCACCTTAAGTAAGATAATCTAAAATATACTTTCCAACTATTTGGCAACCATATAATAGTTATTCTACTTTCAAGGCATGAAGTAACCACAGAAACTGTAAAACTGAGCTGACGGCAGTTAACCAACCACCCCAGAATAAAATCACAAGTTGGACTTGTTATCAACCTCTTTTCCCTTGAGATGCTTTAAATAAATCACTTCTTCACCTGGACTTGTTAACCAACCACCCCAGAATAAAATAAACCTCTGTGCAGAAGCTTTGTAACTTTAAACCTCTGACCACTGTCAGATTCTGCAATTGCAGCTAATAACCGGTTCACAATCCTGAACGTCTAAGAGCTTCCAATATCTATCACAAGTTGCACATCTCTTCTAAATTGATCAAAATAGATGTCAATAACCGGATTAAGTTTTTCTCTTTTTTCCCATTTTTGTTCTTGTTCTACCAAATAAATGTTTCTCCTTCAATTCTGAATGAAGAATCTTGGAGGAAGCTTTCCTCTGTATTATCACCCTTCACTTGTACCCACCAATCAAGGCCTAGAAATTGTATAATTCTATAACTCTGTATAGGTAGCAAAACATGTATTGTGAACTCGATACAAAATTATGAATTTTAATTCAGAGGCTGACTCCATTGTCTGCTTCGGCTATGTTCAATAATACATCACATGTAGCTGAACACAAGATCAACAAGGTTGATATTATAAACCTCATACATAAGCATAATCACATGAAAAAAACACTACACCCTTTCTTGTGAATGGTGAAGTTGCAGAATTAGGCCTATACTGTTATATGGGATATGGCTATAAAGATGAGCAGTCATAGAAGTTCATCTGGCAAAATAATAGTAAAACTATTTTTTATTAATCAGCTTTGTTACTTACCATCATGATCTTCCTTCAGGTAATCCACTTTGTTTCTCCTGATGAAAGAACGCTGTGACAACTTAAAAGAAGATCGCATATCCCTCGGCAGCGATTCATCCATAAATTCTTCTACATCAACTGCAGCGGCAGCAGCACCTTTACTGAGGGCATATCTGGAGATTGTTAAGGTTGTACTTGGCCATCTAATCAAGATCACAGCACTGGAAGAAAAAATACGCCTGACATACAATATATATTTATAGTATGATGGAATGTGCATAAACAGTTACAAGGTATACAATAGTGTATGCATAAGAGCAGAAATGTGAGAAATATATTTTGATAACACAAAATATTCATGATACGGCAGGATACTCTCTTATTCCAAGTACACTGTTGTGATTCTCCATGGTATAAATATAACGACTCTGGCTACTCCAAGGAAAGGCCTCGCCGACCAATTTTAATGCTGCTGTTGTCCCAGATGTGAAAATGCATTTGTATTCTTTCGCAGATGCATTAAAATAATCAAGAACCTTTTCACAATAACTCAACATGATAAATATATAACACATGAAAAGAGCAAAGAAACATTAATCAGTAGATCAAATCATCTAAGAATAGCAGAGTACTACTTACATTCAGCACCCAACCATCACTATACGCAATGTTTACATATTTAATTACTGATTAACGGTTTTACAACTTAACTTCCTTAAAAAATTTACATCTTCAAGCCTAGATAATGAAAAACAAATGTTGGGAAAGACAATGGAATATACCTGCTGGCGGCAATCTCTTATAATTTCAGCTGTAGTCACGCTGGAGTCACTTTGACTATCTAATCCAACCAACATTAAGGATATACCACTTATAATAAATCTCCATGAACTTCAAATTCACGATTATCTAATGCTTATTTTGATAGAACTATTATTATTTCTATAATGATTATGTTGCATTTGCAAATTTTATACTGGCACAATCCAATCTAATCGCAGCAAAAAGAATTCTAGTGCAGCAAAATTCTGATTCAAGGATACGAGGATTGCCATAAACGTTAGAGGTGAGGTCCTTAAAGACAGCTTCCATTTGCGATTCAGAATAAAGAGTAGCACCAGCATGATCCAAGTAAACCAAACCTACAGAATTTCAGCAGACCCTCAATTTTGAGTCAAATCAAACGAAGTACGGAAAACCTACTGTACCATGGCATCTAATTGCATAATTTCCATCCAAATTCACGAGGAAAATAAAAAAAGTCCCTCTGAAACTAAATTAGACCTTCCAATCGCTTGAATTCTGTAGCTCGGATTTCATCCACGCTTTTCAGACCATTTGGATAGCCATAATCGTCGCCAAACTCCTTGAGAAACTCTTCTTTATCCGCGATCATTTTTTCAAAACTTCGAGGGAGAGAAGGCTTTTAGGCGGGAGCAGCACTAGGCGATGAACTGCAATTGCCTAAACAACTGAACCGCCACCAAAGGCGGTGCCGACGCGGACCCGAACCGTTACCGGAAACCAATAAATTTTGAGCAGATAATCGAATCGGGAATTGCACCGGTAGTGTAATCGATCGGATCAAACTTGACCAGAGCACTGGTTTCTGTTTGCTGCAAAGCTGACGGAAGACAATTGGAAAAATAGCGGCGACGTAGTATCTAATCTCGCGGTGCAAGTCCATTCAACGCTACTTAATTACGAATTTCTTCTTTCATTTTTTTTGAACGCTTGTGTTTGTTGACTTGACTGGATCGTTGGATTGCTTGAGGGGAAAAAACTTTGTTTTTAGCTCTTAGAAAAAACAACACTAAAGTCGTGATTATAGGTTATTGTAGTCGTTAATAATCTCTAAGTGAGACTTATTGGGACTGAAATTAAAGTAAGGGTTGAACTGTGTTGAAGTTGATTAATAGAAAATAAGTTGTATGTTGAATTATACTGTGACTAAAGCTGAATGTAGAGTGTGAAACATAAATAACTATTCGGGATCTGTTCGGCTCGCCAGTTAAGTCGACTTAAAGTGACTTAATTGAACTTAATTAAAAATTTAAGTCAGAATGACTGAACTTACTTACAAAGTTCGTTCAGTTCGCCAAAAATTTAAGTCTACTTAAAGTGACTTAAAACGATTAAACTTACTCATAAATTTTAAGCTAAGAATCCTGACTTTTTTTATTTGAGGTAACTGAACTTAACAAAAAAAAAATATTCAACCCTTAATTCAGTTTTATTGAATTCAGTCATCTATTTTAGTTCAGTTTCAGTCTAGTTCAGTCGTCAGCTTAAATTTTACCTTACAGCTTCAGTTCAGTTTTATACCCAGTTTATTTTCAGTTCAATTCAGTCTCTGTGAATGTGAACCGAACAGACCCTCGATATAAATGAATTATTAAAACTTAAATTTGCACAAAAATTACAAATTTATCCTTATTAATTTTTTTTGAGGGGTATCAGGCCTTCTGCAGTGGGGGTTACATAGCAATAAAATATTATAGATTTCATATGAAAATTTGCTTTTGAGAATGGAACCGGAAAGAGAAAGGAGAGAGAAATGCATCTGATGCAACCCAATTCATTTCTATGAAACCAAGGACTTGTTTGTTTGTTTAATTTCTTTTCAAAATCAGCCAAATGAAATAGCAATCTATAGAGAATAAAATGGGCACAATCCAAATGGGGCACAATTCACACGTGGCTTTCTGCAGTATCAGGGAGGTGCATTTGTGACCATTGATTCCATATACATCGGACGGCCTAGATTATTCTAAATGTAAGTGAATTTATTTGGCTTTTAAGCTAATTTTCACCATGATTTAATTATTAAAAAAATAAAATAAAAATTACAATATTTATAATTATTTTTTATCTATCCATAGACACTAATATTATATATATTTATATAAAAATATTATATTTTAAAAATATAATAGATGAAGTCGTTACATTAATTTTTTTAATATATCAAAACATTTCACCTAAAATACTTCAAGACATTACACACATATTTAGTATATTAAAAGATGATTTGGTTGAACACATATGGCAAAAGTTTGGGCATAGTTATAATAGCAATTCATAATTTTATGTATAATTTTATATTTATTTGGTTTAATATTCTGAATATTTTGTTATCTTTTTATGTACTTGTTTCTATGTATTTGCTCTGTCTTTGATTTCAATGAAGTTTGTAATGTTGTTGATTTTATGTTAATGTCTTTTAACTTAATTTAATTCAATGTAATATATTTCATTAAACTACTTTACATGTGTTAATATATTCAAATTTACAATTTAAGATGTATATATATTATTATATTCTATAAATACATAGTTGGTAAATAAATATGAAGGTATGAAACCGGAGTATGAAATCGGGTTATGAAATTATGAATGTAAGAAAAAAGTAAGATGAGTTTTTTAGATGACGTGAAAGAGAGAGAAAAGTAGAAAATGAGGTATGAAACCCATATTATGGAACTACCATTGTTGATGGCCTCAATGCACATGATACCCAAAATTTTCTTTAGGGTTGAACACAGCAGTAGCTCACGCAATTCCTAAGGCAGCAGCTCTCCATCGTCTTCCTCCAGCTGCTCTCCCAAGTCGTCTTCCTCAAGCACCGTCTTCCCCAGCTGCTCTCCATAACGCCGTCCTCTATCTTCCGAAGCCCAGTTGGCAGCACAGGGGAGAGCATCGTCTGAGCCCGTCTTCCTCTTCATCGACCGATCCCGTCATCTGGCAGCACATGGGAGAGCATCGTTCGAGCCCTAATTCATCTTCATCGCCTGAGCTCGTCTTCCTCGCCCAAGCCCATCTTCTTCTCCAGGTTCGAGCATCGTATTTGCACATCTCTCCCGATCATCTTCAATCTAGCATCTGAAGCTCTCCTTCTAGCTTCTAGATCTGAGCAGAAGCGGATAGGAAGAGGTTAGTACCTGGAAGAACAATATTTGGAAAAGACGAGAAGAGAGGAGAAGAAGAACTTACGATACCTGGAAGAACACATATTTGAGCAGAAGCGAAGATTGATCCAACTTCCAGATCTGGGCGAGGGAAAGCCCTATGATTGAGCTTCTGGAATAAGCTTGATCTGGGCTAAGAGGAAGAGCAGAAAGGATTTGGGCGAGGAGGAAGGAAGAGTAAAGCAGATTCCCCTTTGCATCGATATCAAGTAAAGGGCAATCTGGAAATGAAATTGATGATCCCTCATGGATAAGTCCCATAAGCATCCCATCGATGCTGAAAATTTTGACCAGATTTCAGTCCATATAAGACCTCTTAAGCCTCTGAAAGACTTCATGATGCCGAACGTGGATAAGGAAGAAGATAAGCCCCATGAGCTTATCTTTTGGAATAAGACCCGTAAGTCTCAAATTTAAGCCACCGAACGAACCCTAACTTAGCAAATGCTTATGTACATCTAATTGTTACATATAATTTCTACAATGTATCTAATTTGGTTAAATAATATCTTTAGTTTTTTATTGTTTTTTTATTATATTCATTAATAAATCCACTTAGAAAAGTTGAACATGTGTAAGAGGAAAAAAAACAAGGGAATAAAATTTAAAGACTTGTTGGGAATGGATAAATGTTATTTTCTCACACTTCAAACAAGGATTTGTTCGAAAGTGTACATTATAATGTCATTATTACATATAAATAGTTACCTGTAAAAATTTTGTTTGGTAAATACAAGTCTTTTTCATAGATATTATATTCTTCCTCAAAAGTCATTTTTCGTTGGCCATTCCATTACCGCAAGCTCATCAAGAAACGCATCAAAATCCATCGTGCCATTGGAAGGGGCCAGAATAACAACGGCGGCCAAGAAAAGGATTATAAAAAATCCGACTGTAGAAGACCCAAATCTAAACTAGCTAACGAATTGAATCGTAAAGGAAGGCAAACAATCAATCGATCTCGCAACTATTGAGAAGATAATAAATTTGGATGAAAGTTGGCGAACTGATCCATCGACAAAGGAGAGAGGTCGAAGGCGGCGAACTATGGATCTAGGCGACACAGATTCGACCAAGCGCGCTGGATTTGGGCGACGATCTTTTGCGCTACTCAAGAGACGAGATGAATGATGACTGTCTGACGGCGAATTACATGGACGGTGACGACGGTATGGACTATGGTAGCGGCACAAATTGAGGCATTTAGAGAGGGCGAATGGTGAAAGATTAAAAGACGATGATATACTTTTTTTGATAAGGTGAGAATTCGAGTAACCGACAAAAAATGTCGGACAACTCGAGAGGCCGAAAAAACGGTAACTGGAAAAATCAGTTAGTACAACACAGACAAGCAAATGAAAATACAACAAAGCAAAAACAAGCTATAAGACTAGAGAGGGAAGTGAGTCCAGCACAAACGAACAGTGTCACCAGACGACGGGTCAAACAGGAAAACAATCCTGAGAAGTGAAGAATGGACAACCATGACGTTGTCCCCACCTAGATGAGGGATCTTCAGGAGTCTCGACCACCCTGACGTTGCCTTCAAGATCTTCAGGAGCCTCAACACAACCACGACCATAACTGGAACAACTCGATATCCACCCTAGTCAGCTCAACAGAAGCAAAGTAGTACAACACACAAGCTTGCACACACATACAACAAAAAAATGAAATATGGCCAGAGCTCAAAACCACGAGAGGGAACAAGATCTGAACGACGGGGGACAGGGGAGGGAGGTGGACAGCAGAGAAGAAGGAAGGGATAAAGAGGAAGACAAGGAGGAAGGCGGGGGAGGCGGCGGCGGGACAGAGATGGAGGGCGGAGAAGAAGAAGACAAATCCCATCGGCGGGGCAGAGAAGGGTGTGGAGCGGGTGGGCAGCATTCTAGTGGTTCCGAGGTCCGGGTGGCTCGGCGCGGTCGGAACAGAGCAACACAGATCCGGCGAGGACGGAGCGGGGCAACCCGAACGGAGCGCGGGCGGAGGCGGCGGGGGGCGCGGTCGGAGCGGGGGACTTGGTTAGAGTGCCGGTGAGGCGGGTGCCATGGTAGCAGCGGCGGCTCATCTCCGGTGGGCAGTGGTCTGGCTTGCTAGGAAACACTCCCAGAAGGGAGCGTTTTTAGGGCCGGCTGTGCTCGGTTTGTGGGTGAGATTTTCAGTTAAAAGACGATGATTTGATAATGGGTCAAACGGGTTTATTCTATATAACTAGAATTTGAAGCACGTGCTTCGCACGAGCCTTTTGTGTATATGTAGTGTCGCGATTTAAATGTGAGTTTGTAATATATGGATTGTTGTTGCATGTTTTATCTTAGACGATATATTATTTGATATGTATTTAAATGTAATATCTAAGTATTTTAGGTATAAAATGCTATGATTGTACGAAGTACAATTTTATTTATTTATTTTGGTTAGAAGTTCATTTTAAATTTTGAATTAGGTGGTAGTTGTTTTTTATAAGGATGCGTTTTTTTCTTTGAAAATATTTGGGGAATATTTTAGAAATGTCTATCTAATTATATGTTATGCTTGAACTGGAGTATTTGTAAGAAACTTGCTACAACAACTCTCGTTTCTTACATGATCCACTTGTAATACCTCAGTCACTTGGGTCGGCCCATCACAGGGCTGCAGCCCATACACCCCAACCCTGCAGCGTAATTGGTGACAAATGATGCTTCAGCTGCTTGTTAAAGGGTGAGGTCTCGTGTTCGAGACTCACCAACAACCTACTAGAAATAGCTGGGCCTTGGGCTTGGAGATACTAGTAAAGGGTTGGGGTGTATGGGCTGTAGCCCTGTGATGGGCCGGCCCAAGTGGCTGAGGTATTACATAAAAATACACTTTTATGTTGGATAGGGGCCTCCGAGCGCATTGGCCCAGCCATTTCTATCCCCCATGGGCTGCAGCCCATGTACCCCAACCCATCCCCAAACTGGGGAGGTTGTTCGTGAGACTCGAACTCGAGACCTCCCGCTTTAACAAGTGTCAATATCCCTCATTTTTATAAGGATATTTTGGAATTTTTCCAACTCCTGTATTACAGGTCGGATTAAATTCAGAGAAGTTCGGACATTCTGTAACATGTTTGATCTCTGTAATATTTTTCTGAGTAATATAAAATACAGTTGACGTATTTTCGGGGTTAAATCGTCGTTCGTGTACAAATATATTTAACCCGGGGTTAAGAAATTAACCCAAAAGTAATCGGACAAAAGGAGGTGAAAATGGCCTTGACCGCACCCCGCGGTCAAGTGGCCGCACCCGCGGTGCAAGCCAAAATCAGAGTCGGCCAGGGAGGACTCACCGCACCCTGCCGCACCCCGCGGTGGTCGTCAGCACTGTCGTCATTGCGATAAGGCTTCTGACTTTGCCGGAGCTGTAGGCCTAGCTTCGCATAGCCTTCCCATCTGGTCGAGGGCTTGTCACCCGCTTGTTCCCCTCCTTAGTTGGCCTATAAAAGGGAGAGAATTGTAGAGGAAGATGCACAGCTGAAACTTCATCTTCCTCCTCTGAAATTTCTTCCTCCATTGTTGCCGGATTTTCCAAGCTCTCACCGGAGTGTCGCTGGAGTTCCCTTTGAGTGACAAAGGTCCTCCCAAGTGGTGTTTGAAGGTGTAATGAGTGTTGAGATCAAACCCCAAGCGAACCAAGGCCAAACGAAGTGGATTTGGTGAGTTTTCTGAAGTTTCGCTGTCAAGCCCCTCGCCTCTGTCTCCTGACCGCACCCGCGGCAGACCACCACCGCACCCCGCGGCCAGCCACCGCACCCAGCGATGAGACTGCCGCACCCGCGGTGAGCTGGGTCCGTGATGTGTGTTCTTGGGTGTTGTGGTCTTGGGCGAGGCTTGGCTCCTTCGATTCTTTTCGTATTCTTTTAGATTCATTTATGTGATATTGAATCTAACTTAGGGTCTCGTTATGGGTCGTTTCATAGGGATTTATTATCCGAGATATGTCCCTGCTTCTGACCCAGGAACCCGTCGTTTCTAAGCTTTGTTCAAGCTCGACTAATCTAAGGCAAGTGACGGTTCACTCTTACTTATCATTCCATATTTCCATTAATTATCAATTGTTTAGTTGTTAATTAATTTGGGATGATTTACTGTTTTCGTTGGGAACAGTTTTGTTAAATGATATAATTAAAACATGATATTATAATAGGTTGTATATCTGCTAGAACGACGCTATTATAAATATATGTTTTTGTTGATTGCCTAAAGGGCATGGATGTGGACTATTGTGTGCTTGAACTGTTTAGTTAGCACGAGTATTCGTAGGAATGCTTGGACTCTGCGAGGTCCAGTCGTTTCTTTATAATCTGGTGGAGAGGGTGCTGGTCCCGAACACCATCTTGTGGATCATGATCGTCCTCTATCCGAGTATAGAGGTGGTGCACTTAGCTAGTGTCACAAACCTTGAGAATGATTTCCCTTCGATATATGTCCCTCATGACGAAACATATATCTAAAAGCTTATAACGTGATGCGTGTTTTGGAATTAAATAAGATAAGTACCGTTGTCGCACATAATTAATATACCCTTGGGCGAGTAGTACAACTAGGAAAACTCGTCTTGACTTTGATAAGAGTAAAGTTCTCTTTCCAATCTGGATTCGCATTATGCGGTGAGGTTGGTCGTGAACCGAAACATCAAGTCGTTTTGAACGCTTGTGTATAATTGTAATGTTTTCCAACATTTGTCATGTTTCCGATAAGACTCAATTTGTTGGAGTCTTCTTTTGGGTTGATTGCTGTGAAGACTCGGTCTTCCAGAATCTTCTCTTGATCATGTCTTTTCACATATTCTAGTAGGAGTATGGTGGTTGACTATCGTTATCGACTTTTATTCGAGAGGCGATGAGTCTAACCTAATACGACTACTTCGAACCACTTTGTTTGTACCCTTGCTTAGTCTTTCATTAGACTAACCAACCGTAATTGTTCTCTGCATGGTTGGCTGGTGTCATCCGTTCGATTCGGCACATCAGATAGATCGCAGTTCCGAGAAGGCTAGAACGACTATGAAGGCAAATGGTGTTTTTGATAAGTTTATCCAGGTTAAGATCCTTGGCGGGTGATCATTGCGATCAAGACCCCTTTTGTTGTTATTTCAAAGACTTCCGCTGTGTTAAATATGTTTTGTATTAAGACTTTCGTTGTATTTCTGATGTATTTGGGATTATGTTGTAATTCCGAGACTTTGGTTTTAATGAAAGTTATGATATGTCGTATTATAACTGTTGTTTTGATGATTTATATCAACTGGAAAAGCCTGAGGTGACTTCGGATGTAGAATCCGAGGTCACTGGCAGTAATACATTTCGAGGAAATTTGGGGGTGTTACACCACTACCCTCCATATTTCTATTTTTTTGCCTTTATCTTACAAATTTATTACCTTTTACTAATGTTTTTTTTTGTTATGCTTTAGTTATTAATATTCATTAATATATCGTTTTATTTTTTGGTTTGGAATATATATCGTTTTATTAGTCACATTGACTTTACATATTCCTAGACAATAATATCATTTTAATTAAAATATATTAGTCATTACTTCATATTCTTATTAAATACGGAGTAATAGAAATAATTGATGACTCTGCATATTCTTAAACCTTGTTACATTTTATATAAAAGTACATTAGTTATTTTATCGGTATATACTTACTCTTCTTAGCGAAATTATAATTCATAACTTCTTCCTTGTACATTTCATATGTGAGAGTGCGTACATGTCTATTATTTCGGCTTTCATCCTTGATTAATTCCTCTAGATCAAGACAAATGAGGCTAAATTTAGTATATATACACGATGAGTGTAAAATGAATATGTATAAAATAGAACAATAAAAATCATCCTTAACCAAAATAACAACACACTTACCTAAATCGATTTAGTACAAAAAATGAACTAAAAATACAAACCTAATTGAATTTATGCTACCAATAGTTGAAGGGTTTACATCGTCCATAAAATAGAGTGTTTTATTCGTTACTAACAACCAGTCGTCCTAAATCGATTGTCTTTGTCCTCCTTCTAGTGAAAGCTACTCGTGCATGATGTAAACAATTGATCCCTCAATAATGCTATTAGATTATCCAATTCTCTGACAACTTCACATAAAATTAACCTATCTCAATCAAAAGACAATTATATTAATAAATTTAAATCGATATATGTAAGTATTTAGTACAGGTGTAGACTATAAAAGAGATCCAAATACATATAATCAAGGATAGTTTACCATGAGGTGGATATATACTTGCATCCTCGACAATCGGGAATACTCATTCACATTTGTAGCATAATAATTATGCTTACTTCAGCGACCATGTCTTTTTAAGGTGTTGCCACTATCTCCCAAGCTTCACTATATGACTTTCTAAAGCTAATTTCCATGTAGAAGAATGAGATGATGGATGCCCAGAGTAAATGAACGGAATACTACCGTTTTTGCCCTTTTATAGATGAAAATGTTACTTGGAAAGTGAAGTCATTTTGACATATAACCGTTTAGACATCTTGACTATAATTTGTTTCCAACCATTCATTGTATACTAAATACGGGAGTTACGTGTAGTAACTGGATAATATTAAAACAGGAGTAAATGAGAACAAAATATAACATATACATTATATAGTAATTATCACTAATTGAGATTTAGGTGAAAAATTGAGTCATAACCTAAAGAGTAGTCCGTACGTAGAGGCAAGATTTAACTGAAAAAAGTGTATGTGGGGAGAGAATAATTACTTACAAATAGTGCTCATTTTTATATATACACATAATTATGCTATGGTATATTAAAATAAACAAAGAAAAATTAATTACTTAAATTACAAAGTAGCCTATAATTATATGTATGTATTTTATATTGTTTTATAAACCCTATAGTAAAAATCGATCGGATAAGCTAATATATTATATACTAAGGGTGATAAACTAACACTACATACAAATTATACATTTGGGCCCATTTAAGCCTTTGATTTTGTCTTTAAAAGTTAGCATTCAATTACCTAAAATGCTAATTTTTAAATATATATAGATTAATTCTCATTACACAAATACCGATGTATCACAAGTTCTTTTTGACAAAAAAATACATTATTAAGGATAATGTCATTGTAATTAGAAGTGTCGAACAGACCCCTAAGACTTTACCCCATGATATTAAACAAAAAATCTACCTTTTTTTCCCCCAAAGTGTATTGAAAATTGAAGCAATGAACCAAAAAGACTTTGTTTGGCAAAGTGTTTATAAACACTTCATAAACAAAAAATATTTTTTTCAACCTTTTCCCATATCTCACAAATTTAATATTTTAAAAACTACTTTTTCACAAAAACACATAATAAACAATAAACACCTTCTACCAAACAAATCCTAAATATATAATATTATATATCTTTTATATAGATCATGTACAACAATATCCTCGTCTCAAAACAACAATACAATATCATGTAAGTTTAGGGGTTTAAGAGATTTTTACATGCATGTTTTTTTTCAACCAAATTTCCAACAAGAAAAATCATACTTTTTTTTAGATCTATGTTTCATTTCAAAAGAGGCAACAAAAGATGGAAACGATAAGAATTGGTTAGATCTAGTGGTGTGAGACACTGACGGGCCGAAAGAGAGGCGGAAATGGCGGTAGTCATAGAATATGTGGTTGTAACGGTCAGATAAGAGATTGGGAGGGAGGCGGCCATGGAAGATGAAGAGTTGATGAAAGTAATTGATGATTGCATAAAACTACTAAAAAATATCAACACTAGAAAAACATAAGTAGACATACAATTAATTTAATCAACTTTTTTATTTTATAATTTTAAAATAAGATGGATGGTTTTTAATAGAGAAATTGTCTACACTAACCTAGTAGGTGTATCATTGTCCCGTAATTGGTGAACAAAAATCACGGCAAAAAATGTCATTACAAGTAGTAGCGGATTCAAAAGTTTTTGAAAGAGGGGTTACAAAAAAAATAGTGTAATCATATATTATATGATATCCTTGGCCCATTTTCCCCGATCTCATAACATTAATTGGGCTAGGATTTTAATCCCTCCTTCAACAAGCCCATATACATAAATAAACAAATCCATTAGCATATCAATTAACATTACTAGATCTAGGGGAAGGGGGTCACCGGATCCCCTCTTATTACAAGGAATGTCCTTTTATATCAAATTCGTAGAGAAAAAGATCTAAAACCAAGCTATACAACATTTTGTGTAACTAACATAATGTCTGTGTCACGTACGAGATTGAATTTATTAAATATTTTTAATTATATGACAATAAAATCTAAGAAGTTAAATACGTTTTGTGGTATTATAAGATGATTAATTGGTATAAACTAGTGCTCGTAGAAAATGTCATACATTTGAAGGACAAAAAATAACTTTAAAATGTCATTAAAGTTGTTCAAACCAAAGTTAAATAAAAATCATATTTAGTCATCTTATGTTCGATGAAATTACTTCTACTACATACTATATATCTATAGTTGCATGTCGCATTATTAATATAGAATAATTTTATCTTATCTTATTCTATAAATCATTTTATATACACTTAGCGTCTGGGTGAAATTGTTATTTCACGCCCCTTTCGTCCGTCACGGACCAAAGTGCTTCGTCCGTGACAGACCAAAGTGCTTCGTCCGTGACAGACGGATCCCTTTGGTCCGTGATGGACGAGATTAACAACCATAAAATTGAATGTTATTTGTCCACACCTAACAACATTAACTACCCTGTCATACTTATCCATATTACGGCAAAAAATAAACCTTAAACCTCAATCACTCATTCTCTTCCATCCCACAACACTTCTTCCATTCTCTTCCATTACTTTGATTCTTTTTCATAGCAAATGAAGATGATTTTTTCAACTTCAATGGTGGAGAAGATGTTTCAATGGATTATCATCACAATAAGCTATGTTTTTTAAGTTTTTACTTTACATGTTAATAGAAGTTAAGAATTTTATGATTCTTTCTTGTGAATGTCTATATGTTTAAGTTGTTCTTTGGAAAAACAAACACTTTCTTAAGGTAATTAGTTGTTACTATATATTCATAAAAACTAGTAAAAAATTTATGGTTCTTTCTTGTCAATTAGTTGTGATTGTCTATTTTATAGTTCTTTCTTGTGAATGTCTATATGTTTGAGTTGTTACTTTACATGTTAGTGGAAGTTAGTGGAAGTTAAGAATTTTATGATTCTTTCTTGTCAATAGTTGTTACTATATATTCATAAGAACTTCATATTTGATTTTATTGTACTAAAAAGTAGAAGATTTTATGTATAAAACTGCATGTGTTGTGTATAAAAATGCAGTAAGAGATTTTACTAGATCTTTACAAGTATAAAAATTGTGTTCGTTAGTTGTTTTTTGGAAAGAAACTCGTATGTGACGCATGAATGTGCTCCGTCCGTCACAGACGAAATGCATCCATACGTGACGTATGGATTCATCCATTCATGACTTATGTATGCATTTCGTCTGTCACGTATGGAATGAATCCATCCATCACGTGTGGCATGCATCCATCTGTCATAGACAGATTTGTTTTACAGAAACTGCATTCTTACCTGTTTTTATGCTAACTTGTTTATTTACTTGAACATGAGAACAATTTTGTGAACGATGGTATTAACAATCTCTCCCTGAATGAGTGGGACATGTCACCACTGTCCTTTTCACTTGGATTGTTCAGTGATAGTTGTGCGCCTCAACAACCTCATATACCGTTATTAGATAGTTTAGCTCGTAGTGAAATTTCGTCCGTAAGGTGGCAGGCTCCATCTTAGTTTGGGTTCCCGACATTACACACACAACCGCAATTTGATTTTCCTACACCTGAAGAAGTGATTGTTTCAAAAGATTATTCAGAGAAGTTTACCACGTGTGAAGTATTCGGCTCCAGAGAAGATGCAATTAAATGGGCTAGACAAATTGGGTTTGATAATCAATTCTGCATCATTATTGGTCGGGATAGAAACCTTGGTGGAGGAAGCCTTCGGAAGACACTTGTGCGAAAAAGCAGGAACTTACATTCCTAAAGATGAAAACAGAGTAAGGCAAAGAACAAAAAGTAAAAAATGTGGGTGCCCATTCAGATTGTTGTGTCAAGAACAATTGAGAGACTCATGGAAGATCAAGATAGTTGTTGGAACCCACAACCATGTCATTGGTGGTGACTTGTACGGGCATGCATTCGCTGCCATGATGACACCTAAGTAGAAGAAGTTGTGTAAGTCCATGACAGGAAATCATAATAAACCATCCAAGATTGCAACAACACTTAACCAGAACCCAAACAACTGCACTAAAATGAAGCAAGTGTACAATGAAGTGTACAAGATCCGACATAGTGGGATGGAAGGAAGAACTGTGGTCCAAGAGTTCTTCTATAAGTGTAAGGAGAACAACTACTTTATGGAGTATAGGTCGGATCCAACGACGAATAAGATCACCGACATTTTCTTTGCCAGTCCAGACTTCATGAAACTCCTAAAGACATTTTTGTACGTCCTTTTGTTAGACTTCACATACAACACAAACAAGTTAGTATAACACATCTACATGCTATATCTACTTGTTGATATGTTTATTCATTATGCAATTACACATCTACTTGTGCAGGTATGACTTGCCTTTTCTCGAAATTATAGGAGTCACGTCTACATGGAAGAACTACAATGTGGCGGGAACGTTTCTACAACGTGAGCAGGAAGACAACTACGTGTGCGCCGCACAATAACTTTTCAAAATGTGTAAAAAGTGTCAAGTAACACATACATGCCTAGTGATAGATCGTGAAAAGGCCTTGATGAATGCGTTAGATAGACTCTTTCTAAGTGCAAAGTCTATCCTTTGTAGGCGCCATGTGAAGAAGAACATAGAGGACCATGCTAAGAAGGAGATGAAGGATAAAAGCTTGGGTACAAGGTTTGCAAATACATATATAATCTATTCAAGCAAACAACTGTACCCGAGTACGAGAGGGAGTTGCACATAATTGAGTTAAAATGGAGGGCTTGGCCACGTCTGACTCAATATGTAAGAAACAGTTGGTTGATCCCTTATAGGGAAAGACTCGTGTCAGCTTGGACGGATACTGTTTTCACGCTTGGAACTTCCACGACAAACAAGTTAGTGCATTGTGCATTTTGTATTCACTGCATTTGCTAAATTTTCACTGCATTCTGTTCTCCGCATAAACTCTTTTGTACTAACTATAGGGTTGAAGGAGCACATTCTAGTTTGAAAGACTTCTTGACTACTCCACATGGCAGTCTAGACACGATATTCGGTCAATATCATTCAAAGATGGGTAACTAAGTGAAGGACATCAAGGAGACCTTCAACAAGAGTGTACAAAACATGATGACTCTTGTGATAGGAGCTGATGTTTTCAAGCTATTGAAGTACAAAGTATCTATCCTCATAAAAAGTTGCATCACCCGGAGAGGTCAGATATCTTCAAAACATCATCCAAATTCTCCTTGAATTTCATAGAATCACTGCTCCCTCGACTGCCTTGCCTGCCTCGGCTGCCTTCACCCTTGCACTGGCTAACTTCATCCTCGCACTCATTTACTATTATAATACCCCTATCATCAAGCTGTAAGGAACCTCTGTCACACAAGTCCTCAAAAACAATTTCAATATTTCTTTTCAAATCCTGATTGTGTAACCAAGGCAAGTTGGGATCATCAATATATGCTTTACGGTAGTAGGAGACAATCTGAAGCATACTTTTCTTTGTTGGCGGCAAAACATTTGTAGGCCTAGACAGTTCATTGGCAATTGCAAGCCACAAATCATCATTAGACCAATCTCCAAATTTATTCTTATAGATTCCTTTATACAATCGGGCTTGTGATAGCTCTAAAAACAGAGCATTTGGATCTACTAAAGCCTCCTGTAAGTTAGAAGAAAGCAACGTTAGTTAGTGCCAATATCCAACGACAAAAACTAGTTAGTTAGTTAAACAATAAGCTTTTGTAGGTTTACAGAGAGAAAAAAAAGAAGCAAAAGCAATATGAATTTGTTGGTAAAATGCATTTGAGTCAAACTCAACCAATAAAGCATAATAGTAGTGAAATCAAGCAGGAGATTACAAACGAAATTAAGGAAGTAAAAGGGTCTTATCCATATTGTAGGTTTGTAAAAGAAGAGGCAAGATTGGTAATAAATTGATGACTAAAAGGGTCTTAATTCCAAATCTTGCCTCTTCTTAATTCCACGGACTGGTTTTCATATTGTCCAGAGTATGTGTTTCTAAAAATGTAAACAAATGATCCAGCAATTCATAATTTTAAGACAGCGCATCAAGCCTAAAAGTCCATTACATTATGCTCGTACTGCCATTACAACATCGTCCGTCAAAATAGTTAATAAATTGATGACTGAAAAACCAAGACCATTTTCAAACATTGAAATTGAAAAACTGAGTCCTAAAATCAACTAATAGTGTCTTATCTATTCCAATCCTCAGCCTAACCTCTTGAATTAAACCTGATAATAACATTTTCCCTATTCACGAAATTGCAAGAAATTCGGATTTTCAACTACAAGTCCATTACTTGATTCATAGATACATCGACCTGAACTTTTTCTTCTGCCTCTACTAGTTCTAGATCCACTATATGCAACTAAAAATTGGGAAAGAATAAAATCAGAGTATATAATCACAGCTAATGTCTAGATTAAAAATAATAAAATCAGAGTTGGTCCAACATCACGTCTAATTAGAGTGATGACTAACAAGTAATGACCATAACTAGAGTGATGAACGTGATTTAAACATTAACTGTTGACTAACAAATTATTAGAGTGATGAACACGATTTAAACATTAACTGTTGATCTAATAGGTTTTTTAATCAAAAACTTATTCCACAAAAATCAAAAACGTTATGCACACAGTTTAAGACTTAGAGAGTTGCAGAAACAGCTCAGAAATTGGAATTTATGTGGATGCCTGGAAAAATTAAGAACTAAAATCAATTGCATATTAAAACGGAATCCTTGTCAGCCAAAAGCTCCTTGTTTGAGGCAAGAAATGAACTCAGTCAATTAAAAATGACATCTCAATTAGAGATGTCATGAACTTGTCCCTGCTCTAACGATTATCAATTTGCTTTCTTTAAGGCATACAAAGCTAAATTATAAAACCAGATTGCTTAACAAGGATTCCCTAATTAAGCCAACATGATTTACTTTCATAAACATAGCCTTAGCAACCTAGTCATAATAGAAATCTATAAAATCAGCATAAGCTGTGAAAATTATTAATCAAGCACACTGCAAACATCTCAATTAGAGATGTCATGAACTTGTCCCTGCTCTAACGATTATCAATTTGCTTTCTTTAAGGCATACAAAGCTAAATTATAAAACCAGATTGCTTAACAAGGATTCCCTAATTAAGCCAACATGATTTACTTTCTTAAACATAGCCTTAGCAACCTAGTCATAATAGATAAGTCTATAAAATCAACATAAGCTGTGAAAATTATTAATCAAGCACACTGTAAACTATTCATAAACTAAACAAAATAAACAACAAAGCATTACCATCAGCAAGAAAACAGGTTATTCTAGAAGCGTCGGTTCATCGAAAAAGGGTCTTTAACTTGCAAAAGAGAAATTGACTGTTGCACCAGAGTAGTACCTCAAAAAGGGGGGAAACAACTCATACACCTCTTCAATTCCTCTTAAATCAGCTAATGCAATAAAGGATTCAGTACATAAAACATTCAACTGGAGACTAAAATGGGGGAAAATAATGCATAAACATTGTCTCAATTCCGTTCGAATCAATTCAACAAAAGATTAAGCATATGAAACACTCAATTGAAGATATACCCATACAACTAATAATCAACAGGGCCAGCTGTTCCAGTTAATATGAGTTTCAGTAACCATCAAACTTTCCTGGAAGGTGCGTAATTCAAGGGAAATAAGAGTTATAGTGAATAGAACAATCAGCACATACATCTTCGTTGGGAGTTTCATGGTAGTTTTGTCAAATTACATGGATTTATCTTAACAATCAAGCATGCATACCATTTTTTATGAGTTTAGTAAACTGTACTTTCCTAAATCCTACACCCAACACAACAATTCTTATAATAACAAATCAAGCCCGACATTTCAAAAAAAGTAAGAACCCTAAATCCCAAATTAGATCATAAGTTGGAAAAATAAGAGGTATGTGAAGGATAAGAACAAACCGTCATGATAGTTAACACTGGCCTTCTCTTTCTCTGACTCTCAGCAGCTTCCCCTTCTCTTTTTCTTTTTGTTGAACTCAGAATTGTGATACAGGAGGTTTCCGATTCCATGGCAGAGAAGAAATAAAATGGCGAAGAGACCCAGAATTGTGCTACTGAGACTAGGTGAAAGATTGAAGAGACTAAGCAAGGGTTGGAAAATGGGCGGCTGTTTTACGGGGAAAAGGTACAGTTCAGCAATTAAACCCTTGAATCACTTTATAAGAAGTGAGGCAGTGGGCAGTGGTGATTTGACGGAAACAAGCTTCAGGCATTGAAGACTATCTTATAAAGTGATATGGGTGAGTTTATTTGAAGGAGTAATATTTTATGTATAATAAAATTAAAAATATATATATAATTTTATAAAGAATTTAACACAATGAAAATGAAAACTACGTACAGAACAGTGCAAATGCCAAAAAATAATTCGTAAGATTTAATGAAATGATGAATAATTATTAAATAAAATTGTGATATAGGGTAAACAAAAATACTATTAGCGTTTTGTTATCGTACTTCATTCATTTAATTATATAACGTATGAGTATTATTTGAAGATAAAAAAAAAACGCTAAATTTGTTAAACTTTATTTTGTAAAGAAGTTATTTAAATATCTAAGTTCATACAAATAATATTGCATAGTTTAATTATAATAGGCCTTTTTGCAGGAAACCACCCTTTATATGTCCGAATTTGCACAAAACCACCCTTTATATCAAAAATTATTTTAAACCACCCATTTTTGCTCCTCCGTTAACCAAAAGCCACCCAGGCACTGTTACCGTCAACTTTTCCGTTTAAAATATTACGAAATTGCCATTGTCTTAAGGAAATTACACTTGTCCCCCTCAAGTTTTCAATTCATGGCAAACATGCCCTCTTCCACTTTTAACAAATTACAAAAGTTGTCCAAATTAATATATTAAATTTATAATATTTATTTTAACCCAAAATTAATTTATATAAAATCTAATTTAATTTTGTATATATTAAATTTCGATATAAGGGGTTAAAATAAATATTAAATTATATAAAATCTAATCTAATTTTGTATACAAAATTTATCATATGTTAAATTTAATAAATAATAAGTATTAAATTATATAAAATAATAAATATTAAATTTCGATATAAGGGGTTAAAATAAATAATAAATATAAAATTATATAAAATCTAATCTAATTTTGTATATAAAATCTAATCTAATTTTTTATACAAAATCTAATCTAATTTTATATAAAATCTAATTTAATTTTGTATACAAAATTAAATTATATAAAATCTAATCAAATTTAATTTTATATAAATTAATTTTGGGTTAAAATAAATATTATAAATTTAATATATTAATTTGGACAACTTTTGCAATTTGTTAAAAGTGGAAGAGGGCATTTTTTCCACGGAACAAGTAGGGCTAAATTGATAAGAAAAATAACCTAAGCTTATTTTATCATATGTTAAATTTTATATAAATTAATTTTGGGTTAAAATAAATATTATAAATTTAATATATTAATTTGGATAACTTTTGTAATTTGTTAAAAGTGGAAAATGACATTTTTTCCACGAAACAAGTAGGGCTAAATTGATAAGAAAAATAACCTAAGCTTATTTTATCATATGTTAAATTTTATATAAATTAATTTTGGGTTAAAATAAATATTATAAATTTAATATATTAATTTGGACAACTTTTGTAATTTGTTAAAAGTGGAAGAGGGCATTTTTGCCACGAATCGAAAACTTGAGGGGCACAAGTGTAATTTTCTTAAGACAATGGCAATTTTATAATATTTTAAACGTAAAAGTTGACGGTAACAGTGCCCGGGTGGCTTTTGGTTAACGGAGGAGCAAAAATAAGTGGTTTAAAATAATTTTCGATATAAATGGTGGTTTCGTGCAAATTCGGACATATAAAGGGTGGTTTCCTGCAAAAAGGTCATTATAATAAACGTAGAGTGTTTAATTTCTAGAGCAAGAATACTCTCATTCAGCTTTCCTATACATGCTACACTCCCTCCTTTGCCTACCTCTAATTAGAGGTAACAATTGAATTCTTGTCTACCTCTAATTAGTGCAAACCTCTTCTAAATTTTCAAGAAATGGAATATACATGTCGTCTGCTACATGGCCATTTGCAGCCGTGGCGATGAAGCACTCAACTATGGCAATATAAAGTTTAACAAATTTAGCGTTTTTTTTTCGGTCTTAACCGAAACCGAACCGAATATAGCCGAAGCCGAAGCCAAAGCCAAACCGACCATATTCATTTCGGTTTTCGGTTCCAAGAAAAGGTCACATTTCGGTTTTGTTCGGTTCTGTTCGATGAACACCCATTCATAAAACAAATAGTAACATCATCATACAAGAGTTTGCCTTTTAAAAAAAAACTAGAGGTCAATATGCATACTTTTCATCAAAGAACATAAATCTTCTGGATTCCCTTCTAGTGTAATTTTTCGATCATTCCTTTCAAAAGTAGCCTTCACAGTATTGGATGAAGTTAATCCTTTAGAAAGTGACAGAGATCGACGCATCAAATATGCTTCTACTGCCTCCTCATACGATTTAAACCCCTTGTAAGAAGCACCGGGATATCCTTGAACTTGATCGTTGCACTTTGCCCAATTATCATAGATCCCAGGTTCGCGCCCAACCCAGACGACATAATGTGAATATGCCATCTGTTAAACAAAAGCATATATCCAAAGAAAGATAAAATGCACCAAAACCATATCAGAGTCATCAGGTTAGATACTCCACCAAAACCATATCAGATAAAATGCACCAAAAACATTAAGAAAGATTAACTAACAAGAGCACTACCAAGTTTCGGATACCAATCTGTTGTATCCTGCTCAGGACACCAGTACAGCTAACAAGAAAGATACAAAGTAGCAAATTCTATTTCATTCATAAGATGCTTCAGTTACAAAACAGACCACTACTTATATAGTAGTGTCAATTAAGTATTATAATGGTCAATTAAACATGTTTTGCTATTCATAAGTGACCATGACACAATCATAATATGCCATATCATCAACTAGACACAAGTATCAAAAATCACGATCAAGGCAGAGCCATGAAGGCCATTAAAACACTCTCTTTTATAAAAAAAAAATAAAGGCCATGAATGTTTTCAATATCAGTAGGCATGGAAGGAACACTATCAACATCAACAGATTCAGCAAGAATATCAGCATTACTAATCAGATTCAATATCAATAGCCAAAGAAGACTCAACGCTTGAACTACATAAGCTCTGTTTGGTATGACTGTGTCTGATTGAGGCTGTGTCTGAAATGGTAACTTATGTGTCTGAAACTGAAGTGTCTGAAATAAGCTGGGAGCTGAATGTGTCTATGTCTGAAACTGAATATCTGAAAAAGCAGTTTGGTATGGAGAGTCTAAAATGGTCTAAAAAAACTATAAAATACCCAACCTGCCCCTAACTAACTACCCCTCCCATACTTTTAATTTCAGCCACGAAATTAGAGTTATAATTAGCTTATGTAGGAATTTAACCCACATCCACGCACTAATAGCACGTTGCTCTCCCATTGAGCTAATAGGCTTGGATCTAAGTCATAAAAAATAAATTTCAGGGCAAAACTAGTACGTGATCCATAATCACCAACAAAATCAACAAAACAGCAAAACAACAACGAATAAAACTGAAAATTCAGCAAAGAAACAAACAACAAAAAGTAGTAAATATCATCACATATGCAAACATAGAGACCAATGGTTAGATACTCCAAAACCATATCAGAGTCATCAGGTTAGATACTCCAAAACTTAAGTTAAAGAGTATGGCTGTGGATTCTTGGACCTGATTTAAGAGCTTGGACTGATTGTATAGATTCTAAATATTGTGTAGTTTGCTAATGTCACTGTCACATTGGTAGTGATTAATTGCTACATTAGTGCAATTGTTGAGTAGCTCTAACTTGTTTGGACTGGGTATGTTATCATAACTATCTTTTGAACTGATATTGGGGAATTTATTAGTAAGAGTTTATGTTAACACATCGAACAAAATCTCCTAAACAGAACACTCTGAAATGCAAATGCAGTAAAGATCTACTTGAAATGTTTTTAGTGCATTCGGATGAACACTTGGTTAAGAGTAATAGACAGCTCCAAAACTGTTTGAGCACATTACACTCTCCGCAGCCATAATCAGAACTCAAATTGATCCATTAGAACAACGAATTGAATGTCAACACTCACTTGACAACCATAATCAACATACTGCAATTGCAAGGCAGCTTTGCAAGATACTTATACAGTTTGATATACTTACATGATTGAAGCAATATGCAAGCCCGTTCGTCGCTACCTTCGTCCACGACCCGTCGTCGACACTGCACCAACAGGAGAGAAGCAAACAGAATTTTAGGATTAGGGTTCGACGAAATCGAAATTATGAATTAGGGTTGGAAGCTAAGGATAGAAATTAGGAATTAGGGTTAGGAATTAGGCTTCGAAATTGAAGAAGAGCCATTAGGGTTCGGATTATACAAGGAGGAAGACGAAAATTAGAGGATTGCTCGAAACCTTACATGTGGAAGACGAACGCTTCAGCACGAAGACGGCATGGCCGACTCTTCAGCAGGACGAAGGTGATGATAGCTGAACGAAGAACGAAGGAGCACTTGTTGGGATGGCTGTTGAACGAAGAACGAAGAAGGAAGAAGCTAGGGATGAAGAAAGTGAAGTGATGAACGACGAATCTCAATGGCATCGGATGTAATTAACCCTGGGTTCAACATAAGTCTTTTCTATTTTTGGACTGAATTGGGCTTTTTTTATCTATTTTATATATTCTATATCAGATATTATTTAGTATAAATTGCTATTTATAAACGGAATGGAATAATAATAAACGGAATGGAATAATCCAACTGTAAATATTAATTATATTATTATTTTTTACATATAATTAAGTTATAAATAATATTATAGCATTTTTAAGAGAGTTTATTAATATAATAGTGAAGAGACCAATTGTCATTAGAAGCATACTGTGTTTGAGCTCTCTAAAAACAAAAACAACACAATCGAATATTATAACTCCTATATTTGATCAAGTTTAAACTTCTTTATGTAAGTATACTCAGCTCCCTGAGCTCTATCAAGGCCGTTGTTTGTTACAATTCTTGTATATAAGTGTTGGAACGTTATAGGTGGGTCGGTGATAGAAGGACAACTCCACAAGCATGAATGAAATAAGCAATTTATATAGAATAAATTATTAGCTGAGGTGTTACGATTGTTCAGAATGAGAGGCCTGTATATATCATTCTTTCCAACACCGGTGATCTCCGCAACCGAAAACTTTCATCCCGAGTACACATATGAAGGCTCCTCCTCAAGAACCAGAATCCCTTGAATGACGGAGGTCGTGGAGGGACGGTATTAACATGGAGCTCTAAATGGGTCAAGTTTGACTTAAATACAGCCTAGATCTCAATCCATAGTGAGAATCCAATGTTTATAACAACCAGCTAGGACTCGTTCTTCTGAAGGCCGTCAAAACCACGTCGTTTTAACTATATCATCCTTTTCTCTACCATAGAACTGTGTGGTTTTAAGGTTATCGAATTGACCATAATGGGCCGAAATGCATTTCACAGAACAGAACGTCGGTGAAAACACTCTATATCGGAAGGAATTAGACTCGTTTCTCCCGATTCTTCACAAATCGTCCGAATTCGAGACCTATTTATCGAATTGGGCGAAATTGGAATCCAACTGGTGAATTTGATCTTCAATTGGGTCAATTGGACTGTATTAGAGAATAAATGCCTATGATTTGACTTGATTCGGAGTCCGATTGAAGGAATTAGACTCGTTTCCCTCGATTTTTCACAAATCATCCGAATCCGATACCTATTTGTCGAATTGGGCCAAATTGGAATCCGATTGATGCAATTGATCTTCAAATGGGTCAATTGTACTGTATTAGAGAATAAATAACTTTAATTTGACTTAATTCGGAGTCTGATTGAAGGAATTATACTCGTTTCTCTTGATTCTTCACAAATCTTCCGAATTCGAGACCTATTTGTCAAATTGGGCCAAATTGGAATCCGATTAATGCAATTTTTCTTCAATTGGGTCAATTCGACTGTATTAGAGATTAAATGCCTTTGATTTGACATACATGCCTCTCATATCTTCCTTTCATACAAAGATAGTGCATCAATGTATTCTTTGAGGGAATGATCCAAGATAGTGCATCAACGTATTCTCGAGGGAAGGATCCAAGGGAAGCCCTTCGATTCATATCCGAGTCATTCTAATCAATTTAATTGGCCCAATTCGCTCGATTTGGCCAAATTGGCAGATTCTTCACAAATCGTCCGAATTCGAGACCTATTTGTCGAATTTGGCCAAATTGGAATCTGATTAATGCAATTTTTCATCAATTGGGTCAATTGTACTATATTAGAGAATAAATGCCTTTCATTTGACTTGATTCGGAGTCCGATTGAAGGAATTAGACTCGTTTCCCCCGATTCTTCACAAATCGTCTGAATTCGAGGTCTATTTGTCGAATTGGACCAAATTGGAATCTGATTGATACAATTGATCTTAAATTGAGTCACTTGGACTGTATTAGAGAATAAATGCCTATAATTTGACTTGATACGGAGTCCGATTGAAGGAATTAGACTCGTTTCCCTCGATTTTACACAAATCATCCGAATTCGATACCTATTTGTCAAATTGGGCCAAATTGGAATCCGATTTATGCAATTGATCTTCAAATGGGTCAATTGTACTGTATTAGAGAATAAATAACTTTAATTTGACTTAATTCGGAGTCCTATTGAAGGAATTAGACTCGTTTCTCCTGATTCTTCACAAATCTTCCGAATTCGAGACCTATTTGTCAAATTGGGCCAAATTGGAATCCGATTAATGCAATTTTTCTTCAATTGGGTCAATTGGACTGTATTAGAGATTAAATGCCTTTGATTTGACATACATGCCTCTCATATCTGCCTTTCATACAAAGATAGTGCATCAATGTATTCTTTGAAGGAAGGATCCAAGATAGTGCATCAACGTATTCTCGAGGGAAGGATCCAAGGGAAGCCCTTCGATTCATATCCGAGTCATTCTAATCAAGTTAATTGACCCAATTTTGCCCAATTCGCTCGATTTGGGCAAATTGGCCGATTCTTCACAAATCGTCCGAATTCGAGACCTATTTGTCGAATTTTGCCAAATTGGAATCTGATTAATGCAATTTTTCTTCAATTGGGCCAATTTTACAATATTAGAGAATAAATGCCTTTGATTTGACTTGATTCGGAGTCCGATTGAAGGAATTAGACTCGTTTCCCCCGATTCTTCACAAATCGTCCGAATTCGAGGCCTATTTGTCGAATTGGACCAAATTGGAATCTAATTGATGCAATTGATCTTCAATTGAGTCAATTGGACTGTATTAGAGAATAAATGCCTATAATTTGACTTGATTCGGAGTCCGATTGAAGGAATTAGACTCGTTTCCCTCAATTTTTCACAAATCATCCGAATTCGATACCTATTTGTCGAATTGGGCCAAATTGGAATCCGATTGATGCAATTGATCTTCAAATGGGTCAATTGTACTGTATTGGAGAATAAATAACTTTAATTTGACTTAATTCGGAGTCTGGTTGAAGGAATTAGACTCGTTTCTCCTGATTCTTCACAAATCTTCCGAATTCGAGACCTATTTGTCAAATTGAGCCAAATTGGAATCCGATTAATGCAATTTTTCTTCAATTGGGTCAATTGGACTATATTAGAGAATACATGGCTTTGATTTGACATACATGCCTCTCATATCTGTATTTCATACAAAGATAGTGCATCAATGTATTCTTTGAGGGAAGGATCCAAGATAGTGCATAAGCGTATTCTCGAGGGAAGGATCCAAGGGAAGCCCTTCGATTCATATCCAAGTCATGCTAATCAAGTTAATTGGCCCAATTTTGCCCAATTCGCTCGATTTGGCCAAATTGGCCGATTCTTCACAAATCGTCCGAATTCGAGACCTATTTGTCGAATTTGGCCAAATTGGAATCCGATTAATGCAATTTTTCTTCAATTGGGTCAATTGAAGAAAAAATGCATTCTAAGTCCCCACGATCCGCTGACCTTGTTGGCGAGATATACCACATATCCATGAGCAAAAAGGTAGAAAATCAAATAAAAATAAGAAAAACCCAAAAACCCCAAAAAGATTTCTTTTTAGCCTAACCCAAACTAGCACTATATATAATCTGTCTCCCCAACATTCGGTGTACCCAAATCCCCAAACTTCACACCCAGCTCCATTGGAAGCCCGGAACTTTCCTCACACACTGACGCCGCCGCCGCCTGCGAAACGGAAAACGCCCCCAGCGCCCATCCAGTTCATGCTGCTACGCCGCCGTCTTCACCACCATCACATCGCACCATCATCCACGCCATCACTGAGAAAACCGGTAACTTTCTGAACATAATTTCCATTCAAACTGAGTTTGCACTTCTGTAGATTCCCTGAGTTCGATAATTCAGAGATCGGAGTATATCCTGGGAGAAAAAGGCGAAAGCTTTGATGACGCATCGCAGCATCCATAACGCCCCCAGCGTTACCCTTGCCGCGCCCTGCGTTTTTGGCGAAGTCTAGACCCTTTTTCCCGAAGCCGAGACGCCACCCGCGTGATACATACCGCGCCCCGCGTCCACTTTTCTGGAGAGCCGAACCTTACCTGGTTCGAGAGTGATAAAGTGTACCCTTCCTTCGTCTATGATGAGTACCACAATTGTCAGAAGAGAGAAGAGGTGGACCACCAAGGAAAGGGACTTGATCAAGAAGTTGAAAGCCATCGACAAGCTCGTTATACCGAGCAGCGTTACAAGCTGGTTAGCTTTGTCACAGATGGGCTTTGACGGGACCTTGAGCAAGCTGTTTGACCATGGAGGTCTAGGAGGCTTCTTGGAGATCAAGAACCCATGCCTCGCATCGTTCGCTATTGCATTCGTCACATCCTTTGTCCCTAAATATCATGTCAATGAGGCAGGGAACAAAGAGGTGGTATCATGCACTTTCGGCTACGAGAAGGCCGAATACGAGGTACCGATAGCCTTACTCAGAGAGAGCCTAGGAGTCACGAAGGATCCCACACTAGGATGGTCTTCCATCCCAGCTTCTGAGCCGCTTGAGTTTTGGAGGTTGGCCACAAAAGAGGAGTTTCGATCGGGTAACGAGAACAACAGCCGGATTACACATCCACCATTAAGGTTGGCGTGCAAGTTGCTCACTACGAACATCCTTGGCCACTCGAACGTCAACCGATTGTCTCAGAACGATTGGTGTTACACTTGGTGCCTTACACCGCAGTCGAGTATTACTCCTTGCTGGGTGTCCTTGTTTATCCAGAGCTTACTGAGGGTACAGGACCTTTCGAAAGGTCGGATGATCCACCACTGCACGGTGTTAGGCTCCATAGCCAATCTCTGCGAGATTTCCTTGCAGAAGGAATAAACTCACATCATTCACCAAAATAATACTTCAACGAGTTTACTAAGAAATAAGGGAGATTAGCCCTCAAATTTAAACACATGTTGAAGGAGCGTTACATAAAATTGATGGAGAAGTAATAAAAGATGCAATTGACCACAATAAACTCAATTTTGTAACGTTCAAAAAGGGAGAATGTGAGAGCCCCAGAACTACATTAAATTAAGGAGTTACGAAGGAGGGTTTAAGAAAAGAGAAAATAAAAAAGTTGATTTTGAAGCTATTAACTATGTTAAAAAAAACTCCATTTTATATGTATTAGATTATGTATTTTTTAAAATTGGCCTAAATGATTTAGACATAAAAACTCTAAATGGGTCAAGTTCTGCTTAATTGAACAAATGTGGCCCGATAATAAAATGACCCAATAACAAATATGGCCCACTAACTTAATTGCCTAATACAAACAAATCGAAGCTGCCCAGATCGAAGCTGCCTCAGACTCACGCTCGCCTCAGACTCCAGATCGAAGCTGCCCCTCATTCTCTTCTCCGGCATGGGCTCTTTTCCGGCGTGTGTCTTCGGATTCCAGATCTCAGATTTCCAGCCCCTTCCTCTCTTCACTGAAGAATCTGCTCTTTGAGGTTTCTAACGTTTCCAGCCCCTCCCTCTCAGATTGCTACCTTTCTTTCAATTTTCTATAAAACTAGGGTTTAGGGTTTATAAACTACCCCATCTTTGGCGAATTCTGAGAAGCAGCAATGCATGCATCCCATTAATTCATTGGTTGAATAGATTCTTCTTAATCTGATTTAGCTGGCCATTGGACTCCCTTAAGATTGTCGCTTCAGTTTAGTTTGAATATTTTGAATGTGGTGCGGCTGCCCATGCACTACTACATGCTTCCTTGAACATTCAAAATATTTAAATTGAAATCTTGAATTGATGAAATTGGGGATTTATCATGAATTGATGAAATTGGGGATTTATAATGAAATTGGGATTGGAATTATGAAATTGGGATTATTTACAGGCATCAATTGGGATTGGAATTATGAAATTGGGATTTATAATTTGCTATGTAGATTTTTCCGACTGTTGGATTTTTGTGTTCTCTGGATAATCTTCGTTTATGCTATGAGTTATATTTCTTCGTTTGATATGTTTGTTTTCAAAATTCGTGCTTCGCTTTTAAAATTCTGATTCTGTTTATAAGGTTGATGTCAATTAAATTGTCTTAATTTGATGAAATCTTATTCATAATTGCACTTCATATGATTCTTTGTCTCTCAGATGTCTCGTGTTTGCACACATATGTTTATGCTCAAGGGTTTTGTTGTTGGAGATGATGTGCGAGAAAAGCTAGAAGGAAGTGGATTTGAGCACTTCGTGGGCATTTCCAATTTTGTTAGTCATTGTCATGTTTTAATTGATGTTTTATGTAGCACATACTCGAGACATTCGGGTTGTTTTGAGTTTCATGGAGGGAATTTATATTTTAATTTACTAGATGTTTTAAACATCATAGGTTTTCCAATTGTTGGAAAACCTATAACTGGGGAGAAAGTAGAGGCGTCAGAAATGTGTAGAAAACACTTTGATAACTATGAGGGAATGGTAAAAGATAAGGGGCTGAGTCTATTATCTCTAAAACAAATAGCAATGTCAGATAGGCCCATTGAAATGAGAATCAAGGCTACTGTCTTATTTTTAGTTGGAGTCTTGCTATTCCCAGACACTTCGGGAAGTACTGTAAAGCCAATCTACTGCTGTTTTTTAGATGATACAGACAATATCAAGGATTACGCATGGGGTGCGGCTGCCCATGCACTACTACATGCTTCCTTGAGTGATCCAAATAAGAGTCTCCCCGGGTGTGCTTTCTCTCTAATTGTAAGTGATTTGACCATTTTCTTTATTTATTTCTCTTTATATATTACTAGTGCTAATTCTTTTTTTTTTCTTTTGCAGATCTTTGTTTTCATGCATATCCCTAGATTGGTAGAGGATATAGGATATAAACTAAGTGAGAGACCAACAACCACTTTTCCATTAATCAAAGGTTGGATCTCAGCTTTGGATAAAACAAGCCGAAAAGGACAACCCCGAATTAGTAAGGACAGGCTGACAACAATTCTGAGGGAGGAGTTGGAAGTAGTAAGAACCTCTCTACCATTTTTTCTTCTCAGTTAATAGGATCACTACTAATTTTGGGTCAGATTGAAATGCAAACTTTACTGAAATGTTGGAAATACTAGTTCACATTAAAAGATCAACTTTTTTGCTCTATAACATGTTTTTGCAAGGGAAATAATCACGCGCTCAGTTAAAATATTGATATTCTGACAGGCATTATCAGCTCATGGAGTGGAAAATGTTGTTTACCCTTGTCTATAGAACGATACCTTTCTGTTTCGTAATGCTCATCAAAAGTTTTTAATTTGATGGGAAGATTATTCATCACTTCACATTAGTTGGAAACCCTTTACGTTGGCCAGGGTTTTTCGTATGATCATGAGAGTATGAAAAACAAGTTTAGCACATTTTAAATGACTGAAGTTCACTGCGAAAGATAACTGTAAAATTGAGTGAACTAGTTCTATCCTACTAGCCTTTCTTCTCTCCGGTTTAAAATAGTCTACCTTTTTGTAGAAGAAATTCTCTATGTGCCCGAACTAATCTCATTTTCTTCATATCATGTCTTCTACAGGAATCAATTGTATGGACTCCATACCAGGATCTTTATCAACTGTCTGATGATTTATTCCCGAGACGGTATAAAGATCAGAGGGTGGTCGGGAGATTGTGCATCTACTCGTTCCATTTGTGGAATCGGGTACTGAATGCAACATTCAATGGAGCCCTACAATTTGATATGACAGAAGTCAGTGCCGGACAATTAAGAGATAAGTTCCAAAACACGGAGCTTGTTGGAATGGCGAAAATGCTACAAGGTAATTTATACCTGCTGCCTGCTTTGTTTTTTTTTTTTTTCTATGTCAATGTTAGGCGCTAGCGCATAAAGTTACGCGGTAACGCCCTATATTTTGCATTCATTTCTGCAGGAAAATCAAAAAGGAACTACAATGACATTTGGGCTGCTGATATAGCAGCCACTAGAGAAGCCGTGCTTGAGGTGATTCAGAATCGAAACGAAAACCATGCCCCTAACCCTACAAATACCTCTACCCCTACTCACGACAATTTGCAAATTGAGGAGACTGCTACCTCTACCCCTACCAATACCTCTACCCCTACCTCTACCTCTACCCCTACCCCTACCACTACCCGTCTCATTACCCCTATCTCTATCCCTATCCCTACCCCTACCTCTACCTCTACCCCTACCCCTACCTCTACCCGTCTCATTACCCCTATCTCTACCCCTACCTCTACCCCTACCTCTATCTCTACCCATCTCTCTACCCGTCTCTCTACCCCTATCCCTACCCCTGCCCCTGCCTGATGTGACCTCGCCTACCATGACAGCTGCAGACGAGGAGGAGGCTATGAGTCTTAGGTCCGCAGGTCCCATTACTAGAGCACGAGCCAAAGCTATTCAAGCTGCGACTCAATCACTGGTGACCAGACTCGTAGCAGGTCAGGGACGTCCAACTATAGATGAGGGATCCATTCTGAGTTTAGTGACAGTTGGGACGTCTACACAGTCTGCAGAGATCCCGGAGCTTACAGATTAGAGATATTGATCGCTATTCGCCTAGTTATCGATATTTCTAATTTATGACATTTATCAGTATTTTTCCCGGATATTATTTATTATTATTTTCAGCATTTTTAGGGAGTTTAGGAGGTCATTTCTATACTTAGAATGACCGAAATTCCTTAGGGTATTTTTAGTATTTTATTTGTTTTATTTTTAATCTTTTTTGGTTAAGGAAAAAGGAGAGTCTTCCTTTTACTTAACCTAGCTTGTAGTTCCCTTTATTCCCCACGTTAATATTACAGACTTATTGTTGAGAGAAACTCCAATTGAGCCTCCATTAACGTCCTCCTTGATTCTCTTGGTTGAGCTTGCTCCCTCGCGTTTCTGCCATTAATTCCGCTAGATCTAGGTCGAGCTTGCTCCCTTCTTCTAATCCGCTTCAAAATCTCCATCCTTTTCCAGCCCTAAACTGGTCGTGGCCCCCTTCACCCATACGGTCAACCCCTCAAATTTCTATCGCTTCCGCAATCGCTTCCGCCTCGCCGTCGTCTTGCAATCTCCATCAACGCAGACGCCTATTCAAGGAGTTGTTTCGCCCCACTACGGATTCACCACGATCTCATCCGGGACTTGAGACCTTCTTCATAGCAAGGTCACATCAACTGGCATCAGAGCCTTCGAATCTGTAAGTCGAATCGATTCCTTGCGTATCACAACCTTATTTTCGTGTCAAAAAAATCCCAAATTTTTTTTTTTCTGCATTTTTCTTGATAATTCCGATTGTTATTATTCAGATCTATATTATTAAAGTCGAAAATTAAAAAAAAAAAAAAAATTCTCTTGAAGGCCGAATTATTTTCTTTAACAAAAACATTGAAGATTTGCATTGAAAACTCGTTTTTGGTGTAAATCTGCCTCAAAAAATATATTTGCTTCAATTTTAGTGTTCTTACCTTGTCCCCTACACACAACAATTGCTCTTTGTGTTGGTAATTTGGTGATTGAATTATAGATCTAGATTTGCATGCATATAGGTTGAATTGCTGTACTTGACCTTTTTGCCATTAATCTGTGTCTTCTTTGATTTCCTTCTTTCCAACTTGAATCAATAGAGTGTGTAGTAGTCTAGAATATTTTTTTTAAGAATTTTTGAGTCCGATCTGCACAAGGGGGTTCGTTGAAGAATTTTCGCCGTTGAAAATTAGGGTTCTTGAGTTCTTGTTGCAATTTCTCTATACAAAAAAAAAAAAAAGGCTGAGATATTTCCTTGTAGAAAAAGCCAGATCTGAAGATTTGCCAAAAAAAAAAAAAAAATCGAATCAAATCAAGAAGTTGTAATTTAGGAAAGTTGTTCGGGCGACTTGTCCTCGGCGCAAGACACCCAGCAGCCAAGAGCCTCGGCGCCAAGACAAGCCAACACGCATCAGCGTCGGCGCCCAGCGCCCGCGCGCGCGCGTCCAGCTGCCAGTGTCTTCTATCCCGGGTGCTGACAAACCGGGTTCTTTTCCCCCGCCCAGCGCAACGAGCACGGAGCTCCCAGATCCGGGTTCTTTTCGTGGGTCCGAAATTTGCACCTACGGCAGAACTTTGGTATTGTTTATTTTATTTTTTTTTAATTTTATTTTTTTTCCTCTTTTTGTGTCGATTTCTGCTTTTGCTTTTTACAGTAATCCTTCTGACTTTGGTGTGAGTTATCCACTTTTGTTAGTTTACAGCTGCTTAGCCGGGACGCCTAGGTTCACGCCGGATTAAATTCTGTGCCTACCGTTATATCCGGGCGACAACAGTTGAGGTTACTGTAGGGGTATTAGATTGCAGGGATCTGAGTCCTTTTATTTTATTTTTTTCCTTTTTGTGTCGGTTTCTGCATTCGCTTTTTACAGTTATCCTTCTGACTTTGGCGTGAGTTATCCGCTTTTGTTAGTTTGCAGCTGCTTAGCCGGGACGCCTAGGTTCACGCCGGATTAAATTCTGTGCCTACCGTTATATCCTGGCAACAGCAGTTGAGATTTCTGTAGGGGTATTAGAGTGCAGGAGCTTTTTGTGAGAAAAGCCGAACTTAGGTGGCAACGGTGAAGAGATATAGGGTGCGCAAAGCCAAAATAAGGTAATCGTTACCCTATCGTTATTGATTCAATTCTCATCTCCTCTCTCTCACTGTCTTGGCTGTTATAGTCTTGTTGGCATATCTAGGCTTATATTGCGGCAATTTATATCTACAATTTATTTGCTGAGTTATCGCTGCAATTTGTGATTGTTGTGTGATTATCCTTAGCCTTCCCGCCCTCACGGCCATATCAGCTTTGTTTTCAGTTGTGATATCTTGGTAGTTCGACTTCTCTTTCGTTTCTGTTGCTTTGTTTTTGGTTTTTCCTTTGCTCTGTTGGGGTCTGTTGTCTTTTCAGGATAATGGTGAACTCCAATGACGGACAGGATACGGGTCGGGTCGATCAACTGGCTACGGCCATTGAGCTATTGGTGGCCAATCAGCAACGTTCCGATGAACGTTCAGAAGCGAATTTTGCAGCCATGCGTGATCTGCTCAGTAGAGTGATGCCGTCTCCGTCACCGAACAACCGTGACGACCAGAGTACCCTAGCCCAGAAGCAGAAAAAGGGCAAGGGCGTTCTGATATCCGATCCTCCTACGCAGCATCAGCGGAAAGGATCGCAGAAAGAGAGTAGCGCGTCGAAGAAGAAGGTGCGCTCCAAATCAGCCCAGTTGACAATTCCTGAACGCAACTCTCAGGACGAGGACGAGCAGGACGATGATGAGTCATCTTCAGAGGAGGATACACCGGTCGATGACAGTGCCGTCAAACGCCAGAGCAGACGCACAGAACCACATGCTTCCACAAGCAGGCAAGGGAAACACTCCACGGCTCGTCCAAGTCGACATCAGGTAAATTCTGAAACCTTCAATGTCCATTCTTTTGCTGACCATCAGAGTACTGTTTCTCCTGTTGAGTCAGATTCAGATGAAGGATTCCAGGAATTTGATCTTGAGGATGAGGAAGAAGGGGCCTATGGGTTTTCTGCAGGTTATCACCCACCCCTACAGGACCCACCAGAGCAGCAGTTTCATCGTACAGGTTGGGTTCCTCCTCCACAGCAGCCACAGAATCAGGCTGCTTATTACGCTGCACAGGGTCATCCACAGCAATATCAGCAGCAGCGGGTTGCCGGTCCCCCACGAGCGCGGCGACGGCAACAACTACCAGTTGGACAGCAGCGGCAGGGGCTTCCACAACAGAATTTCTATGCTCCCGCTGCAGCCCAACAGCGATACCCACCCCCAGCTACGTATCGCCAAGAAATTAAGGTGAAAATCGAACCCTTCCTTGGTACTTATGATCCGTCTACTTTCATAGATTGGTTGCAGAGTACCTGCCATGTTCTTCAACACTATCAATATGAGGAGCATGCGAAGGTGGAGATCGTCACCTTGCATTTCCAAGGAGCAGCGCGCACCTGGTGGAACCGACTGGTCCAACAGCAGGCACGCATGGGGTGGCCACCTGTGACAGAGTGGCAACAGCTAGTAGCGCTCATGACGCGCAAGTACGTGCCGACAACATACCGAGAGGATATGAAGACGGCCATTGCACTTGCTACTCAGGGTCGTGATACGCCACAGGAGTTCTTTGCTCGCTTAGAAGACATGTACTTCAAAGCCGGGGTAAGTGTTACTCCGTCTACTCTACGTACACGTTTTGTCACGGGTTTGTCACAGCCGTACAGGGATCAGGTTGACGTTCTGCCAATCCGAGACCTCAACAACGTAGTACATACTGCGCAGAAGCTCTATCTTCAAGCGCAGCGACGTCAACAGCAGCCTTGGCAGTCTTCGTCTTCTCCCTCACCAAGGTATACCTCGAACCCTGTCAATTCTTATCGCACTAACTCTTCTTCTAGTTCTGTGCCTAGACAGGATCGTCCAGGTATTGCGTCTACTACGACGCCGCGGCCGACGCCCCCTTCTTCCGCGCGCCAAAAGCCATCGGCCTCTGCTGAGACAGGCCGTACAGATCGTTCCAGCGGTCGAGAGTGTTACAGATGTGGTGGACGAGGACACTATCAGAAGGACTGCCCCAATCAGAAGCGTGTCCTCTACTCCGCCAAAACTGAAGACTACGAGAGCCTCTCGGATGAAGAGGAGAACGTCCCGGAGGAGTCTGCAGAGCTGACTGATGAGGTGATCCGGCCGAGTGACCATGATACAGACGTCATGCATTATGCCTTGGTCACCAGACGCGTCCTCAGCGTCAAGGAAGGAGGTCCGCTTGACCAAAGGGAGAATCTGTTTCATTCCCGGTGTCGTATGAAGAATGCGTCGCTGAGTTTGATAATAGATGGCGGGTCGTGCTGCAACATTATAAATGAGAGAGTCGTCCGCGACTTCAATCTTCAAACGCAGCCACATCCTCAGCCCTACGGTCTGCAGTGGATTTCAGACCAACCAGGTAACAATGTTTCTTTACAGTGTCCCGTTACTTTTTCCATAGGACCATATACAGACACTGTTTTGTGCGATGTTACCGCCATGGATGCCACCCATATTCTGTTAGGGCGTCCTTGGCTATTTGACCGTCGCGTCTTCCATGATGGGTTTTTGAACAGTTACATGTTCACTCACCATGGCAAGCGCGTGACGCTCTTACCTATGACTCCGAATGAGATTTTACAGGACCATGCTATTAGACAGAGGAACAAGGCTATACAGGCTGCAAAGGACGCAGGAAAACCCCCTCCAGAGTCCCCTACAGCCTTCCAGCCGAGTTCCCTACAACTTCCTGCAGCATCTTCTTCGGGTACCCAAGGCAACTCAGGACAGGTAAGTGACCAGCCCATTAGTCTTAAATTTCCTCACTGTAGTGGTATTGGTGAACAGGTACCTTCTGGAGTCCATCATCAGAAGGGTGGAAAAGGTAGTTCTGCACTGAAAGGCACTTGTGAGCAGCGACTTCTCTTGGCGCGACGCCGGAAGGTTTCCAACGTCATCCAAGGCAAGTATCCCTGTTTCCTACTCATTGCTCTTCCTACTGCCCTACCTGTTTCAGAGTCCGCACTCCCCTCTTGTATTTTGTCAATTTTGCAGGAGTTTCAGGATGTGATGCCGGACGAGTTGCCAGATGGTCTTCCACCACTTCGTGGCATTGAGCACCAGATCGATTTTGTACCAGGAGCTACTCTTCCCAACCGAGCTGCCTACCGAACTTCTCCAGAGGAAACAAAGGAGTTGCAACAGCAGGTGCAGGAACTGTTGGAAAAGGGGTATGTGCGCGAGTCTCTTAGCCCGTGCGCGGTTCCCGTCATCTTGGTGCCTAAGAAGGACGGTTCTTGGAGGATGTGCGTGGATTGCCGTGCCATCAACCAGATCACCGTCAAATACAGACATCCTATTCCTCGCCTCGATGACATGCTTGACGAGCTACATGGAGCACAGTTCTTCAGCAAGATTGATCTGAAGAGCGGCTATCATCAGATTCGCATGAAGGAAGGGGACGAGTGGAAGACTGCTTTCAAGACGAAGTATGGTCTGTATGAGTGGCTAGTCATGCCATTTGGACTGACCAATGCTCCTTCTACGTTCATGAGACTGATGAACCATGTCTTGAGAGCCTTTCTGGGTAAGTTTGTAGTTGTCTATTTTGATGATATTCTTATTTACTCTAGGACTTTAGATGACCATGCTGAGCATCTTCGCCTTGTTTTAGAGTGTTTGAGAGTAGAGAGCTTATACGCCAATCTTGGCAAGTGTGTATTTTGTTCTCCTTCTACAAACTTCCTAGGTTTCGTCGTCAGCAAGGACGGCCTGCAAGTGGATGCAGAAAAGATCCGCGCTATCCAGGAGTGGCCGACGCCAACTACTCCTACTCAGGTACGTTCGTTTTTGGGTTTGGTTGGTTTTTATCGACGGTTTGTTCGTGATTTCAGCACTATAGCCGCCCCATTACACGAGCTGACCAAGAAGGCCGCGTCTATCACTTGGCTTCCCCGGCATGATGCTGCTTTTGCCACCCTGAAGGATGCCTTGTGCCGCGCGCCACTGCTGCAGCTCCCTGACTTCACCCGTCGGTTCGAGGTGGAATGCGACGCTTCTGATTTCGGCATCGGAGGTGTCTTGCTGCAGGAGAAGAGGCCGATTGCCTATTTTTCCGAGAAGCTGTCAGGTGCACAGCTGAACTACCCGACGTATGACAAGGAGTTGTACGCGCTCATTCGGGTTCTGAAGACGTGGCAACACTATCTGTGGCCTGCAGAGTTCGTGATTCACTCTGATCATGCAGCTCTTAGTTATTTGCGCAGCCAGACGACTCTTAACAGACGCCACGCTCGCTGGGTTGAGTTCATGGAGACGTTTCCATATCTCATTGTGCACAAGAAAGGTAAGGAGAATGTGGTAGCCGACGCCCTTTCTCGCAGGTACGTCCTCATTACTCAGCTTCAGTCTCAGTTATTTGGGTTTGCATTGCTCAAGGATCTTTATGCTGTTGATCCTTTCTTTTCTACATTTTTTGAGCAATGTAAATCCACTGGCCGTGAACATGCTACGTATTTCCTTGATGACGGATTTCTGTACAAAGGTGGGAAGCTTTGCATCCCTTCATCCTCTGTCAGAAATTTGCTGATTGAGGAAGCACATAGTCGTGGTCACTTTGGCGTGTCTAAGACGATGGCATCACTTCGCGAACACTTCTTCTGGCCTAAGATGGCCAACAATGTTACGAAGTATTGTCAGAGTTGTGTGACATGCCATAAGGCTAAGGCCAGGTCTAGTCCGCATGGTCTCTACACGCCTCTGCCGATTCCCGCTGGCCCGTGGGAAGATCTTTCCATGGATTTTATCACTGGGTTGCCTATGTCTCGGCGTGGTAGAGATTCTATATTTGTGGTCGTCGATAGGTTCTCTAAGATGGCACACTTCATTGCATGTAAGAACACTAGTAACGCCACTGACGTTGCTACTCTGTTCTTCGACAATGTCGTGAGACTGCACGGTATTCCGCGCACTATTGTTAGTGATCGGGACACCAAGTTCGTCGGCCATTTCTGGAGAACCTTGTGGGGTAAGCTCGGTACTAAACTCCTATTTTCTACGAGCTACCACCCACAGACGGATGGTCAGACAGAGGTGACCAACCGCACTCTTGGAGCCCTCCTTCGGACGGTTCTGAAGAGTAACCCACGCATGTGGGAGGACTTACTGTCTACTGTGGAGTTTTCTTATAACAGGTGCAGGCACAGCGCGACTAAACTGACCCCGTTCGAAGTTGTCTATGGACGGAACCCGCTGACGCCGCTGGACTTGACTCCCTATCCTCGGAAGGATACAGACAGCACCACAGCTGACAGATTGGCCGTTCACATCAAGGAACTGCACACTCGGACGCGCAACCAGCTGGAGCGCAGAGCAGCACAGTATGCGGCCCAGAAGAACAAAGGACGACGCAGGATTGTCTTTGCTCCTGGCGACTTGGTTTGGCTTCACTTGCGGAAGGAGCGTTTTCCTTCCAACCGCAAGTCTAAGCTCGACCAAAGGGGTGATGGACCATTCCGTGTTGTCAAGGCCATCAATGACAACGCCTACCAGCTAGAGCTCCCAGACAAGTATGGTGTTCACCCAACCTTCAATGTTGCTGATCTATCACCGTACGTGGAGCCAGAGTATGATGAGGGTGAAGCGGGGACGCTTCACACTCAAGTGGGGGAGGATGATGTGACCTCGCCTACCATGACAGCTGCAGACGAGGAGGAGGCTATGAGTCTTAGGTCCGCAGGTCCCATTACTAGAGCACGAGCCAAAGCTATTCAAGCTGCGACTCAATCACTGGTGACCAGACTCGTAGCAGGTCAGGGACGTCCAACTATAGATGAGGGATCCATTCTGAGTTTAGTGACAGTTGGGACGTCTACACAGTCTGCAGAGATCCCGGAGCTTACAGATTAGAGATATTGATCGCTATTCGCCTAGTTATCGATATTTCTAATTTATGACATTTATCAGTATTTTTCCCGGATATTATTTATTATTATTTTCAGCATTTTTAGGGAGTTTAGGAGGTCATTTCTATACTTAGAATGACCGAAATTCCTTAGGGTATTTTTAGTATTTTATTTGTTTTATTTTTAATCTTTTTTGGTTAAGGAAAAAGGAGAGTCTTCCTTTTACTTAACCTAGCTTGTAGTTCCCTTTCTTCCCCACGTTAATATTACAGACTTATTGTTGAGAGAAACTCCAATTGAGCCTCCATTAACGTCCTCCTTGATTCTCTTGGTTGAGCTTGCTCCCTCGCGTTTCTGTCATTAATTCCGCTAGATCTAGGTCGAGCTTGCTCCCTTCTTCTAATCCGCTTCAAAATCTCCATCCTTTTCCAGCCCTAAACTGGTCGTGGCCCCCTTCACCCATACGGTCAACCCCTCAAATTTCTATCGCTTCCGCAATCGCTTCCGCCTCGCCGTCGTCTTGCAATCTCCATCAACGCAGACGCCTATTCAAGGAGTTGTTTCGCCCCACTACGGATTCACCACGATCTCATCCGGGACTTGAGACCTTCTTCATAGCAAGGTCACATCACTGCCCTTCCCAATCGGAGAAAAATGGGAGGGATAACACCAATGGTGGTGGAACCTTTGCCGAAAAGAATTAGTCGACATCCAAAGATCTTCACACCCGAAGATTTTCGGAAGAGATAGGCATGGCTGTTAGTGGACATTTTTATCTCTCTATATGTATCAGTTTTTATCAATCACTCTACATGTTTGTAAAGTTCCCAACTTTTGATGCTAGTCTAACCAATGACTTATAAACAAGTTATCATGTCAGTCGAGTCAAGTGTGGTATCATATGATATGATATCGGTTTAAATGAAAATTTCAGCAATTTCCTATTCTGAGAGGATCTCACCGGCGCAACAACCCGCGGCCCGCGGCTTACAACCCGCGGCTGGCGGCCCATGGACTATTGAGGAGAAACCACTTTCACCGTGGTAACTCTGAGGAGATGAAGATTCTGGCGCCAAGTCTATATTATTTTATTAGCTTTCCGGGGGGAAATCTAGGTCAACTCACCTCTATATAAAGAGACCCTCCCCCTTGGAATTCATATCATCAATTTATTATCATTCATTCAATTAGTTCGTAGTTAGTTTCCAGCAAGTTTAATAAGGAGCAAAGCTCCATTCATTGTTCGTTCCTTGGAAGTTTAATAGAAGGTTTGTGTTTGGTAAGTGTTCTTTATCCCTTTTGATTATATAGTTGTGTTGATGCGATTTACTTCTTATCTATCCTTGCATGTATGATTTAATTGGACTTGACAAACCCGTGATTTTAGCCTGACAAACTATGATTCATGATTACATCGCATAAAAGGAACCACCTTATTGATTATCTAATTGCCGGAGTAGTTTTATAATCACGAAAATAAGAGGAAGTAAATTCTCATTATCGGGTTCGGAATCCAATCATCACCCTTTGGATTAAGAGACGCTGGTTGTGGCTCGTCCCTTGGGTCGTGATTGTCATTCTAGATCTAGTTGTTGAGGTTCGCAGCCATAGGCACGGCTCAAGGACTAGGTTCACGTACGGTTATTGGAGTTCGCAGCCATAGGCGCGGTTCATTAACTAGTGTAGTTGTCAAGGTTCGCAGCCATAGGCGCGGCTTGAGGACTACATCCCGGAGTCTCTTAAAGGACTCTAGGCACGTTTTTGTATACTCTTATTAGTCAAGGAGAACGCATCCCTTAGCGCGCCTTGCCTAATGAGTGTAGACTCTTAAAGTGCTCAAAATCCGATAGTGTTGGTCCTAAGGTCAAACGCCTCTGTAGGGTTTTGGTTGCGAATACAGAGTGCGAATGTCCCCTTGGTCGGCCTAACAACACATACTTATCAAATTGGATAACCAAAAGAACACGATGAAGTAAACTATAACTGGATATTAAATGGATAACTTGAGCTTGAACAATGAAAAGATAAAACCTTGAAAAACCCAAAAAGACTTCACCTTTTCTTAACTATCACACCCCCAAATCCTAAATCTCTCTGTGGGATCGACTCTCGAGTTCTTGTTTACTCGGGATGAGTAAAGGTCTAAGTATGGGGGGATTTGATACGAGCCAGTTGCGATGGCTTAATCCACGAGATTTAGCACACATTTGGAGGAGTTACGAGCTGAATTAGAGGAGTTGTAATCACCCGAGCCCTAGACAAGCACATTGACTAAATCCGGGTTTTTACACACAATTGAAGAAGAATAGAAGACTAAGAGATCAATTGGCCTATGAAGATAAAGAAAGGCCAGCATCGTAGCCGCGGCTCACGCCATTCACCACGCGACCACGGCTCACACCCACTATCCAGCACATAAGACGCACCCTGCGGCTTCCATCACGTTGCCCGCGGCTAGGAGACGACGTCGTTCCTATCATTCCTCAAGCATCCAAGCACGGTTGTTACAACGGCTTGAGAAGATCACGTCGACCATGCCGAACCGCGCCCCGCGCCCTACAAGACGCTGCCAGCGGCCCACGAAGCCCAGCTCAGAAGACCTAGGGTTCGCCTCTCTATATAAAGAGGCCTTCAACCCTAGTTCGGTGGTCAATTTCATTATTCCGTCTTTCAGTTTCTGAATTTCATTTCTTGCATTATGAGGAGCTAAGCTCCGCGTTGTTGTTTCCCGAATTATGAAGTTTTCGAATAAAGTTTGAAGGTTTGTTAAATGTTCTTATGTTTTTATATTGATTCACACTTTGTTGATGTTGAACGTTCCATGTGCTTCATCACAATTGTTTTGTTACGATTTGGGTCGGCTTGACATCCAAAATATGACTTGATACCCATATTAAACCCTTGAATCACAAAGCAAAATATCAAATAAGGAAACCCTCTTGCCATTTCTTGACTGGTTGCTTTTAATGGATCGGGTATGGACGTTTTCCATTGTGGGATCGGATGCCTATATAATGACTAGCGGATTGAGGCGAACTGGTTGTCATACTCTTCCTAGAATGGTCATAATAGGGATCTAGACTTAACAAAACAATTGTGATGAAGCACATGGAACGTTCAACATCAACAAAGTGTGAATCAATATAAAAACATAAGAACATTTAACATGTAACACCCCCAAAACTTAACCCTTTTGGAAAGGTATTACCGCCAGTGACCCCAGTGTTCCTTACCGAGATCACCCAAGGCTTTACCATAGAAATACAATTTATGAAATGCGATTGATACACAATGATCAAGCATTAAATTCCAAAACATAACATTGTCAAGGAAATAAGAGTTACGGGATTACAACCCAATCCCGAATAGGTCAAAACATAGTTTAAACCAAACACAGCGGAAGACTAAGAAAGTACATTACAATCGGAGTTATTGTCCAAAGGATCATAACATGATTAAAGAAATAATTAAAACATTCAAAAACCACCGCCGACTCCATAGTCCTTCTCATCTTCTGAGCTACTTCTTAACTAATGTGCCGAATCAAACGGATGACACCAGCCAACCATGCAAGGGAAACAATATTGGTTGGTTAGTCTAAATGAATAGACTAGCAAGGGTAAAAAGCAGACTGGTTCGAAGCAGTCATATTAGGTTAGACTCACCGCTTCTCGGATAATAACCGATAACGGTAGTCAACCATCATATTCCTACTGCAATAAACAAGAGATATGCACAAGAGAAGATTCTGGAAGACTGAATCTTCACAGAAATCGACTCGAAAGAAGACTCCAACGAAATGAGTCTTTAAGGAAGTAATGACAAATCTGGAAAGTTACAGAATCATTCAACAATGATTTAAAACTGACTGAGATGCTTCGGTTCACGACCAACCTCATCGCCTACCGCGAATCCAGATTGGAAAGAGAACGTACTACATTCAAGTCAAGACGAGTTTTCCTAGCTGCACTGAACTTAGCTGCACTACTCGCCCAAGGTGTATTAATTATGTGCGTCAAGGTAGCACTTATCTGATTTATGTTTCAAAAACACACATCACGTTATAGACTTTTACATGTGTACCCCACCAGTGGGACGACACATCTTAGTATACGTTTCGTCGAGAGTGACGTATACCGAAAGGTTTGTGACACCAGCTAAGTGTCCTGTCTCTACACACGTGTGTAAGAGACCGATCATGATCTTAGAATGGTATTGGATGGGGATGAGCCACCCCTCTACCAGATTATAAAGAAACGATTGGACAGAGTCCGAGTAATGTTCCTATCTAACAGTGCTAACTAAACAGTTAAAGCACCACCACAGTTATAGGATAAATCCACATAAAGGCCCGAAAGGCGATCACAGATAATAGCGTAGTTCTAACAGATATACAACCTATTATATGATTTTCAAAACAGTTTATCAAAACCGTTTCCAGACAAACAGAATATTCATTCCAAATTAATTACTAAGATAAACTACTGATAATTAATGTAAATATGGAACGAATGAGCAAGAGCGAACCGCCACTTGCCTTACTCCGCAGAATAGTCTAAAGACGTCACTGGATTCCGGGCTCGACGCGGTATAGCTCTGACAGCACAACGACCTTCGAGTCGACCCATAAAAGGAACCCTAAGTTAGATCCGACATAAACAGTACGAATCTAAACACGGCGAAAGAACATGAAAGGAAAGACGTCACGACGACAACCGACCAAGCTAAAGCCACGAAGGCGTTCTGGGCACTGGCGGCGGTCGCCGTTCTTGGCGGCGGTCGTCGTGAAGAACACGGCGGTCGCCGTGAAGAACACGGCGGTCGCCGTAAAGAATACGGCGGTCGCCGTGAAGAACACGGCCGACTGAAACGAGAGAAAACTCACCCCAAAACACGAGTGGTTTGGCCTCCTTCAACTTGCTTTGGCTTCTAACCTCCAAGGCTAACCAAAAGCTTCACAAAGGCACTCTGGAAACACACCAAAGCAACACCGGCGAGACCTCCGGCGAGCACAAGAAAACCGGCGAAAACAAAACTTCGGCGAGAGGCGAATTTGGCAGCGATTCGGGGTTGTAGATGACCCAAAACCCATGCCCAAGCTCACCTATTTATAGGCAAACCCCAAGGAATGAGCTGCAAACCTTCAGACGCGGCAAACGACGCAACGGCGCGCCTCGAACGACGCCGGCGACCATCGGGCAATGCCCACTAGACAATCACGGCGGTCGACGTATTTTTGCCTGCGGCGGGCACACGGCGGTCGCCGTAAATGCGGCGGTCGCCGTTGCTAGGCCTGTCGCGGCCAGCTAGAAGCTGACACGTTGACCTCTCGGGCCCAACCACGGCGGTCGCCGTTTTCCCCTTTTCCCGTCCATTCGGCTTTGAACGAGCTTGACGATAAACCGGGATAAAATTATCATACGCGAACGATAATTAAACTCCAAGGCATGATGTCTGTATATTATTTCACTGAGAAAAATATTACAGATACAAAGCACATTACAGAATGTCTCAAACTACCTGAATTAAATCCGACGTACACAATGGATACTCGGGAAAGTTCCATAATTCCCAAAATAACCTTACAAAATTACGGGGTATCACATAACAAACCTTCAAACTTTATTCGAAAACTTCATAATTCGGGAAAGTGATTTGCCCATTCCGCGCTAACGCATAATCTATTCCGCGCTAACGCATAATCTCCGCCTAGATCCGGATCTAACCTAACCTAGAACATTAAAATTGAAAATACCTGGTCCAAGCAGAAGATACTCGAGAGAAGAAGAAGAAGAAGAAGAGAAAGCCAATCAATCCCGAATACGATTCACGAGCAGAAGAAGAATGGCAAAAAAGAACAGAAGAAAAAGAAGAAGATTTGGGTTAAAGAGGCACCGCGCTAACGCATAATCTATTCCGCGCTAACGCATAATCTCCGCCTAGATCCGGATCTAACCTAACCTAGAACATTAAAATTGAAAATACATGGTCCAAGCAGAAGATACTCGAGAGAAGAAGAAGAAGAAGAAGAAGAAGAAGAAGAAGAAGAAGAAGAAGAAGAAGAAGAAGAAGAAGAAGAAGAAGAAGAAGAAGAAGAAGAAGAAGAAGAAGAAGAAGAAGAAGAAGAAGAAGAAGAAGAAGAAGAAGAAGAAGAAGAAGAAGAAGAAGAAGAAGAAGAAGAAGAAGAAGAAGAAGAAGAAGAAGAAGAAGAAGAAGAAGCCAATCAATCCCGAATACGATTCACGAGCAGAAGAAGAATGGCAAAAAAGAACAGAAGAAAAAGAAGAAGATTTGGGTTAAAGAGGCACCGGCGTTGATTTGGCTGAACGTATAGTGTTGGTCTCCAGGATGGTTTCAGCCCCCCCTATATCGATTCAATTTGCAATCAGCGCTTGAGGAAAACGACGCCGTTTCACTTGAGCAAAACGACGTCGTTTTAATGCTTAATTGAAACGGCGTCGTTTTGCTCAAGCCTGATTCCAATTTGAATTGATTTGGGCCTCCTCCTTCTCCTAAGTCCTACCTCCATTTAGGGTTTCTGCCCAACCCACCAATCCAACTTGATCCAACCCAACCCAACCCAACATTGTAAGTTTATTTTTGGGCTGGGTTAAGTTGGGTTGGATTAAAAAAATCTCGATACTATCAATTTTACATCTAGGATCCAACCCAACCCAACCCAATAACCCATCAAACTTCCAAATCCCTAATCCATACTCTTCAAATCGCGATTCTGAACTGCAGTTCTCTACCAAGCAAAATCAATTCTAGGAAGTTCTCTACCAAGCCGCGATCACGTGGTTCCAACGATTGGTCTTCCACCCATTTCTTCTAACTCAAAGCCCCAAATAACACGTGTATTGGGCCAAATTAAATGAATTTGACCAAATGGGGCTCGGTTGGATAAAAAAGGATGAAATTGGCCAAAGTGATTCAATCGATCCTCGATATAGTGGAATAACAAGTATGAATTGGGTCGATATTGGGTGGAAATATGATCAATTGATTCAATCGGGGTCCAATTGCCCCGATTTGGGCCAAATCAAGTGAATTGCATAATCTCGTGTCGTTTGAATAATATTCTACTACTAGCAATTCATTTATTTTCAACCGATACTTGGTGCATGACGCCCAGACAGACGTGCCCCCGGCCAGAAGGCTTCGGGCACAACTTGCGTTCAAAGACTCGATGGTTCACGAGATTATGCAATTCACACCAAGTATCGCATTTCTCTACGTTCTTCATCGATGCGAGAGCCGAGATATCCGTTGTCAAGAGTCGTTTTTGTTAAGTATAAACGACACGCCGTTGCAGGGCGAGATTCGGAGTACCGGACCGCCCGAGGGGCGCTATTGTTCGTGGTCCTTGGCACAATCCGCCCCGGGTTTGGGTATTCATGTGTCCCTATCCATTCATGAATGTATACAAAGTCAAGTCCTAACTAATTGAAGCGGCTATATTTCACATTCGCATAGGTGGTCTCTTTTTGCCATGCACATGCAGTTGCATTTTTTCAAAAGATCCATTAAGAAGATAACTTCAACCTAACCTTCTTGTAGGTCCGAGCACAACTTTGGGATGAAATATAAATATGTGCTCCAATATCTAAGTGTGGGATTTACAAATTGAATTCAGCCTCTAACGTTGTAGAATAGGGGAATTGGGTGTCCCACCATTAGAGATTTTAATTGGGCTTTTACTCTTATCCCTATCACCGACTTGTGGAACAAGTCCCGAAATAAACAATTTTGACAAATGTCCAACTAGACATTTCTTGTATGTACAATTAGAGATTTTAATTGGGCTTTTACTCCCATCCCTATCACCGACTTGTTGAACAAGTCCCGAAATAAACAATTTCAACAAATGTCTAACTAGACATTTCTTGTACATACGAATCAAAATATAACCCTTTTTAAGGTACATCAATTTCCATTGAATCATTAGCAAAAGCTAATATGCATATTCAAAGCTATGTATATCTAAGTTAGTATCATTACACCCAACTACGGAAAAAATTCCCCGGAAATTGCACGTCAGAAAGACAAGTTTCCAACTATCTTCAGAAGGTGCAATTCAATGATCGTGGGGGGTTGACGGGGTTAGGAATTCCTAGTAAGCACGAGTCAATAGCTCGAACATGAATTCCTAGTAAAATAACAAGTATATATCAGCTCGAAGTTGAATAAAACATCGATGAATGATGCAATTGGGCCTTATTGGGCCCAATCGACCACGTTGGGCCCAAGTAGACTAAATCGATCAAAATGGTCGATTTAGTCTACTTGGGCCCAACGTGGTCGATTGGGCCCAATAAGGCCCAATTGCATCATTCATCGATGTTTTATTCAACTTCGAGCTAATATATACTTGTTATTTTACTAGATCGACTCCCAAGTTGACTAAACCGATCAAAATGGCTTATTGGGACCAATAAGGCCCAATTGCATCATTCATCGATGTTTTATTCAACTTCGAGCGAATATATGTTTTTTTTTAGGCCAGCTAATATATGTTTGTTATTTCAATAGATCGACTCCCAAGTAGACTAAAATCGATCAAAATGGTCGATTGGGCCCTATAAGGCCCAATTGGATCATTTATCGACGTTTTTTTCATGTTCGAGCTAATATATACTTGTTATTTTACTAGATCGACTCCCAAGTAGACTAAAATCGATCAAAATGGTCGATTGGGCCCTATAAGGCCCAATTGGATCATTTATCGACGTTTTATTCATGTTCGAGCTAATATATACTTGCTATTTTACTAGATCGACTCTCAAGTAGACTAAAATCGATCGAAATGGTCGATTGGGCCCAACGTGGCCCAATAAGGCCCAATTGCATCATTTATCGTCATTTTATCAAAATTCGAGCAAATGTATACTTGTATTGAATTGCCTTAAATTTTAATTTTTTAACTATTAATCAATTAAAAATCAAAGGTAAAATGAAAAAAAGAGAAAAAAAGAGGTGAAAAATACTTAATATGATATTTATTATTAGAAAAAATTTAGAAGCTAAAATGATATTTAATTATCGAAGGAGGGAGTTTATATTTTAGAAAGAGAATATTTATATATGTGAAGTTTCTTGATTTGGTTTTACTTCGCACTTTTTACATGAATTAGCATATTTATCGATTTAAAAAATATTGAAGTAACATATATACCCTAAAAGTTACATCATGTTTTCTAAACACCCTTATGTATAGATTCTGGGTAAATCAATATAAATAATTGAAAGATATATACTCTTTCCTCTTTTAATTAATTGTTCCCGTTTTTAATTAATTGTCTTTTTAAGTATTAGCACTAGGATTGAAAAATATACAAAATTGAAATATATACTCCCTCCATTTTTGATTAATTATCATTTTAAGTATTAGCATTAGAATTAAGAAATATTAATGAACATCTTGAAATCATCTTTGACCAGATAAAAAAGCTTTTTAATTAATTCAAAGGAAGTCAATAGCCTACTTCAATTGGTCGAAAAAAAGAAACATCACAAACATGTCAGATAAAACAAAATTAGATAGAATACTCATACAAATGAGCAGCATAATGTTGAACAAGAATCCACATCAAACACAAAGAAATTGTTCTTAATAGAGAAGCAAACATAGAATCCTCATAAAAAGTTGCATCACCCGGAGAGGTCAGATATCTTCAAAACATCATCCAAATTCTCCTTGCATTTCATAGAATCACTGCTCCCTCGTCTGCCTTGCCTGCCTCGGCTGCCTTCACCCTTGCACTGGCTAACTTCATCCTCGCACTCATTTACTATTATAATACCCCTATCATCAAGCTATAAGGAACCTCTGTCACACAAGTCCTCAAAAACAATTTCAATATTTCTTTTCAAATCCTGATTGTGTAACCAAGGCAAGTTGGGATCATCAATATATGCTTTACGGTAGTAGGAGACAATCTGAAGCATACTTTTCTTTGTTGGCGGCAAAACATTTGTAGGCCTAGACAGTTCATTGGCAATTGCAAGCCACAAATCATCATTAGACCAATCTCCAAATTTATTCTTATAGATTCCTTTATACAATCGGGCTTGTGATAGCTCTAAAAACAGAGCATTTGGATCTACTAAAGCCTCCTGTAAGTTAGAAGAAAGCAACGTTAGTTAGTGCCAATATCCAACGACAAAAACTAGTTAGTTAGTTAAACAATAAGCTTTTGTAGGTTTATAGAGAGAAAAAAAAAAGCAAAAGCAATTTGAATTTGTTGGTAAAATGCATTTGAGTCAAACTCAACCAATAAAGCATAATAGTAGTGAAATCAAGCAGGAGATTACAAACGAAATTAAGGAAGTAAAAGGGTCTTATCCATATTGTAGGTTTGTAAAAGAAGAGGCAAGATTGGTAATAAATTGATGACTAAAAGGGTCTTAATTCCAAATCTTGCCTCTTCTTAATTCCACAGACTGGTTTTCATATTGTCCAGAGTAGGTGTTTCTAAAAATGTAAACAATTGATCCAGCAATTCATAATTTTAAGACAGCGCATCAAGCCTAAAAGTCCATTACATTCTGCTCGTACTGCCATTACAGCATCGTCCGTCAAAATAGTTAATAAATTGATGACTGAAAAACCAAGACCATTTTCAAACATTGAAATTGAAAAACTGAGTCCTAAAATCAACTAATAGTGTTTTATCTATTCCAATCCTCAGCCTAACCTCTTGAATTAAACCTGATAATAACATTTTCCCTATTCACGAAATTTCAAGAAATTCGGATTTTCAACTACAAGTCCATTACTTGATTCATAGATACATCGACCGAAACTTTTTCTTCTGCCTCTACTAGTTCTAGATCCACTATATGCAACTAAAAATTGGGAAAGAATAAAATCAGAGTATATAATCACAGCTAATGTCTAGATTAAAAATAATAAAATCAGAGTTGGTCCAACATCACGTCTAATTAGAGTGATGACTAACAAGTAATGACCATAACTAGAGTGATGAACGTGATTTAAACATTAACTGTTGACTAACAAATTATTAGAGTGATGAACACGATTTAAACATTAACTGTTGATCTAATAGGTTTTTTAATCAAAAACTTATTCCACAAAAATCAGAAACGTTATGCACACAGTTTAAGACTTAGAGAGTTGCAGAAACAGCTCAGAAATTGGAATTTATGTGGATGCCTGGAAAAATTAAGAACTAAAATCAATTGCATATTAAAACGGAATCCTTGTCAGCCAAAAGCTCCTTGTTTGAGGCAAGAAATGAACTCAGTCAATTAAAAATGACATCTCAATTAGAGATGTCATGAACTTGTCCCTGCTCTAACGATTATCAATTTGCTTTCTTTAAGGCATACAAAGCTAAATTATAAAACCAGATTGCTTAACAAGGATTCCCTAATTAAGCCAACATGATTTACTTTCTTAAACATAGCCTTAGCAACCTAGTCATAATAGAAAAGTCTATAAAATCAGCATAAGCTGTGAAAATTATTAATCAAGCACACTGCAAACTATTCATAAACTAAACAAAATAAACAACAAAGCATTACCATCAGCAAGAAAACAGGTTATTCTAGAAGCACCGGTTCATCGAAAAAGGGTCTTTAACTTGCAAAAGAGAAATTGACTGTTGCACCAGAGTAGTACCTCAAAAAGGGGGGAAACAACTCATACACCTCTTCAATTCCTCTTAAATCAGCTAATGCAATAAAGGATTCAGTACATAAAACATTCAACTGGAGACTAAAATGGGGGAAAATAATGCATAAACATTGTCTCAATTCCGTTCGAATCAATTCAACAAAAGATTAAGCATATGAAACACTCAATCGAAGATATACCCATACAACTAATAATCAACAGGGCCAGCTGTTCCAGCTAATATGAGTTTCAGTAACCATCAAACTTTCCTGGAAGGTGCGTAATTCAAGGGAAATAAGAGTTATAGTGAATAGAACAATCAGCACATACATCTTCGTTGGGAGTTTCATGGTAGTTTTGTCAAATTACATGGATTTATCTTAACAATCAAGCATGCATACCATTTTTTATGAGTTTAGTAAACTGTACTTTCCTAAATCCTACACCCAACACAACAATTCTTATAATAACAAATCAAGCCCGACATTTCAAAAAAAGTAAGAACCCTAAATCCCAAATTAGATCATAAGTTGGAAAAATAAGAGGTATGTGAAGGATAAGAACAAACCGTCATGATAGTTAACACTGGCCTTCTCTTTCTCTGACTCTCAGCAGCTTCCCCTTCTCTTTTTCTTTTTGTTGAACTCAGAATTGTGATACAGGAGGTTTCCGATTCCATGGCAGAGAAGAAATAAAATGGCGAAGAGACCCAGAATTGTGCTACTGAGACTAGGTGAAAGATTGAAGAGACTCAGCAATTAAACCCTTGAATCACTTTATAAGAAGTGAGGCAGTGGGCAGTGGTAATTTGACGGAAACAAGCTTCGGGCATTGAAGACTATCTTATAAAGTGATATGGGTGAGTTTATTTGAAGGAGTAATATTTTATGTATAATAAAATTAAAAATATATATATAATTTTATAAAGAATTTAACACAATGAAAATGAAAACTACGTACAGAACAGTGCAAATGCCAACAAATAATTCGTAAGATTTAATGAAATGATGAATAATTATTAAATAAAATTGTGATATAGGGTAAACAAAAATACTATTAGCGTTTTGTTATCGTACTTCATTCGTTTAATTATATAACGTATGAGTATTATTTGAAGATACAAAAAACGCTAAATTTGTTAAACTTTATTTTGTAAAGAAGTTATTTAAATATCTAAGTTCATACAAATAATATTGTATAGTTTAATTATAATAGGCCTTTTTGCAGGAAACCACCCTTTATATGTCCGAATTTGCACAAAACCACCCTTTATATCAAAAATTATTTTAAACCACCCATTTTTGCTCCCTCGTTAACCAAAAGCCACCCAGGCACTGTTACCGTCAACTTTTCCGTTTAAAATATTACGAAATTGCCATTGTCTTAAGGAAATTACACTTGTCCCCCTCAAGTTTTCAATTCATGGCAAAAATGCCCTCTTCCACTTTTAACAAATTACAAAAGTTGTCCAAATTAATATATTAAATTTATAATATTTATTTTAACCCAAAATTAATTTATATAAAATCTAATTTAATTTTGTATATATTAAATTTCGATATAAGGGGTTAAAATAAATATTAAATTATATAAAATCTAATATAATTTTGTATACAAAATTTATCATATGTTAAATTTAATAAATAATAAGTATTAAATTATATAAAATAATAAATATTAAATTTCGATATAAGGGGTTAAAATAAATAATAAATATTAAATTATATAAAATCTAATCTAATTTTGTATATAAAATCTAATCTAATTTTTTATACAAAATCTAATCTAATTTTATATAAAATATAATTTAATTTTGTATACAAAATTAAATTATATAAAATCTAATCTAATTTAATTTTATATAAATTAATTTTGGGTTAAAGTAAAATATTATAAATTTAATATATTAATTTGGACAACTTTTGCAATTTGTTAAAAGTGGAAGAGGGCATTTTTTCCACGAAAAAAGTAGGGCTAAATTGATAAGAAAAATAACCTAAGCTTATTTTATCATATGTTAAATTTTATATAAATTAATTTTGGGTTAAAATAAATATTATAAATTTAATATATTAATTTGGATAACTTTTGTAATTTGTTAAAAGTGGAAGATGGCATTTTTTCCACGAAACAAGTAGGGCTAAATTGATAAGAAAAATAACCTAAGCTTATTTTATCATATGTTAAATTTTATATAAATTAATTTTGGGTTAAAATAAATATTATAAATTTAATATATTAATTTGGATAACTTTTGTAATTTGTTAAAAGTGGAAGAGGGCATTTTTGCCACGAATCAAAAACTTGAGGGGCACAAGTGTAATTTTCTTAAGACAATGGCAATTTCGTAATATTTTAAACGTAAAAGTTGACGGTAACAGTGCCTGGGTGGCTTTTGGTTAACGGAGGAGCAAAAATGGGTGGTTTAAAATAATTTTCGATATAAAGGGTGGTTCCGTGCAAATTCGGACATATAAAGGATGGTTTCCTGCAAAAAGGCCATTATAATAAACGTAGAGTGTTTAATTTCTAGAGCAAGAATACTCTCATTCAGCTTTCCTATACATGCTACACTCCCTCCTTTGCCTACCTCTAATTAGAGGTAACAATTGAATTCTTGTCTACCTCTAATTAGTGCAAACCTCTTCTAAATTTTCAAGAAATGGAATATACATGTCGTCTGCTACATGGCCATTTGCAGCCGTGGCGATGAAGCACTCAACTATGGCAATATAAAGTTTAACAAATTTAGCATTTTTTTTTTCCGGTCTTAACCGAAACCGAACCGAATATAGCCGAAGCCGAAGCCAAACCGACCATATTCGTTTCGGTTTTCAATTCCAAGAAAAGGTCACATTTCGGTTTTGTTCGGTTCTGTTCGATGAACACTCATTCATAAAACAAATAGTAACATCATCATACAAGAGTTTGCCTTTAAAAAAAAAAACTAGAGGTCAATATGCATACTTTTCATCAGAGAACATAAATCTTATGGATTCCCTTCTAGTGTAATTTTTCGATCATTCCTTTCAAAAGTAGCCTTCACAATATTGGATGAAGTTAATCCTTTAGAAAGTGACAGAGATCGACGCATCAAATATGCTTCTACTGCCTCCTCATACGATTTAAACCCCTTGTAAGAAGCACCGGGATATCCTTGAACTTGATCGTTGCACTTTGCCCAATTATCATAGATCCCAGGTTCGCGCCCAACCCAGACGACATAATGTGAATATGCCATCTGTTAAACAAAAGCATATATCCAAAGAAAGATAAAATGCACCAAAACCATATCAGAGTCATCAGGTTAGATACTCCACCAAAACCATATCAGATAAAATGCACCAAAAACATTAAGAAAGATTAACTAACAAGAGCACCACCAAGTTTCGGATACCAATCTATTGTATCCTGCTCAGGACACCAGTACAGCTAACAAGAAAGATACAAAGTAGCAAATTCTATTTCATTCATAAGATGCTTCAGTTACAAAACAGACCACTACTTATATAGTAGTGTCAATTAAGTATTATAATGGTCAATTAAATATGTTTTGCTATTCATAAGTGACCATGACACAATCATAATATGCCATATCATCAACTAGACACAAGTATCAAAAATCACGATCAAGGCAGAGCCATGAAGGCCATTAAAACACTCTCTTTTATAAAAAAAAAATAAAGGCCATGAATGTTTTCAATATCAGTAGGCATGGAAGGAACACTATCAACATCAACAGATTCAGCAAGAATATCAGCATTACTAATCAGATTCAATATCAATAGCCAAAGAAGACTCAACGCTTGAACTACATAAGCTCTGTTTGGTATGACTGTGTCTGATTGAGGCTGTGTCTGAAATGGTAACTTATGTGTCTGAAACTGAAGTGTCTGAAATAAGCTGGGAGCTGAATGTGTCTATGTCTGAAACTGAATATCTGAAAAAGCAGTTTGGTATGGAGAGTCTGAAATGGTCTAAAAATACTATAAAATACCCAACCTGCCCCTAACTAACTACCCCTCCCATACTTTTAATTTCAGCCACGAAATTAGAGTTATAATTAGCTTATGTAGGAATTTAACCCACATCCACGCACTAATAGCACGTTGCTCTCCCATTGAGCTAATAGGCTTGGATCTAAGTCATAAAAAATAAATTCCAGGGCAAAACTAGTACGTGATCCATAATCACCAACAAAATCAACAAAACAGCAAAACAACAACGAATAAAACTGAAAATTCAGCAAAGAAACAAACAACAAAAAGTAGTAAATATCATCACATATGCAAACATAGAGACCAATGGTTAGATACTCCAAAACCATATCAGAGTCATCAGGTTAGATACTCCAAAACTTAAGTTAAAGAGTATGGTTGTGGATTCTTGGACCTGATTTAAGAGCTTGGACTGATTGTATAGATTCTAAATATTGTGTAGTTTGCTAATGTCACTGTCACATTGGTAGTGATTAATTGCTACATTAGTGCAATTGTTGAGTAGCTCTAACTTGTTTGGACTGGGTATGTTATCATAACTATCTTTTGAACTGATATTGGGGAATTTATTAGTAAGAGTTTATGCTAACACATCGAACAAAATCTCCTAAACAGAACACTCTGAAATGCAAATGCAGTAAAGATCTACTTGAAATGTTTTTAGTGCATTCGGATGAACACTTTGTTAAGAGTAATAGACAGCTCCAAAACTGTTTGAGCACATTACACTCTCCGCAGCCATAATCAGAACTCAAATTGATCCATTAGAACAACGAATTGAATGTCAACACTCACTTGACAACCATAATCAACATACTGCAATTGCAAGGCAGCTTTGCAAGATACTTATATAGTTTGATATACTTACATGATTGAAGCAATATGCAAGCCCGTCTGTCGCTACCTTCGTCCATGACCCGTCGTCGACACTGCACCAACAGGAGAGAAGCAAACAGAATTTTAGGATTAGGGTTCGACGAAATCGAAATTATGAATTAGGGTTGGAAGCTAAGGATAGAAATTAGGAATTAGGGTTAGGAATTAGGCTTCGAAATTGAAGAAGAGCCATTAGGGTTCGGATTATACAAGGAGGAAGACGAAAATTAGAGGATTGCTCGAAACCTTACATGTGGAAGATGAACGCTTCAGCACGAAGACGGCATGGCCGACTCTTCAGCAAGACGAAGGTGATGATAGCTGAACGAAGAACGAAGGAGCACTTGTTGGGATGGCTGCTGAACGAAGAACGAAGAAGCTAGGGATGAAGAAAGTGAAGTGATGAACGACGAATCTCAATGGCATCGGATGTAATTAACCCTGGGTTCAACATAAGTCTTTTCTATTTTTGGACTGAATTGGGCTTTTTTTATCTATTTTATATATTCTATATCAGATATTATTTAGTATAAATTGCTATTTATAAACGGAATGGAATAATAATAAACGGAATGGAATAATCCAACTGTAAATATTAATTATATTATTATTTTTTACATATAATTAAGTTATAAATAATATTATAGCATTTTTAAGAGAGTTTATTAATATAATAGTGAAGAGACCAATTGTCATTAGAAGCATACTGTGTTTGAGCTCTCTAAAAACAAAAACAACACAATCGAATATTATAACTCCTATATTTGATCAAGTTTAAACTTCTTTATGTAAGTATACTCAGCTCCCTGAGCTCTATCAAGGCCGTTGTTTGTTACAATTCTTGTATATAAGTGTTGGAACGTTATAGGTGGGTCGGTGATAGAAGGACAACTCCACAAGCATGAATGAAATAAGCAATTTATATAGAATAAATTATTAGTTGAGGTGTTACGATTGTTCAGAATGAGAGGCATGTATATATCATTCTTTCCAACACCGGTGTTCTCCGCAACCGAAAACTTTCATCCCGAGTACACATATGAAGGCTCCTCCTCAAGAACCAGAATCCCTTGAATGACGGAGGTCGTGGAGGGACGGTATTAACATGGAGCTCTAAATGGGTCAAGTTTGACTTAAATACAGCCTAGATCTCAATCCATAGTGAGAATCCAACGTTTATAACAACCAGCTAGGACTCGTTCTTCTGAAGGCCGTCAAAACCACGTCGTTTTAACTATATCATCCTTTTCTCTACCATAGAACTGTGTGGTTTTAAGGTTATCGAATTGACCATAATGGGCCGAAATGCATTTCACAGAACAGAACGTCGGTGAAAACACTCTATATCAGAAGGAATTAGACTCGTTTCTCCCGATTCTTCACAAATCGTCCGAATTCGAGACCTATTTATCGAATTGGGCGAAATTGGAATCCAACTGGTGAATTTGATCTTCAATTGGGTCAATTGGACTGTATTAGAGAATAAATGCCTATGATTTGACTTGATTCGGAGTCCGATTGAAGGAATTAGACTCGTTTCCCTCGATTTTTCACAAATCATCCGAATCCGATACCTATTTGTCGAATTGGGCCAAATTGGAATCCGATTGATGCAATTGATCTTCAAATGGGTCAATTGTACTGTATTAGAGAATAAATAACTTTAATTTGACTTAATTCGGAGTCTGATTGAAGGAATTATACTCGTTTCTCTTGATTCTTCACAAATCTTCCGAATTCGAGACCTATTTGTCAAATTGGGCCAAATTGGAATCCGATTAATGCAATTTTTCTTCAATTGGGTCAATTCGACTGTATTAGAGATTAAATGCCTTTGATTTGACATACATGCCTCTCATATCTTCCTTTCATACAAAGATAGTGCATCAATGTATTCTTTGAGGGAAGGATCCAAGATAGTGCATCAACGTATTCTCGAGGGAAGGATCCAAGGGAAGCCCTTCGATTCATATCCGAGTCATTCTAATCAATTTAATTGGCCTAATTTGGCCCAATTCGCTCGATTTGGCCAAATTGGCAGATTCTTCACAAATCGTGTGAATTCGAGACCTATTTGTCGAATTTGGCCAAATTGGAATCTGATTAATGCAATTTTTCATCAATTGGGTCAATTGTACTATATTAGAGAATAAATGCCTTTCATTTGACTTGATTCGGAGTCCGATTGAAGGAATTAGACTCGTTTCCCCCGATTCTTCACAAATCGTCTGAATTCGAGGCCTATTTGTCGAATTGGACCAAATTGGAATCTGATTGATACAATTGATCTTCAATTGAGTCACTTGGACTGTATTAGAGAATAAATGCCTATAATTTGACTTGATACGGAGTCTGATTGAAGGAATTATACTCGTTTCCCTCGATTTTACACAAATCATCCAAATTCGATACCTATTTGTCAAATTGGGCCAAATTGGAATCCGATTGATGCAATTGATCTTCAAATGGGTCAATTGTACTGTATTAGAGAATAAATAACTTTAATTTGACTTAATTCGGAGTCCGATTGAAGGAATTAGACTCGTTTCTCCTGATTCTTCACAAATCTTCCGAATTCGAGACCTATTTGTCAAATTGGGCCAAATTGGAATCCGATTAATGCATCTTTTCTTCAATTGGGTCAATTGGACTGTATTAGAGATTAAATGCCTTTGATTTGACATACATGCCTCTCATATCTGCCTTTCATACAAAGATAGTGCATCAATGTATTCTTTGAAGGAAGGATCCAAGATAGTGCATCAACGTATTCTCGAGGGAAGGATCCAAGGGAAGCCCTTCGATTCATATCCGAGTCATTCTAATCAAGTTAATTGACCCAATTTTGCCCAATTCACTCGATTTGGGCAAATTGGCCGATTCTTCACAAATCGTCCGAATTCGAGACCTATTTGTCGAATTTTGCCAAATTGGAATCTGATTAATGCAATTTTTATTCAATTGGGCCAATTTTACAATATTAGAGAATAAATGCCTTTGATTTGACTTGATTCGGAGTCCGATTGAAGGAATTAGACTCGTTTCCCCCGATTCTTCACAAATCGTCCGAATTCGAGGCCTATTTGTCGAATTGGACCAAATTGGAATCTGATTGATGCAATTGATCTTCAATTGAGTCAATTGGACTGTATTAGAGAATAAATGCCTATAATTTGACTTGATTCGGAGTCCGATTGAAGGAATTAGACTCGTTTCCCTCGATTTTTCACAAATCATCCGAATTCGATACCTATTTGTCGAATTGGGCCAAATTGGAATCCGATTGATGCAATTGATCTTCAAATGGGTCAATTGTACTGTATTAGAGAATAAATAACTTTAATTTGACTTAATTCGGAGTCCGGTTGAAGGAATTAGACTCGTTTCTCCTGATTCTTCACAAATCTTCCGAATTCGAGACCTATTTGTCAAATTGAGCCAAATTGGAATCCGATTAATGCAATTTTTCTTCAATTGGACTGTATTAGAGAATAAATGGCTTTGATTTGACATATATGCCTCTCATATCTGTCTTTCATACAAAGATAGTGCATCAATGTATTCTTTGAGGGAAGGATCCAAGATAGTGCATAAGCGTATTCTCGAGGGAAGGATACAAGGGAAGCCCTTCGATTCATATCCGAGTCATGCTAATCAAGTTAATTGGCCCAATTTTGCCCAATTCGCTCGATTTGGCCAAATTGGCCGATTCTTCACAAATCGTCCGAATTCGAGACCTATTTGTCGAATTTGGCCAAATTTGGAATCCGATTAATGCAATTTTTCTTCAATTGGGTCAATTGAAGAAAAATTGCATTCTAAGTCCCCATGATCCGCTGACCTTGTTGGCGAGATATACCACATATCCATGAGCAAAAAGGTAGAAAATCAAATAAAAATAAGAAAAACCCAAAAAGCCCCAAAAGATTTCTTTTTAGCCTAACCCAAACTAGCCCTATATATAATCTGTCTCCCCAACATTCGGTGTACCCAAATCCCCGAACCAAATTGGCAGATTCTTCACAAATCGTCCGAATTCGAGACCTATTTGTCGAATTTGGCCAAATTGGAATCTGATTAATGCAATTTTTCATCAATTGGGTCAATTGTACTATATTAGAGAATAAATGCCTTTCATTTGACTTGATTCGGAGTCCGATTGAAGGAATTAGACTCGTTTCCCCTGATTCTTCACAAATCGTCTGAATTCGAGGCCTATTTGTCGAATTGGACCAAATTGGAATCTGATTGATACAATTGATCTTCAATTGAGTCACTTGGACTGTATTAGAGAATAAATGCCTATAATTTGACTTGATACGGAGTCCGATTGAAGGAATTAGACTCGTTTCCCTCGATTTTACACAAATCATCCAAATTCGATACCTATTTGTCAAATTGGGCCAAATTGGAATCCGATTGATGCAATTGATCTTCAAATGGGTCAATTGTACTGTATTAGAGAATAAATAACTTTAATTTGACTTAATTCGGAGTCCGATTGAAGGAATTAGACTCGTTTCTCCTGATTCTTCACAAATCTTCCGAATTCGAGACCTATTTGTCAAATTGGGCCAAATTGGAATCCGATTAATGCATTTTTTCTTCAATTGGACTGTATTAGAGATTAAATGCCTTTGATTTGACATACATGCCTCTCATATCTGCCTTTCATACAAAGATAGTGCATCAATGTATTCTTTGAAGGAAGGATCCAAGATAGTGCATCAACGTATTCTCGAGGGAAGGATCCAAGGGAAGCCCTTCGATTCATATCCGAGTCATTCTAATCAAGTTAATTGACCCAATTTTGCCCAATTCGCTCGATTTGGGCAAATTGGCCGATTCTTCACAAATCGTCCGAATTCGAGACCTATTTGTCGAATTTTGCCAAATTGGAATCTGATTAATGCATTTTTTCTTCAATTGGGCCGATTTTACAATATTAGAGAATAAATGCCTTTGATTTGACTTGATTCGGAGTCCGATTGAAGGAATTAGACTCGTTTCCCCCGATTCTTCACAAATCGTCCGAATTCGAGTCCTATTTGTCGAATTGGACCAAATTGGAATCTGATTGATGCAATTGATCTTCAATTGAATCAATTGGACTGTATTAGAGAATAAATGCCTATAATTTGACTTGATTCGGAGTCCGATTGAAGGAATTAGACTCGTTTCCCTCGATTTTTCACAAATCATCCGAATTCGATACCTATTTGTCGAATTGGGCCAAATTGGAATCCGATTGATGCAATTGATCTTCAAATGGGTCAATTGTACTGTATTAGAGAATAAATAACTTTAATTTGACTTAATTCGGAGTCCGGTTGAAGGAATTAGACTCGTTTCTCCTGATTCTTCACAAATCTTCCGAATTCGAGACCTATTTGTCAAATTGAGCCAAATTGGAATCCGATTAATGCAATTTTTCTTCAATTGGGTCAATTGGACTGTATTAGAGAATAAATGGCTTTGATTTGACATACATGCCTCTCATATCTGTCTTTCATACAAAGATAGTGCATCAATGTATTCTTTGAGGGAAGGATCCAAGATAGTGCATAAGCGTATTCTCGAGGGAAGGATCCAAGGGAAGCCCTTCGATTCATATCCGAGTCATGCTAATCAAGTTAATTGGCCCAATTTTGCCCAATTTGCTCGATTTGGCCAAATTGGCCGATTCTTCACAAATCGTCCGAATTCGAGACCTATTTGTCGAATTTGGCCAAATTGGAATCCGATTAATGCAATTTTTCTTCAATTGGGTCAATTGAAGAAAAATTGCATTCTAAGTCCCCACGATCCGCTGACCTTGTTGGCGAGATATACCACATATCCATGAGCAAAAAGGTAGAAAATCAAATAAAAATAAGAAAAACCCAAAAAGCCCAAAAAGATTTCTTTTTAGCCTAACCCAAACTAGCCCTATATATAATCTGTCTCCCCAACATTCGGTGTACCCAAATCCCCGAACCAAATTGGCAGATTCTTCACAAATCGTCCGAATTCGAGACCTATTTGTCGAATTTGGCCAAATTGGAATCTAATTAATGCAATTTTTCATCAATTGGGTCAATTGTACTATATTAGAGAATAAATGCCTTTCATTTGACTTGATTCGGAGTCCGATTGAAGGAATTAGACTCGTTTCCCCCGATTCTTCACAAATCGTCTGAATTCGAGGCCTATTTGTCGAATTGGACCAAATTGGAATATGATTGATACAATTGATCTTCAATTGAGTCACTTGGACTGTATTAGAGAGTAAATGCCTATAATTTGACTTGATACGGAGTCCGATTGAAGGAATTAGACTCGTTTCCCTCGATTTTACACAAATCATCCAAATTCGATACCTATTTGTCAAATTGGGCCAAATTGGAATCCGATTGATGCAATTGATCTTCAAATGGGTCAATTGTACTGTATTAGAGAATAAATAACTTTAATTTGACTTAATTCGGAGTCCGATTGAAGGAATTAGACTCGTTTCTCCTGATTCTTCACAAATCTACCGAATTCGAGACCTATTTGTCAAATTGGGCCAAATTGGAATCCGATTAATGCAATTTTTCTTCAATTGGGTCAATGGGACTGTATTAGAGATTAAATGCCTTTGATTTGACATACATGCCTCTCATATCTGCCTTTCATACAAAGATAGTGCATCAATGTATTCTTTGAAGGAAGGATCCAAGATAGTGCATCAACGTATTCTCGAGGGAAGGATCCAAGGGAAGCCCTTCGATTCATATCCGAGTCATTCTAATCAAGTTAATTGACCCAATTTTGCCCAATTCGCTCGATTTGGGCAAATTGGCCGATTCTTCACAAATCGTCCGAATTCGAGACCTATTTGTCGAATTTTGCCAAATTGGAATCTGATTAATGCAATTTTTCTTCAATTGGGCCAATTTTACAATATTAGAGAATAAATGCCTTTGATTTGACTTGATTCGGAGTCCGATTGAAGGAATTAGACTCGTTTCCCCTGATTCTTCACAAATCGTCCGAATTCGAGGCCTATTTGTCGAATTGGACCAAATTGGAATCTGATTGATGCAATTGATCTTCAATTGAGTCAATTGGACTGTATTAGAGAATAAATGCCTATAATTTGACTTGATTCGGAGTCCGATTGAAGGAATTAGACTCGTTTCCCTCGATTTTTCACAAATCATCCGAATTCGATACCTATTTGTCGAATTGGGCCAAATTGGAATCCGATTGATGCAATTGATCTTCAAATGGGTCAATTGTACTGTATTAGAGAATAAATAACTTTAATTTGACTTAATTCGGAGTCTGGTTGAAGGAATTAGACTCGTTTCTCCTGATTCTTCACAAATCTTCCGAATTCAAGACCTATTTGTCAAATTGAGCCAAATTGGAATCCGATTAATGCAATTTTTCTTCAATTGGGTCAATTGGACTGTATTAGAGAATAAATGGCTTTGATTTGACATACATGCCTCTCATATCTGTCTTTCATACAAAGATAGTGCATCAATGTATTCTTTGAGGGAAGGATCCAAGATAGTGCATAAGCGTATTCTCGAGGGAAGGATCCAAGGGAAGCCCTTCGATTCAAATCCGAGTCATGCTAATCAAGTTAATTGGCCCAATTTTGCCCAATTCGCTCGATTTGGCCAAATTGGCCGATTCTTCACAAATCGTCCGAATTCGAGACCTATTTGTCGAATTTGGCCAAATTGGAATCCGATTAATGCAATTTTTCTTCAATTGGGTCAATTGAAGAAAAATTGCATTCTAAGTCCCCACGATCCGCTGACCTTGTTGGCGAGATATACCACATATCCATGAGCAAAAAGGTAGAAAATTAAATAAAAATAAGAAAAACCCAAAAAGCCCAAAAAGATTTATTTTTAGCCTAACCCAAACTAGCCCTATATATAATCTGTCTCCCCAACATTCGGTGTACCCAAATCCCCGAACTTCACACCCCTCAAAGCTCCATTGGAAGCCCGGAACTTTCCTCACACACTGACGCCGACGCCGCCTGCGAAACGGAAAACGCCCCCAGCGCCCATCCAGTTCCTGCTGCTACGCCGCCGTCTTCACCACCATCACATCGCACCATCATCCACGCCATCACTGAGAAAACCGGTAACTTTCTGAACATAATTTCCATTCAAACTGAGTTTGCACTTCTGCAGATTCCCTGAGTTCGATAATTCAGAGATCGGAGTATATCCTGGGAGAAAAAGGCGAAAGCTTTGATGACGCATCGCAGCATCCATAACGCCCCCAGCGTTACCCTTGCCGCGCCCCGCATTTTTGGCGAAGTCCAGACCCTTTTTCCCGAAGCCGAGACGCCACCCGCGTGATACATACCGCGCCCCGCGTCCACTTTTCTGGAGAGCCGAACCTTACCTGGTTCGAGAGTGATAAAGTGTACCCTTCCTTCGTCTATGATGAGTACCACAATTGTCAGAAGAGAGAAGAGGTGGACCACCAAGGAAAGGGACTTGATCAAGAAGTTGAAAGCCATCGACAAGCTCGTTGTACCGAGCAACGTTACAAGCTGGTTAGCTTTGTCGCAGATGGGCTTTGACGGGACCTTGAGCAAGTTGTTCGACCATGGAGGTCTAGGAGGCTTCTTGGAGATCAAGAACCCATGCCTCGCATCGTTCGCTATTGCATTCGTCACATCCTTTGTCCCTAAATATCATGTCAATGAGGCAGGGAACAAAGAGGTGGTATCATGCACTTTCGGCTACGAGAAGGCCGAATACGAGGTACTGATAGCCTTACTCAGAGAGAGCCTAGGAGTCACGAAGGATCCCACACTAGGATGGTCTTCCATCCCAGCTTCTGAGCCGCTTGAGTTTTGGAGGTTGGCCACAAAAGAGGAGTTTCGGTCGGGTAACGAGAACAACAGCCGGATTACACATCCACCATTAAGGTTGGCGTGCAAGTTGCTCACTACGAACATCCTTGGTCACTCGAACGTCAACCGATTGTATCAGAACGATTGGTGTTACACTTGGTGCCTTACACCACAGTCGAGTATTACTCCTTGCTGGGTGTCCTTGTTTATCCAGAGCTTACTGAGGGTACAGGACCTTTCGAAAGGTCGGATGATCCACCACTGCACGGTGTTAGGCTCCATAGCCAATCTCTGCGAGATTTCCTTGCAGAAGGAATAAACTCACATCATTCACCAAAATAATACTTCAACGAGTTTACTAAGAAATAAGGGAGATTAGCCCTCAAATTTAAACACATGTTGAAGGAGCGTTACATAAAATTGATGGAGAAGTAATGAAAGATGCAATTGACCACAATAAACTCAATTTTGTAACGTTCAAAAAGGGAGAATGTGAGAGCCCCAGAACTACATTAAATTAAGGAGTTACGAAGGAGGGTTTAAGAAAAGAGAAAATAAAAAAGTTGATTTTGAAGCTATTAACTATGTTAAAAAAAAACTCCATTTTATATGTATTAGATTATGTATTTTTTAAAATTGGCCTAAATGATTTAGACATAAAAACTCTAAATGGGTCAAGTTCTGCTTAATTGAACAAATGTGGCCCGATAATAAAATGACCCAATAACAAATATGGCCCACTAACTTAATTGCCTAATACAAACAAATCGAAGCTGCCCAGATCGAAGCTGCCTCAGACTCGCGCTCACCTCAGACTCCAGATCGAAGCTGCCCCTCCTTCTCTTCTCCGGCGTGGGCTCTTTTCCGGTGTGTGTCTTCGGATTCCAGATCTCAGATTTCTAGCCCCTTCCTCTCTTCACTAAAGAATCTGCTCTTTGAGGTTTCTAACGTTTCCAGCCCCTCCCTCTCAGATTGCTACCTTTCTTTCAATTTTCTATAAAACTAGGGTTTAGGGTTTATAAACTACCCCATCTTTGGCGAATTCTGAGAAGCAGCAATGCATGCATCCCATTAATTCATTGGTTGAATAGATTATTCTTAATCTGAATTAGCTGGCCATTGGACTCCCTTAAGATTGTCGCTTCAGTTTAGTTTGAATATTTTGAATGTGGTGCGGCTGCCCATGCACTACTACATGCTTCCTTGAACATTCAAAATATTTAAATTGAAATCTTGAATTGATGAAATTGGGGATTTATCATGAATTGATGAAATTGGGGATTTATAATGAAATTGGGATTGGAATTATGAAATTGGGATTATTTACAGGCATCAATTGGGATTGGAATTATGAAATTGGGATTTATAATTTGCTATGTAGATTTTTCCGACTGTTGGAATTTTGTGTTCTCTGGATAATCTTCGTTTATGCTATGAGTTATATTTCTTCGTTTGATATGTTTGTTTTCAAAATTCGTGCTTCGCTTTTAAAATTCTGATTCTGTTTATAAGGTTGATGTCAATTAAATTGTCTTAATTTGATGAAATCTTATTCATAATTGCACTTCATATGATTCTTTATGTCTCTCAGATGTCTCGTGTTTGCACACATATGTTTATGCTCAAGGGTTTTGTTGTTGGAGATGATGTGCGAGAAAAGCTAGAAGGAAGTGGATTTGAGCACTTCGTGGGCATTTCCAATTTTGTTAGTCATTGTCATGTTTTAATTGATGTTTTATGTAGCACATACTCGAGACATTCAAGTTGTTTTGAGTTTCATGGAGGGAATTTATATTTTAGTTTACTAGATGTTTTAAACATCATAGGTTTTCCAATTGTTGGAAAACCTATAACTGGGGAGAAAGTAGAGGCGTAAGAAATGTGTAGAAAACACTTTGATAACTATGAGGGAATGGTAAAAGATAAGGGGCTGAGTCTATTATCTCTAAAACAAATAGCAATGTCAGATAGGCCCATTGAAATGAGAATCAAGGCTACTGTCTTATTTTTAGTTGGAGTCTTGCTATTCCCAGACACTTCGGGAAGTACTGTAAAGCCAATCTACTGCTGTTTTTTAGATGATACAGACAATATCAAGGATTACGCATGGGGTGCGGCTGCCCATGCACTACTACATGCTTCCTTGAGTGATCCAAATAAGAGTCTCCCCGGGTGTGCTTTCTCTCTAATTGTAAGTGATTTGACCATTTTCTTTATTTATTTCTCTTTATATATTACTAGTGCTAATTTTATTTTTATTTTTTCTTTTGCAGATCTTTGTTTTCATGCATATCCCTAGATTGGTAGAGGATATAGGATATAAACTAAGTGAGAGACCAGCAACCACTTTTCCATTAATCAAAGGTTGGATCTCAGCTTTGGATAAAACAAGCCGAAAAGGACAACCCCGAATTAGTAAGGACAGGCTGACAACAATTCTGAGGGAGGAGTTGGAAGTAGTAAGAACCTCTCTACCATTTTTTCTTCTCAGTTAATAGGATCACTACTAATTTTGGGTCAGATTGAAATGCAAACTTTACTGAAATGTTGGAAATACTAGTTCACATTAAAAGATCAACTTTTTTGCTCTATAACATGTTTTTGCAAGAGAAATAACCACGCGCTCAGTTAAAATATTGATATTCTGACAGGCATTATCAGCTCATGGAGTGGAAAATGCTGTTTACCCTTGTCTATAGAACGATACCTTTCTGTTTCGTAATGCTCATCAAAAGTTTTTAATTTGATGGGAAGATTATTCATCGCTTCACATTAGTTGGAAACCCTTTACGTTGGCCAGGGTTTTTCGTATGATCATGAGAGTATGAAAAACAAGTTTAGCACATTTTAAATGACTGAAGTTCACTGCGAAAGATAACTGTAAAATTGAGTGAACTAGTTCTATCCTACTAGCCTTTCTTCTCTCCGGTTTAAAATAGTCTACCTTTTTGTAGAAGAAATTCTCTATGTGCCCGAACTAATCTCATTTTCTTCATATCATGTCTTCTACAGGAATCAATTGTATGGACTCCATACCAGGATCTTTATCAATTGTCTGATGATTTATTCCCGAGACGGTATAAAGATCAGAGGGTGGTCGGGAGATTGTGCATCTACTCGTTCCATTTGTGGAATCGGGTACTGAATGCAACATTCAATGGAGCCCTACAATTTGATATGACAGAAGTCAGTGCCGGACAATTAAGAGATAATTTCCAAAACACGGAGCTTGTTGGAGTGGCGAAAATGCTACAAGGTAATTTATACCTGCTGCCTGCTTTGTTTTTTTTTTAATTTTCTATGTCAATGTTAGGCGCTAGCGCATAAAGTTACGCGGTAACGCCCTATATTTTGCATTCATTTCTGCAGGAAAATCAAAAAGGAACTACAATGACATTTGGGCTGCTGATATAGCAGCCACTAGAGAAGCCGTGCTTGAGGTGATTCAGAATCGAAACGAAAACCATGCCCCTAACCCTACAAATACCTCTACCCCTACTCACGACAATTTGCAAATTGAGGAGACTGCTACCTCTACCCCTACCCCTACCAATACCTCTACCCCTACCCCTACCTCTACCCCTACCCCTACCACTACCCGTCTCATTACCCCTATCTCTATCCCTATCCCTACCCCTACCTCTACCGCTACCCCTACCTCTACCCGTCTCATTACCCCTATCTCTACCCCTACCTCTACCCCTACCCCTATCTCTACCCGTCTCTCTACCCCTATCCCTACCCCTGCCCTTCCCAATCGGAGAAAAATGGGAGGGATAACACCAATGGTGGTGGAACCTTTGCCGAAAAGAATTAGTCGACAGCCAAAGATCTTCACATCCGAAGATTTTCGGAAGAGATAGGCATGGCTGTTAGTGACATTTTTATCTCTCTATATGTATCAGTTTTTATCAATCACTCTACATGTTTGTAAAGTTCCCAACTTTTGATGCTAGTCTAACCAATGACTTATAAACAAGTTATCATGTCACTCGAGTCAAGTGTGGTATCATATGATATGATATCGGTTTAAATGAAAATTTCAGCAATTTCCTATTCTGAGAGGATCTCACCGGCGCAACAACCCGCGGCCCGCGGCTCACAACCCGCGGCTGGCGGCCCATGGACTACTGAGGAGAAACCACTTTCACCGTGGTAACTCTGAGGAGATGAAGATTCTGGCACCAAGTCTATATTATTTTATTAGCTTTCCGGGGGGAAATCTAGGTCAACTCACCTCTATATAAAGAGACCCTCCCCCTTGGAATTCATATCATCAATTTATTATCATTCATTCAATTAGTTCGTAGTTAGTTTCCAGCAAGTTTAATAAGGAGCAAAGCTCCATTCATTGTTCGTTCCTTGGAAGTTTAATAGAAGGTTTGTGTTTGGTAAGTGTTCTTTATCCCTTTTGATTATATAGTTGTGTTGATGCGATTTACTTCTTATCTATCCTTGCATGTATGATTTAATTGGACTTGACAAACCCGTGATTTTAGCCTGACAAACTATGATTCATGATTACATCGCATAAAAGGAACCACCTTATTGATTATCTAATTGCCGGAGTAGTTTTATAATCACGAAAATAAGAGGAAGTAAATTCTCATTATCGGGTTCGGAATCCAATCATCACCCTTTGGATTAAGAGACGCTGGTTGTGGCTCATCCCTTGGGTCGTGATTGTCATTCTAGATCTAGTTGTTGAGGTTCGCAGCCATAGGCACGGCTCAAGGACTAGGTTCACGTACGGTTATTGGAGTTCGCAGCCATAGGCGCGGTTCATTAACTAGTGTAGTTGTCAAGGTTCGCAGCCATAGGCGCGGCTTGAGGACTACATCCCGGAGTCTCTTAAAGGACTCTAGGCACGTTTTTGTATACTCTTATTAGTCAAGGAGAACGCATCCCTTAGCGCGCCTTGCCTAATGAGTGTAGACTCTTAAAGTGCTCAAAATCCGATAGTGTTGGTCCTAAGGTCAAACGCCTCTGTAGGGTTTTGGTTGCGAATACAGAGTGCGAATGTCCCCTTGGTCGGCCTAACAACACATACTTATCAAATTGGATAACCAAAAGAACACGATGAAGTAAACTATAACTGGATATTAAATGGATAACTTGAGCTTGAACAATGAAAAGATAAAACCTTGAAAAACCCAAAAAGACTTCACTTTTTCTTAACTATCACACCCCCAAATCCTAAATCTCTCTGTGGGATCGACTCTTACTTCCACTAGCTATTAAGTTAACTAAGGGAATAAGAAAATTATAAATTGTGATTTGACCGCGAATGACCTTCTAACGAAGGGCTCTGCGCGCACAATGAGGCTAAACAAATAGACATAAAACACTTAAGTGGAAAACATCTACAACAAACCACTTGCTTGTCTCGGCCTCCCACGTTAATTTAGCACACATTTGGAGGAGTTATGAGCTGTATTAGACGAGTTGTAATCACCCGAGCTCTAGATAAGCATATTCACTAAATCCGGGTTTTTACACACAATTGAAGAAGAATCTAAGATCAAGTGGCCTACGAAGATGAAGAGGAGGCCAACATCGTAGCCGTGGCTCGCGCCATTCACCGACCACGGCTCACACCCACTATCCAGCACACAAGACGCACCCTGCGGCTTCCAACACGCTGCCCGCGGCTAAGGCATGATGTCGTTCTATTCATTCCCTACGCATCCAATCACGGTTGTTACAACGGCCTGAGGAGATCACGTCGAGCACACCAACCCGCGCCCCGCGCCCTAGAAGACGCACCCAGCGGCCCATGAAGCCCAGCTCAGAAACCTAGGGTTCGGAACTCTATATAAGAAGGACTTCAACCCCATTTCTGAGACGTCATTCATTCGTCATTGAATATTGTTCTATTGTCGTCTTTTCATTTCTTTTTTTTCATTATGAGGAGCTAAGCTCCGAATTATTGTTTCCCTGATTATGAAGTTTTCGAATAAAGTTTGAATGGTTTATTAAATGTTCTTCTGATTTCTGTTGATTCGTACTTTGTTGATGTTGAACGATCCATGTACTTCATCACATTGTTTTGTTAGATTTGGGCTGGCTTGACATCCAAAAATATGACTTGGCACCCATATTAACCCTTGAATCACGAAACATACTATCAAATAAGGAAACCCTTTGGCCATTTCTTGACTGGTTGCTTTTAATGGTCAGAGTATGGACGTTCCCCTTTGTGAGATACGGATGCCTATCAAATGGTTAGCGGATTGAGACGCTGGTTGTCGGCTCTTCCTAGAGTGACCATAATAGGAATCTAAATGGCTCACAGCCATTGAGCCGCGGTCCGCGCCGTGCAAACCGCGCCCCACGCCCATGATGCTGCAGCCAACGCTTTGGCCAACGCTCCCTGCGTCCGCCATGCTGACCTATGGGTACCTTACCCATCCCCTCTATCAAAGTCTCGACCACTTGGTTTGTTCATCGCTTCTTAACCTATCTCTAGATGATCTACTTCTATTTTCGCTTACTTTCTTTTGGGAGTCTGATATCTACATTGAGGACAATGCAGAAGTTAAGTATGGGGGGGGGGAGATCTAGTTCATCATATGTATATAATTCACTAGATTTTTCATAGTTTTGTTGAGTCAGCATTACATTTCATAGATAGCTGTTTTTTTTTTCAATTTTTGAAGTTATTGAGTCTGTACATATTGCATTTGTTTGGAAAAATAAAAAAATAAAAAAAGCCACAAAAAGAAAAAGGCAGATCAAAATCCTGGGATGACTCGAAAACCCTTCGGGGCGGGTCGGGCAATAAGCAGGTAACCTGACCGGTATAGACCGGGGCAAAAAGAGGTTATGAGAGATGTGAGTATATGTGAGTCTAAAAGAAGAGGAGTGGCTAGGTGAAAACCCGAAAGGGCGCCTAGGCAAAATGAGCGAGAGTGACTAGGATCCCTTACCGGCGTATGCCCTAAGGAGTTGAGTCGGGCTTTGCCACTCAAGGAGTCCATGGAGAGATATTAGGCTCGGAGTTTCACGCCTATCCACATCAATCAGTTTTGATTCGACCTAAGGGATTATGAAGACTAGCTGTTAAAGATCGTGAAGTCAATTCCATCCACACTTTCTGAAGACCTTCAGAGTTCATCAGGAGATTCTCGAGTTCTTGTTTACTCGGGACGAGTAAAGGTCTAAGTATGGGGGGATTTGATACGAGCCAGTTGCGATGGCTTAATCCACGAGATTTAGCACACATTTGGAGGAGTTACGAGCTGAATTAGAGGAGTTGTAATCACCCGAGCCCTAGACAATCACATTGACTAAATCCGGGTTTTTACACACAATTGAAGAAGAATAGAAGACTAAGAGATCAATTGGCCTATGAAGATAAAGAAAGGCCAGCATCGTAGCCGCGGCTCACGCCATTCACCATGCGACCACGGCTCACACCCACTATCCAGCACACAAGACGCACCCTGCGACTTCCATCACGCTGCCCGCGGCTAGGAGACGACGTCGTTCCTATCATTCCTCAAGCATCCAAGCACGGTTGTTACAACGGCTTGAGAAGATCACGTCGACCATGCCGAACCGCGCCCCGCGCCCTACAAGACGCTGCCAGTGGCCCATGAAGCCCAACTCAGAAGACCTAGGGTTCGCCTCTCTATATAAAGAGGCCTTCAACCCTAGTTCGGTGGTCAATTTCATTATTCCGTCTTTCAGTTTCTGTATTTCATTTCTTGCATTATGAGGAGCTAAGCTCCGCGTTGTTGTTTCCCGAATTATGAAGTTTTCGAATAAAGTTTGAAGGTTTGTTAAATGTTCTTATGTTTTTATATTGATTCACACTTTGTTGATGTTGAACGTTCCATGTGCTTCATCACAATTGTTTTGTTACAATTTGGGTCGGCTTGACATCCAAAATATGACTTGACACCCATATTAAACCCTTGAATCACAAAGCAAAATATCAAATAAGGAAACCCTCTTGCAATTCTGTAATTGATCTTTAGGGGAAATCTTTGGGGAATCACCTTTGTTGACAATTTGGGTGATAATTTTGCTACACTAATGTTCGGTCTATATGTATTGTAATGTTTATGTATGTTTGAGGCTTTTATATATTATTGGCCGAGACGTTATAAGTATATGTTGGTTGCAGTGACTTTGATGGTTCTCCTTCTTTTATTTCTGTTTATATGTGTGGTTTGTTGTGATATAAGATTGTGTAATAATATTGGTATAATAGTAAGCATCTTTACATATATAGTTCTTACTTTATAGTTTATATGAAAAGAGATATTCACATGTTAAGAAAAATAAAAAAAGTCTATGTACAAAATGTCAGAAGCTCTCTGCCTCACCTCTCTATATAAGGCCTTTCATTCTTTGCTTTTCCCTCAAACCCAGAAGTAAGGCAGCAAGACATCTATACTTTATAACATACAAGCATAGTAGTCGAAGAATGTCGGGTAAGATTTTTACCTCTAGTATGGTTGTATATATATATATATATATGTGTGTAGGTGGTTATCCATAAGATTTGTACCTCTAGTTATTGTACAAGTGACATATTATTGTTTGTGCATAGGAGCAAGGAGGACGAATGTTTTCCCATGGAATGATGAAGACAATAACACTTTTTTGCTGGTGTGCATACGACACAATGAACGATTTGGGGCCTACGGGAGTTTTGCATGGAATTACATATGTGATGAGTTTAAATAGGGGTGTTCAAACGAGGACCAGACCGGAAAACCGGACCGGAAATGACCGGACCGGACCGGTGAAAATACGGTCCGGTCTCCGGTCCAGGTAATTCCCTTAATCCGGTTCCGGTCCGGTCCAAACCCGAAAAAAATCCAGTCCAGTAGACCGAATTTTTTTTATTTTTTATTTTTTTTTTAATTTATATGTTTTTTGGGAGATTTATATGTATTTTTTTATAGATATTTTTTTTATTTAATAAGTTAGGAGTATATATGTTTTTTAGATTTTAAATGAGAATTTAATTATTTTAAATATAAAAAAATCCGGTCTAACCGGTCCTGGACTGGACCGAATAGGTCCGGTCCGGACCGGATGAACACCCATAAGTTTAAAGGTGCTACGGGCCGATATGCGAATGTTAGAATGTTGAAGAATAAGTTTGAATTTCTGAAGAAAAAATGGAATTTATGGAATAGCCTTGTCAGGTCTCGCGATGTTGAGTGCGACGACGAAACCAGTGCTATACTGCGAGATGACGAATGGTGGGACAATAAGTCGAGGGTGAGAAATTTCAATTATTGGTGTGATCTTAGCAAATGCATTTGGTAATATGTCCAATGTTGTGAATGCCTTTCTTTTAGGTGGACGAATGTTTCCGCACGTTTCATTTTAAGCCGATGACTTACACCATGAAGGAGTTGTGTGCTCAGCTCTTCTACGCATAAGACATGATGAATCCCACCATGAAGGAGTTTTGGGCTCGGCTCTTCTACGCATAAGGAGTTGTTTCCTTAAATTATGTTGTTTACCTAATGTTGATCACCCGTTTGTATTGTTTAACTTATTTTGTTGTTTACCTTATATTGATCATCCGTTAATGTTTTCTATCCAACTTATGCTCTCTATCTTAAATTATGTTGTTTATCTTATGTTGATCACCCGTTTGTATGACAGTTTGTTGTTTATCTCATTAATAAGTGTAATATGTCCTATAGTGTTGCAAGCTTATTTTGCATGCTTAGCTTATGATTATTTGTGCTCGTCATGTGTTTCAAACTTAATTAACCTTAAGCTAGTGTATTAGGGTTTAATGTTTAAATAAGGTAAATGCTCGTTCGGTGCTATGTGTTTCAAATATAATAACCACAAATTATTAGGTAACAAATTTGTGGTTAGACAATATTATTCTAATCTATATCTATTTATATACTATTACTAAAGCCATAACTATCTCTCTTATGTGTCAACCTTCTAACTATGTCAAGTGATCAAGTTAATTAACCCATTTATCAATTTGCCCTTTCATTATTTTACAAATTAAAGCCCAAATTCAACCTAAATTAGATATATCTTTCTTACCATATATATAAGTAGTGCCTTATATAATATATCTAGGTGATATCATTGTAGATGAATAAAGAAAGCTATATTATAAAGAAATGTAGGTAAAATATATGAAATTCTTACTTTACATTCTTTTATATCAATATAAATTCATATTGTTTAGGAATATATTATCTAAATTTTATTAAAAAAATATAATTAAATACATTGTTTAGTCTTATTAACTTTAATCATTTCTAGAAATCAAGGTTCGTAAATCGTTTATTCCTCTTACCTTCAAGTAATCAATTTTAGAAAACAACATAAAAATTCTCCTATGCGCTAGATAATTTTGTAAACTTTTATTTACATTACTACAAAAAAATTAAGATATAAAAAATATTTTTGAAATGCTTTTACATCTTAAAAATAATAATAGTTATTATTACAAATAATAATAATATGATTAAAATTGCAAATAAATAATAATATGTCATGTTATAAACTGATAGAATCTAATATTCTTTTACAATATCATTAGTCTAATCAAATTTTTAAAGTTCACCTCATTACTTTCATTGAAATTGTTATATGAAAAATTGAATAATTTTATTTTTCAGCATATATAGATAGGTGCCTATAATTAGACAACTAATATACAATATATGAAGTTCATATTATATTTTTGTCGATATACAATCATTTGTATTATTTAAAGATACTTTTCTAATATCAATGAATTAAAATAGATAATCAACTCATACTTAAAAATAAAATAAAATTTAATGAAAAAAGTCTTGTGCAACGCACGGGTAAATCAACTAGTATAAACTAAATAAGAGATTGAATATATGTCTTGTATGCTAATAATACACACATGATTTCGCCAAACCATATATACATATAAAAAAGCATCTTCCTTCCTCTATATGAGAAACCTACACTCTTCTTTTTTGGCTAGGGGGCTGCAGCTTCACGTGAATTGCCCATGCTCAAATTTCTCACCAACACTTGATGTGCACGGTTTCTCTTCCAACATGTTCATCTTCCAACTGCATCTCCATCAAAGCATCTTCTTCTTTTTACCTTCACGAGATGATCCAAGAAGGGTTAAATCACTTCCACTTTTACAGCATTGTCTTGTCTTGTCTTAACATGCATTGAATGAAGCTAACTATACCCTAGTCCGATAGTATATTAACATTGCCATTTCAAGGTACAACCCACACACAATTGAAGCCACAAAATCGATAATCTATATACTATTACTAAAGCCATAACTATCTCTCTTATGTGTCAACCTTCTAACTATGCCAAGTCATCAACTGAATTAACCCATTTACATATTTGCCCTTTCATTATTTTACAAATTAAAGCCCAAATTCAACCTAAATTAGATATATCTTTCTTACCATATATATAAGTAGTTCCTTATATAATATATATGGGTGATATCATTGTATTTGTAGATGAATAAAGAAAGCTATATTATAAAGAAAGGTAGGTAAAATATATGAAATTCTTACTTTACATTCTTTTATATCAATATAAATTCATATTGTTTAGGAATATATTATCTAAATTTTATTAAAAAAATATAATTAAATACATTGTTTAGTCTTATTAACTTTAATCATTTCTAGAAATCAAGGTTCGTAAATCGTTTATTCCTCTTACCTTCAAGTAATCAATTTAGAAAACAACATAAAAATTCTCCTATGCGCTAGATCATTTTTTAAACTTTTATTTACATTACTATGAAAAATTTAAGATAAAAAAATTATTTTTGAAATGCTTTTACATATTAAAAAATAATAATAGTTATTATTACAAATAATAATAATAATATGATTAAAATTGCAAATAAATAATAATATGTCATGTTATAAACTTATAGAATCTAATATTCTTTTACAATATCATTAGTCTAATCAAATTTTTTCACCTCATTACTTTCATTGAAATTGTTACTTGAAAAATTGAATAATTTTATTTTTCAGCATATATAGATAGATAGATAGATAGGTGCCTATAATTTGACAACTAATATACAATATATGAAGTTTATATTATATTTTTGTCGATATACAATCGTTTGTATTATTTAAAGATACTTTTTTAATATCAATGAATTAAAATAGATAATCAACTCATACTTAAAAAAAAATTAAAGAAAAAAGTCTCGTGAGGCACACGTAAATCAACTAGTATAAGCTAAATAAGAGATTGAATATATGTCTTGTATGCTAATAATACACACATGATTTCGCCAAACCATATATACATATAAAAAAAGCATCTTCCGTCCTCTATATGAGAAACCTACACTCTTCTTTTTTGGCTAGAGGGTTGCAGCTTCACGTGAATTGCCCATGCTCAAATTTCTCACCAACACTTGATGTGCACGGTTTCTCTTCCAACATGTTCCTCTTCCAACTGCATCTCCATCAAAGCATCTTCTTCTTTTTACTTTCACGAGACGGTCCAAGAAGGGTTAAATCACTTCCACTTTTACAACATTATCTTGTCTTGTCTTAACATGCATTGAATGAAGCTTGCTACACCCTAGTCCGATAGTATATTAACATTGCCATTTCAAGGTACAACCCACACACAATTGAAGCCATAAAATCGGTAATCTAAATACTATTACTAAAGTCATAACTATCTCTTCTATGTGTCAACCTTCTAACTATGCCAAGTGATCAACTTAATTAACCCATTTACCTATTTGCCCTTTCATTATTTTACAAATTAAAGCCCAAATTCAACCTAAATTAGATATATCTTTCTTACCATATATATAAGTAGTACCTTATATAATATATCTAGGTGATATCATTGTATATGAATAAAGAAAGCTATATTATAAAGAAAGGTAGGTAAAATATATGAAATTCTTACTTTACATTCTTTTATATCAATATAAATTCATCATGTTTAGGAATATATTATCTAAATTTTATTAAAAAATATAATTAAATACATTGTTTAGTCTTATTAACTTTAATCTTTTCTAGAAATCAAGGTTCGTAAATCGTTTATTCCTCTTACCTTCAAGTAATCATTTTTAGAAAATAACATAAAAATTCTCCTATGTGCTAGATCATTTTTTAAACTTTTATTTACATTACTACGAAAAATTTAAGATATAAAAATTATTTTTGAAATGCTTTTACATGTTTAAAAATAATAATAGTTATTATTACAAATAAAAATAATATGATTAAAATTGCAAATAAATAATAATATGTCATGTTATAAACTGATAGAATCTAATATTCTTTTACAATATCATTAGTCTAATCAAATTTTTAAAGTTTACCTCATTACTTTCATTGAAATTGTTACTTGGAAAATTTAATAATTTTATTTTTCAGCATATATATAGATAGATAGATAGATAGGTGCCTATAATTTGACAACTAATATACAATATATGAAGTTCATATTATATTTTTGCCGATTGACAATCGTTTGTATTATTTAAAGATACTTTTCTAATATCAATGAATTAAAATAGATAATCAACTCATACTTAAAAATAAAATAAAATTTAATGAAAAAAGTCTCGTGCAAGGCACGGGTAAATCAACTAGTATAAGCTAAATAAGAGATTGAATATATGTCTTGTATGCTAATAATACACACATGATTTCGCCAAAACATATATATATATAAAAAAGCATATTCCTTTCTCTATATGAGAAACCTACACTCTTCTTTTTTGGCTAGAGGGCTGTAGCTTCACGTGAATTACCCATGCTCAAATTTATAACCAACACTTGATGTGCACGGTTTCTCTTCCAACATGTTCCTCTTCCAACTGCATCTCCATCAAAGCATCTTCTTCTTTTTACCCTCACGAGACGGCCCAAAAAGGGTTAAATCACTTCCACTTTTACAGCATTGTCTTGTCTTAACATGCATTGAATGAAGCTAGCTACACCCTAGTCCGATAGTATATTAACATTGTCATTTCAAGGTACAACCCACACACAATTGAAGCCACAAAATCGGTAATCTATATACTATTACTAAAGCCATAACTATCTCTCTTATGTGTCAACCTTCTAATCATGTCAAGTCATCAAAGAATTAACCCATTTACCTATTTGTCCTTTAATTATTTTACAAATTAAAGCCCAAATTCAACCTAAATTAGATATATCTTTCTTACCATATATATAAGTAGTACCTTATATAATATATTTGGGTCATATCATTGTAGATGAATAAAGAAAGCTATATTATAAAGAAAGGTAGGTAAAATATATGAAATTCTTACTTTACAATCTTTTATATCAATATAAATTTATATTGTTTAGGAATATATTATCTAAATTTTATTTTAAAAAATATCATTAAATACATTATTTAGTCTTATTAACTTTAATCATTTCTAGAAATCAAGGTTCGTAAATCGTTTATTTCTCTTACCTTCAAGTAATCAATTTTAGAAAACAACATAAAAATTCTCTTATGCGCTAGATCATTTTTTAAACTTTTATTTACATTACTACGAAAAATTTAAGATATAAAAATTATTTTTGAAATGCTTTTACATCTTATAAAAATAATAATAGTTATTATTACAAATAATAATAATATGATTAAAATTGCAAATAAATAATAATATATCATGTTATAAACTGATAGAATATAATATTCTTTTACAATATCATTAGTCTAATCAAATTTTTAAAGTTCACCTCATTACTTTCATTGAAATTATTCCTTGAAAAATTGAATTTTTTTATTTTTCAGCATATATAGATAGATAGATAGGTGCCTATAATTTGACAACTAATATACAATACATGAAGTTTATATTATATTTTTGTCGATATATAATCGTTTGTATTATTTAAAGATACTTTTCTAATATCAATGAATTAAAATAGATAATCAACTCATATTTTAAAATAAAATAAAATTTAAAGAAAAAAGTCTTGTGAGGCACGGATAAATCAACTAGTATAAGCTAAATAAGAGATTGAATATATGTATTGTATGCTAATAATACACACATGATTTCGCCAAACCATATATACATATAAAAAAACATCTTTTTTCCTCTATATGAGAAACCTACTCTTCTTTTTTGGCTAGGGGGCTGCAGCTTCACGTGAATTGCCCATGCTCAAATTTATCACCAACACTTGATGTGCACGGTTTCTCTTCCAACATGTTCCTCTTCCAACTGCATCCCCATCAAAGCATCTTTTTTTTTACCTTCACGAAACGGTCCAAAAAGGGTTAAATCACTTTTACTTTTACAACATTGTGTTGTCTTGTCTGAACATGCATTGAATGAAGCTAGCTACACCCTAGTCCGATAGTATATTAACATTGCCATTTTAAGGTACAACCCACACACAATTGAAGCCACAAAATCGGTAATCTATATACTATTACTAAAGTCATAACTATCTCATATGTGTCAACCTTCTAACTATGCCAAATGATCAACTTAATTAACCCATTTACCTATTTGCCCTTTAATTATTTTACAAATTAAAGCCCAAATTCAACCTAAATTAGATATATCTTTCTTACCATATGTATAAGTAGTACCTTTTATAATATATCTAGGTGATATCATTGTATATGAATAAAGAAAGCTATATTATAAAGAAAGGTAGGTAAAATATATGAAATTCTTACTTTACATTCTTTTATATCAATATAAATTCATATTGTTTAGGAATATATTATCTAACATTTATTAAAAAATATAATTAAATACATTGTTTAGTCTTATTAACTTTAATCATTTATAGGAATCAAGGTTCGTAAATCGTTTATTCATCTTACCTTCAAGTAATCATTTTTAGAAAACAACATAAAAATTCTCCTATGCGCTAGATCATTTTTTAAACTTTTATTTACAATACTACACAAAATTTAAGATATAAAAAGTATTTTTGAAATGCTTTTACATATTAAAAAATAATAATAGTTATTATTACAAATAATAATAATATGATTAAAATTGCAAATAAATAATAATATGTCATGTTATAAACTGATAGAATCTATTATTCTTTTACAATATCATTAGTCTAATCAAATTTTTAAAGTTTACCTAATTACTTTCATTGAAATTTTTACTTGAAAAATTGAATAATTTTATTTTTCAGCATAAATATAGATAGATAGATAAATAGGTGCCTATAATTTGACAACTAATATACAATATATGAATATATTATATTTTTGCCGATATACAATTGTTTGTATTATTTAAAGATACTTTTCTAATATCAATGAATTAAAATAGATAATCAACTCATACTTAAAAATAAAATTTAATGAAAAAAGTCACGTGCAAGGCACGGGTAAATCAACTAGTATAAGCTAAATAAGAGATTGAATATATGTCTTGTATGCTAATAATACACACATGATTTTGCCAAACCATATATACATATAAAAAAAGCATCTTCATTTCTCTATATGAGAAACCTACACTCTTCTTTTTTGGCTAGGAGGCTGCAGCTTCACGTGAATTGCCCATGCTCAAATTTATCACCAACACTTGATGTGCACGGTTTCTCTTCCAACATGTTCGTCTTCCAACTGCATCTCCATCAAAGCATCTTCTTCTTTTTACCTTCACGAGACGGTCCAAGAAGGGTTAAATCACTTCCACTTTTACAGCATTGTCTTGTCTTGTCTTAACATGCATTGAATGAAGCTAGATACATCCTAGTCCGATAGTATATTAACATTGCCATTTCAAGGTACAACTCACACACAATTGAAGCCACAAAATCGGTAATCTATATACTATTACTAAAGCCATAGCTATCTCTCCTATGTGTCAACCTTCTAACTATGTCAAGTCATCAACTGAATTAATCAATTTACATATTTGCCCTTTAATTATTTTACAAATTAAAGCCCAAATTCAAACTAAATTAGATATATATTTCTTACCATATATATAAGTAGTACCTTATATAATATATCTGGGTGATATCATTGTAGATGAATAAATAAAGCTATATTATAAAGAAAGGTAGGTAAAATATATGAAATTCTTACTTTACATTCTTTTATATCAATATAAATTCATATTGTTTAGGAATATATTATCTAAATTTTATTAAAAAATATAATTAAATACATTGTTTAGTCTTATTAACTTTAATCATTTCTAGAAATCAAGGTACATAAATCGTTTATTCCTCTTACCTTCAAGTAATCAATTTTAGAAAAGAACATAAATATTCTCTTATGCGCTTAGAGCTGTCAATCGGGTCGGTCAAGTCGGGTTCGGTTCGGTTATTTTCGGTTCGGATTGAGAACGGGTCGGGTCATTTCGGATAATAGGTCAAGCCGGTCAGGTCAATACAGGTCAGCGGGCGGTTCAGGTTAACCAACGGGTCAAGAGCGTCATTTTTTAAATATTTTGTTCACTATTTAAATATTATTAAATAGTTAAAAACTAATTTAAATATGTCAAAATAAGTTGAAATGGATTACAATAATAATAATAATATTAATTATTTTAATGTAATTGATATTAGTAGACCAAAATCATATTTTATTTTTATTTATTAATTTATAAATTTCTATATTCTAAAAAATTATATAAGTACAATAATATTTTTTTAAGGATATTAAGCATATTATCATTATTTATATGTCATTTATCATATTATTTTATATTATATTTTATTAATACTCCACATTTATTCGTTAATCGGGTCGGGTTGGTCGGGTTTGGTCTCGGTAAATTCGGGTTCAATAACTCCGGGTTATCAAAAAATTTCGGTCAGGTCGGGTCCAAAAGCGGGTCGGTCAGGTCGGTAAAATGGGTTCGGTAATTTTTTGACAGCATATCATTTTTTAAACTTTTATTTACATTACTACGAAAAATTTAAGATATAAAAATTATTTTTGAAATGCTTTTACATCTTAAAAAATAATAATAGTTATTATTACAAATAATAATAATATGATTAAAATTATAAATAAATAATAATATGTCATGTTATAAACTGATAGAATCTAATATTCTTTTACAATATCATTAGTCTAATCAAATTTTTAAAGTTCACCTCATTACTTTCATTGAAATTGTTACTTGAAAAATTGAATAATTTTATTTTTCAGCATATATAGATATATAGATAGATATACAATATATGAAGTTCATATTATATTTTTGTTGATATACAATCGTTTGTATTATTTAAAGATACTTTTCTAATATCAATGAATTAAAATAGATAATCAACTCATACTTAAAAATAAAATAAAATTTAATGAAAAAAGTCTCGTGCATAAATCAACTAGTATAAGCTAAATAAGAGATTGAATATATGTCTTGTATGCTAATAATACACACATGATTTCGCCAAACCATATATACATATAAAAAAGCATATTCCTTCCTCTATATGAGAAACCTACACTCTTCTTTTTTGGCTAGAGGGCTGCAGCTTCACGTGAATTGCCCATGCTCAAATTTCTCACCAACACTTGATGTGCACGGTTTCTCTTCCAACATGTTCCTCTTCCAACTGCATCTCCATCAAAGCATCTTCTTCTTTTTACCTTCACGAGACGGTCCAAGAAGGGTTAATTCACTTTCACTTTTATAGCATTGTCTTGTCTTGTCTTAACATGCATTGAATGAAGCTTGCTACACCCTAGTCCGATAGTATATTAACATTGCCATTTCAAGGTACAACCCACACACAATTGAAGCCACAAAATCGGTAATCTATATACTATTACTAAAGTCATAACTATCTCTCCTATGTGTCAACCTTCTAACTATGCTAAGTGATCAACTTAATTAACCCATTTACCTATTTGCCCTTTCATTATTTTACAAATTAAAGCCCAAATTTAACCTAAATTAGATATATCTTTCTTACCATATATATAAGTAATACCTTATATAATATATCTAGGTGATATCATTGTAGATGAATAAAGAAAGCTACTCCCTCTGTCCCGTTTTGTTTGTCCACAAGGACATTTTTCACTTGTTTTAATGCAAAAAAAAAGAAGTACAGATTTGCATTTAATGAAGCTGCAGAAGAGGGGATGCAACTTACAGATCCAAATTTTGAACAAATGGGAACAAAGATACACTAATTAACCAGCCAATCAAAATACAGTATTAGAGGCACATGGATTACCCCATAATTGTTACACACATTGCCAGAAATAACCCTGATACACAATAACTACACATATCTGTTTCCACATTCATAAACAGATCACTTTCTGCTCAAACCAGAAGAATATTCAGAGCATTTACTTTCTCCTCAAAACAGAGAATAAACACAAAAGAGAGAACAAAAACAGGGAACATTCTTGCTGCATCACTGCCTGGTTGTAATGTCTCCAGCTTTAAACTTAAATGAAGCTCCACTTCTAGATGATAAAGACTTGAATGATGAAGAAATGGAAGAAACAAGTCCCAGCTTAGTGAGCCAATGGGGGACATGGGAGAAGATGAACATACTTTTGATCTTAATTTTGAACCAAGTCATCATCATCAACCAGAGACAGAGCATCCTACAGAGGCAACACAACATCATCAGGAATCACATTCCAAGCTCATCAGTGCATAGAGAATGCAGATTTTGAATTCTCTTCTCAACAAGACTTCAGATGGAAAGCTTCCACATGGTGTAATGAAAGAAGCTGCAGAAGAGTTCAATGTTTCAGCTAGAACCATAAGTAGAATATGGAAGACAACCAAGCAACAAGAAGATGCATTACAGTGCTACAATGTAAGTACAAAGTATCAAAACTGTGGAAGGAAGAGAATTGAAGTAGACCAGGATGCAATCAAAGCACTTAATATGGGGGACATAACATGCATTAGGGACTTGGCAAGTAAGCTAAACATTTCAAAGTCCACATGTCATAGAATGGTGAAACAAGGGATTATGAAGCCACATACAAATGCCCTCCATCCTGGACTGAGTGAATGGCATAAGAAGACAAGGTTGGATTGGGTACTGAAGCTACTCATAGGGGACACAACAGAGACAAAGACACAGTATTACCCAATGTATGACTTTGTTCACATATATGAGAAGTGGTTTAATCAAACAAGGAAGACACAAAGAGTCTATCTAGCACAAGATGAGAAGGGTAAATACAGAGCTGCAAGTTCAAGTAAGTTCATCCCAAAAGTTATGTTTACTGTAGTTGTAACAAGACCAAGGTTCAACACAGAAGGACAATGCACATTTGATGGAAAGATTGGTATCTTTACATTCACATACCAAGAACCAGCAAAGAGGGCATCCAAAAACAGAGACAATGGGACAATTGTTACTAAGCTAGTACAATCAGTTAACAAGCAAGTCTTAAGGAGCATGTTAATTAACCAAATCATTCCAGCAATCAAGGCAAAATGGCCACATGATGGAGCTCACAAAATCATATTCATCCAACGAGATAATGCAAAGGCTCATATAACTCAACAAGACTCAGAATGGCAGCATATATATCAACATAAAGCATTCACTTTCATTTTAATTCAGCAGCCAACTAATAGTCCAGATTTAAACATATTAGATATAGGATTCTTTAGGAGTATCCAGTCACTCATGCATAAGAAAATGCCAAAAAATGTTGATGAACTGCTACAAGCAGTTCATGAAGCATTCTATGAGTTGGGTCCCTTAACCCTAAGTGATGTATGGATGACCCTACAGTATGTTATGAATGAAATATTGAAATCCAAAGGTGGTAATGAGTATGACATGCCACATTCTAACAAGAAGAAGTTAAGGGCTCAGGGTAATCTACCAAGAGAAATCAAGGCACCAAATTGGGCTATCAAACAAGCATGGCAAATTGTTCATGGAGGTGCACAAGCAGGGACATCAAATGCACAACCACACAGTCAAGATAATGCAAATGCTCATATAACTCCAAGGAGGGTGGCGATACTCTTAACAGAGGAGGAGAGGGAGAGGTAATAGTTCCAGGGAGGAGGTCATCGGAGCAACAAACAGAGCACGAGAGGATATTGTGTGGCGGCGAGTGAGGTTTCCAGAAGAGGACGATCAGTAGAGGAATTTTAGGGTTGGGAGTGAGGGTGAGAGGAGGAGAGGTATAGGGTTATGGAGTTTTGGGTTATGGATTTTGGGTTGGGTGTTGTTGGGTTTGATTAATTGGGTAGATTGGGTTAGGTAGAATCCTAATATACTATAAACTTAGCTTTTTCAAGCAATTTATTGACACTTTCAATTGACTGCGTAATGGATCATGAGCCACTTAAATGCTAACTAAAGCACGCCCTTTGAGCTACACAAGTAAGGCGTTGAAGATGGTCTCAAAGGCGTTGAAGATGGTCTTCGAACCTACACAGTACCTTTCCTCCTTCGCGTGAAATTGGGCGAGAAATTGTAACCTTCATCGCAGTTTTGGCCTCCTTTATTTTCAGATGCCAGAATCCAAAGACGAAAGGTCAGTTCCGTCTCTATAGCCAATGTTGTTTGGTCAATTTCACACACAAGTCCAGTTTTGGTGTTCTTTAACGTGTTCGATCATCTCGATTACGCTTTCAGATCACCTTCAGACGATGGCCCTGGATCACCAAGAGGCCACCGATGGAGGTTGCGCTCAAGGTCCAAGTCCAAATCCAAGTCACCACCGGCAAGGTTGAGGTCAACATCCAGTTTTGGTGTTCTTTTGGTCACGATTAGGGCTCTTTGATACGTGAATAAATTTAGGGCTAGAAGTATTGCGAATTAGGGCGTTTTTCCTAGGGTTTTAACGAATTGTGTTTCGATTTACGTTTGTTGAGTTCGTATCAAGTTGACGAGGTTCACCGACGCCTCCTTCAACCGATTCATCTGCGGCCGTCTAGGGTTCCGGCCATGGCCACTCGCCTGAACTCCCAGTTCGTCGGTTGCAGAAAGGTCTCTCCTTTTTCATGTCTTATCTCTCGCACCATAATTTCCTATCTGACGACGCCCAGTTAGTTTAGTTTTTTCTCTGGTTGCATCCCAAATTGCAATTGATTATCGGAGGTTATGATCTGCAGTGTTTCACCTTGAGTAGTTCTGGTGGTACCAATTTTGTCGGCTTTTGTTGTTCTCTCAGTGAGACTTTTGATTTTTTGCTGAAATTTGTGGTGACTGTAAGCTTTTAAATGAAGCCTTTCGATTTTATGTTTGGTTAAATTTTTGGATTACCACTTGGTTGTCTGAGTGCTGTGAGATTAAATGATGTTGTTTTGTTTCCTGTACATATGATGACTCACTTATGGAAACATAGTGCACTTGCTTCATATATCAAAAAACATGCCTACTCAAATGCAAAGACATCCGCTATTGAAAAGGAATACGGTGAACCAGTAACGCAATTGATGACTTCATGGACAAAGCAGATGGGATATCCTGTTGTATTTGTAAAAATTAATGATCAAAGACTTGAGCTTGATCATGTCTCTTTTTATAACTTATTTTCCCTGTCTGCCTTTTATTTTTAAACCTTTTGTTCAATATTTTTTTATCAGTTAGAATGGCTCTACAAGGCTTAAGAATCTTTTTCATGGGTTGCAGTCGCATTTTCTGCTAAGTGGTTCAGCTGTGGATGGCCAATGGATTGTCCCCATCACATTATGTTGCAGTTCTTATGATTCTCGCCAGAACTTCCTACTGAAATCAAAGTCTGAAAGTATTGGTATGGGAGAGAATAACCAGTTAACTCCAACAGATAGATTTGGTCCATGAGTATGACTTGCAATTGTTTACATATCTATGTATCTTGTCTTTGTAAGACACAATCTCATATGTTCTCTGGTAACAAGTGTTTTGGATGATACATTTGCCATGTGCACAGCTCGCCAGTTACCAATGAGTTCCTTGCTGACCTTGATGCATTCATATGCAAGGGAAGTTGATTACACAATGCTATCTAATCTCATTGATGTAATATTATTCTCCTTCATGAACTTTGCTTATTTTAGGTTAAGTTAGGTTTGAAGCTAATCTTTGTGTTCTTCTTTCTTCTCCCTGTTTGCAGATAAGCTACAAAGTATCTAGAATAGTAGCTGATACTGCTCCCCATATCATTGATAATGTGAAGCAGTTTTTCACCATCCGTTTCCAATACCCTGCAGCATGAGTTTTAATATATAATTAATTACATTGGCCATATTTCACTTAAAATGCAACCAGTTATAATTTATAAATTTATAATATATTAAACCCCAATCTCCTCCCATGATCTCAACGCCGACTCAGAGCAACCGATCACATTTTAGAAGAAATAAAATAACCCCAAATATCATGTTGTACTAAATAGGCCCGAATAGATCTCTAAGGTAAATGATCAGTTTTTTTGAGTTTGTTTGGGCTCATCTGCTGCGCATAAAATGGTGTAGCACTAAACATGGACATCGCTCTCTTCTCCCCGTCGTCGCTACTCGCAGACGATTCAGGCGCTGCCAACTCCTCTGGTATTTTCTTTCTCTCTCTCCTCTCCGCTTCGCTTCGCTTCGCTTCGCTTCGCTTCTGAAAATTGTGTCAATCATCTCTTCTCCGCTTTTTCCAGATGAGGCAACCAAGGATAGCCGTGACAAATATGCAAGAGAAATCACCAGTTCAGCATCTTTTATTTCTTTTGCTTCCTCTATTTGTCAAAGGCATTTTCCTCAAACAATTTTGTTATTCTTTAGTGAAATTGTAATTTTGCTGTTTGTTGAAGCTGTAGTTGCTGCGACATTTGGATTCACTTGATAGTTTAGGGATCTCATGCGTTTTTGAATGGTAATGGTTCAATTTTATTCACATGGTCACAGACGTTTCGCATATGAAAATTCATCGCTTCCTCCATTGCTCAATTGGGCGTTTCCTATGGTGATGTGGTTAGTATCTTCTCCTCCTAATTTCTTCTCAAATTGAATTTTGAATTGATTGCTTTTAAGTTAGCTCTTTTCTGATTTGATTCTTTTGGTTGTTGGACTTGAGGTTCGATGCAATTTGACCGATGTTCTAGATTCCTTCTTAAAAATACTTCATTGTTGCTGACTTTTGGTATGCTTATTGTTGATGAAAGCTCAAACAAAGATGGCGAAGGGTCCATGATTGTACTCTGACATCGACAAGAAAGCCAAAGGGGAATTAGAGGCCTTCGCCTTTCCTAACTACAAATAAACTGCTGAATTAGAGGCCTAGAAGGTTAGCGTATGTTCTTATTTTATATGCTTATTTTTTGAGTGTCGTCATCTTCTTGATGAATATTTGTTTTTCTGATACAAGACTTACGGAGTTTCGAGAGTGAAGATTTTCCTGGAAAGTTTGATCCTTCAGTAGATGTGAACGTTGTTTACAAACAGGAGTTGAGAAATGCGAATGAAAAGGTATATAATATGTTGTTATCCAACTTAATAGCTATTAGCCTGCTGATTACTTCCTAAATTTATGGAGCAGATCAAATGCTTGGAATCTGCGTTAGCTTGCTCAAAAGGGGAAGATGGCTCATATTGCTGTTAAGAAGTTGGAAGCGGAACTTGAGAGCAGGAGCACTCTGGTATGAATTTTCATTGACACAACTTTTATTTCTTTTATTTAAAATTTAATAAAATAAGTGTCTTGAGAGCCATTACATCTTTTCAGGTTCAACATTTGGAGGATGAAGCTCATCATAGGACAACAAAATTGCTGCTAAAAGAGGTAAAAATCATGGTATCGATATTGGTAAAACATGAGTTGACATATGCGGACAATTAATGTATGGCAATTAGGTTCTGGAAGCTGTCCCTGTTGTTTATTCAAGGGAACTTGAAAATTTGAGGACACAACTTAGTTTCACTGTGTGTGGCACGTCTCTCATTGAATCTGGGTTTGGTGCTGATAAGAGGTCTGATGTAAGGCTTTATTATGGAGCCGGAAATCTCAAGAGAATGGCTTACCATGTGATACAAGTTTCTTAGAAACATGTAAATCCTAATGCATGTTTGACTCTCTGCTGCTTCGAGTATTCTACCTGGTTTTGGTAATAGGATAGGTTCGAAGATTGGGAATCTTCGGGTATTAAAATAGTCCCCGTATTATCACACCCAGATGAGAGATGGCCTGGTAAAACCGGCTATGTGCAGGTAAAATTATAGTTACCTTTTGATGTTGTTGAGATCATATATGTTGATGAAGGTGTTTGCTAACTTTCTTTCCACATTTTGCTTTTGAAGGCTGCATTCTGTAGAGCAAAAGGTATATTACACCCCAGTCGCACCAGTGTTGTATTATGTGGCATGGGACAAATGGCTGAGGTATTCTGCATACTCAAGCCTTAATTTAAGATCAACAGAGTTTATTATAATGTCCTCATTCTAGAAAAACATGACTGAGGTATTGTGTTCACATGATATGCTATGCTTGAATGCAGGAAGTCACCAAAATAATGGTTGAGGATGGAGTCTCAAGTGACATGATATTAAAGAACTCTTGACATCTTCAATGAAACCCATATGTCATGTTGTATTATGAATTTTACTCCTTATTTTCGAAATTCTATGAAGCCAGATACCATTGTATTGGCTTCTCATAGGCTAATAACAACAATTTTGATGAAGTTATATCACATTGGTTGATACAGAGAATAGTTTTTGTAAATTCCTATATGGTTCTACAGTAAAATTCTGCGAGAATTGGAATATATATGTCACTTCTCACCAAGATACCGACATTGATTATCAACTGTTGCCTCATAAACTAGCTAGCTAATCGAGTCGAGGCAATTATATATGATATTAATGATTATGAATCGAACCTTTATGAATAGAGCTCTTGGAATTGAGTACATGCCATGAGCTCCCTCTTACAGGTTGCATCATTGAATTTCTGAAGGCGATATCTTGGTGAGCTGATCAGGCTTAAAATTAAGCAAATACTTGGTGAAAGTAATCTCCAGATGACCTGCTTGCATTTTGTAAAATAAAGTGATTAATTAATTGAAGTTTATGATGAATATACTAAACCGAGAATCCAGGAGCTTGCTGAAAGTGAAAGGGCCGAGCCCAAATAAAGTTCGAAATAAAGGCCCAGATAAAGTTCTTATTTTCTCCCGGACAGAATTGTGCACAGTTTGTATCAAAATTGACCTTTTTCAAATATAACATGTCATACAATATGCAAGAGTTACCGTTCTTATTTTAACGGTAGCTCATTTATTAAACTCATTTGTTAATTCGTGTGAACTCACACGTGGATGACAAGATTTTTGTGACAACTGGGTTCATTGAATGACGAAAAAAAAGACATTGTCTTTATTATTACACTGCTAAAATGTCAAAAAGAGACAGTTATCTATTTTATGACAAAGATTCGAATAAAATAAAGATGACATCAAAGAAAAATAACAGTTTATGAAAATGACCATTTCCCTATTACATATATACATCAATAGCTAAAATATAACTTCGCAAAACACAACTGACTGCTTAAATATAAGTTTAAAATAAATGCAAGAGACCTTCTTTGTAATAGTTTTACACGATATGTTGTATTTTAGCATAAAGATTAAACTTTACAAAAAATACAGTTGCTTTATTTCTTAACCAGTATTTCACTACTTCATATTAAACATGTTTAATACTCTCAAATTGGTTTCATACAAAACATGAAATACTCAGGATATTTAATTAACACATTTAGTGCACAAAAAATGCATGCTTATTATTAACTACACATTACATGGGGGAATTTACGCAAAAACATATCCCTACAAACCCGAAATTTTAATTTACTACAAAGTGTAATTTTATTCCAAAACAGATTAGCACACCCAAAAAAAACTAACATAATTACATATAACATTTGTATACGTAACAAAGAATATATATATATATCACATTACAAACAAAACCAAAAAAAAACATATTACAAATTCTTTATTATATCGTGATACTACATACACGCTTCGCACGGGCTCCGATTACTAGTTGGGTTATGGGATTTGGGTTAGGTAGGATTAGGGTAGTTAATTTGGATTGAATTAGGAAAATTTAATTAAAGAAGTGAGTTTAATAATTTTGTTAAGAAATTGGGTTGAACTGCCTGATTGTAATAATTTTGTTAAGGAATGGGGTGTAATTAATGGAGATGGAGGTGGTTGATGAAATAAAGTTTGGTATGTTGGGTAAAAGATGAGTTTAGATGAGGGTATAGTTGTAAAGAAAATATAGATAAAAAAGGCAAAAAAACGAAAGTGGACAAACTTTAGGGGACGCCCGATACGGAAAATGGACAAACAAAACGGGACGGAGGGAGTATATTATAAAGAAAGGTAGGTAAAATATATGAAATTCTTACTTTACATTCTTTTATATCAATATAAATTCATATTGTTTAGGAATATATTATCTAAATTTTATTAAAAAATATAATTAAATACATTGTTTAGTCTTATTAACTTTAATCATTTCTTGAAATCAAGGTTCGTAAATCGTTTATTCCTCTTACCTTCAAGTAATCAATTTTAGAAAACAACATAAAAATTCTCCTATGCGCTAGATCATTTTTAAAACTTTTATTTACATTACTAAGAAAAATTTAAGATATAAAAAATATTTTTGAAATGCTTTTACATCTTAAAAAATAATAATAGTTATTATTACAAATAATAATAATATGATTAAAATTGTAAATAAATAATAATATGTCATGTTATAAACTGATAGAATCTAATATTCTTTTACAATATCATTAGTCTAATCAAATTTTTAAAGTTTACCTCATTACTTTCATTGAAATTGTTACTTGAAATATTAAATTTTTTTATTTTTCAACATATATATATAGATAGATAGATAGGTGTCTATAATTTGACAACTATTATACAATATATGAAGTTCATATTATATTTTTGTCGATATACAATCGTTTGTATTATTTAAAGATACTTTTCTAATATCAATGAATTAAAATAGATAATCAACTCATACTTAAAAATAAAATAAAATTTAATGAAAAAAGTCTCGTGCAAGGCATGGATAAATCAACTAGTATAAGTTAAATAAGAGATTGAATATATGTCTTGTATGCTAATAATACACACATGATTTCGCCAAACCATATATACATATAAAAAAGCATATTCCTTCCTCTATATGAGAAACCTACACTCTTCTTTTTTGGCTAGGGGACTGCAGCTTCACGTGAATTGCCCATGCTCAAATTTCTCACCAACACTTCATGTGCACGGTTTCTCTTCCAACATGTTCCTCTTCCAACTGCATCTCCATCAAAGCATCTTTTTTTTTTTACCTTCACGAGACGGTCCAAGAAGGATTAAATCAATTCCACTTTTACAGCATTGTCTTGTCTTGTCTTAACATGCATTGAATGAAGCTAGCTATACCCTAGTCCGATAGTATATTAACATTTCCATTTCAAGGTACAACCCTTTCAAGGTACAACCCACACACAATTGAAGCCACAAAATCGATAAGAAAAGGGCCTAAACAAGTTGTTTGCGGATCAATTTCGGTAAGAAGTATAAATAAGTTTATAATCTATATATAACATTGTCTTATATATATGTTTTAAACATGTAAATATATTGTGTAATGTTTAATTTGTTCGAACGAGTAGAATCAAATGGCAAGAGAATATAATTTGTTCGAACGAGTTGAAGTCATTGCAGTCGAATATGGATTACTCGACTCATATCACATCACCACAATAATGAGGCTCTTACCATTGATTGAATTCTACCGTGTGGAATACGAAAGATTGATGAGTATCGAAAGCTCGGATTCTCTTGTAGAACTGATCCCATGGGGGTTGTTGCGACCCATATCTCCTCATAAAACTCTAAGCTATTACGAGACAGGACAAACGAAGACGTATGAAATCGTGATGGATGGCTCATAATCGCACGCCTAGGGTTGTGCCCTGCTAAAAAACTAAAATAAAGACTAAAACAAAAAGGGCGGGACAGTGTGTGAGCTCAGTGCGAAAATGGCTGCAGGCGTTCGCCGGCTGAATGTTCTCGGAGAGTTCAAACCGCTCGGCTTAATCGCCGAATCTCTAGAAGGCAAGCCCATCGACGATGTTCCTCACGACTACCGCTACTCCCTCTACCCCCCGGAAGTCGCCGCTGAGAAGGTCTCTTCCGGCGGCGGCTCCGATTCTACCGCGTCCTCTTCCCCCGGCGACGGATGCGACCACGAGCTCTTCGTCAGAGGAAATCGGTAATTCGATCCTTAAACCTGTATAATTTTATATGGTGCAACTCTGTTGTGTTGGAAATATAATGTAAAACCTTGAGTTTAGGGTTTGTTATCCGAGTTGATGGAAATTTCAATTCATCTTTTTGAACTGAAATTGATGGATATTGAGCTGGTAATTAGTTGGATTGAATGTGCTGACTATTGTGTCGAGTTTTTAATAATATATGGATTTAGGTTGAATATATGATTATCGTGCTAATTGATGGAAGTGGAACTAAATTATGCTACCGTTTAGCATTTGCTGATGGAGTTATGGTATTTCCGAATTGACTCAATGGCTGATAGTCTGTCTTGAATTGGTGCAATGTAGCTGCTTCTGTAGCATACCCGTAAAGTCAGTAATGGATAGTGTAGTACTATAGTGATCAAAGTAAAAGAAAGGCAGGAAATAAAAATGTTCCTGACTGGAGCTTCAGTTCTGTGAGGAAGCCTTAATTTAATTTCATTCACATTGGCTTTGCAATTTTCTTCATTGCGCTTTCTTGATTATTGTTTCATTATGACTAACTATGCAATTATATTTATACCTTAAATTGGATCTGAAGAAGTACTAACACTGTATCAACCCTTCTTGTTTGCCCACTTTGATTGACTGATATATGTGGGGCTTAGCTATTAGATCCCATTTACCTGAAAAGAGTTTCACTTTAGTGGTTTGTTCTTTTTATTTACAGGTTAATATGGACAACTGGTTTGCGTGTATACAAGAGGTTCACTTTAAACTCTCCCATAACCATGGTAACTTTGCCTTGAGATTGCTCTTTTATTAATATGAGGTGTTATAGTTATGCAATTGTGATTCTCATAGGTTTTCCTTGGATTGGCATTCGACATTGCAGATATGTATATGTTCTTTTTCTGGGTCGGGTTCTGTGCTCTTAATTGGTAGAATTTTGGGTTTCTCTTGTGGCAATGTTCAAAATTTAGGATTGCATTCTAGGTGGTAAAATTGCTAAAATGAAGTGGATGTCTTGATATACTCATGACTCAACTAGAAAACAAACTTCAGACAATTCGGAACATAATTGCTTAAGTGCTGATATTTTTGACGGCCCAAGGATTGGATTAGTAGATACCATCCTTTCCAACATATGATTAACATTCACCATATGTACTGTGATATTTTTCTTTCTCAAAACTTATGATGTTAGGATAAGCACTTCATTCACTAACCATACTAACTGAAAAACAATCTTAATTGCTTAACTGAGAGGATTTTGTTAATATCCTTGTTTTTTTACGTGATAATCATATGACATCCATTTAGATGAAAGTGTGAGCTGGGAATATTTAATTTATCTAGCTAGATTTCCGTATGAACTATAGATGTTTAATTTATCTTCTGATTATCTTTGCTATGCTAGATTTCCATATAAATTATAGATGGTTAATTTATCTATCGAGTTTCTTGCTATTCTTTGTTTGTGCTTATTGCTAAGTATGGCTCACTGGTGCAAGAGTATGTGTTGGATTGGCACAGGGTGTTGTTTTGCCTCCTTCATGATGATGTTCTTTTCAAAATTATCATAAAGAAACTTCAACTCTTTTGACGTACTCTAGTCTCTCAGATTATACATAGTTGCAAAATATCATGATGCGTACTGCTTCTGTTTATGTTGGATCCATGATTTATACTTTGATGATGCAATGTTCAGGCTTGCTGGTGTCGCTTTAGTGGTGTGTGCCAACCACTACTTTGTGCGCTAGAAGTTGACACCTTGACAATTTTCAATACATCAGGTAAATTAAGTTACAACTAGTCTTGTTATCGCTTAAGACCTATACTATGTTCTTATGTTTCTGATAAAAAGAAACTATACCATGCTTATATTAGTTAAATGTCTGTGAAATTATGGTACTACCTAAACAGGCTCATCTGAAGCTTGGCTGAGTACCCCTTAATTTCTTAAGTCCATACTAACCTATCTGGAATATAGCTGGATTGCTAGCGGTGTGATAGTTGCACTTTTTATAAGATAACTAGGTGGTGGAAATTCAGAAATTTATGCATAAAATGTTTTCTTTTCTTTTCGTGAAGTCACATTACCCTGTTGTCAGGTTGAAGTGATAAAGATAAAGCGAAACTTGTCTAATGTGAAAAAGGGGATATTCTTTGTCTTCAAAGTTCAAACTAAATTTGTAATTGCTGTTTGGTGATTCTAATGTCAATATCTATAGACCTTTGCATTGCGGCAGTTTGATGGCAGTGGAAAATATGCTGGGTTATTGAATGTGGGGAGTTGGCGTATCTGCATTAATAAAATAGAATCCAACTCCAGATTGAACTGTTGCCTTTTTCTGCAGGCGAGCTAACATCCATTCTACTTCCTGGTCTGGTTACATCAATATGGTCTCTTCCTTTTGGTTTGCTCCTACAGCAAGCTGCTGCCTCATCTAGTCCAGTAAATGCACACATGTCTCGTGTGAAAAGAGATCTCAGGCAGAGTCCCGTATCTAGTTTCAGTTCTCGCTTCTCTGATAACATTATGAAGGGGAATATGGCTTCATCATGCTCACATTTGATTCTGAATAATCCTCTAGAAGACCCACAAGTATGCCTGATGAATTTCCTTCTCTCAAAATTTATCCTGGTGCTTCTGTTGCATGCTCCACTCGTGATTATGTTTCACAACATGCTTGATAGTTTCTTTCTTTGCAATCTTGTTCTTGCTCCCTGTGAATCTGACAATCTGTGATATATGATTTTTTTCTTTTTAATTTGTATCAGCCAGCTTACATCGAAGAAAGAGGAACTTCCAAGGTAGTGAAAGACTTCGATGAGATAACAATCTGGACTAGTGACTGTATACCACTGATGGCTTCTTACAATAAAGGTATATCTGCATCTTTTCTTCATTTCATGCCTTCTCTAGTATTTGACAGTATAATTGCAAGCTTTTGAATAATATCTCTAACAAATTTCTAAATACAATTGTATGATGATTTGAGTTTCTTCACTGCATGTGCAGAAAGGATGCAGCATTCTCTTTGGTTAGTGGAACTTGTTAGTACAGCTCGTGGATTGGATGATGCTTCTGATGCAAATCCTGCTGACATATTGCCAAGGCAATACTCTTTTAGGCCAGTATGGCAGGCAAAAGGTTCGCCAGTAGCTGCGTCTAAAGTTGAGTTTTTAGCTTAAATTCACGTTTTCTTGTCCCTTTTTTTCCATCTTACCCTCTTTTTCCATTTCCTACAATAGTTTTTCATTCTTCTTCCCTTATTTTCTAATTGTTTCATTCACATCAGTGATCATCATGATTTTAATTGCATTTTGATTAGGTTTTCTTGGCTTCCGATGAAGACGCTGCTCCATTAGTTTGTTTCCTTCTGCAAGAGCAGAAAAGGTTGCTGTCCGTGAGGCTTAAAACTGTTGCTATCAATGAGGAGATTCTCTTTGATGTGAAACCAGACACTAGCTGGAGCGTACCAGCAATTGCAGCTGAACCTGTTTCTGTAACTCGTCCAAGGTAGTTTTCTTTTTGACAGTTACTATCGTCATAATATCTTTTCTATCTTCTGACTTTTTTCTAAAAATATATTTTGTCAGGTCAAGATTTGGACCATTGGCATTCAAGGACATAGTTGTGCTGGATTCAAAAAACACTGTTTTATTGTATGTAAGTTGTTTGCAGTTGCCATTTTTGTTTCCATCCTTGTATATTTTGGGCTTTTGGTTGTACAAGTTGTCCTTTATTATCCAAAATTTGAGATTTGTATGGCACAAAAATACATCATTTCCATCCTTGTATATTTGAGACTCTAAGCTGTTTATGGTGCTTTTGAGATTGTTTTATAAGTGACACATCTTATTTTAGTTAGCATCTCAAATTTGTCTTAATTTCAGGTATTGCTGTTTTCCTGTTTCATCATTTCAATTTCAAATTGGGTCCATGCAACCCAGCTTCATTGTAAATCTCTTGATGAAAACATTGCATCTTAACTGACATATTTCTTGTTTGCTTGATGTAGTCAGGGAAGCAATGCCTGTGCAAATACTCGCTTCCTTCTTCTCTGGGAAAAGACCTTTTGTCTCGGAGTACCATGCTCAAGGGAACTTTATGTCATGACTTAAAGATTGTCAGATTGGCTGATGCTGTCGGAAGTCGTCTCAATGTGTTTTTAAACAATGGGCAGGTGCAATTGTGATTCTTGTGCAAAGTGTATAGTGTATCCTTGGTATTTACCTCTGTTAATAGGCAATTAGAATCTGATAAGTTGACAATTTGACATGATTCTTGTGAATGATTTGTTTTACTCATCAGAAAAGATATTTGTTTGTTGTAACCATCAAATAATTATATGATGTTGGTGGCAGTGATGATGTATGCTAATTTTTGTTAGTGGTAAAATGTGGACTGTGTAAGAGTCCATAAGATAGTTGAGGGTGGGGGGATCATGCTTCCAATCTCAGGTGTTGTGTCTTGTGTAATTTGTATGCTGTTCTGATTTCCTTGTTTTTGTGCACTCTCATATGGCTACTTGTGCTTTTAAGTGTGTATATTGCTATGAGTTATTTTTGGCTTGTGTGTGCACATTTTCCCTTTACAATGTGGTGCCTAGGGGCAATTTTTGGTTGATGTCAAGGGCGATATTTAAGGGGATGTGCTTTTGATGTCCACCCTTGTTTTGGATCCAGATTCTTAGAGTTGCATTGCGGAGAAGACCATCATGCAGCTTGGTTGATGATTGCATCACAGCATTGGCTGAGGGCTTAAGTTTGAGCTCATACAATCATTTTCTTCACCTTCTTTGGGGGAATGGTAATTCAGCCTATCTGTCAGAGGCTGATTCTAGTGTTGATCATGAGTGGCAGTCATTTAGCGGTGTCATAATGGAAATTTGTAGGAAGCCTGTATCGAATCGCCCAGAAAATTTGGTTCTATTGCCCACTTCGTCATGGGATTATCTTGTACATAGTGAATTCCACAAGAACTATTGTAGTTTTAACTTCACGGATGTCATTACATCTGATGTATCGGCTGAATGGACAAATTCGAATATATCCTTAACGTGCAAGGAGACACTTAATAGCTCAGAGAATACTCAATTCCTGATGGAGTGCTTGAATTCTCTACATGCCTTGTATGAAAATCTCAAACTAATTGATCTTCAGAAGCGGTGAGTCATCTCATTATTCAGTAATTAAGGCAGTTCTTTCTTTATTCCTCCTCTAAACTTTCATTTTGAAATTCTAGCTTTTTTTTCTTTTTTTCTTTTTCTTTTAGCTGTGTGTTGATTGATGACTCCCAAAATTTATATTATTTCATATTCTTATGCATTTTGGTAATGTGTTCTTACCCTTTTTAGTATGCTTAAGCATTTCCCGGGAGCACTAATGTGATATAATTTTTGAATACTTCCTTTGTTGAATCAAAATCTTAATTATTGCTCGCAGGGATCTAACGCTTTTGGTGGTTCTTTTATTCCAAGTTGCTGATTTTCTTGAAGAGCAGAGTTATGTTGAGCATTATATTCGTGATTTTCCATTCTTATGTAAACGGAAGAGAGGTTTTCAGCCTATTTCATCTCCAACATCTCCACCAAGTTTGTACAGATGGCTAGAGAACTGCTTGTTGCATGGATATGCTCATGCTGGTATCAATGATATTCCAGCTCTGGTTCAGAAGGACAGGAGTTCAGTTGTCAGCTGGGCTAGGAAGATAGTCTCGTTTTATAGTCTACTCTCAGGTGCTCGGCTGATGGATGGGAAGCTAACTACTGGCGTATACTGTAATATTGCCGTGGGATCATATTCTACAGCTGAGGAGCAAACAGTGTTAGCAATGGTTGGAGAAGGATTTGGCTTGCAGCAGATGGACATGTTGCCTGTTTGTGTCTCACTACCTCTACGCCATGTAAATTCTTCTCTTAAATATGCGAATCTGATTTTAGCAGCCCTTGAGTTAGGAATTACTAAATTTCACTCTATACTAGATATTTTTGTTTAATGAGATACAGTAATAACCGTTTCTGTATATTCTAATTTTCCTTTAATTTGAATTAGTATCAATTCAGTTAGACCTTTCATTTAATAATTGTGCAGGCACTAGATAAGTGTCGAGAGTCTCCTCCTGCCAACTGGCCAGCAGCTGCATATGTTCTTCTTGGCAGAGAAGATCTAGCTTTGTCATGCATCACAAACTTTAGAAACTCTGAGGAGCTTGAAACTCAAACAAATCTACATCTAATTTCTATGTCTACCCCTTATATGAGACATCTTAATCCTGTGATAGTTCCATTGACAGCATCTGAATCTAATGGATTGGAAAATTCAAAGTTTGAGGATATTGATTCTTCTGATGGTTCTATGGTAGATGGCATGGATCATATTTTTAGTTCTAGCACACAATTGCAATATGGAAGGGACTTGCGCTTAAATGAGGTTAATTTGTGACTTTCTTTGTTTTCTCTTGAACATATTCAGAAATTATGCTCTATTTTCTTTTATAGACGCCGCCATATGCATTAAAACTTTAAAAGTATAATATTGACAATATAATAATTCTTTTTAGGCTAAGCTAACTATTTATTGAACTTGTTTTTCTCCTCAAAACTTTATGGGTTAAGTAGCTATGACATAAGCAGTATTCAGTAACACATTCTTGTGAGGAACTTATTTTTAGTTTTATGAAGTTGGTTCTCTACACAATATCCATTTATTATTTTTCACAAATACTATTATGTATCTTACCATATAATCTTTTGTGTTGAACCATGTTCAAGTAATATTCTTTACTCACTAAAATATGGTTGGGCTCATTTGCAAGTAATTTTTCTGATATTGTATGCTAAAATTTTGTAAAATCTACTTGTTTCTCCTTGAATTTTGGGTGATTGGACTTCATTGTGAATTTTCACGAGTCATAGAGCTTATATGGTTACTGTGTTCTTAGAATGTTTTTGGTGTTTGACTTTCTCTCTTACTATCAGACCTATCTTAATGCTTAATGTTTTCTGTGCTCACATGAAATACTGACAAATGTTTGTTTTAGAGGCTATGCTACTACTGATATATCTAGCTGACGATTAGTCTTTCCATACTTGATAAAAGCTTCTTTTCTCTATAGGTAAGACGTCTGATGTGCTCTGCAAGACCTGTGTCAATTCAGACACCTGCTTGTTCCTCTTCTTCTGATCAAGACCTCCAGCAGGTTTGCATTGTTGTTGTCATGTCCTTTAGTTGCAAAATTTTGATGATCTCTTCCAGCATCTGTGATAACAAGTTTTTATTATTCTTGTTCATCCGTGCTTTTGAATAATTTTCTTCCGACTCTGTCTTCTACCTTAACGATAATCCAAGGCTACAGTTTTTCTCCTCTCCCTGTTTTTTGTAAAAAAATAATCTTTCATAAAGATGATTACAAAATACTAAAATGAAGGACAGAAGTTCATGTGAAAGCAAAAATGAGCAAGATTTTAGAAATTCCCTGTGTTTGTCACTAACATGAGTAGTAGGCTTTAGGTCTGAAACTCACACGATAGTTGTTTCTCATGGAAGTTTGTTTACATTTCTCTTAAGAGTAATTACACAAGTTTATTACCTTATTCCTCCGGAACTCAGAAGTGAGCTGCATCAGTTCTGATGTGGAGGAATTGAAATTTCTAGGATGTTGAAGACAGTAGTCCGTTACTCTTTAAGCATTCTATTAAATATATTCAAATTTCTAGGATGGGAAAGATAGTATCTCATGACTTTTTAAGTTTGCCTTAGTTATCGTGCTCAATTGTGCTTCAAATATCTGATTGATAGCTTTATTTTAGGATCATGTTTGTATATGATTCCTCGACTATTGAAGATCTAATAGCTATAAGTTCTTTCTATTGTGAAGGCTCAGCTCTGGCAGCTTGCACAAAGGACTACAGCTCTTCCTTTTGGTCGTGGGGCCTTCACACTTGCAACAACGTGCACTCTTTTGACAGAGGTATCTTTGCTTTCTATTGTCCTGTCTCCTACCATACTTAATTCTCTCTTTGGAACAGGTGAACCTCATTAGTAAGATCATTCTCTAGAAATGAAGCAATTGATTTAAGTTGAAACATTTTGCATGTTTTTGATTATATGGCTAAAGTTATATAATGTATGTTCTTTGTAGGCAATCACCGTCCCTAAACTTGTTTTAGCAGGTCGCTTGCCAGCACAACAAAATGCTACGGTTAGTTAACTTGAAATGCACATGACCCGTTGTCTTGCTATGAGTGGCATGCCTTCCTATCTGAAAGAAAAGGAACCATAATCCAGAACCAGTCTTTCCTTTTGTGGGCTCACAATTTTTTAATTAACTGTTTTTCATACTTGCGATGACAGCATTTATTTAGTGTAGTTTAGTTTTATGACGTAAATGTTATCTATACAATTATCACATAATTAACTCTGAAGAATTGCGGTGCGTGATTTTGCTTTGTGTCTAGGCTTGATCTTTTTCCTATTGCCTTGCCTAACTTCATTGCGCAAATATTGTCACATTAGGGGCTTAGCTGCTTAGGACTGTTGGGGATGATAGTTATGGCAGTTGCTCATTCCTACCCAATATGGAAACGTTTGACAACTGGTTTCTAGGCAGGGATGGCTAGTGGCTGGGGTTGGCAGTTTGGGGTCAATGGTGGTACACAGGAAATTTATACACGGAGGTGTTGGTGATGGAATAAAAACAGTTGTGATTTGGACAATTTGATTTTCCTGATAAAGTAATATGCCACAGAAATTGCTATTGTATTTCATCATTCTGAAGACCACCTATAGTTAATCCCGTACACAATTGTTACATTATTTATTTATTCAGATACTAATTTTGACTTGTTCTATCTTTATCTTGCAATTATTTGCGAGTTACTCATTTTGTTCAAAATTTACAAATAGTTCTGTATAAGAGTTGAGAAGTCTGTGCAGATAAATTTGGATCCAAATATACGTAATGTTCAAGAGCTTCGCTCATGGCCTGAGTTTCACAATGCTGTTGCTGCTGGGTTACGTCTTGCACCTCTCCAGGTATGATCGTTATGGCCTCATAATGTAAGGTCTTTAAATATGAGAGCTGTAGGCGTTCCTTAGTTATTTTTTTAGCAATTTGTATTTGGATGTGAGAATAACATTGAGTAATGTGCATGACTGAGTAGTTCACTTCAGTTTGTCCAGGCACCTACAACCTGTTCCCCATGAGTGCAACATATGTTTAACATATCTAGATATTTTTTTTGCATGTCTTTGCATTCTTGTATGCATAGCGAAAAGTATTTATTTTCATCCCATGGATCGTGAATATATATTTCACATTTTAGGGAAAAATTTCCAGAACTTGGATCACTTACAATAGACCCGAGGAGCCCAATTCGGTTCATGCTGGCCTTCTTCTTGCACTAGGGCTACATGGGCATCTACATGTTCTTGCAATAACCGACATATACCAGTACTACCTACAGGTCTGAAGTCTACAGTTGCTATGTGTTCTATTGGTTTTATTATTCATAGTGCTCTACAATTTCTACGTCTAAGACATGCTTTCTTAAACATTGCTCACTGGCTTAAAAGGTGTGGATTTTTCGCCTGTGTATGCGGCTATGCGCAATTGATCTGCAGATTCTAGTTTTGCATGAATTATACTCATTAGCTTGATAGTCTTGACTCTTATACAATCAAGTCATACCATACTATATCTTTGAACTGGGCAATATCTTTTACTTAAATCTTTTTTATAAATTGGATATCTTGTTTATTTTTTTAGGATCATGAAAGTACAACTGTAGGATTGATGCTCGGCCTAGCAGCATCTTATAGAGGGACTATGGCACCAACTATTGGAAAGGTAATGCAGATGTTTTCTCAATAATAAATGCTTTCTTCATTTGATAAGATATGCAGGAGAGAGGATTTTTTGAAGATTGCAAAAATTAATTATAACTTGGAAAGATCAGAACATATTGTTATTTTCTGTAAAGATACAGCATATATGTCACTTTATGCAAAATTTATAATGTTAGAACTGACTGTTATGAATAGTGAATCAGTATAATCCGCTAACACATCTTAGGAAACATAGAAGTTTTTTTTCATACAGTTATATAGATGAGGGTGGAGCAATGTGCAAAAATTACTAGTGTCATTTATACTTTATTTTGTTTAAATAACTTCTGCACTTATATAGTTATATTTGTAATAAGAATTCTTTATTTTAAATAGTAGCAGTCTTCCTTAACGTTGCTATACTTATTATGGAGCTGTTTGCATAATTTTTCGTGGGGTTTATGATAACTATCATATTGTTCCTTGCAGTCGTTTTATCTTCATTTACCTGCTCATCATCCTCCTTCGTTCCCTGAGTTGGAAGTTCCTACACTTCTGCAGGTAGTATTTGTCTTCATAATACCTTGTTCTTGCTAGAATTGATTGTGTGCTTAAACTTAAAAACTTCATATTTTCCATCCAAGGATATCTATTATCTTTTGAAGGTTAATGGTTCCAAGTGTTTCTGTAATTATTCTTTAGGATATATATCGTGCAATTCGACAGCTGAGGCTGTTTATGGATATAAATCTAGGTATCGTAGTACTCAATTTACATATAGGTTCGGAAGGTTTGGATAGGCTTAATAGCGCAATCATGCCTATACTAGGACAAAGCTACATAAGAAGGTTTAGATTTGCACATTATTAGCCTAAAATCGCCTTGGTCATATTATGTGTTATACTTACTCATGATGTTGGCCGTCCTATACATAGTGGACACTGGTAAGAACTGGAATCAACAATTAGTCTAATATATTCTGAACAAATAACTTTAATATATTGCATATAATGCATGACTACTAAGGAAACAAATACCATTGTTAGCTAAGAGGTTGCTTTCAGATCTGGTTATAAGCTGCTTATCCCTTTGGTTAAAAGCTTCAGAAATGCATTCAATCCTTTTGTTGTACCTTGTATTCTTGCTATAAGTCTCTGAATTAAATGCAACCGAGCCTTGCCAATGGTTCTTAGATCATATTGGAGTGAAAATCACATAATATCTGTGCTCGGTGAAAAATCTTCGGACCTGAGAGTTATCAGGAAGTGTGAACTCATAATTGTATGACCCCTCTACAAGGATACAACACAATAATTTCGAAGTGTGCTCGTCTTTTTTGCCCCCTCTTTGTGCTATATGTATTCTGGGTAATGAATCTAATACTTGCTTGTGCTTGGCGTTGCAGTCAGCAGCTTTGGTCTCTCTTGGGCTTCTTCATGAAGGTTCTACAAACCCACAGACGATGCAGTTTCTTCTGGTATTGCAAATATTTTTAATTGCCTTTACCTAAATATTTCTTTTTGCAACCCCCTCCCTCCCTTGCTTCCCCCCACCTTTGCAAATCAGATACTCTGGCATCTCCCAATAAAGCAACTTCAGCAAAAGGAGGGGGAGTGGTCAGCTTTTTTGATGTTCATTTGTTTTAATTGTTTGTGCTTTCAGATGAGTACATCTGTGAAAATTTATCATGTTCTGTATACTGTTTTGCCATTTAATGCTGATACAGTTCTGTATTCATATAAAGAACTTCATGCTTTTGCATTTAACTTTCTCATAACATATTCTTTTGTAATCTTCTTATTGATATAATATCTGGTTATTCGTTTAGAAGAAAGCCATAAATTTCAAGGGTGATATATTTTATAGTATTCTTTTCTCTGTCTTGTATTTTATTGTGTTCTGTGAATGTATTGAATCATTTTCCTTTTTGTTGTACCAATTGTTCTATTCTTAGCTAGTTATGCATTACGCGCAGGGTCAAATAGGCCGAAGAAGTGGAGGTGATAATGTGCTTGAGAGGGAGGGTTATGCTCTTTCTGCTGGATTTTCCCTTGGGCTCGTTGCTTTGGGTATGAACGGATTGAGTTGCTTTTTTTGCAATCTTCTTGTTTCTAATAATGTTATGTCAAATGATAGGTCGAGGTCATGAGGCGCTTGCTTGTGTTGGTACATTGGTTGATCGGCTGTTCCATTATGCTGGGGTGGAAGTGTCTCATAAGGTACTAGGATCATTAAATTTTAGCTATACTGATCATGGCTACTTGGTAAACTTCAATCTAGTTGATATTTAAATGTTTTGGTTTAACATTTTCAAATAAGGTGAAACCATATTAGGATGTATTCAGACTCAGTATATCTTGTGCAACTATATTATTTTTGATCAAAGAGTGAAATACTGCTTGTTCGGAATCACAAGGATGAGGTATCTGTGAATAAAATATTAGAGAGTAAATACGTGATAGAATTGTTCAAATAAGGAAGATAAAAAAAGGAAATCCTGATCAAAATACAACTTTTAGTAGTTGTTCTCACTCTCATAGTTTGGATATCATATTGAACTTATTGACTCCTAAACATGTAAGGGACTGAGAATTGTAACATAAAGCTTAAATATATAATATTCTGTTAATCATAGAAGGCAATTTTTTTTTATTTTTGCATCAGGAGAAGACCTTTGTGATGCCTACAATGGATGAACACAATCGTGTTGCTGGACAGGTTGTGAAGATCGAACAGAATATATCTACATGCTGGCTGTTGCAATTTTATTAGAAAATATTTTGACTTCTAACAGGTCTTATTCTTGACTCCTGTCTTTGCATTTGGGTGTAGTAGATGCTGGATGGTGTCAGTGTCAATGTTGATGTTACTGCCCCTGGAGCTATAATGGCTTTGGCATTGATGTTTCTCAAGGTGAGTTAAACATAGCTAGAAGTTTATGTATTTCCTAGCATTTTGCATTTGTAGTAGCTCATTTTCTATCTACAAGGTCCTTGTTTTATGATACTATACCTCCTAGTATGCATTCTCACTGACACATTCAGTATCTCCTAGTTAAAAATAATTGACCTAAGGTGATAGAGTTCCTGGATCCTTACTGTGAAGTGCAAAGAAAAACATGTCATGCTGAGGGAGGGGGAGAGTGAGATCGGGAGAGAGCAAGTGAGGTTGAAGGAGGGAGATAGAGACAGCTTTATACATCGCCCAAAAAACAAACAAAAAAAGCGAGCTATAGATTTTCAGTTTTGGCTGTCACTGTTGTTATCTGATGTTTGTGCTTATAAATTTATCCAATCATTTTTAAATTAATCTTTGCAGACTGAATCAGAAGTGATTGCTTCGAGGCTTTCTGTTCCATCTGGACATTTTGAATTGCAATATGTGAGGCCAGACTTCATTATGCTTCGTGTAATTGCACGAAATTTAATCATGTGGAAAAGGTAACTAAAAGAAGTTTTGCTTAATTTTTATTGCTTGTTTATAGTTGTAGTTTTCTCTGACAGTGTATTTCTCTTTTGAGAATATTTTTCCTCACTTCTTTTGTTGCAATTTTCTTCTTGAATAAAGTTCATCTGTGAGAATTCTATGTTTCCTTTTGTAACATTTCTTGCTTTTGCATTTTAGTATCAATCCCACTTCAACATGGATTGAGTCCCAAATTCCTGAAATTGTGAGAAATGGTATTAACGGCCTGAATGAAGATAGAGTTGACATGTATGATGTGGACGAAGAATCAATTGTTCAAGCATATGTCAATATTGTCACTGGGGCTTGTTTGTCTCTTGGTAAGTTAAGTTCAAAAATTCTGCTTCAAGCTGATAAGGAATGGTACTTATCAAGAACTGGTTTATTTGATTTTTTCTATGAAAAAAGTTGCTTCTTATAACTGAAATAAATGTCCTTTTTCATATGAGGTCAGAACTACTTATAGCTCCAATTTCTTTCTCCTATCTTTTTACCTGAATACATCATTGGCAGGGTTAAAATATGCTGGATCACGAAATGGGAACGTCCAGGAGATTCTATATGGTTATGCCATCTATTTTCTTAATGAGGTTATACTCTAGTGTGCATAACATGGTGAATGCATATATTCTGACCTCTAACTTGTGTCATATCATCCTAGTTTACATTCTGAGATTTTTTTGCAGATCAAACTCATTTCAAATGACACTGGGAGTAATCTTCCGAAGGGCTTGTCCAAGTTTGTAGATCGAGGCACATTGGAGATATGCCTTCACCTAATAGTTCTTTCTTTGTCTGTGGTATGATTGAACTTGGTTTAATGTTTTGAACAATTCATATCTTATTGTATATAACTCTTGGTGCCTTTTTGACACGACTATCTGGGACCAGGTGATGGCTGGTTCTGGGAACTTGCAAACGTTCCGATTGCTGAGATTCTTGCATGGTCGTAACCCTATTGATAGCCAATCAAATTATGGAATACAAATGGCTGTGAGTACATATTCATCTCTTACCTGTTTGCTTTGGAAGCCATCTTAGGACACAAAATGTGTTTTCTCAAGATCATGATTGTCATGTCTTTATACTAAGTTTTTGCTTATAGTTGTGTAGACCAATTTGAATATTGTTATGATTACCTTATTAACTGTGAAATTTAGACACTTTTTTCTTGACGGAGGGCCTATAGATAACTCAAGGGACCAAATATTTTCCGATTTACTGGTGTCTGTGTTTATGATTTAAAAAGGTAGCTTTCACTTCTTCTCTAGAAGATGGACACTGTCAACATTATCTTGTCAGAAGATAAGCCTTAGTTCAAATTAGGTAGGTGAACTTCCCCTTTAATTCGAGAGTGGAAGTTGACCATCTATCATTTTACAAGGGATGACAATGTAGTGTCCCGACTATACATGCACACTTTCAGAACCTTACATGCAATCTATATGTCATAAGTTCATGGCATATATTGCCCTTTGTCTTAAACACTTTCACACAAGCCTACAATATACTGTCAACTTATAGCCAATTATATTCCTGAATGACCAATGTGACATCTTGTGGCTTGTAATTTGCAGTGAAAATATAAAAAGCAGCTCAGTTATTCCTTTTTGAGCTATTATCATCTGAATTAAGCTTCAACATTTACAAATGTGTTTCTATTGAAGCTTGAATTAGAAAGCCAGGCTGAAAGTTCAGACTGTGGAACTGAGTAATTTGCCGACGATTAGGCCCTAGGAGCATCTCTACACATAAGCTGAAATGACTTCATGCCACTTGTATGAAAATAGTTGCCAAGTAATAAAAAGCTATTTATATCTGAACTGCCTGAACATGTTTACCTAAAAACTATACTATGGCTTTTGTATTATTTTATACCTACTTCTCTGCTGCTTCTTATTGAGCATTCCTATATTTGTAATCTCATCAAGTTAACTTAACTGGAGGACTATAGATTACTTCTGTTGAGTTTGGATTAGACTTCCAATACATCATTTTATGGTCTATCATTTTTTTTAAAATTTTGAATAACCTCTTTCTCATTTATTATCCGTTTTAATCACATTAGGTAAGCTTGGCAATCGGCTTCCTGTTTCTTGGTGGTGGGATGCGGGCATTTTCAACAAACAACAGTGCTATTGCTTGTTTATTAATCACTCTTTATCCTCGCTTTCCCACGGGACCAAATGATAACCGGTGCCACCTTCAGGTACATAAATTTATCATGCACTAGCATGTGGGTATTTCTATTTTTTTGATTTGAAAATATAAATTATGTATAGATAAAAGCAGTACGGCATAACCCTGGAATGTCGGATTCTGTATATACATCAATGATGATAGAATCTGTTTTGTCATTATGATGTTAAAGGAGGATGTTGGAGGTTTTCCATTCTCCCCTTTCCTTGCTGTCCTGTTGCTTTTGTTATTGGTTGGGGTGCTCTCTTGCCCGACCCCCTTGGCTTAATATTGATTGCCTGGTGTTAATAATGTGGTTTTACAGGCATACAGACATTTGTATGTCCTTGCAACAGAAGCTCGCTGGCTTCAGACAGTTGACGTTGACACGGGGCTTCCTGTTTACGCTCCTCTGGAAGTTACCATAAAGGAAACTGAACATCATGCAGAGACAACTTATTGTCAGGTCACTCCATGCATTCTTCCAGAGCGTGCAAATGTAAGTGTATAATACTTGCTCTTCCGCATTTCTTTGCATATATATAATGGAGCATCTTGTCCCCATTTTATTTGGTTACACTAAAAGCTTAATTGAATTGACTCCTTTATCCTTGAATATTTCACATTTCATTATAGAAAAAATACTTATTAGAGTTAACCTCTTATCATATTGAGTATAAACAACTTAACAAGTAATTGAAATAGAATGGGGCAGCTAAGCTCGATGTCAGAATATATGACAAGTTTCTTCTGCCGTTTTGGTTCTCTCTATATTTCTCCTCCTATCATAGTAAAATTCTTATGAGGTCTTGAAGGAGTTACACGTGTGTTGCAGCTGAAAAGTGTTAATGTTTGTGGTCCACGATATTGGCCCCAAGTGATAGAACTAGCTCCTGAAGGTAAAATTGGTACTGTGAACTCATTGTTTTCCAAATAAAATGCATAGTTAGAGAATGACATTACTGCCTTTAATGTTTGCACAGATAAGCCTTGGTGGAACCCTGGGGACAGAAATCACCCTTTCAATTCAGGTGTCTTATACATTAAGCGCAAGATTGGAGCCTGTTCATATGTGGACGACCCTACTGGATGTCAGTCACTATTGTCGCGAGCAATGCACAAGGTTTGAGTCAGTCTAATGTCCTTTTTTCCTCGGTTGAACTTAGTGTCATATCATTGTGTGCTTGGATGATATGCTACATTTTCAAGAGAAATCTTTCTTATATTGCACATCAGGCATTTAGTTTGACAAGCACGAGGACCTCCGTTTCCAGTCCAAATAGTCATGGTGATTTTGGTTCAGTGAAAGTTGATCAACTGGTCAGAACGTTTTCCTCTGATCCAAGTTTAATAGCTTTTGCTCAGCTATGCTGTGACCCTTCCTGGAGTTGCAAGTAAGTATGAACTGAATATCTTGTTTATAGATAAACTTCCACTTCCACAGTGCTATAAGGTTATTAAAATCCGTCATGACTACATCTCATCACGATCTTATCTGGATCCCTACACATGGAACTTGAGCTACTAGCAAATAGCAATGGTAGACTCAGCCAGAACCGTCTATTGGTTGACTCATTGCAGTTTTTGATACTAATAGTAGTTAATAAGGACGGTCAAAGACATCTTTCATGAAACTCTATTACAGTAGTACTTCATTATCTCAACCAAGATGTGTGTGAAATAACTGTGCCGTTGATGTTTGGATTAGGCCTCTGAAAATTCTGAATGGAGAAAATAAAGACTGAAATGTTTTTTATGCCAGATGTTTCTTTAGCCTGTTAGCCCTTTCACATAATAAGAGATAGGTAGAAGCTTCAGATGGAAAAATGCCTGGGAAGTTGGTGAGAAGGCAACTCAACATGAAACACACAATTCCCCAACAGATTTTTTCTTATGCAATGGTAACATAAATTAAAGGCAGGGAATGTGCAGTGCTGTGATGTTCTTGGTAACTACTAGAATGAGGCTCTATCCTTGGAGATGATGATCAGAGCCATACTTTAATGTGACATTATCCCAGCTATATTGTACAGACCGCTCTCCCTTGAGCCGTTTCACATGTCCGAAATGGGAAAGTGGCCAAAACGGCTGGGTAATAGCCAAATTAGTTGCTTGAAGTGGCTAAAACAGCAAGGTTTGAGTCAATCCTGTGTCCCCTTCTTGACACATTCAAATTTTGTTTCCTCTTTCTCAATCAGGCCACCAATGACTTTGCCCACATCTTTTTCCAACTGGTGGTTAACAATGATAGTGACTAGCATGGTCCAGTAGTGTCTCCTGGTGTTGAATGATCCTGTCCCTCTGTTTGCCTTTGGGTTTTCACTTGTGGAGATATGTGCAGCTTTTACCTTCCACATCCCCACCATGCTGTATCACTGCTGGACAACTGCACCACCAAACAACTCACCTTCACCACCATTGCACCACAGCATTACCCAAGAATTCTCCTTCGTTGGGTAGGGATTTATTTTGGGTGTAGCCTCGCAGATCAGTGCTCATCTTTTCTACTGTGGGATGGTATAATGGTTTGGAAAGATGGATAAAATGACCCATAAATTATATCAAGTTAAAAATAAATTACGAGCCATTTTTTTCGTGTCATCACAACTAATAACTATACAACAAATAATGGCTTGAGTAAATCCCTACCCAAAAAAAATTGGAACCTATGACAGACTGCTCTAATCTGTCAGATAGGTTGGCTTTTCACATGGGCAATTGGAGCATAGAAATTTTATTGGATAGTATTGATTCTTGTTCCTCATATTTGGGTAAATTGGAACCTGGGTTTATGTTGATAATTGACAATGTTATTTAAATAACCTTCATGTTTTGCTACGATATTTGTCTTTCTTTCTGCCTGGAAACTGTAAAGTATACCTGATGATCGACAATTATTATAACTTGATTTACTACACAATTTCTAGCTGTTAATCTTAACCCATCTGTCACACTTTTGCAGTTCTGACGTTAACTTTCAGGAATTCTGCTTGCAAGTATTATTCGAGTGTATCAGCAAGGACAGGCCATCTCTTTTCCGGGTATATCATCAGTAAAGCAATTCTGAATATACAAAAACCAAAAGCAATAGTTGAAAAGAAAAACTTGTCAATATTGACATGTGTGGCTGCTTGGACAAAGTTCGTGCAGTTAGTACAGAACTTTGCCCAGCTCTTCACTTGATAAGAGCAACAAAAGATTTCTGGTGGCCACAACCCACTAAATTATTGCGGCCGTGAATAATCTTGCTTTCACATAATTGCAGGTCTATCTGTCGCTATATACAATGATCAGATTGATGGCTGATCAGGTTAAGAGTGATATTCTCATGTTCAATGACTCACTTGCTCTCTCTAATTTAAAGGTATGTAATATTTACCTACACAATCTACACTGTTCCCTCTCACCTTATGTTCCGTACTTGACAGTAGTTTCTCAGCAAGATATATCAGGCTGAAATTTGCTTTCGAGGATTTCATTGTTCTTGTATTAGTTACTAGTGTTAGGAGATAGAAACAATTAACTGCTGTAATGTATCTTGGTTCTCTAAAAACTTTCGGTTCCTGCACATTGTTGTTGCCTGCAGCTTGCATTAGCCTACAACGAAGCGGTTCTGCAAGGAAGATTGACCCCATCCAGAAGCGGCATTATTCAACCAATCTTCCTCGGGTCAATCAAGAAACGACTGGATGACCTCCTGAACCACTCCCCGGGCCTGAAACAAGATCTATGTAAATACTTGAAGCGCGGTGAATGGCCTATTGGTCATCATACCGACAAGAGGTCGATACTTCTTTCTTGGTATCTACAACGGTTCAGAGTTCCTGCTCCATTTGCTGTTCAGGCAGCTTTGGCCAAAATCAAAGGCAAGGTCCGAACCTCTGCCCGGGTCCCGATCCTGCATTTGCTACTCCCAAGCACTCATCCGAACGCAATTGCTGTGATAGATGAAGTCTGTGATGCAGAGCCTGAGCCTGAGCCTGAGCCTGAGCCTGAGCCTGAGCCTGAGCCTGAGCCTGAGCCTGAGCCTGAGCCTGAGCCTGAGCCTGAGCCTGAGCCTTGTGCTTAAAAGGTAATTAAGTTGCCTGCATTGCTTTTGTTGCTGTACCATTACTATTTGCACAGAGGTCAAATATATGTTGTAGGAGCCTTTCTTAAATGTCAGATTAGGTAAGTTTTACTTGTTTGTTTGTGTAGACATCAATGTCTTCCTAATTTAGTTTTGTCCTGTAGTTATTTGTGGACATGGAGGCTGCTTTTTATCCTTTATGAGAATGCAGTTAATTTATAGTTTTTTTTCTTGTTTACTGATATAAAGCAATGATATTATTGAACGCACTCAATTTATGCAGTGATATTATTTGTAGGTGTGAAAGTATTCATTTTGTTTTGGACATGAAACATAATATTTTCATTTTGTTTTGAACGTGACAAACAACTTCTTTCAGCCGGGTCTCACTAATAATGCATCGATTCAAGAAGTTGTTTGTCACGTTCGTGTCATATAATATATTATAAATTCGTTCTTAAAACATGTCCACAAATAACTTATACGACTATTATGAGTATTTGACTTGGCTCATTATTTATTGAACAACGCTGTAGAATGTTGATAAATCTATCATAATTTGTAAGAAAACGATTTTTTTGCAAGCTATTATCGAGCTTGCGGAATTAGACTTGGTTAAATAATATTTTGACGTGTTTTCCTCTCAAAAAGAAAAAACATGAACCTGATTTATTTATTTTAGTACTCGTACAACCTTATAGTTTACTTTAACAAATTAGCCATTTATATTTACAGCCATAATTAAGGCAGGTTGCATTAAAAAAAAGACTTTCGTATTGTGGTAAGCGGTTTCACATGCATTTGTGCTAGTACAGTCATCTAAAGTAAAGCTCACATAAATATCCAAATGAATCGTCCAAAGTCCCTAAACCCCAAATTTATTTATAACATGAATTTTTAATACATCACAAGTTTGAAGATGGTAGAACGCGTGGAGATTAGGTAAAAGTGTTGAATAGCCTTTCACACATACGTTATAATCATACATCAAAATATCCATATTTTCCCCTGCAAGATTTAAACAAATATTGATATTCATCCTCTTCCAAACGAGCTCTACAGTTCATACGCGGCGTTTTGTAAATTGGTTGTCAAATAACTAATCAATGTTAGGCGGGAAAATGATAGATAGCGCAGACAAACAAAGCTCGAGCAATTGTGGCGTGGCTGCCACGTGGACATTCAATCCCCTTTTATTTACACTTCCAGCACTACACGGTAAGCGGGTTACGTCGGTGATGTGATCGGGATCTCACACGGTTTTCCCAAATTTGTTTTGTTAATTTGCACAATGCTACCGTAAATTACAACAATTTCCACAATATAACCCACAAATCATGAGACTTTTGTAAGACTTTTAGTATAAAGAAAAAATATATGAAATCATCTTGTTTATTTATTATTTTCATTCGAACAGGCTTCTATAATGTTTTTAATATTTTTAAAAATCACTTAAGAATATACTATATATGTAAACATACTTTATATCTAAACATCTTATAATTTGATGTATTTGTAACAAGCATCTAAACTAGATTTGAACATACTTTTTTTGTGATTTCAAATTTTAGTTGGGCGATTTTTTAAAACCCCACAAAACTTAGATAGTTTTGTGTAATTTTCTTATTTTTTTTAGATAACGAAGAAGAAAAAAATATTTTTTTCTTATTTTTCTCACATCTCTATTTTAAATACTAACACTAAAGAAAGATTAAAAAAATTATTCTGTTTACAGAGATTCCAAAATAAAACCATCTCATTGGAGCATTCTCCCGTCGACCCCGCCAGCAACAACTTCCAATCTAATCTTCTCCGGCGACGACTTTCCGTGTCATCCTCATCGGCGCCGCCGTGATCTCGATTTCCACATTCATCCGTGAGTAAGCATATATAGGAAGAGGAATAGATAAGTAGGTTTAGATATACAGGGAGATTTTGACTAGGAGCGAGAGAGGAAAATGGGGAGTTACAGTTACAAAATGTTCATGTGCTTTACTCGGAAGTTCAAGATCAATGATGCTCGGCCTCCGGCGGATATCAACGAGGCGTTCGGGATGCACGCCGACGGCGGAGTCTACATGAGCGCCGCCCAGCTCCGGCAGTTCCTGGTGGAGGTTCAGGGATTTGAACCTGCAGAGGCCGAATCGGAATCTCACCGGATCGTTCAGCAGATGACTCAGAAGAGGAAACATCTGAGCATATTCGCGAAACAGCAAGGGCTCACACTCGACGATTTCTTCTTCTACCTCTTCGACTCCGATCTCAATGGCCCCATTCGTACTCAGGCAATACATTTCTCCTTCTGATTATTTCCCCCCTTTTTTGCTGCTTTAAATTGGTAACGATTTCCTGATTTAATGATCTGGCGGCCTCCTGATTTGGAAGTTTTCTAAATTCGGAAATTGGGGATTGAGTTTTTGATACTGATTTAATGATCTGTTCATGAAGAATCCATTGACATCTAGCTAGGCTAATTTCATCCATTTATTGTCCATTAAATTTTTCGAGAAAAAGATGAATTGGAATCTGATGGAACCACACAGTAGAGCTATGAATTATCCAGTGAAGATCTTATATTCATAGCTTTCTGTATGGTTATAAGTTAGCCTGATTAGATGATGATATCTTGACAAACGTTATATATATGTGATTTTCCTCAGGTGCACAATGATATGACTGCACCATTGCAACACTATTTCATATACACAGGGCACAATTCATACCTGACAGGAAACCAACTCAGCAGTGATTGCAGCGATGTCCCAATTATCAAGGCTTTGCAAAGAGGCGTCAGGGTGATTGAACTCGATATATGGCCTAATTCTGCCAAAGACAACATCAATGTTCTCCATGGAAGGTATCATACTGAAATGTGTTCATGCTTCTCTTTAGCTTTAGTTGATTGCAATCTGTCTGATTGCAAATGTGTGTCTTGTTCCATCTTATTGATAACTCAATACTATTATCTCGTAGTGAAGACATACTGAACTTAGGGCTGTTCATCGTTTTTTTTTTTTTTGGACCGAACCGATTATTTTTTAAAATAGAAATATCCTAGATTTTTAGATAAACTAGTAAAACCTTATTCAGTTCGGTCTAATTCGGCGGTCCAAATTCGGTTTGTGCAATAATCTAATTTCAAAATGTTCGGTTATTTCGGTCCAAAACCGAACCCGAACCGATGTTCGGTTCGGTTTTCGGTCCACTAAATTCCGAAATTCGGTTCGGTTTTGGACCGATGAACAACCCTAACTGAAATGAAGTTTAACTCTGACTTGAACTAATTGCAGGACCTTGACAGCTCCTGTGCCTCTTATCAAATGTCTCAAATCCATAAGAGATCATGCATTTGCAACATCTCCATATCCAGTGGTAATAACCTTAGAAGACCATCTTACTGCAGATCTTCAAGCTAAAGTAGCAAAGGTAGGTTTAACAAGCTCTCCTTAATCTACTGCAATCTCAATTCACATTCTTCTATTCCATATAACTCAAACACATCTCTTTCTAGATGGTGACAGAAACATTTGGAGATATGTTGTACTATCCTCAATCTGGGAGCTTAGAAAAGGTCCCTTCACCAGAAGAACTGAAATACAAGATTATTATCTCAACCAAACCCCCAAAAGAATACCTCGAAGTCAAGCCAGACAAAGACAAAGACAAAGAGGAAACCTCACAGGCTAGAAACTCTACTGATGGTGAATCAGAGTATCAAGATGCACAAGGAGATGAGACTCCAAATAACAGCGATTCAGACTCAGATGATGAAGAGGCTGATAAATCAGCTACAGCACCGGAGTACAAACGTCTAATTGCAATTCATGCTGGGAAACCAAAGCATGGGTTGAGAAATGCACTCACATCTGGGCTTGAGAAAGTTAGACGACTTAGTTTGAGTGAGCAGGCCCTTGAAAGAGCAACTTCACAATATGCAAAAGATGTTGTGGGGTATATTTAACTACTGAAATATGCTCATTCCTTTCATATTTTTGTTGGATGGAAATTTTGAGCCCTTCTGTTGTTCATTCTAGGTTCACTCAGAAGAATTTTCTTCGGATTTACCCCAAGGGAACCCGGATTAGATCCTCAAATTACCAACCTCTCGTTGCTTGGTCTCATGGAGCTCAAATGGTTGCATTTAATATGCAGGTTAGTTCCAGATATGTGCATCCGGTCCACACCGGACCGAACCGGACCGTTTTTTCCGGTCCAGTCCGGTCCGATGGATCATTAAGTGTATTTTTTTATTTTTCTATTAATAAAAAAATTATTAATTATTAATTTTTATATAATATTGGACAATATATTTTGATACTAGTTTAATATTTATAACATAAAGTAACTATTTATAGTATTATGTATATTAATTTATAAAGAAAAAATAAAAATTCGGTCCATCCGGTTTGGACAGGACCGGACCGAAAATCGGAATTCTAAAATCTATGGACCGCGGAACGGACCGTAATACACCCGGTTCGGTCCGGTGGCCATTTTTGCACATCTCTACTTTTGCATTTCAATGTGAAAGCATGTGAGGCAATTGTTGGTCAAAATCTTGCAGAAGTGATCATCTGTCAATCACCGCTATCCACTCTTTTTACAGTATCCAGTATCCACATTACAAATTGTGTATGTTGTGAATTCGAGTGATTTGATGAACAATAAAGCGAAAGAGAACAAGAACGAAGTTTAGAAATAAATCGCCCTTCTAGGGTTTCTTATTACTGCTTCTTTTGGAAAAGTAATTACAACCCTAATACGATCTATTTATACCTCCTAAAAAACCCGATACGAATCCAATTACCCATACCGTACCGCGGGGGTTCCGCCCCCCGCACCCCCTGTCGCGGCAAACAAAGCGCCCCGGCCCACCTAGCCGTTTTTTCCTCTACCTGGGCCCTACTTCTTTGATTTTAAGTCAACTAGAACAGTGTATTGCAGAGAGAACTCTGGACGTAACATGGTTAATTTTTCTGTTAAACTTCTAACCGTAAATTCTGATGACAGGGATACGGAAGTTCTCTGTGGGTAATGCATGGGATGTTCAGATCAAATGGCGGATGTGGTTATGTTAAGAAGCCTGAGATCTTGATGAAGAAGGATGCAGGTGCTGAAAATGATGTTTTCAATCCCAAAGTACCTCTGCCTGTGAAGAAAACCCTAAAGGTAACTTCATCCTTCCAATCATGTCTCATGAAATTGATTTCTTGTGAAAGCTTCTTCTAGTTGATATTGACATCACATATGTTACTCTTATTATAGGTTTCGGTGTACATGGGTGATGGGTGGCATATGGATTTCAGCAAAACACATTTTGATGCTTATTCTCCACCAGATTTTTACACAAAGGTAACTTTATTCTCCACCATATATTTAGTGGGCCCTATGGTGAAACAAATAATAAGACCCTTGTAATAATAAAAATAATGGTTGAATTTTTTTATTCTTAATTCAAAAATTAAGGTAGAAATATAAAATATTAGAAACATATTATATAAGGAATTACATAAAATAAATAGAGATAATATCAAATCACTTCTTTTGTTCAAATTAAAATATTGATTTTCTTAGAATAAGGAGTCTTTATAATAAACAAATAATATATGAACGAAATATTACCTATTAACATTAATTTAAAAATTCATTTATATCCAAAATGAAAAATAACCCTCACAAAGAATATAAAGAAGAAACAAAAATATAAAATTCAAATTGAAAAGGAATTGCCTCACATATCAAATGAAATAAAACTGAAAAACGTTACAAACATCATATAAGAAAAAATATTAAAATTATTGAGTTTCTTATTTCGCAAAAATAGAAAAGGGGGCTTCACATTTTAAAAAACCAGTACAACGAAGAAAATTAAAAGTTAATACTAACTAACAGAGAAATGAGACCCAATTATTAAAAAAATTTGTTGTATGCATAATATAATATAAATATTAAAAAGTTTGATTTTTTTATTTTGTAAAAAAGATATACATGACTTCACGTATAAAAAAAACTAGTATAGTGTAGAAAATTAAAAACTAAAAATAACTACAAGTTAAATGGACCCACATATTGAAGGAAAAATAACTAAAATATTCTTCATTTTAATGGCTTTTGTATCTTGATTGGACTTGTAGAAAAAAATCCAATTGTATCTTGTCCACGCTATAAATTTTGCAACATTGATATGATACACAACTAAAACTAATGAAAAATCCAGTTACAAGTGGTAGGAGTACCAGCAGATTGCAAAAAGAAGAAAACCAAGGTAATAGAAGATGATTGGACTCCAATTTGGAATGAGGAGTTCCTTTTCAATCTTACCGTACCTGAGCTGGCTTTGCTTCGGATAGAGGTTAGGGAATATGACGTGTCGGAAAGGGATGATTTTGGAGGGCAAACATGTTTGCCAATATGTGAAGTAAAACAAGGTTTCAGAGCTGTTCCTCTATTTGATAAGAGAGGAGACAAACTCCCCAATACCAAGCTCTTGATGAAGTTTGAGTTCATCTAGAGTGGATCATGCATAAAAAAACTCCATACCACGTTGTTACATTGGCTTTACATACACTAGGATTCATGGAAACATTCTGAAGTTCAAGAAATTAAAGAGGGTTATGGGTGGATGCCTGTAGTTAGTTAGGGTAGGAGAACAGCTTCAAATGTCTGCAGATTTTGGAGTTTGATTGTACCATAGTACCCCTTGCATTTGTTGTAATTCATCTTTTGTTGTTGTGATGTAAGAGTTGTTTACCATTGTTTTCCACCATAGACTATATGTGGAATGTGAGATATATACTATGCAACTAAATCTTCCGTTCAAATTTGTATCAATGTGTAGCATAGTAATCCTGCATTTGGTTCTAGTCTTCATAATGTTCATTCATTACCAAGCGGGATTTAAATATATTCATAATTATCACGTGAAATTGCTGTAGAGTTTGTGTATCACACAAAATTCATAAAATCTTGTGGCTATTATACAAATTTTTTATTTAAAAAAAACATAGTTATAGGTTTTTTGTTTTAATAAAATGATTTTTAGATGCGTAGTTGTAGGATTGTAGATTCAATAATATTATGTGCATTAAAAGAAAATATGTTTGAAAACACATTATATTAAAATTAATTAAATAAATATGTATCTAGATTGGTCCCAAAATATCTAGTTTGAGTTTTCGTAATTTGCACGATTTTGCATAAGGTTAAGAATTGAAAGATTAATAATATTAAATTTTAAAAAAAATTATATAATAACAAACAAAAAAAAACTTAACAATATGAGCCTAAAACACTCTCATGGTTCAAAAAGAATAAGCTTTAATATATATATATAGATAGATAGATAAATAGATAGTGTTTTTATTTAATTTTCTAATTTGAGTTATTAATTGCCTATACAACTAGCAATTCCATATTTTCTGTGTTATTGGGCTTTTTGGGTCAATGGATCGAACCTGGGCACCATCGGTTGGGAGTAGAGATGAGAATCACAAGGCCATTTTGCTTTCTTGATGTAAATTTAGTAGTACTTGTATAAAACTGGCCCCAGTAATTTTGAGCCCTAGGTCGACGCCCATATTGCTTCTGTTTATGGGACGGGTCTGGTTGTAGTCTTGTAGATAGGAGAGGAAGATTCTCATGAATAACAGTCAAACCGGAATTGAGATGTAAACTTATGTACATATTCAAAACTTACCATGGAGAAAACTTCAAATCTCTGCAGATTTTAGAGTTTGATTGTACCATAGTACTCCTACATTTGTTGTAAACCATCTTTTGTTGTTGTGATGTAGGAGTTGTTTACCATTGTTTTCCACCATAGACTATATGTGAAGTGTGAGATATATACTATGCAACTAAATCTTCTGTTCGAATTTGTATTATTGTGTATAATTTTTAGTTATCTTAGTTTTATAATACTACATAGTTACATGGTGAATTGAGAATAACAGTTAAACCGAGATTATATCATGGGAATTGGTAATCATGTTTGGTTAAAATCTAAATCATGGAAATATTGGAAAAGAAAATATTACATATCTCTTCTTAGGTGATTGGAATTCGTGTGTTTTACAAGAATTGAAAATCACATGAATTAGAATCTCTGGATTTTGCAAAAACAAAAAGTCAACCAAACACATATATTTGATATCATTTCCTGCAGTATTTAAATTCATGGGAATTTACTTACCAACCAAACGAGCACTTGAAACTTATTTATTCCGCGTTCCACCCATATATGCATTCTCAAAATTTATTACAAGTAAATAATTTTTCACTAATATTAAAATGAAGAAAAACATTGTAAATAACATATAAGGTGGGGATGGATGCTTAGGAGAGGAGTGATGACGCTTCAAGACCATCGGATCAAGAAAAAGAGCGTCCAAATTAGCCAAGGGAAAAATTCGGATATAATTCGACACGGCCGAATTTTTCACGAAAAAAATGCGTCATGCGTGCACACGCATTTTAGTCTATATGCACACATACGTTGTTTTGCATGCACACCCGTTGTTTCATGTGCACTCACAGGTCATTTCCGTATGCACATATAGGTTATTTTCGTTGGTTTTCATACGTATGCACACATGTTATTTCGTATGCGCTTTGAGTCATTTTTTCATACACACATATGTTATTTTCATGTACACATGCACACCTACGTTGTTTCACATGCACACAGTAGTATACTTTGCATGCAAACGGTAGTATACTTCGCATGCGTACACAGTCGTGTTTTCATGTATACATGTTTTGTTCATTCCATATGAGTGCACACGTTTTATGCAAACACACAAAAATGAATTTCACGTGCACACCGTAGTGCATTTGGCATGCACACCATAGTGTATTTGACATGCACACAAATCTGCACTTCACGTGTATGCAAATCCGTCTTTTTCGTGAATAATTCGGTCATGCCGATTTTTTGCCGAATAATTCGGCAGACAAACCCGGCTTGGTCCCGACATAGATATAAAAAAATGTATATATATGTAAATAAATATTAATTTTATAAATTATATATATATATATATATGTTGGAGAAGCATCAAATGAGAATAGTAAAATAGGAGAGAAATGAGAATAAAAGGAGGTCGTCAGATCGGAGTGGAATCAACGCTCCAGATTAGACTTTCATTAAAAGCCGTATAATTCGGGCGTGTCGAATTTTTCGGCCGTATTATTCGCGTTTTATTGGCGAATAATACGGATTTTGGCTTTTTTTTTGCTGGGTACTTTTTTTGTTCGCTGGCATTGAACAATTATATTCAACGCCTTGAACACTTGCATCCAGGACCATGAACACTGATGTTTCAAGCCTTGAACACTTGTGATTTTGCTTATTTTTTTGTTGGGCACTTTTTTTGTTCGCTGTCATTGAACAACGCCTTGAACATATTTTTGATGTTCACCGCTGTTCTCATAAATGTTCATCACTTTCATACAAGATGTTCAATATTCTAGCCGAATTTTACCCGTATTTCCCCCCAATTTTGACCAAAGTTTTTCCGTATTATACGCGTTTTGGGGGGAAAATATTTTTCACTCGTTGTGCACATATTTTCGATGTTCATCACTTTTTCCATAAATGTTCACCACTTTCATACAATATGTTCACTGTTTCAGTCGAATTTTACTCGTATTTTCCCCCAATTTTACCCAAATTTTTATTAAGCGCATTTTTTTTGGAAAAATGCTTTCACTCGTTGTGAACATATTTTTGATATTCATCACTTTATCCATAAATGTTCACCACTTTTAATCCAGATGTTTTATACTAGTATACTGTGATGAACATCTATGAGCAAAACAGTGAACATCTATGTTCACTGAAGGGTTGTGAACAAATTTTTGTTCATCACTTTGTCCATAATTTTTCACCACTTTCATTCTAGATGCTCACTATATTGTGATGAACATTTACGAATAAAATAACGAACATTTGTGTTCACTGAGGGGTTGTGAATATTTTTTTGATGTCCATCATTTGTTTTACACAAACATGTGAACAACTATGCCTACGTGTGCATCACAAAATACATACAAGAAAAAAGTACATTTTACTTACTTTAAACTTGATTTTATATTAAAGATTACTAATATTGCGTCATATAAACATGCAGTGAACATTAAATAATTATTTTTATAAAGATTTGAGAGTTTAGAAAGGAAAAAAAAACACTAGAAAATTTAATATTTTTTAGTGTAAAGTGGTGAACATCGTTGTATACTACGATGAACATATACGAACAAAACAGTGAACATCCGTGTTAACTGATAACAGACACGCGCGCGAGGGAGGAAACGCTGCTGATACGTACGTTCTCAGTTCTCTCCTAGAATTTGGTTCTCACCAGAACCGGATCTTGGAGAAGCATCAAATGAGAATAGTAAAATAGGAGAGAAATGAGAATAAAAGGAGGTCGTCAGATCGGAGTGAAATCAACGCTCCAGATTAGACTTTCATTAAAAGCCGTATAATTCGGGCGTGCCGAATTTTTCGGCCGTATTATTCGCGTTTTATTGGCGAATAATACGGATTTTGGCTTCTTTTTTTTGCTGGGTACTTTTTTTGTTCGCTGGCATTGAACAATTATATTCAACGCCTTGAACACTTGCATCCAGGACCATGAACACTGATGTTTCAAGCCTTGAACACTTGTGATTTTGCTTATTTTTTTGTTGGGCACTTTTTTTGTTCGCTGTCATTGAACAACGCCTTGAACATATTTTTGATGTTCACCGCTGTTCTCATAAATGTTCATCACTTTCATACAAGATGTTCAATATTCTAGCCGAATTTTACCCGTATTTCCCCCCAATTTTGACCAAAGTTTTTCCGTATTATACGCGTTTTGGGGGGGAAATATTTTTCACTCGTTGTGCACATATTTTCGATGTTCATCACTTTTTCCATAAATGTTCACCACTTTCATACAATATGTTCACTGTTTCAGTCGAATTTTACCCGTATTTTCCCCCAATTTTACCCAAATTTTTATTAAGCGCATTTTTTTTGAAAAAACGCTTTCACTCGTTGTGAACATATTTTTGATATTCATCACTTTATCCATAAATGTTCACCACTTTTAATCCAGATGTTTTATACTAGTATACTGTGATGAACATCTACGAGCAAAACAGTGAACATCTATGTTCACTGAAGGGTTGTGAACAAATTTTTGTTCATCACTTTGTCCATAATTTTTCACCACTTTCATTCTAGATGCTCACTATATTGTGATGAACATTTACGAATAAAATAACGAACATTTGTGCTCACTGAGGGGTTGTGAATATTTTTTTTATGTCCATCATTTGTTTTACACAAACATGTGAACAACTATGCCTACATGTGCATCACAAAATACATACAAGAAAAAAGTACATTTTACTTACTTTAAACTTGATTTTATATTAAAGATTACTAATATTGCGTCATATAAACATGCAGTGAACATTAAATAATTATTTTTATAAAGATTTGAGAGTTTAGAAAGGAAAAAAAAAACACTAGAAAATTTAATATTTTTTAGTGTAAAGTGGTGAACATCGTTGTATACTACGATGAACATATACGAACAAAACAGTGAACATCCGTGTTAACTGAGAACAGACACGCGCGCGAGGGAGGAAACGCTGCTGATACGTACGTTCTCAGTTCTCTCCTAGAATTTGGTTCTCACCAGAACCGGATCCTATATATGTTTTATACGTTTATATATATATTTACATAATTAAATGATATAAATATTTGTCGTCATTAAATGATATATACAATAATAATAAAAACTTAATTATGTATAATATGTATTTTTATTAATTTTTTATATAGAAAATTTTAAATATTATGAGCTCATTTGACCCAGCGAACAACCGAGCTCGTGTACTATGGCGGACTTGGACAAGATAGTATGCTCGCATCGGGCAAGACGGACAAAATTTCGGGAAATACTCGGCTCGTGCCCGACTCGAGCACGTTTTTTTTACCATTCTTGATGAAGCTGGTGGATTGATGGGCTCAGAATTGAGTTGGGCCTTAGATAATAATGACCCAATGGCAGGTAAGAGTGTTGAGAGACTGGGAGGGTCATGAGTGCCCATTTGATAAAGGAGAATCTTGTTCATATCGAAATGATGCCCTAAGAAATATATTCAACTTCTCGAGGAGATCAATCCTCACAGACACAACTATAGTCACATGCCATTAACATGCTCACAAGCCTCATTCAATCACAAAATAACTAATTTCTTATGGCATGTTAATGCACTAAAACAACATGAAAATTCAGTATGGCAATAATCTGTGCACAAGGACTACAGAGAATAAAAGGTTTAAAATTTCAGAATCCAAGGGGTTTACTTCTCAACCAATATAATTACACCATTTAACATATCCAATAGTATAATTATCCACACAATCAAACTCTCATTCAAGCTCAACATCACACAACAGTCAAGGATTTCTCAATGCAACACCCACAGAGCACGTTTATACAACCAATCAAAGCCTCATTCAAGCTCAACAACACACAACAGTCAAGGATTTCTCAATGCAACACCCACAGAGCACGTTTATACAACCAATCAAAGCCTCATTCAAGCTCAACAACACACAACAGTCAAGGATTTCTCAATGCAACACCCACAGAGCACGTTTATACAACCAATCAAAGCCTCATTCAAGCTCAACAACACACAACAATCAAGGATTTCTCAATGCAACACCCACAGAGCACGTTTATACAACCAATCAAAGCCTCATTCAAGCTCAACATCACACAACCATCATAGTCATAACATCATTACCAACCAATCAAAGTTTCATTCAAGCTCAAAAAGGGACAATAGTCAAGTACACAGTAATTCCATAAGCAGAAATAAAATTAAGAGGATTAGGAGACTTAGCTATGCAGTTTCTGTAGAATCGGGTCTAACAACATCCTCTGAATCACCAACAACTCCATCTTCAACATAATCAACAACACCATCAGGGGACTGAGATGGACCTTTCCCAGAATCACCATCATCAATCAACTCAGCCAGATCTACCAAGCTTCCCTCCACAGGCGACTCCTCACTTCGACGTGAGCTGTATGTGTGCCGCCCTTTGCATTCACTGGCCCACTCACAATGTGGATTTTGGGAGCAGGAGTAGCTACCAGATTCAACCGATTCAGGGGAACTTTGGGAATCTTTGAAGATTTCATCGGCACTCATCTTGAACAAAGCAGGACCAACTCAAGAGACAGAGAAGATGAAGAGACAAAGAACTGGAGGGGACAAAGATCGAAGAAACCAAAACCAAGAGACCGAGAAGATGAAGAGACAAACGCAGATCTGGTTTTAGGGTTCTTTGAGGGGAGTTGAAGAACAATCGAAGAAACCCAATTATGAGGGGAAATAGATCTTACACGAAGATTAGGGGACAAAGAACGATCGAGAGAGGCTTGAATCTGGAACAAACGCAGATCTGGTTTTAGGGTTCTTTGAGGGGAGTTGAAGGAACCCGAGAGCCTACATGCAAGATCGAGAGAGGCTTGAATCAAACGAGTGAGATTAGCATGGATTGAGAGAGAACAATCGAGAGAGCTTGAGCTACTTTAGATGCGCGCAGCCAGACTTCCTATGTCAAGCTAACTACATACATCGTACACCAATTCATACAAAAAGACAAAACTACATACACCAATTCTTACACTATTTTTGTTTGCTACGATATCTAAATATAATACCGGGAAGTGGATAAAGGAGAGCTTGTGGGATTGGTAGTGTTGAATGTCGGTTTCAGCTACGCGAATAAGTCAAGGATTAACACATCTTTGACCCCGGATCTCCTCTTTTCAATCTTATAGGGGGCACAACGCAGCTAGATCGGGCTTCTCTTCATACGTCGAGCAGCTAATTTGCCTGACGGATGTAGCGCATAGAAGTCCTCCTTCTTCGTCTTTTATCGACTTCCTGAACTTTGATTGTCTTTCCTGAGCTCCGATTGTCCTTCCTATGGTTGTCGTCTACCTGAAACAACCCCGGGAGATGTTGTCTGCGAGGACAGGTCCTCCGACGCCCAAGTTAACAAGGATTCACGAACAAAAGTTGACGAAGAGAGAAGAGAATAAAGGAAAATTATGGCCAATAGTATTTGAGATCTGGTTCTTCGCGGGTTTTCTCAATTGCTTGGAGAAGAAGAATTTCAGTCGAAAGAACATGCTCTTTCTTCTCTCTCTCTCTCTCCTCTAATGGATTTCTGCCAAAAGTGCCAAAAAGGGATCCCTTTTACCTTCTTTCCTTAGAGTATTTATAGGGGTACATGGCTCCTCAAAATGGCAAGTTCCCTTGCTGATGGGCTTTTTCCTTGATGTGGCCCATGAGATCAGTTGAGCCCAAAAGCTTGTTTTCTGCTCCCACAGCCAACCCCCCAAGGGAAGTGAAGCGAAGGCTTGGTTCATTTCATCATCGCGAATCTTAAGGATTTCTTCGCGAAGGGTCATTACACACTTCCTCTTTCAGTCTCTATCGCAAACTTTAACTCGGAGGTTTCTCGCGAAGGGTTTTGAAGCGACGTTTCAACTTCCTGAATTTGAATTTCGATTTTTCGTTCCTTTCTCTCCAGAGTTTTTTGCGCGCCTTTTTTTACATTTTTTGCCATGTGGCGGGTTAGGGTGAAGCCCCGTCTCTAGTGCCTCTTCGGTGGCTTATATAAGCACCCCTTCAGTTTCTTTCCTCTCTCATATCCCTTCTCCCCTGCTCGCCGGAACAACAACCCTCCGTCAGAGCTTTCGGTGACGTCATCTCGACTTTCCTGCATCTCCAGCGGTTCGAGTCTTGTTCAAGGTCATCCTCTTCACTTTCTCTATTTCGATGGCTCTTCCCTTACCCCCTTTATCTTTTCGAAAGAGCGTTTTGTATGGGGTAGCACCAGAAGGCCTTCGTCTGGTTTGAAAATATGACACTGCTTAGGGCATCGTCGGTGACGCCTTGCACTGGAGGTACCTCCTTTCGTTCTTCTTTGCTCTGTTATGGAGTTAAATCTTTCTTCGCTTGGTGTTGTTGTTGTCCCATTACATCCCTAGGGTTTGTGGAGAAATATAATCTCTCTCGCTCCTCTTTTTTTGTTTTGCCATAGACAACTCCTTGGATCTTTCGATGTAATATGTTGCTTATCGTCGCTCTTTTTTTTATACTAGGTGGTGGCATGCAAAAATTCTCTTCTCTTGAATGAATTTCAAGCATAGGGTGATGAGAGAATCAGAGTATTCAATGGGATTGGCCCATACTCCTCGTCCAGAATCACGTTCTAAATTTCTACATGATCATCCTCCAAAAAGGGATGGTAACGGTTAACAAGCTGAAGAGGGCGCGTCTTCGGACTCCCCTTCGTGGACCTCGTCAGGCATTCAGAGGCCTCGAATTCTGGAGAAAAGGATAAGGCGTCTATTCTTCTCGAAGAGCACTACGTACAGGGAGGATCATGGAGATGATATCTATATAACTCTCGAGGACCTGATGGATATAGCTGGAAAATATCCATTCCCGGAAGGCTCCGTGTTGGCTCTCCCCGAGGAAGGTTCTCGTTCCCTGCATCATTTCCCAAATTTTATGGCTACGAGTTTACCAACTCTAGAAGCAGGTTTTCGCCTGCCAGTACATCCGTTTTTTCAAGACATTTTGAATGCTCTTAGTGCTAGCCCCATACAAATCCATCATAATGCGTGGAGGAGCTTGTGTTGGCCTTATTACCACTGTCTTACTGACTGAAGGTGAAGCCTACTCTAGATGTCGTGAAGACTCTACTCTCCGCGTGTTACCTACCCAATGGGTACTGGTCTTGAAAAGTTGGGTATTCTCAGAAAGTTAGTAAGCCTTCCAACTTGGGCACATGGAAAAACAAGTGGTTTTTGCTCAGTATAGTGGGGGATTACAAGGTAAACATATTCCCTCGCTCGGGTACTCCTATTTTGTGTGTCACATGCAGAGCAAAAAGGCAATGGGAGAAAAAGGCTCTGGTGGCAAAATTTAAGCAGAGACGGATCCTTGATTTCAATAGAGTTATCACCCCGCGAAGCTCGAGGAAATGGGTTTGAGTGCTCCTCATCCACCCGGTGGTGAAAAATCCTTTCGCTTTGTGAAAGGGCTTCGCTTATGGCGTTTGAGCAGTCTTAGCTTTTTCAATTATGAACCACGAGACTTTTAGGATTGTGATTTGCTTCTTGATTTCTTACTCGGCTAACCACTAGTTTGTTTTCCTTACTGTCTTTTTCATATCCTTCATTCGCTAAGATGATGAGGAACCTAGCCGATCTCGATGATCTTGTCCTTATTGGTGACGAGTACCCTGAGGGTTTTGATGATCAAGTGGTGGACCAAGTCGCGTCAAGCTCACTAGCCCGTATGAACGAGGACGTGCGACCCACGAGTCTCGCAAAGGATACATGATAGGGCATTGGGGAACATGAGCTAGCGAGCAGTGGATAGGAATTTGTAGATTTTGTCGACTTGGAGGGGTCATCGGAGTTGCCTCTCGCTCGATTGAAGAAAAGTTATCCACAAGTAAAACAGTCTAAGGTCCCCGCTGTGATTCCACCGGGTCACTTGAGCTCTGTCTATCATGACTTAAACCTGGTATGTTCTTGTCATTCTTTGCTTTGTTTCCTGCTTTCAATGCTTTTTGTGTGACTGGGGGATTGTTCTTTTCAGATGGCTCAACACAACCGTAGTGCTCGTGCTTCGCTCGAATTGCATGCTGCCGAAGCTGATAAGGACAAGATCAAAATTGAAGGGCTTAAGGAAAATGTGAAAGCGCTCGACAAGGACGGTGCCTTGATCAAGGAGCTTCGCGAGCAGGCCACTACTCTAAAAAAAGAGAAAGAAGAGCTAAAGAGTGAGAGGGATGCGGCTAAGGTGGAGAGTGACGCGAAAACTAAAGACGCTGAGGAACTTCAGATTCAGGTGAGCGACTTGACCGAGCTTTGTAAGCATGCCAAGCTGGAAGCGATTGAGGAGTACGTGGGTAGGTATCATTTCAAGACCCAACATGAATACTATGTCGAGGCTAGCTACTGCGTGGGCAGGGTTGTTGGAATTAAGCAGATGGCGGCTAAGTATGGTGTAGCTCCGATTGTTTTCAAGCCGACCTGGACGTTTGGATACAAGCCAAAGGCCCGGAAGCCCTATCCCATCCCTAAGCTCGGAGAGATCAAATTTGACTTTGAAGGAGTTCCGGAGGCTTGGAATGTTGCTACCATGAAGGAGGGTGATCCTTATATGGTGGAAGTTGTTCGGGCTAGCTCAACACCAGTTACCGGGGTAAAGAGGACTCGCGAAGATCCTCCAGATGCTCGACTCCATATGCTTAACTTGCTCTTGCTTCTCTAGATTTTTTGCGTCTTTTATATCCGTGTGGATGATTTGTTGACATTGTCCCTTCGTGGACATATTCTGTACTTAGCTGCTTAAGGTGAAGCTTTCATACGTTGTTATCGCTTAATCTACGCGTTGCTTTTTACTTGTATTGATTTTGTTGCTTTGCTTTTTGAGTCGTCCATTTAGTATGATTGACCTGATTTGACTAGTAATTGATAGGTCTAGGGCATAAATGGTATATTTAGCGTTTGACTTTATAGGAGCCTTAATGGCACGTCTTTTCAATTTCTCTCAACCATATTCAACGTTTTGACCTTCTCTCTTCCACTCGTGCATTGAACTGCTATTTTGTGGGCATTTAATGTACACGTTCTCCGACCTTGCTCATCTGGCTATAAATATTGGCCTTTTATGCTTTTCTTTCCCACTTCTCGTCACTTAACTCTCTTGATTTTGTTTTTTCTCAAACTTTTGCCTTTGACAACATGGCTGATTTTGTCCTCGAAGTTCACCGTAGTGACTAGTGACAGCCGTTTCATTTGCCAGCGGGGTGATCGCTGTGAATTTTCAGTTCACCCGTTCTCTAGCGACGACGTTTCAAAGGTCGTCATGGGCGAAGTGGGTGAAGAAGTGGGAGGGTTCGATCTTCAGGTGATGCATGCCTTGCTTTTTCCTAACGCGACCGTCTTTGGCGTGGGGCAAATGTTTTACTTTCCTGAGCCAACGGCCAGGGGACGGAGACTTTGCAAAGTGAAAGACAATCGCAAAACCTATCATGCATGTTTAGTAAAAACCTATCATACATGTAATGAAAACCTGACTGGGTCTGGCTACCTTGCGGATCACACTAGTACAAAAAAGGGGATTAATCGCACTATTTTTGGAGCAGATTTTTGAAACCGGGGTAAAGAAAATATACGGACCACGGTTATAGCAAAACCGTGGTGTAAAGGATTCTTTATATTAAATAAAACTCGCACCGCGGTTTCCGTATCTCAACCGAGGTAACCTTAAAACACGGACCACGGTTCCACTATAACCGCGTTTTTTTTTAAAATAAAATAAATGCTTACCACGGAAGAATTTAACTGTGGTAAATATATACACGGACCACGGTTTGCACGAACCGTGGTAAGACCCTAAAATTACAAAACCACGGTTCAACGCAACCGCGGTCTAACGTTTCTAGGTTTTGTTTCTCTCGCAGGCGTCGCGAGCTCAGTCGTCGTTCAAAGTTTCTCCAATCTCTAGTACCATACCTTTGCCCTCCTCCGTCGTCGCCACCGGCCGCCGAAGCCCTCGCCGCTCCACCCTCCTTCGTCTTTGCCACCTGCCGCCGAAGCCCTCGCCGTTGGTGTCGGTCGTTCCCCGTCGGTGCTTTTCCTTCGTCGTCTCCACCTTCCGCCGAAGCCCTCCGCTTGTTGGAGAGAAGGTGAGGTTGCTTTCGTCACTTTCCTTTCTTTTTCTGCTAAGTCAACTAAATTCGTACTCATTATCAAGTTGCTTTTTTCATGTACTTTTACCGCTATCCTCGTGAAGAATCATACCTGGATGTTATCCAAAGGTATGCCACACATTGACTTGCAAACCTACAATGTCATCTTGTTTTAAATATTAATCTAAAGATTACATATCTTTTTTGTAACTGTAGGTTAGAGCCTGTGATTATTGAACTTGAACGACAAAGAGCTCATGTGACAGTTGTATCTCACAGGTTGTATTCCACTTGTGAATTCTAACACCTACTTATATACCATGCATCCTTTGTTGTCCCTCTTTTTAATCTGCTCATGGTGGTGGTCTTTTCTTGCTTCTTTCCAAGTCGTGTTGAGAGCTTTATATGCCTATTTTTCTGATATGCCTTGTGTGTTTGCTCCGAAGCAAGCACACAAGGATACCTGAATCACATTGTAATAAACTTTGTACAACCAGCTTATTAAGTAGAAAAGATTCCACATTCGATGCCAATAGACTCGTGACATCCATGTACAGAGTACCCAAACAAAGATAGTTAGCATAGATTGGAGTCTATCTCCAGTAAGCACCAGAGTAGATCTCAAAAAAAAGTCAAAGAACACTAAACATGAAAACAAACATCTACAAACACTTATTTAATTTAAACCTTCTAAAACTAAAAACAATCATATTTTTATAGTGACTATTTTGTTTTACTTTCCTCCTTATTAATACTATGAACTTGCTTTCAGTCGGTTAATATTGAAGCATGATGATCTTTTGCCATGTTTGGAAGCATATATATCTTGTCAATCCAATCACCAGAGGCGTTGGTGTCGGCCTCCGGTCTTAATTATAGATTTACATAAAAAAAGTCTTTATTTAAATGACATAATAGATTAGTGATTTAATCTTTACTAGAATATTGTAACCACATAATCTTAATTTTAGTTGCTTTAAATATTTTTATAACTTACCGATGAGTTGTTTGATAAATTCATATATCGGGTTTATATATTTAAAAGGGAAAATTAATTTCAATAACCCAACCTTTAGGTAGATGGTAAAAAAATAACCTAACCTTTTAAAAGGTAGAAAAATAATCCAAACTTTGAAAAGGTGTTTAAATACTAACCTATTTTATTTTTTATCATAATTATTTCTATATATTTAATGATGTGGCAAATGTTTTTATGATGTGGCCAATACAAATTTTATATTTGCATTATGTTGTATCAAACGTAGTACAGAAAGTATCCAACCAAAAAAAAACATACTACGACAAGAAAACACAAACCCAAGTCTTCTTCCCCAAATTTATCCAGCCACCAGCAAAACTCTGACTCAATCTTCCCCAATTTACAACACCACCTATATCAACAACAAGAAGAACCCAAAAACAACCTCAATTCTCCTCTTTTCCCCAAATTTGCCCAACCACCAGCTAAACCCTAACTCAGTCTTCCCCCAATTTGCACCATCACTGAAATTTGCTACCTTGCTCTTCATCGCCGAGAGGAAGAGATTGAACGGAGAGATCCGGTTTGGAGATGGCACACAGGGCATTGGGACGACCATGGCTATCACCGGCTTGCTCTTCATCAGCGAGACGACGACCATGGCTCTCGTCAGTCGACAAGGATGGATCCCGAGATTTCCTCACCCGCCATTGTTGTCCATTTTTTAGCTTTGTTCTTAAGCTTGCGCCAACGGTCCTAGTGTAGCCGAAGTCGTTACCGGTGTACCTCGCGGACCAGTCAAACCCACTACCGGTGTACTTCGAAGACCAGTCGAACCCACCGCCATTAGAGGTCCCAAGATCGAAAAGGGTGAAGCCTAAACCATTGTGAACATCAAATAACATCATACCAAGGTTGGGCATTTTATTTACTGAGGAAAAAAAATATTGTCCCAAATTGCCAAATCACCATTGTGTGATGCCAAATCAGAAAATAGATTAACACATCACCATTTTTTCTGGAAAAATGATCAGAAAATAATTGTTGGTTAGTATTTTAACACCATCATCAAAGTTTAGGTAATTTTTTTACCTTTTGAAAGTTTAGGATATTTTTTTACCACCCATTCAAAGTTTGAGTTATTTTAATTAATTTTCCCTATTTAAAATGATTTGTGAAGTTTTATACTTCGGATTTATCGAATTATCTATTTTTAAATTAATGTGCACATGTAAACTGGCAGAAAGAACAAACGAATGAACAACACTTCTTCTCACATCTATTTCCTAAAAATGGTTCTTTTTCTCACCTTGTGATACCCCGTAATTCTGTAAGGATTATTTTGGGAATTTTTAGAAATTTCCCGAACACCCGTTTAGTACGTCGGATTTAATTCAGAAAGTTGGAGGCATTCTGTAATGCGCTATGTATCTGTAATATTTTTCTCAATGAAATAAAATACAAACGACGTGCTTTGGATGTTAATTACTCGTTCGCGTACGATAATTTTATCCCGGGTTAATGTCAAGATCGTTCAAAGCTGAACGGGTGGGAAAAGCTGGTCACAGCGACCGCCGTACAGTCACGGCGACCGCTGTCGCGGAACCCAAGAACGGCGATCGCCGTGGGTATGACGGCACCCGCCGTCGCAAGGCTCGATGAGCCGACGAGTCTCCTCCTAGCTGGGGACGCCAGGTCTATGGCGGCGCCCGCCGCGTTGGTAACGGCGCCCGCCGCATTGATGACGGCACCCGCCACATTTATTACGGCGCCCGCCGTCGTTGTTGTCTGGAGGTTTTTACCCGATGGTCGCCGGAGTCGTTTGACGATCGCCGTTGTAGCCCTCCACGTCGCCTTCCTAGCCATCATTATGCTCCCTGGAATTTGGCTATAAATAGAGAAGGTTTGGGATCGGTTTTCACACAAAATCAGACGCTTCAATCCCTCAAAATTGTCTCGCCAGAGTTTGGTGTCCTCGCCGGAAATTCTGAAGTTTTCGCCGGTATCGTTTAGTGGTGTTTCCAGCAGCCCTTGTGAAGCCTTTTGGTTGCCTTTGGAGGTTGGAACCCATGCAAGGCAAAAAGGGGACGAAACGCGCATCATTTGGGTGAGTTTTTCTCTCGTCTGTCGTCGGAGTTCTTCACGGCGACCGCCGTGTTCTTTACGGTGCCCTCCGTGATGAGAACGGCGACCGCCGCCAGTGCCCAGAATGCCTTCGTGGCTTTGGCTTGGTTGGTTGTCGTCGTGGCGTCGTTTCTTTTGGGTTCTTTCGTCTTTCCTTAGATTCGTACTAGTTTATGTCGGATCTAACTTAGGGTTTCCTTATGGGTCGACTCGAAGGTCGTTGTGCTGTCGGAGCTATACCTGTGTCGAGCCCGGAATCCCGTTGTCTCTGCTTTGTTCCAGATCTGCGGACTAAGGCAAGTGACGGTTCGCTCTTGCTCATCGTTCCATATTTACATTAATTATCAGCTGTTTATCTGAGTAATTAATTTGGAATGATTACTGTGTTTATCTGGAAATGGTTTTATAAACTGTTTTGGAAACTGTAATAATGACATTATCATAGGTTGTATATCTGTTAGAACAACGCTATCATATGTGTTAATTACCGTGATGGTATTGTTGTGAAATTAATCTTAATGCTAGAATAGCATGTGGGTTAATAGGAAAACTAATCCAAGTAAGGATTAGCTGTTTCTATTATCTCTATGTTTAAGTTAATTGCTTGGATGACTTTAATGTGAATAATTGTTGTGTTAGACTGTTTAGTTAACATGAATGTGCGTAGGAACACTAATCCAAGTAAGGATTAGTCGTTTCTTTATAATTTAATATTCGTGGGAACGCTAATCCAAGTAAGGATTTATCGTTTCTTTAAATCATAATATTTCTCGGATTTATTCCGAATAATTTAAGGGTCATGACCTATGCTTCTTATCCACATGTAAGGATCTGAAGTGTTTTAAGCGCCTTGCAAGCGCCATTGGATGAGCTTAATTATAGTCCTGTGTATTAAGCACTTAGCTAGTGCATTGGGGTGGACGTAACTGTCACCCTGTAAATTAAATTGTAAGCACTGTGGCAGTGCAATCAGGGTGAACGTAAGGTCACCCAGTGTAATAATAACTTCCGTGTTCTCGAAATAATATTAAAAGTCTCAACAGTGTGTGTGTGTGTGTTGTAATTTAATAAGATAAGTGCAGTTAAGCACATAATTAATAAGTGTAAGCACTGTAATAGTGCAATCAGGATGAACGTAAGGTCACCCGGTGTAATAATAACTTCCGTGTTCTCGGAATAATATTAAAAGCCTCAACAGTGTGTTGTGTGTGTTTTAATTTGGGTTGACATGATTGTCACCATGTGATTTAAGCTTTGTTGTCGCTCTTAATAACATTAACGTGTTTCAGTAATGTGGGTTTTGTTATTAAATAAGATATGTGCCCGAGTGCACATGATTAATAAACCCATGGCGAGTAGTGCAACTATGTAAATAGTGCAGCTAGGAAAGCTCGTCTCGACTTGAATGTAGTACGCTCTCTTTCCAATCTGGATTCGCTGTATGCGATGAGGTTGGTCGTGAACTGAAGCATCTCAGTCAACTTTTAAAATCATTGTTGTATGATTCTTTAAACATTCCAGTTTTGTCATATTTCCTTAAAGACTCAATCTCTTTGAGTCTCTTTTCGAGTTGATTTCTGTGAAGATTCAGTCTTCCAGAATCTTTTCTTGTGCATACCTCTTGTTGTTATTCCGTGAAAGTGCCGGGTTATGTATCATCCATTCGGTTATTATTCGAGGGACAATGATAGTAAACGGTTACGATCACTCGAACCACTCTGCTTTTTACCCTTGCTAGTCTATTCAAGTAGACTAACCCACGAACTTTGTTCTCCGCATGTGGGCTGGTGTCATCCGTTCGATTCGGCACATCAGATAGAGTGTAGATGAGAAGACTAGAAGGACTATGGAGTCGACGGTGGTTTTCCGACGTTTTTAATAATTTCTTTTAATCAGGTTGAGATTCTTGGGAGATGACCATTGCGGTCAAGATCCTTGTTTGTAATTCATTTAAAAGACTTCCGCTGTAACTTATTTACTCTGTTATATATTTTATAAGACCTCCGTTGTACCTTGTTTAAGATTTACGTTGTAATTTATTTAAACTTTGTGTTTGTCCTAGTCGGGATTGGGATGTAATCCCGGGACTCGTGTTTTATATGAATAAGGTTTTCATTTTGTATCATTGTATTTCATGATTTGTATTTAAACGGTAAAGCCTTGGGTGATCTCGGTAAGGAATACTGGGGTCACTAGCGGTAATACCTTTCCAAAATGGTTAAGTTTTGGGGGTGTTACACACCTCTCTTTTATTTTCTTTCTTTCTATAAGAACTACAATTGAAGTAGCTTCTCCGTCAAAGTGTTGACTTTAAAGGAGCCTTAATGACACATTTTTTCAGTTTCTCTCAACCATGTTCAACGTCTTGACCTTCTCTCTTCCACACGTGCATTGAACCGCTATTTCTGTGGGCATTTAATGCACATGTTCTATGACCTTGCTCATTTGGCTATAAATACTGACCCTCTTTGCTTTCTTTCTCACTTCTCGTCACTTATCTCTCTTGAGTTTGTTTTTCCCAAACTTTTGCATTTGACAACATGGTTGATCTTGTTCTCAAAGTTTACTGCGGTGACAGCCGTTTTATTTGTCAACGGGATGATCGTCGTGAAGTTTCGGTTCACCGGTTCTCTGGCGGTGGCGTTTCAAAGGTCGTCGTGGGCGAAGAAGTGGGAGGGCTCGATCATCAGGGGATGCATGTCTTGCTTTTTCCTAACGCGATCGTCTTTGGTGTGGGGCAGATGTTTTACTTTCCTGAGCCAACGGCTAGGGCCGGAGACTTCGTGAAGTGAAAGACAATCGCGAAACTTATCATCCATGTTTAGTGAAAACTTATCATACATGTTTAATGAAAACCTGGCTGGGTTTGGCTACCTTTCGAAGCAAGCACACAAGGATACCTGAATCACATTGTAATAAACTTTGTACAACCAGCTTATTAAGTAGAAAAAATTCCACATTCGATGTCAATAGACTTGTTACATCCATGTACAGAGTACCCAAACAAAGATAGTTAGCATAGATTGGAGTCTATCTCCAATAAGCACCAGAGTAGATCTCAAAAAAAAAGCCAAAGAACACTAAACATGAAAACAAACATCTACAAACACTTATTTAATTTAAACCTTCTAAAACTAAAAACAATCATATTTTTATAGTGACTATTTTGTTTTACTTTCCTCCTTATTAATACTATGAACTTGCTTTCAGTCGGTTAATATATTGAAGCATGATGATCTTTTGCCATGTTTGGAAGCATATATATCTTGTCAACCCAACCACCGGAGGTGTCGGTGTCGGCCTCCGGTCTTAATTATAGATTTACATAAAAAAGTCTTTATTTAAATGACATAATAGATTAGTGATTTAATCTTTACTAGAATATTGTAACCACATAATCTTAATTTTAGTTGCTTTAAATATTTTTATAACTTACCGATGAGTTATTTGATAAATTCATATATCGGGTTTATACATTGTAATAAACTTTGTACATCCAGCTTATTAAGTAGAAAAGATTCCACATTCGATGCCAATAGACTCGTGATATCCATGTACGGAGTACCCAAACAAAGATAGTTAACATAGATTGAAGTCTATCTCCAGTATGCACCGAAGTAGATCTAAAAAAAAAGACAAAGAACACTAAACATGAAAACAAATGTCTATAAACACTTATTTAATTTAAACCTTCTAAAACTAAAAATTATCACATTTTTATAGTGACTATTTTGTTTTACTTTCCTTCTTACTAATACTATGAACTTGCTTTTAGTCAGTTAATATATTGAAGCATGATGATCTTTTGCCATGTTCAGTAGCATATATCTTGTCAACCCAACCACCGGAGGCGTTGATGTCGGCCTCCGGTCTTAATTATAGATTTACATCAAAAAAATAAAATTCTTTACCTTAAACATGCATAATTTATTAGTGATATAATCTTTACTAGAATATTGTAACCACGTAATCTTAATTTCAATAGTTTTAAATATTTTTATAACTTACCAATGAGTTGTTTAATAAATTCATTAAATTGGGTTTATATATTTAAAATGATTTATGAAGTTTTATACATGGGATTTATTGAATTATCTATTTCTAGATTGGACTTCTCGAAAAAAAATCCAATTGTATCTTGTTCACGCAAGAAATCTTGCAACATTGATATGATACACAACTAAAACTAATGAAAACATGAGTTACAAGTGGTAGGAGTACCAGCGGATTGCAAAAAGAAGAAAACCAAGGTAATATAAGATGACTGGACTCCAATAAGTGAGGTAAGGAAATATGATGTGTCAGAAAAATGATGATTTTGGAGGGCAAACATGTTTGCCAATCTGTGAGGTAAAACAAGGTTTTTGAGTTGTTCCTCTATTTGATAAGAGAGGAGACAAACTCCCCAATATCAAAATCTTGATAAAATTTGCGTTCATCTAGAGTGGATCCTTTTTGAGCTCACCATTTTGGAGCTATAAGAAACTAAAGATGATTTATGAAAATGGGAGAGAAGGGAACGATATGGTAGCCAAGGTATGAAGTTGATGAATAAAGAGTCATATATATATGGAGAGGATGGTAGGGGCCTACACTCACATGCATTCTGTAGTGCACAACTGCATTCAACTATCTAATACACATAATACATGCCACGAAATATGAACCTAATAAAGGAGGAGGGTAGGCCCCTCATTCACATGGATTCTAACCCATAAGCTGCATTCCACAGTTGCATTCCACTACCTATTATAAATACTACATGCCAAGTCATGGGTTGATGATTGTAAAATGATAAAATCCAAGAGACATACTACTCAACAGACAAGGGACAAGCCCCCCAAAACAACAACACAAACACAAGAATAATAGTCACTACCCAACCATATAATCCATTCTTCCTTGCATTGTTTGAATGGTAATCAACGGCCTTAATTAATCCACGTACACGCTCAGCCTATTCTTCGTAGCAACAATCCAAGTAACCGACGTTTGCGAGCTCTTGTTGAACTTGTCGTTTAAGATATGTCACTTCCTGTGTATGACTAGCTTCTTCCTCTCGGATATGATCCCTTAAATCCCTAGCAATCTCTTGAAACAACCTTGCCCTATGCTCAGTTTCTTGGACACCAAAGATTGTGTCATCATACCCGCTCATGTCAAATTGCTACAAGTGCAAATAAATAAGTCAGAATTGTCTGACAATAGTAGTTCTCAACTCAATTGCTTTAATTGCTAATACTACATTACCTTAAACTAAGGATCAATGAATGGATTTTCACTACTATCGTCACTTGTGAGTGGGAAAACCATACTAGTTATCTACCAAAACTTGCAAGTTGAAGAACATAAAGTTAATGCTTCTGTCAACAAAGAATTGTGCTTATGTCAAATACAGAAAGCACTAGCAATATAACTGCTGAAAGTCAACCAAAGCATATGACCATTATAGCACATACAACAAACATTCTGATAGTAGAATTGTGCTTCTATTCAGTTTCTGATATGACCATTATAGCACATATAAAGGGAAATTTGATATGGCAAGCAAGCATATGATCATTATAGCACATACAAAGGGAAATTTGATATGGCAAGCAAGCATATGACTAGGATGATAGCAGAAAGCAAGCATATGACCATGGGGCTGAACAAGATGATAACAGGGGTTGAACATGATGATAACAAAAAGCAAGCATATGACCAAGATGATAGCAGACAACAAGCATATGACCATGGGGTTGAACAAGATGATAGCAGGGGCTGAACATGATGATAGCAGAAATCAAGCATATGACCATGATAACACATATAAAAAAAACTCCAAGGCCATCAAATCTCTTTAAATTTGATCAAATTATACAAAGGGAAATTTGATATGGCAAGCAGGCATATGACTAGGATAATAGCAGAAAGCAAGCATATGACCATAGGGCTGTACAGGATGATAATAGGGGTTGAACGGGATGATAGCAGAAAGCAAGCATATGACCATTATAGCACATACAACAATCATTCATTGATGAAACCAGGAAACACTGATTTTGATATGGCAATTGAGCCAGAATTCAAGTCAGCAAAAAATTATGCAACAGCCACATTACACCCAAAATAAATTATGCAGTACCCACATTCATTGTAACACCCCCCAATTTTCGAAAGAGTTGAAAGTGCTACTGCCGATGACCCCGGACGAAAACCCCGAAGTCACCCCAGGCTTTTCCAACGACATAACTGTCTTAAACATAGTTACAATACTAAAATCATAACTTTTATTAAACCACATGGTCGCGGAATTACACGATTCCAAAAATGACCCAAATACATCAGAAATGCAACAGCGGAAATACTTTTAAACAAAACGACAAAACAACTTGTCAAAACACCGTTCATCTTCATAGTCGTTCTAGCCTTCACGGAACAACAACATACCTGATGTGCCGAATCGAACGGATGACACCAGCCAACCATGCAAGGAAAATTACGGTTGGTTAGTCTAAATGAATAGACTAGCAAGGGTACAAAGCAGAGTGGTTCGAAGCAGTCGTATTAGGTTAGACTCATCGCTTCTCGAATAACAACCGATAACGATAGTCAACCATCATACTCCTACTGAAATAAACAAGAGGTATGCACAAGAGAAGATTCTGGAGATCGAGTCTCACAACAATCAATCCCAAAAGAAGACTCCAAAGAAATTGAGCCTATACGGAAATATGATGACAAATGTTGTAAAACTCAAACAAACACACATAACCACATCACACAAGTATCGCATACGAGCGATCTACAACTAAGACGAGTTTTTCCTAGCTGCACTAGCGCCTAGCTGCACTACTCGCCAAACATTTTAAATAAGTGCTTACTCATACCGCATTTATCTTATTAAATTACCACACACACACACACACATCACGTTATAAGCTTTTAACATATATGTCTCGCCACTCGCGGGACACATATCGAACCGGGGTTTGTGACACCTACAGAGTGCACCACTTCTTACTCCACTCGAGTATAGAAGTTAGTCATGACTCACCAATTTATTATAAAGAGACGACAGGACCTCTCATCCATTGTCCCTACGAATACTCGTTCTGACTAAACAGATAAACACACAACCACATCTCACAGAACCATCACGGCTCTTCCTGCACAACTATCTAGTTATGCCCACCTGGCAAACATCCTAGATTTAATAATCTAAACACACACACAATAAAACACATCAAAGTCCCTTAAGGTCTTCACCTGCACAAAATCTACAATATACTAGCGTCGGTTCTAGCAAAATATACAACCTAGTATAATATCAGTTTTTAATCACATAACGTTATCAAACAATTTCCAACATAATTAACAACCATCCCAAATTATTTAACAACAAAACTATTGATAAATAATCGAAATATGGAATGATGAGCAAGAGCGAACCGCCACTTGCCTTAGATCCGACAAGCTCGAACCAAGCAGAGCAACGTCTAGTTCATGGATCTGAAACTGGAGCAGATCTTGGATATTAAATCACTAAGAAATGGCCCATAACAAGACCCTAAGTTAGATTCAATACACTTATATATGAATCTAAAAGAATACAAGAAGAAATCAAAGGAAACGAGCCAAGCCCAAAGCCAAACCACAAAACAACCCTTCGGACAGCCTTGCCGCGGGTGCGGTGGAGGCCTGGCGCCGGGTGTGGTGGTCGAACAGTGGCCAGCTCCAAGAACACAGCCATGGCGGGAGAAAAATACCCACCTCGATTCCAAGCTTCGTTTTGCATTCGACTTGAACCAAAAACACCTCAAAGCTTTACCCAACACTAGGGGCAACTTTCCCAACTCGTGTGGCCTCTCGAATCAAGCTCAAACAGTGCCAAAAATGGCGATTTTAGTGGGCGAAAAATAGAGAACAGAGGAGAAGAAGAAGGAAGAAGAAGAGAAGGAGAGGCTTCGGTTTCACCCCCCTTTTATAGCCCAAATTCAAGCCACCATCAAGGGGACAAGGCGAAGGAGCCACTTGCGAGTCCACTTGGACTGCCAAACAGACGCTACAGTGACCGCCTCGCGAGGAAGACGACACAACTCTGTTTTCTGGCCTTGTCGCGGGTGCGGTGGCTTCTGGCGCCGGGTGCGGCCACGGCCAAAAACACTCCTTCTTATCCGAACTCACATTGGGTTAATTTCCTTAAACCCGGGTTAAATATATTCGTACATTAACGACATATTAACCCCGAAAACACCTCAACTGTATTATTCAATGCTCGGAAAAATTTACAGAGTTCAGAACATATTATAGAATGTCCAAAACTCCCTGAATTAAATCCGTCTAGCAAACCAGGCATAAGAAAAATTAAATTTCAAAATACCCTTATAAAATACGGGATATTACATTACTACCCCCTTAATTTAAGTTTCGACCCTGAAACTTGCATCATTCCAGGCCGACAACAAATAGGGAAAGTATCTAAGCATACCCGCCTCAGTCTCCCAAGTAACCTCTTCGGTTTCTAACTTGGAGCACAAAACTCGTACCAAAGGTACAACCTTACTGCGCAACTACTTCATTCATCTGGTGTTCAACCATATGTTTATATTAGCAAGAATATTTACAACAAAAGGTTTACAAACCCTGCTGCCTACTTAAACTTACTAACACAACCATTCATAACAAAAGACTGGGTAAACACCCACATCTACAACCTACAACAAAAGTAGAAAGCTTTAAGCAAATGGAACATCAGGCCCATCCGCCTCACGTATCACGTAAAGACGTTGACCATGACTTCCAGAAGCTACTGGGGCCTTCCCTTTATTCTGTGCAGTTGTCTGCATCGAAGGACTTGGAGCCTCCACCAGTTTATACTCAGGCCGGTTATTCTGATTAGCAGACCCTTGCTGCGACTCCAATCCTTTTTGCCTTTCCTGCCAACAAAACTTCTGCACGTGCCCAAACCTTCCACAGCCAAAGCATCCTCTCTTCTCTTTTTGACACGCAAATATTTTGTGTCCAGTGGCACCACAATTGAAACACTGAATCAGACTCTGGTCCTGACCCGATCGTTGTGTCGACCCTTCCTGAGTCATCTATGTCTTTGCCTTGCTTGACTTAGCAAAGTTAGACGGTGGCGCATGACATTTAAATCCGCTCGCCTGAGATTGTTCTTGCATCATCCTCTGGTGATTCCTCTTCTTGGTTGACTCCTCTAGAGTCACTTCCAGTTTGTAGGCTGCATCCACGTACTGCTCCAAAGTCGAACATCCGTGACGCACCATCAGTGGCTTAATGTCTGGACCCATCCACTCATGGAAGTGCCAGATCTTCTGCTCCTCGTTGGTTACATCTGACCCAACATATTGTAACAAGTGATTGAACTTAGTCACAAGCTCAGTGACTTTCAATCCCTCTATCTCTGGATGCATGAACTCCTTGTGCTTCTCGTCCCTCATAGATCGGGAAAAGAAACGGTCCATCATCTTCGTCTTGAACATGGCCCAACTCAAAACAACTCGATCAGCCAACCCAGTGTTCTCCCACCATTCGCTAGCTTCTTCTTTTAACTGAAGAGAAGCGATTTGCACCTTCTCAGCCTCGGTGCAATCCACGTTGTGGAACAACCGCTCCATGTGGGAAAACCAATGAGCAGCTCTGACTGGCTCTCCTTTTCCATCATAATGGTCAGGTCTCAAAGAGGTAATGGTCTTCAGCACTCGACCATAATCACCTCTCTTCCTGACTGTCTCTTCTCGGTGCACACAAACAGCTGGCTCCTCAAACCTAGGAACCACTGGGGGAATCGACACAACTTGTGCTTGTGGTGCTGCAGGTTGCCTAGCCTCGGCGAGTACTTGCATCATGATCTCCCGAATAGCTGCAACAGCTGGTGCATCAAAAACTACTGGAGCGTTGGCCGAAGCTTGGCCATTGCCTCCCGGATTATTCTGCGACATAGACTCGTGTTCCTCCACAGAGTCTGGAACAATTCTTGCACCTGGTCTCGGGTCATTGCTCGGCCCAGCATCAGTGCGAATAATGTCCCTCGGGTTCACCATCTGATTACCGATCAAAGTCCAAGTATCTTACACATTAATATCTCTCCAAAATACTTAATGTAATAAAACTAACTTAGATTATATCAACTTGGTAAACTTTCCTAGATGAACTCCAAACCGGAATACTAGGTTCTACAACCTCAAATCCTGACAAGAGAACTAAAACTCGAGTCTAACTGGAGATGGAGAAACCACCTCGACTCCTTCCGAGTCCTTCAGAAGAGAACATAATGCACCCTCAACTACGGGTGACAAACAGAGAGTCTTAGTCTTTCTAGACACAGAAGCAACTTCCGTATCAGACTTAAGAAGGCACGACTATGAACGGCTTTTTATTTTAAAACTCAGAGCTTTTTAAAAAGAAAATTTTAGCTCTGATACCAAATCTGTAACACCCCCCCAATTTTCGAAAGAATTGAAAGTGCTACTGCCGATGACCCCGGACGAAAACCCCGAAGTCACCCCAGGCTTTTCCAACGACATAACTGTCTTAAACATAGTTACAATACTAAAATCATAACTTTTATTAAACCACATGGTCGCGGAATTACATGATTCCAAAAACGACCCAAATACATCGGAAATGCAACAGCGGAAATACTTTTAAACAAAACGACAAAACAACTTGTCAAAACACCGTTCATCTTCATAGTCGTTCTAGCCTTCATGGAACAGCAACATACCTGATGTGCCGAATCGAACGGATGACACCAGCCAACCATGCAAGGAAAATTACGGTTGGTTAGTCTAAATGAATAGACTAGTAAGGGTACAAAGCAGAGTGGTTCGAAGCAGTCGTATTAGGTTAGACTCGTCGCTTCTCGAATAACAACCGATAACGATAGTCAACCATCATACTCCTACTGAAATAAACAAGAGGTATGCACAAGAGAAGATTCTGGAGATCGAGTCTCACAGCAATCAATCCCAAAAGAAGACTCCAAAGAAATTGAGCCTATACGGAAATATGATGACAAATGTTGGAAAACTCAAACAAACACACATAACCACATCACACAAGTATCGCATACGAGCGATCTACAACTAAGACGAGTTTTTCCTAGCTGCACTAGCGCCTAGCTGCACTACTCGCCAAACATTTTAAATAAGTGCTTACTCATACCGCACTTATCTTATTAAATTACCACACACACATCACGTTATAAGCTTTTAACATATATGTCTCACCACTCGCGGGACACATATCGAACCGGGGTTTGTGACACCTGCAGAGTGCACCACTTCTTACTCCACTCGAGTATAGAAGTTAGTCATGACTCACCAATTTATTATAAAGAGACGACAGGACCTCTCATCCATTGTCCCTACGAATACTCGTTCTGACTAAACAGATAAACACACAACCACATCTCACAGAACCATCACGGCTCCTACTGCACAACTATCTAGTTATGCCCACCTGGCAAACATCCTAGATTTAATAATCTAAACAAACACACAATAAAACACATCAAAGTCCCTTAAGGTCTTCACCTGTACAAAATCTACAATATACTAGCGTCGGTTCTAGCAAAATATACAACCTAGTACAATATCAGTTTTTAATCACATAACGTTATCAAACAATTTCCAACATAATTAACAACCATCCCAAATTATTTAACAACAAAACTATTGATAAATAATCGAAATATGGAATGATGAGCAAGTGCGAACCGCCACTTGCCTTAGATCCGACAAGCTCGAACCAAGCAGAGCAACGCCTAGTTCCTAGATCTGAAACTGGAGCAGATCTTGGATATTAAATCCCTAAGAAATGGCCCATAACAAGACCCTAAGTTAGATTCAATACACTTATATATGAATCTAAAAGAATACAAGAAGAAATCAAAGGAAACGAGCCAAGCCCAAAGCCAAACCACAAAACAACCCTTCGGACAGCCTTGCCGCGGGTGCGGTGGAGGCCTGGCGCCGGGTGCGGTGGTCGAACAGTGGCCAGCTCCAAGAACACAGCCATGGCGGGAGAAAAATACCCACCTCGATTCCAAGCTTCGTTTTGCATTCGACTTGAACCAAAAACACCTCAAAGCTTTACCCAACACTAGGGGCAACTTTCCCAACTCGTGTGGCCTCTCGAATCAAGCTCAAACAGTGCCAAAAATGGCGATTTTAGTGGGCGAAAAACAGAGAACATAGGAGAAGAAGAAGGAAGAAGAAGAGAAGGAGAGGCTTCGGTTTCACCCCCCCTTTTATAGCCCAAATTCAAGCCACCATCAAGGGGACAAGTCGGGGACAAGGGGACAAGGCGAATGAGCCACTTGCGAGTCCACTTGGACTGCCAAACAGACGCTACAGTGACCACCTCGCGAGGAAGACGACACGGCTCTGTTTTCTGGCCTTGCCGCGGGTGCGGTGGCTTCTGGCGCCGGGTGCGGCCACGGCCAAAAACACTCCTTCTTATCCGAACTCACATTGGGTTAATTTCCTTAAACCCGGGTTAAATATATTCGTACATTAACGACATATTAACCCCGAAAATACCTCAACTGTATTATTCAATGCTCGGAAAAATTTACAGAGTTCAGAACATATTACAGAATGTCCAAAACTCCCTGAATTAAATCCGTCTAGCAAACCAGGCATAAGAAAAATTAAATTTCAAAATACCCTTATAAAATACGGGATATTACATTCATCAAACCCAGAAAACCAAAGATGAACATAGCAGTATCACTCCCATGTGTTCAGTGATATATATGAGCCACACATAGCAGTACATCTTAATAAAAAAATTGTGTTACTTGACATCAAAAAAATCTCCAAGGCTATCAAATCTCTTTAGATTTGATCAAATTATACAAAGGGAAATTTCATGACAAACAATTTTTTGAACCTTTCTTAACACATCATTACAAGTATTCAGAGACAAGTATGTTAAGGTTGAACAAACATCTAAAGTTTGTGAACATAAGCTGCAACTAGCTACATCATCATGTAAAGATATGACAAAAGAGCAAACCTCTCTCAAAGGAAACTGATAACATCATGAAACAAATGTTATCTAGTATAGAAGTGATGTTCATATCACCAAAGTGAATGTCAATATCCCAAATCAACTGAACATAAATGGATTCAACACAAATGGATCATGTAGAACACAAATGGATCAACTGAACATAAATGGATTCAACACAAATGGATCAACTGAACATAAATGGATTCAACACAAATGCTATCTAGTATAGAAGTGATGTTCATATCACCAAAGTGAATGCACACCACTCATAAGTATCACTCTCATCCATTCAACACAAATGGATTCCAATTTCACATGAAGCACACAAATCATATTACATCCATTCAATACAAATGGATTCATATTTCACATGAAGCACAGAAAACATAAACCATCCATTCAACACAAATGGATTCAGATTTCACATGAAGCACAGAAATCATAAACCATCCATTCAACACAAATGGATTCAGATTTCACATGAAGCACATAACTCATAAACCATCCATTCAACACAAATGGATCATGTTTCACATGAAGCACACAACTCGTAAGCACACTCACCAATGTTCCATTCATTCTACACAAGAACAGACGAAACCCTAGAATCAAATATCTGCACAACACAACAACGGGCGGTGAAGAACAGACGAAACCCTAGAAGAGGGAGGATCAAGACCAGACGAGATGAGCAAATAGGAAAGATGATTCGTACCTGCTGCGAGGGAAGAAGATGTCGCCTAGCGTGGCTCCGAAGGTCGTCGATGATCGAGAGTGACGATGACGATGGAAAGACGATGAAGAACAGACGACGAGAAGAACACAGACGGGTGTAGGAGTATCGGGGTACATGGGGCAAGTTTCAGGGAGAATTCGAGATAAGTCGAGAGGAATTTCAGATAAGTTGGGAATTATGACTTATTTTTTTGCCCAAAAATAAGTTAAAATAAGTTTTGATAAGTCTCGATAAGTCGGGAATATATCGAACGCGTTTTTTGGATGAACTTAAGTTTCAGAGATTTATCTGGGAGGATAAGTCGCGATAAATCACGATAAGTCACGTGTCGAATAGACCCTTAATATATATAATAGATTTATAATTTATTATTTTTGATATGATTTAAAATAATTAATTTCTTTGAACTAATCAAAACCCATCCGAAAAAAGTATCTGAACTTATCATGTTATTTGGATTAATCAAAACCCGACTTGAATAAGAGTTTGTTTGGATAGACTTCTAGAATACATTAAATTATATTATCTTGTATTAAATTGATAATTTAATATAAAATAATATAATTTAATATATTTTATGAAAAAATCCAAACAGACCCTAAGACTCGAACCGAAAGATTTACGAACCCGACTCATCACACCCAAATCAAAATAACCCAAAATATACAAATATCCCACATTACCGCGGCACGAACTATTTAAAAAATTATACAAGCAAAATAACCCAAAAAATTGCTGATTTTCCCTCCCATTTTCAATCCCCCGCCGTTTCTCTCTCATCTCCCTCCGAGCGTACTCTATCCTCCTACTGAAATTCAAAGATCGGATGTATTGTTGATTCAGTTACTGAATTCTATCAATTCCATGCAATTTCCGTCAAATTCCTTTGATTCTTCCGATTGCTTGGTTATTGGTTGGATTGCACCTCTTGGTTTCCATTTCTAGGGTTCCAAATCAGTGACAATAGTATACGAATTCGCAGTCACTCTCTTCCGGCCCCGATTCTCTCGCAGTCACCGCCCCCGATTGTATGTATCTCTCTCTACTCTTTTGTGATTTGAGGTCAAGCTTTGAATCTCTGATCTTGCTTCTCTGTTCAAAGTCTGTTGTGTTTTTTTGAGAATTTCTTGTGAGTAAAGCGGAATTGGTAGTGGTTTAAAATTTATTGGATGATTTGGGGTATTTTGCTGTAATCCTATATGTGTTTTGCATCTGCCGGTCTTTTTTCCTCCTAAATAATATGAGAATTCTTAAGGGAACTTTTATGTAGTTTTTTTTTTCTGTTCCAATTGGTTTCCTGGAGGAAAATAAAGAGAACGGGGAATATGATTTATGAAAAACTACTATTCAGCTATTCCTTTCCCTGCTCTGTCTAAAACTGAATGCAACATTTGATCTTTAATCTGTAACCTTAATCTCCATTTTCGGTGTCATGCTTCTCCTTGTTTTCGAAGATATTAATACGAATTGAGGGAGATCTGTTTTTTTGCTTGTATGCTTTTTTTTTATTTTGTTCTTTAGCTTTTCAATGGACTAATAGTTAAATTTTGTTTATAATTTATAAGCTAAAAAGAGTGTTCCTTTATAAACAGCTAAATGTGTGTTCAATAAGTTCGGTTGTTCGGTTTAGAACCGAACCTAAACCAAACGTAACCAGGTTACTTCGCTTTTCGCTTCATATAAACTAGATATCCAGTTTGGTTCATTTTTTTTGGGTGCAGTTCTGAACCGATGACAGCCCATGTTCTGAATATCATACATTAGCATTTTAAAGCTTTGTATCAAGTAGTCGCCTTAAAACATTCTGAGTTATTTGCATTACGTTACAAGGCAAGCACTACTCATACGTGATTGATTTTAATGAGTTTGGAACATATATCAACTATTAAGCGCTGCCAAGATGAGTGTGAGGGTTGATGATGGATGTGTCCTATGTTACATGGATGCGGGTACGAATATCCGATACGTGTACGGATCCGAGTGTTCGGTACGTCATTTCTAAAAAATTGGATACGGGGACACCGTCCTAACTTTGGACACGGGTACGGGAATACGACAATAAAAAATTTGTATGAAAAATATTCTAATAAATTATAACTAGTTTATCAAAATTAAAAGTATTAATTCATATTAAAAAACATAAAGAATGTAAAATGGGCTGATAAAGTAGAATCACATTAAAAAATATGAACGATGTGGTGAATCAATTTTAAAAGTTATGCTTGAGAATTGGGCCTTTATACTAGCTTAAAATTGGGAGAAATAAGCCCAATAGGCCCAATATGCTGCTAACCCTAAGTTGTTGCTTCTTTTCTCTCTCGCTCCCCTATCCCTCTCGCTCCTCATCGCCTCGATCCTCACCTCCATTCTTCTCTCCCTCTCGCTCACCACCGCTTTGATCCTCAGCTCCACCACCGGGCCGCTTCTTCTCTCTCTTGCTCCCCTCTCCCTCTCGCTCCCCACCGCCTCGATCCTCACCTCCACCGCCGTTGTTCTTCTCGTATTTCAAGGAAATCGTCGGTAGAGCCACCTTGCCGTAACAGACAAGCAGAGGCGGCGAGCCACCTTGCCGTACCCGAGGCCAAAGTGCCGTGTCCGGGCCGGATTCCATACCCGGATCCGTGTCGGGTCGTGTCGACCCGGGTATGGAGCCCAAATCGGCGCGTCCATGTAACACAGGATGTGTCTCACCCTTGGCCTTGGGCAAAGAATGAGAAGAGTCCAGGGTGCCTTTGACAAAAGAATAGATAGTATCTTCGGTTCAATGTGAAGCTTGTGTTATCTATTGTTGTACAAGCAATATGAAGTCTTAATATAATATAATTGTGAGTTTGAATGTTTGTACAATTGTGAAGATGTGTTGTATGTTGTGGTAATATAATCTTTTGTCTTGAATTAAGTCAAGATTGTGGGTATTGAATTTGAAATTTTATGGTTAAACACTATTTGCAGGTAAGCATAGCTGATTTTAATATCCATAAAAAGCATCATCTTTAATATGGCAAATTATCTTGACGTTGATGATATCCTTTCAGAGGAAGTGGTTTGTACCCAGCATCTCTTTAATTCATCCACTCCCCCTTTTATCTGTAACTTATAATCCAGCGTAGTTACATATGCAATGATGCTTAATAATCCCTGTATCTGATATTCTCTTGCAGTCAATACCTGTGGTTTTTGGTAAGGCGGCAACAGGAGTAGGCTTGCTTGATCCAAGTTCCGAAACAAACAGTGTAGAACTCTGATATGTCATGCAAATTACAGAGCTTATTATGGAGAATGCAAATCTAAAGTAAATTATGATTACAGGTTGAACAAGGTGCTAAAGTTGAGCTACCATTCTGGCTTGCACATGAGTTACATTCTAGACAAGCAGTAACTATGAGTGTTCCTCCCTGCTTCAATCAAATGTAAAGCTCATTATTCTAGCTATATATGATTCATTTTGCCCTTAATATTGTTAAATTTTCAATATAAGTAAAACACTTACCTTGAACAAGCGCTTCTAGCCTTGTATTTTTTTTTTCATGTGCCTTACTGTTGTCCGTCAACCCTGTTTCTTTGACTTGATGATGAACTAACTTTTGGGGCAACACCCCCCCCCCCCCCCCCCCCCCCCCCCCCTCCCTGTTTTCCATTTAGTTTTTATTCGTGTGTATCTCTTGCAGCTCACTCACAAGTGTTGAATAACTTCTAACTTTATTCTACCATTTTGCCTATAATCCAGGACAAGGAAGGAAATCCAGGCTGATGCTGGATCAGTGGATCTACGCAACCGATGTCCCTACTTTTATGGATTAGGGTGCAAGCTAGCACCGATGTAAGTATCACTCTTTGTGGTATTTATTGCTTCTTTTGCTAAACTCTTTCTAATTTTCATTATGTGCATTTGGAGATTAAACATTCCCTCTTATTGAAAATTTTGTCAACAGTCGAAGAGCATTGCATAAAATACAATCTCACGTATTGGTATTTGTTCATAAAGTCCTAGTTCTTCACCATTTGGTTGGTAATCTCAACTTTTTGCACATTAACAACTATGTTGGAATTCTATAAAACTAAATACCAGTTCCCTCTGAAATGGAAAACCCTCTTGGTAGCTGTGACATTTTTCAGCTGACTATTAATAAATGGCTAGGAAGGATGAAAGAAGTCAGTCATTATTATTTCTATTTTGCATGTCCCATTTCTTTGAAAATAACTAGGTATATTTGTATAAATAATATAAGGAATATGTATTGTTTTTAATATTGAGGTAATCTCTGTTCTGAATATTCAAGTTCAGGCACAATTTTGGCACTTGATGCTGTGTCAACATTTCAGTTTTCTTCTTTCTAAGCAACTACTACGAATACTGCACTTTGCAGCTAGTATATTGCCTTGCTCATAAATCATTTAGTAGAAATTTGTCAAGGGATAAAGCTTTCACACACCGCATCATATTTGTTACTTGTTTTCCGAATGCTATTTTGTAGCTAAACTTGGTTTTTTCTATGTTCTCCTACTTGGGTGTAAATCATTTATATAAACATATTCTACCTTCCCTCTTTACTAAGACTACATAATGTTCTTGTAAATTATGGCCACATTGCATATGCTCATTTCTAAGAGGAATGAAACTTCATTTTGTTGAACAGGGTTGGAGATAAAACTATTGGATCCTTCCTCCTGTATGCATTTTCAATCAGGTACAAGGATGTGCTTAGCAAGGCACACACTGCAGCTTTTGTCCCATTATCAAAGCCATTAACACTCATGACAACAGAGGAACTACGCTGTAAGTTTGAAAATCCCAAAATTCAGATTATGGCTCTTGCTAGGATCTTCTGTTTTCACTGATCTTAGTTTTGTTATATGCATTCGCATAGTGTGCGAAACAGCTCAGTTGTCAATGGCAGCGTTCAAGAAGTGGAGAATGGGAGGCCCACGCTTCGAAACAGCTTCTGTACTTGGAAGGAAAAGAAAACCTGACGATTAATTCTGAAGGAATCAAGCAATTGGAACATTTACATGCACAAGTCATTGTGTATCTTTTTCATTATTATAGCTATAGGTGATTAGGCTGTGTTGCATTCCTTTCTTTCTTTCTTCTTCTTTTGTGTGTGTTTCTATAGAATTGTAAGATGATGCTTACAATATGTAGACTAATGGGGTGTTTGGTGAGGGTTGGGAAATCTAGTTTGGAGATGGGGTGGGTTGAGGAATTTCATGTCCATACTTTTTGTTTCTTTTGAAAGATTTTGGATATGATATCCATTTTTCAATCTTCTTAAAGTCTTAGTTGGTATGGGAAATGATAAAGAATTTGTGAGTTAATTAAATTTTCGTCCCCAATGATAAATCAAACATCAACTTAAAAACTACTATTTTCGTCTAAAAATACTTGTATTTCTAGTCTTAAAATTTTGTCTACAAATACTTGTCCTTTTAATTTTTTTACTCTTTATTTTACAAATTTGTCCCAGGTTATTAGTTGTGATTTTCAATAAAGTGAAAAAATAGTATAATAAGTAAGGATATATTAGTATTTTTGATAACTTTTTTAAAAATTGTGAAAAATGTTTAAAAAAATAAGTATTTCTAGACAGAGGGAGTATCATTTACAAACCGTTACCTTTTCTAACTCTATTCCGCATTTTTACCAAACACTTCATAAATTTCATAACACGGAGTTACTCTTTATAAAAGTCAAATTGTGATTCTTGATGTAGAACAATTTAATGGTCCTGTTTCTTGTAGGCATATGGTATAACAAGAGTTAGATGCTCACCTTCTTCATAAACCCTAGAAAAGCAAAAATAAGGATGAAAGACAAATGATATCTAACCCCAAATATCATTGAAAATGGAAGAACTTGATCGTTACACTATCTTTAGCTAGGATTAACGTATGCAATCGAGCAACAATTCCCCCCCAAAGAAAACTAAAATCTCGACAAAAGGGCAACAAAAAAACAAACACAAGTGAATTGGCGGATTAAAAGAACAAACACAAGTGAACTTGATCGTTACACTATCTTTAACTTGGAGTTTCTCGAACCTACAGAAAAAACGAAATATATATTACATGGTGATTTGGAGGAGTTTCTTGACTAAAGCAAATTTTGTTATCACCAAGAGATAATAGCCTTCAGATTTGTGTGAGCACTAATTATCATTTACAAGAAACATAAATTCCCAATATAACAGAATTAGAGAAGTGACCAGCACCAAGTTCACATTTAAACAGCAATGTGTTATTATCAGTCTTCAGTTCCCTCAGCTTGGCGACGAACTTTGCAGGCTCTGAGTACATTACATGACACGTGGGTCTGCCAAAATACATGCAATGTACAATAGAAAAATAAAAAAAGATCAATCTATATCCAGATAAACTGAATTTTAACATGAGAACTCTTGATCAAGTGTGTAAAACATTGTGTAAAAGGACAATAGGCGCAAATTGGACGTCAGTTAAATATCAGGAAAGAGTGCTTTTACCGTGCAATCCAGCTGTAACAAGTATGTGAGGGTAAATAAACAAAGTTCATACAACTTACATTATCCACAGGGGAATATGATTTCATGTAGTGATAAAATTCTTCTGTTCTAGGATCACCCCATTACTACACCAAAAGAGGGAAACACATGTTATTGGCAGAATCAAGAATTCATTCATTTGAAAGCCAATATACTTAGAACCATGGGAAAACTACAACACAAGCAAGCAACATGATAAGCAAAGGTTATTTGATAAACTGATTCAAATTTCATTAAAAACTTGCAATTATATATGCATAGAATCTCAATGTCACATTTATATAGGACACAAATTTCATTTTTAAATCGTGCCAGCATAATTGTCATTGTAAAATCAACAAAATAAACACACAATCTTAATTTCAGGACAACTATACAATTGTCCCGGTTTAAGCATGTCTTGTAGTATCACTTATAATATCACAATGACATTTTAGCATTCCAAGCTCACTTCCTTTTAAGCTTGAGATGTAGAAAAGGGAAGGTGTAAAAATATTTAATCATTTGAAAAATTTAGAAAAGGGAAGGTGTAAAAAGCTATAACAGATGTAGAAAGAGATTTGCCAATCATCTTCGTCCACCATTTGATCAATCCATTCATTAATTTCCTTCATCTGTTGTCGTATCTTCCTAGCTCTATCCACCCTTTCCAGCCTCTGGATTGAATGGGGAAAAAAGAACTGGAAAATAATACTGGAAACAGATACAATGAATGACTGATCGATCTTTCATTCATTTCAAAAACAAAGAAAAAAAAGGATGCGGACGAGAAAATGGTTCAGTACCTTTTAAAATATATATGTGTCGCAGGCAAATTGATTGATGAGCTTTTCAGTCCTTGGTTTCTTTTCTGGTTTTTCTACTTGGATACAAGTATGGCCTTCTCCCCCTACGGTCTCATCGTCCTCTCTAATTCCTACTCAATCAATAATAACTGCAATTGACGGGACCCTCTAATGGCGGGCCTGCAGTGAAAACGACAAATCACCAGCAAATTTATTATTGTCTTCTCTTCGTCCATATGAAAGAGAGACGCAGTACAATGAGATAGAAATAATTCAATTAGTGCCATGATATACAACAAATTCATTTCTTTCTCTAATCGGAATCCACCCTTAGCAACGCTCTCCTCAGTTTCCCCCAAAATAGGGGGGCGGGGGAGTTCTGATCTCAAAAATACACAAATTGAACAGTCTAAAACCCTAAGCAGATGCAACCTTAACAGGTGCACGAAGAGAGAAGCAAAGATGTTTGAGGAATTTCAGCGGAATACATCTTTGTCGCTAAAATGGCATCAATCTTACCATATCTAGTCAGAGAGAGCTAGACGCTCAGAGACGGTGACGGAGCACCAAATGCGAAGTGGCAGTTTGCAGACCCTAGAAGAAGAGGACGACAAAGTTCGTCCAAATCAGCAGCAGATGCCGTCGATTTCGCGTGGAGAAGCTCGCAAAATCGGCAAGAGGATTAGAGTCGAACCCCGATCCGAGCCCAGGAAGTCCACATGGCGAATTTGGATCGGTTCTTGGAACCGAAATCTTCTCCTGGAGCGGATTCCCAATGCAAGAGAGCCGTGTCGGATCGGAGATTGTGCAGGCGGTTTGGGGTAAACTAGTGATGGAATTTGGAGAAATTTTTATTTTTTAATAATATTTAAAAAAATCAAATTTATTAAACTCTTTTTTTTCTTTTCTTCACTTTACAAATAACATTTTTAAAATTCTACTATTTTATTTTCACTTTAGTTAAATAATATTTATTTAAAATTCTATCTTTTTTTACTATCCTTTCTTCATCCTCTTTTACTATTTATTTCATTTTTTTTAATGAACCTCTAGCCAAACAGAGAATAATTAGGGGAGAAGAGACGGAAATTTTTGTTGAATAGTAGCAGAGCGCACACGTTTCCGACGCCTCCCATATACATATTTTTAATGTGCGTGATAGTGACAAGGTTGCAGTTTCGGATGTAGATAGGTCGATGAGTAGCAAGCAAATAAAATGGGATTAGCGTGCCATTTGACTTACTTGCGTTCTGGAATGATACTACATTAGTGATGTGTATAGTTCAAGTATAAAGTTTGGTAGCAACCAGTTCCAGTTGTTCATAAAACTCGCCCATCCTTGACAAGGTATGAAGCTGGAAACGCCATGTGAAATATTATATGATCCATTTTTTTGTTGTTGTTGATTTTTCTAGTAAGCCTTTTCATATTTTAGACGTTTAATTTGGGTGTGTTACAGACTTTTTGACTTTAGTAGCTGGGAAATAATATATGACAATGTACAACTCACTTTTTTCTGGGAATTACATATACTAGTAATGCCAGAACTAGCTTATATGTACGTTCAATTTTAAGGTTGCTCAAGTTTGTATAATTTTTCTTGTTATGTCAAAAAAAATTAACTTGATTTAATCTAGTATATACACTACTGAAACACAATGCTTTTGTTAAGGACCAGCGACCGTAAGAAAAAATTAAATTCATAATTATTATTTTCATCATTAATTTTTTTTAGAAACTCATAAATCTCTTGCTTATGTTCTTATACTAGCAGTCGCTGTGAGTAACAAAGGTGTGAATACCTTAATTTTATTGGGCAGATTAGAAAAGAGAATTAATAATTAAGTCTTTGGTACGTGCATCTGATCATCTGAGTAGAGAAGTGAGAGCTTGAAACACATGTTCATCACAGGGAATAGTGAGGCGGTGATCATGGTTAAAGCCGTACTCTTCCTCTGCCTGTTCAAGTAGCCTCTGAAACTCAGCGCGAGTAAGGAAGGAGATGGGTACAATGTACCTAGTCTTGTTCTCTCCAACGTAGACTGCAAAATGTCCCTTGGGCACGTCCATGTGTCTGTTCTTCTTACGCAACCTCTTGAGAATCTGCTTCAGCGCAGCTGCTTGTGGCGGCTTGTTCGATTTTCTAATGTCCATCTTCGATATTCCCTGTGTTTGTTGAAAGAGAAGAACAGAGGGGGTTTTGATTTATAGAGAAAGGGGTTGTTGATATTGTTGGGTTATATAGTATAGTATGATATGAGAGAGAGAAACCAAAAGCATGTGAAGATGTGGGGGATAAGGACATAGCACGAGTTTGTTTAGGTGCCAAACCCCCATTGGGTTTACTTCCATTGTGTTGTCCTTTTGTAAGATAACATGGTCCCTCTCCTTTCTCTCTTTAACTTAGTTCAGATACAATAACTACATTCCTATTTTAGTGTCAAACTAGTTTAATCTATATTACATGGATACCAATACAGATCGATTCGTAGTGGAACCAGTGCAGTAGACAGTAGCGGCGGAACCAGTTGTCGGACGCCGGAGAAAGTGGGTCGCCGGGATTCGGGAACCAGTCGCCGACCGCCGAGAAGTTGAGAGGGAGAGAAGAGGCTGGAGGGGAGCAAGGAGCTCGAGAGAGAAGAGGCTGGAGGGGAGCTCGAGAGAGAACTTAGGGTTTTAGTCTTTTAGAAAGTTTATTTTTTTTAAAAAAGGGGAAATGCAGAAAGGAAATGCATTTCCTATACAAAACGGAGTTTCGTGTCCCAAGTTCATGTCAACGGAAACGTTGACCGTTTCCACCCCCATGGGAGACGTTTCCCCGTCGTTTCCGGCCATTTCCCCGTTTCCCTTGGTTTTTGACACGGGATACGCTAGTGTTTAGGAGTTTCCGGGTATCATAGGGGTAAACTAATCCCTTCAAAAAAAAATGGTCGAAACTAATCCCTTCAATTGTGATGGAATTTGGAGGGATTTTTGCTTTTCAACAATATTACAAAAAAATAAAAAATCAAACCCATTAAACTCTTTTTTTCTTTTACTTTCCCTCACTTCAAAAAATAACATTTTTAAAATTCTACCATTTCATTTTCACTTTAGCCAAATAATATTTATTTAAAATTTTATCTTTTCTTTTACTATCTTTTCTCCATTCTCTTTTACTATTTATTCCATTTCTTTAATGAACCTTTAGCCAAACAGAGAGTAATTGAGGGAGAAGAGACGGGAAATTTTGCTGAATAGTAGCAGCGCACACGTTTTCGACGCCTCCCATATACATATTTTTAATGTGCATGATAGTGACAAGGTTGCAGTTTCGGATGTAGATAGGTCGATGCAAATAAAATGGGATTAGCGTGCCATTTGACTTACTTGCGTTCTAGAATGATATTTGTCATGTGTACACTTCAAGTATAAAGTTTGGTAGCAACCACTTGTTCATAAAACTCGCCCATCCTTGACAAGGTATGAAGCCATGTGAAATATTGGATTTCCCAAATATGATCCATTTTTTTGCTGTTGTTCATTATTTTAGTAAGCCTTTTCATATTTTAGACGTTTAATTATGATGTCACTACTTTATCTACCTAATTGAAAGGGAAATAATATATGATAATGTACTAGTAATGCCAGAACTAGCTTACATGTATGTTCAATTTTAAGGTTGTTGAAGTTTGTATAATTTTTCTTGTTATGTCAAAAAAATTAACTTGATTTAATCTAGTATATAAACTACTAAAACACAATGCTTTTGTTAAGGACCAGCGATCGTAAGAAAATATTAAATTCATAATTATCATTTTCATCATTTTTTTTAGAAACTCATAAATCTCTCGCTTATGTTATTATACTAGCAGTCGATGTGAGTAACAAAGGTGTGAATACCTTAATTTTATTGGGCAGATCAGAAAAGATAAAGATATAACCTAATATAATTTGGGGCAAGAAAAAAGAATAATAGAATTAATAATTAAGTCTCTGGTGCATCCGATCATTTGAGTAGAGAAGTGAGAGCTTGAAACACATGTTCATCACAGGGAATGGTGAGGCGATGATCATGGTTAAAGAAGCCGTACTCTTCCTCTGCTTGTTCAAGTAGCCTCTGAAACTCAGCGTGAGTAAGGAAGGAGATGGGTACAATGTACCTAGTCTTGTTCTCTCCAACGTAGACTACAAAATGTCCCTTGGGCACGTCCACATGTTCGTTCTTCTTACGCAAGCTCCTGAGAATCTGCTTCATCGCAGCTACTTGTGGCAGCTTGTTCAATTTCCTAATGTCCATCTTCGATCTTCCTTGTGTTTGTTGAAAGAGAGAACGGAGGAAGGTAGAGGGAGTTTGAAAGGGGTTTTTGTCTTGTTGATATTGTTGGTTATATAGTATAGTATGATATGAGAGAGAGAGAAACCAAAAGCATGTGAAGATGTGGGGGATAAGGACATAGCACGGGGTTGTTTGGGTGCCAAATCCTCATTGAGTTTATTTCCATTGTGTTGTCCTTTTGTAAGATCAAGTTTACTAGTGGGATGGGAAGGGGTCTCAACAATTTTTTGGGTTTAAAATATTGGGTTTTGGGTAAGGGGCGGGTAGGAAAGGCCCAAAAAAAGTGGGTTTCGTGGGACGGCCCGAGAGAGTTTCTTGCGGTAGGGGCCTTTGGAAATCAAAAAAAATTTACCGAGAAACAACCCAAAACGACGTCGTTTTGGACGTGTTTCCAAACGCGTCACAGCGCGCCACACGTCGTGCGCAATGCGCATTCGACGGCTAGGATTTATTCCTGGCTGTCAGTATTTAATTTTTTAAAAATGCGTTATCTTAAAATCGGTAATTTTTTAAAAAAAATATCGTTATTCTAATTTCATTTTTTTCTATCCATAGACACCCATTTTGGATATATTTTGTAATTTTTTTTTTTTTTGTATATCATTAAGTGAAAAAATCATTACCTTATTATTTATGCTGGTTTAAAATAAAATAAAATAAAAGCCAATTTAACTTTATTTATAGTAAAATAACATTGGAGAGAAATTTTGTAAATTTTATGTATACATTTTGACAAGTTTTGATTAATTTTATGTATAAAAATAAAAACCAATTTAACTTTATTTATAATTAATTTTATTTTTAATAATATAATATAAATATATATTAATATTTTAATATAAAATATATGTTGATAATAGATTGTAAAAGGATATAATTGTAATTTTCAATAGGTTTGATGAAACACTATAAAATCTCATCAATAAAATAAAACTTTTTAATGGGTTTTTTGAACCAAAAAAATAAGCTAAAAGCCACATATTGAGGGTCCGTTCGGTTCGCCAGTTAAGTCGACTTAAACTGACTTAACTGAACTTAATTAAAAATTTAAGTCAGAATGACTGAACTTACTTACAAAGTCAATTCGGTTCGCCAAAAATTTAAGTCGAGTTAAAGTGACTTAAAACGACTGAACTTACTAAAAAAAATTAAGTTGGAATTCCTCACTTTTTTGATTTAAGGTGACTGAACTTAACAAAAAAAAATCAACCCCCAATTCAGTTTTATTGAATTCAGTCATCTATTACAGTTCAGTTTCAGTCTAGTTCAGTCGTCAACTTAAATTTTACATTACAACTTCAGTTCAGTTTTATACCCAATTCAGTTTCAGTTCAATTCAATCTCTACGAACCGAACAGACCCTGAGTCTCACCAATAAACATCACCTAAGACATCATGGTGCCTCTCCTTTCTCTCTTTAACTTAGTTGGGATACAATAACTACATTTCTATTTTTGTGTTAAACTAGTTTAATCTATATTACATGGATACCAATACAGATCGATTCATAGTGGAACCAGTGCAGTAGACAGTAGCCACAGAACCAGTTGTCGGACGCCGGAGAAAGTGGGTCGTCGGGATTCAGAAACCAGTCTGTAATATTCCTTAATTTTAGTAAGGATATTTTGGCAATTTTTCTAACCTTCGTTTGAATAATTATCTCGCTTTCAGTGGAGTTCGGATTTTCCATAGCCTCCATAATATCCGAAATAATTCCTTGAGTGGTGTAAAATACATTCATATTTTCGAGACTTAAAATATTTATTTGGATATAAACATATAATTTTCGGATTTTAATTCCCTTAACTTTGCAACCAATTCCCCCGCCTGTGCTTGTCTTGCCACGATACTCCCCCGTGTACAACTTGTCGGGGGCATGTGTCAATTCGTTGGTCCAGCTAGCTGCCTCTCCCTTGGGCTATTTAAGGAGCCCATCTGGAGGGCTGAACACCCATCTCCTCCCATCGTCGTCTCCCACCGGCTCCCCTGCTTCGCCATTTCTGTCCCCGGCGAACCCGAAGCCCCGCTGAGCTTCCTCTCGGTCGTCGTCGTTCCGCCAAGCGTTGACGGTGCTACGCCGCTGCTCCTCCTTTTCCCCGGCGCGGCTCCGTCCCGGCGTCGAGATTCCCCGCCGAGCCGAGCCCCTGTTTTGCTCTGTTTCGTTGTTATGCTGTTGCTGTACGTGAATTTGGGTTGAAGATGGATGAATAGTGACGAGTGGGCCCCTCATTTGATTATTTGTTGTTGGGCCAAAAACCCAATATCCCTTTCGGTCCAATTTTAACCCAAAATTATATGAGCGGTATAATTTCGATTCCCCTTTATCCGTATTTTTCTTTAGGAAAATTTAATAAATATTTTTATGATTTATAATCATAAAAATTTATTAAATTTAATTCCTTAAATTCGTCCAGACAAATTAATTGATAATTAATTAATTTATTAGTTAGAACGTGATTCGTTGGATCGCGTGTGGACTCGTAATCTACTAGAGCAATCTGAGGCATAGGCCATATCCTCGGAAATGATATCTTCAGGAGTCGTCTCGTCCAGATTCATCGCCGAATCTATTCCAGGCAAGTGGCGGTTCGCTCTTGTTCATCATTCCATATTTACATTGATTATCAATTGTTTAATTGTTAATTGATTTGGGATGATTATTGTTTATGTCTGAGATCAGTTTGATAACTATTTTGGAAGAATAAAAGATGATATTATAATAGGTTGTATTTCTGCTATAATCAACGATATTATAGATATATTGTGTAGATGTGGGCCTTGATGGCTTTGGTGTGATTTATTGTTGTGTTGAACTGTTTAGTTAGCACGAGTAATCGTAGGGACGATGGGCTCTATGTGAGGTCCAGTCGTTCTTGATAATTATTGGTGAAAGGGCAATGGAGACCTTAACACCAACGGATGTGGATACGAACGTTGGGCTCTATGTGAGGTCCAATCGTTCTTGATCGTGTTGTGGATATCTAAAAACTTATAACGTGATGTGGTTTGTTTTGGAATTAAATAAGATAAGTGCCGATGAGTATGCACATGATTTATATACCCATCGACGAGTAGCGCAGCTAAGTAATAGTGCGACTAGGAAAACTCGTTTAGACTTGATCAGAGTACGTTCTCTTTCCAATCTGGATTCGCCCTGGGGCGGTGAGGTTGGTTGTGAACCGAAACATCTCGTCAATTTTTGAACGCTTGTATGAGATGTTTATGTTCCCGACTTTGTTATGTTTCCGATGAAGACTCAAGTTCTTAGAGTCTTCTCTTGAATTATTCTTATAAGGCTCACTTCAGTTGGAGTCTTCTTTGATCATGCCTCTTGATATATATTCAGTAGAAGTATGAAGATTGACTATCGTTATCGGTTATTATTCGAGAAGCGATGAGTCTAACCTAATACGACTACTCGAATCACTCTGCTTTGTACCCTTGCATAGTCTTTCATTAGACTAACCAACCGTAATTGTTCTCTGCATGGTTGGCTGATGTCATCCGTTCGATTCGGCACATCAGATGAGTTGAGGATCCATGAAGGCTAGATCGACTATGAACATGAACGGTATTTGAAAATGTTTTAATCAGGCTACGATCTTTAGGCGTTGATTACCGAGGTCAATACTCTTGTAAAATAGTTTTAAAGTCTTCCGATGTATTGTAATAACTCTGTATTTTGTCGTATTTGGAATTGTGTTGAAATTTCGCGACTATGTTTCAAATGAAAGTTATGATAATTTTGTATCATAATTGTTCCTTATGAATTGTGTTTCAATGGTAAAGCCTGAGGTGGCTTCGGTGTGAAAACCGAGGTCACTGTCGGTAATACCTTTCCAAATGGGCTAAAGATTTGGGGGTGTTACAGATTTGTGCAGCACAATTGGTATCCACTCCTTGCGGGGAGGGGATAAAGGGGAGAGGTCTCGAGTTCGAGCGCTCCCAACAACCTCTTGGAAATGACTTTCATTAATTTGGAGTAGCCAACAATGATGGGTTGGGGTACATGGACTGCGGCTCATGGAGTGTCTCATGTTGGGCTAGGCCCGTGGCTTGAGCACTCACATAAAAGTGTACTTTTTTGTAACACTCTCAGGCCAAGCTACCCCAGCCACCAAGCCGCCTAGCCACCCAACGGTGCCGGCGCCGGTACTGGTGCCGGCACCGTTGGATGGCTGGGCGGCTTGGTGGCTGGGGTAGCTTGGCCTGAGAGTGTTACACAGTCGCCGGCCGCCGAGAAGTTGAGAGGGAGAGAAGAGGCTGGAGGGGAGCAGGGAGCTCGAGAGAGAAGAGGCTGGAGGGGAGCTCGAGAGAGAACTTAGGGTTTTAGTCTTTTAGAAAGTTTTTTTTTTTTAAAAAAAGGGGGAAACGCAGAAAGGAAACGCATTTTCTATACAAAATGGAGTTTCGTGTCCCAAGTTCAGGTCAACATGAACGTTGACCGTTTCCACCACCATTGGGAGACGTTTCCCCGCCGTTTCCCCTGGCAAAATGGAGTTTTTTTACTATCCTTTCTCCATCCTCTTTTACTATTTATTCCATTCCTTTAATGAACCTGGATGCTAATACAAATAGTAATTAAGGGAGAAGAGACGAGAAATTTTGCTGAATAGTAGCAGCGCACACGTTTCCAATGCCTCCCATATACATATTTTTAATGTGCGTGATAGTGACAAGGTTGCAGTTTCGGATGTAGATAGGTCGATGCAAATAAAATGGGATTAGCGTGCAATTTGACTTACTTGCGTTCTGGAATGATATTAGTCATGTGTACACTTCAAGTATAAAGTTTGGTAGCAACCACTTGTTCATAAAACTCGCCCATCCTTGACAAGGTATGAAGCCATGTGAAATATTGGATTTCTCAAATATGAACCATTTTTTTTACTGTTGTTCATTTTTCTAGTAAGCCTTTTCATATTTTAGACGTTTAATTATGATGTCACCTCTTTATCTACCTTATTGAAAGGGAAATAATATATGACAATGTACTAGTAATGCCAGAACTAGCTTACATGTATGTTCAATTTTAAGGTTGTTGAAATTTGTATAATTTTTCTTGTTATGTCAAAAAATTTAACTTGATTTAATCTAGTATATAAACTACTGAAACACAATGATGTTAAGAACCAGCGACCGTAAGAAAATATTAAATTCATAATTTTCATTTTCATCATTATTTTTTTTAGAAACTCATAAATCTCTCGCTTATGTTATTATACTAGCAGTCGATGTGAGTAACAAAGGTGTGAATACCTTAATTTTATTGGACAGATCAGAAAAGAGAAAGATATAACCTAATATAATTTGGGGCAAGCAAAAAAAAATAGAATTAATAATTAAGTCTCTGGTGCATCTGACCATCTGAGTAGAGAAGTGAGAGCTTGAAACACATGTTCATCACAGGGAATAGTGAGGCGATGATCATGGTTAAAGAAGCCGTACTCTTTCTCTGCTTGTTCAAGTAGCCTCTGAAACTCAGCGCGAGTAAGGAAGGAGATGGGTACAATGTACCTAGTCTTGTTCTCTCCAACGTAGACTGTCCCTTGGGCACGTCCACATGTTCGTTCTTTTTACGCAAGCTCTTGAGAATCTGCTTCAACACAGCTGCTTGTGGCAGCTTGTTCGATTTCCTAATGTCCATCTTCGATCTTCCTTGTGTTTGTTGAAAGAGAAGAACATAGGAAGGTAGAGGGAGTTTGAAAGGGGTTGTTGATATTGTTGGTTATATAGTATAGTATGATATGAGAGAGAGAAACCAAAAGCACGGGGATAAGGACATAGCACGGGGTTGTTGGGGTGCCAAATCCTCATTGGGTTTACTTCCATTGTGTTGTCCTTTTGTAAGAGCAAGTTTACTAGTGGGATGGGAAGGGGTCTCAACAATTTTTTGGGTTTAAAATATTGGGTTTTGGGTAAGGGACGGGCAAGAAAGGCCCAAAAAAAGTGGGTTTCGTGGGATGGCCCAAGAGAGTTTCTTGCGGTAGGGGCCGTTTGGAAACCAAAAAAAATTTGCCCCGAAACAACCCAAAACGACGTCGTTTTGGACGTGTTTCCAAACGCGTCACAGTGCGCCACGCGTCGTGCGCAATGCGCATTCGACAGCTAGGATTTATTCCTGGCCGTCAATATTTAATTTTTTTAAAATGCGTTATCTTAAAATCTGTATTTTTTTTTTGAAATATCATTATTCTAATTTCATTTTTTTCTATCCATAGACACCCATTTTGGATATATTTGGTAATTTTTATTTTTTTTATGTTTTTTGTATATCATTAAGTAAAAAAATCATTACCTTATTATTTATGCTGGTTTAAAATAAAATAAAAACCAATTTAACTTTATTTATAGTAAAATAACATTGGAGATAAATTTTGTAAATTTTATGTATACATTTTGACAAGTTTTGATTAATTTTATGTATAAAAATAAAAACCAATTTAACTTTATTTATAATTAATTTTATTTTTAATAATATAATATAAACATATATTAATATATTAATATTTTAATATAAATGATATATTGATAATAGATTGTAAAAGGATATAATTGTAATTTTCAATAGGTTTGATGAGACACTATTAAATCTCATCAATAAAATGAAATTTTTTAATGGGTTTTTTGAACCAAAAAAATAAGCTAAAAGCTCCATATTGAGTCTCACCAATAAATATGACCTAAGACATCATGGTGCCTCTCCTTTCTCTCTTTAACTTAGTTCGGATACAATAACTACATTTCTATTTTAGTGCCAAACTAGTTTAATCTATATTACATGGATACCAATACAGATCGATTCGTAGACATGAAACTCTGTCTCTTTAGAATTTAAGGTTATTATAAATTTTAATTAACAATATACCACTTGATATGAAACATAATAAGAGTTTTTTTTACAAATTCTGCTATGATAGTTCGGGTACAATAACTACATGGCTGATTTTCTACAAATTCTGCTATGAAACTAATTAACAAAAACAAGAGTTATACTGCCTATGATTCTTCATGGACACAAAAAACTTTGTCTGGAAAATAATAAAAAACGGACTCCCAACAAAAGCTAGATTAACAGAAAAAAGATGTAGCAATCCCCCGGGTTGTATACGTTGCAATGCTCATTTGAGGGATTTGAATCATCTCCTATTCCAATGTAACCATACCATAAAAACAATCAAAAACATGAATTATGATACCTATGGCATCATCAGATCCCTAAACATAGGAAATAAAAAAATCATTGAGATCATTGAAGAAATTCAACACAAAACTGATAAATCACAATTCACATAATTAATGGTATCTTGGTGGGGCATTTGATTTTATAGAAACCAATAAAGTTTTGGAAGAACAAACGATGATGCCTATTCTATAAAGGATGTACCACTTTATATTAAGAGACAAAATGAGAACTGAAACCATAACTGTTTAGCAGAACACAAACAAAAAACTCATAAAACGAACATTGTTAGACGACCAACAAAGAAATGGAAAAAACCACCTAATAATATTATTAAAATCAATACAGATGAATCCACCAAAACTAATGGTGAATCTAACTTTGGCTACATTCTCATGAACAACACGGGTAAATCAATTTTCCTTTTTGGGGATAAATGTGGTATCTCAACCCCTTTAAAAACAGAAACACTTGCAGTAAGAAATGCCCTGATAAATGCCCATGAATTAGGTATTACCGACATTCAACTTAAATGCGAAAACCTTACCATTGTGAATGTTCCGAATCAAATCTGGCACTGTCTATGGGATATTGAAATGTTAATTTCTGATATCCTGTGTGTTTTACACATTTTCTCCTCAGTGCAAAATTTTCATGTCTTACGAGAAACAAACGTGGTGGCCGACTTCATCGCAAAGAAGGTCTAGCAGAGTTTCTTGGAAGATATTCGAGCTAATCTAGAATTTGTAATTCTCATCCGTAAGAATGCTATAGACTGAGAAACTGACTCTTCTGTGGTTTCTAGTCTAATTTTTACCTAGGCTCCGTTCGGCATAATTTTTTTGCACATTAACAGAGCTTGTTTTTTTTATTCATATGCCTATTGAGTGTTTCGCAAAAAGTTATCCATCTAGCTTAACAAGCTTATTGTAGATGAATGTAGCTTAATTTTGTTAATTTTTTCAATGTGATCTCCCCAACATTACGAAAGTTTAACTAGTTTAATTTATTTTTTGTATCCACTATTACCCTTAGCTCTCATTTTCGTTACTCTTCTTCTTTATGTCTCCAGTACTTCAAATAGAGTAATCATCCAAATAATTTCTTCTTCCCCTACTAAACTCAAACAGTCAAACCGAGCTCATCCACCTGACATGAAACCAAAAACTACCAATAGATTAAAATATAGACTTAAATTTAATCAACCATATACCTAGAGGATGAATTAGAGTGATTGAAATCAACTTATGGGACCTGATGTCCGTGAAGATGATGCCTGCGTGAGGAGGTGCAACATGCTGCATATAATATATAGCTTCACTTGGGTTAAAATATAACTCAATTTACATATGGGCCTAAAATATAAAGGCGACTTGAATTTTTATTATACCATTTTTTGTAATTATACTACTATTATTTAAAAATTCAGCTCGTAATATCGAACAATAAACTAGTATTTTAGGAAAAAATAAGCTGATTAATCCAGCTCCAATTACTCATTCACTCCAGCTCTAGCTACTCATTCAGTTTCAACTTCCATTCCAGATCGATATGCCAATAAAACCCTAATCAAAAATAAAAAATAAAAAATTTGGGTCATGTAAAAAAAATCAATTTTAATTTTATCCTAATCCGATCATCCAATATTATGGCTTTTCATTGTTTCCGGCAGTGGCCAAGTAATCCAATCTGATTCAGCCAAATCATCCAAACACAACCTAGGCATTTCTCTTATAATTCCCACTCCCTCTCCTCTCGCTTTTCCCAGCAACCCTAGCGTGCGAGCAGAGCGGCAGCGACGATGCGTTCTCACGCAATCATGGCGTCTGGCCGGACGTCAGAGAAGCTCAGCCTCCCTACGTTGCAGACGAAGATGAAGATGGATCCTGAGGGCTACGAGACGGAGCTAGGGTTGATATACAAGCAATTCAATTCCTCTCTCGACATGTTCAAGCAACAAGCCGCCTTGAACTTCAATTCTCTGAGTGGGATCGGTGCTGACCCTGCGGTGGCCAAGGATCTCGGTGACAGGGCCATGTTCCTGGCTCATATGAGACAGTTCTATCCTCGCCAACTTTCTCTCATCCCCAACCAGCTCGCCGAGTTGCTCAGGAGTTCTGCGAGGTCGTTGCCTTCTTCTCTTCGGTGCAAGGTTGCTCAGGCGCTCATACTATTAATGAACCGAAAGGTAATAACTTGGTTTTGTCTTGTAAGTACATAGGTTTAGGTTTGTTCAATTGATTTGGCTGCTTGAGTTTGGTTTTGGATCTTCATGAATATGAGTGCTGTCTGGATGCTAATACAATTGGTCATTGGGATTACTAAATTTGTTGCACAGGCGGTTGATTTGGAGGATATGCTATCATTATTTATGGAGCTTCAGACGCTAGGTGACAAAACTTTGAGAAACCTTGCATTTTCGCACGTTATTCATAGCATCAGACGAATGAACCAGAATCATAAGAATGACGCTAAAAACCGGGCACTTCAAAGTATCTTACTTCCGATGCTACGGGTCTGTTAGCTGCCCCCTTTTCTTTTGGATTCCTTGCTTCTGCTATATATATATATATAATAGTTTTCCTCTACTTTTGCAGCGAGACGAAGAGTCCATAGCAAAGACATCGCTTATTGTCGTGTGTGATCTTCACAGAAGGAAAGTTTGGTTTGATGAGTCCACTGCAAATGAAATTTGTCGGGCATGCTTCCATCATTCATCAAAGTGTGTATTTTTCTTTGAGTATTTGACTGTGATTCTAAATTGTTTCTCAATGATTTAATTTCCTGTTTACCTGCCAATATCTGGATGTCCATATATAGAATCAGGAAAGCAACTCTACAGTTTCTACTTGATTATGAGAAAATTGAAGATGATGGTGATAGTGACACTTCAAGCAGTGAAGATGATGAGGCTACTCATAATCCACAGATAATCATCAGTAAAGAGGATGTATATAAGGTCAGGTGATCATCCTTTTATTCAAAATTCGTGCTCTTTTTAAGTCAATATGCGCTTAACAATGTTGTGTGCTCTGATTTAGGCCCACCATAAAGGTACAACTGCCAGCAAAAAGAAAAAGAAAGCAAAATTACAGCGTGTTGTACGTTGCATGAAAAGGCGGCAGAGGTTAACGTCAGAAAGATGTGGTCCGAGCTACTATTCGCCACTCAACCATCTGAGAGATGCACAGGTTGGATATTAATTTTATCATTATGCTGTCTTCCAGATTTGCTCACAACTAAGTATAGTTAATTTCGATTGTCCTATTTACCTATGCTTATGTACTTGTAGGCATTTGCAGAAAAAAATGTTTTCTCTCCTTCGTGGCTGCAGTGAGCGTTTTGAGGTTAGCACTGTTTGCTTATCTTTTGTTCATATTTTACTCTCCTTTGTCATCCTTCCCATTTTTCACCTATTCCTTGTATAGATTAAACTTAGAATTGACTTAAAATGTATTCTTTTATCAATATGAGGATATTCTTTGAGATTTGTTGAACCCTTGCTGTAGGTGAAAATGATGCTGCTAAAAGTAATTGCACGGACCATTGGGCTTCATCGCTTGATTTTGCCAAATTTTTACCCGTTTCTTATGAATTATGTTCGAGTAAGCAATAATTAATATTCCTATTGTCTTGTTGGGTACAGATTGTCTCATTTCGAACCTCTCGTATTAATTATGATGATTATTTTCTTGCAGCCCCATCAAAGTGATGTCACAAATCTTCTTGCTGCAGCGGTTCAGGCCTGCCATGATATGGTATATATGCTATGCTCTACTTTATAACTTGATCACAAATTAATCTTCCTCCCCAACATAAAACTACCTCCCCAAAAGAAAAGAATGGAAAAATAGTACAAAAACGAAATTAAGAAAATTGAGGATTCTCTAATTGCTCCTACAATTGCAATTTACTAGGTGCCACCTGATGCATTTGAACCTCTATTGAAGGAGATTGTGGGTCAGTTTATAAATCCAGGATCACGTCCAGAGGTAGTGTTATTATGACCTCTCACTCTCCTTGAAGGTGCCTCTCCTTCTCTACTCTCTCGTCTGAGCTCTCTCTCTCGTATGAGCTCTCTCTGAAACCCTAACTCATCTGAGATCTCGATGTGTTGCAGATCTGCTCGCCGGCGGTTAATCTGTTCCGGCTGTCCCCAAAACACTGAAAAAGCTTGCTCCTCGTCTAGATCTATCCATATCTCCCAAAACCCGCCAAAAAAACCCTAAATCTCAGATTTGAGTGCTTTGAAAACCCCGGTCCCCTGGGTTCCATTCTCTGTTTGCATTCATGGGTGATTCAGACCTATTTAAGTCCGATGGGTCCTGGACTTCTGATGCACTTTTTGTTGCTTGCTCTAAAGCTCCACAGTGCGAGTGGGGTGGCGATTGTGTTGGGGATCACAACTTCACTCCTGTTGGCTCAGAGGAAACCGTGGAGGGGAAGATGCGGGAAGAGCCCCCAGAGATCGTTGAGCTCCCTGCTACCCCTGAGTTCATTGAGCTCTGTCCTACCCCTGAGATCGTCGTCCTCCCTGATTCCCCTGAGATTATTGTAATCCCTGATTCCTCTGACGATGAAGCTGCGGGAAGAATCGTCCCCGATTATGGTGATATTGCCTCTAATTCTGATTTTTAGCTAAGTCTCACTCTTTTTAAGTTGTTTATGCATGGGTATTTTTGCTGAGATTATTGCTCTGAATTATGCATGTTGTTGAATGAGTTTGTTGTGCTGTTGACTGAGACATTGGTATTCTGTTTTGTTGTTGCTGTTCTGATGATTGAGACATTGGTATTCTGTTTAAGTTGATTCTCTGTTTTGGTGTGTTGGTGTTCTGTTTTGGTGTTGCTGTTCTGATGTTGGATTATGTTGTGTTGCATCTGTTAGGTAATCGGTGATGATGCATGATAACTGTGATGCAAAACCTTTATGTTCATTGGACTTCTGATGTGCCATGGCAACACTGTGTCGTATGTAATTGATTGATGCTTATGTGTATGTTAAGGTACTGTGATTGGTATTGTATCTATGAGGGTTATGGGGATATCTGAGATTATTTATGCATTTCAATGATGAAGTCTTGAAACTGAGATGCAATACCTTTAATGTCACTGCCTTAATGTGCTATAAGAACACTTTTACATGTGGTTGATTGTTGCTTATGTGTATGTTGAGTCTTGTGATTGGTCTTGTGTCTATGATGGCTATGGGGACATCTGAGATTATTTATGCATTTCAATGATGAAGTCTTTTTGCATTTCAATGATGAAGTCTTTTTGCTGAGAGGCAAGACCTTAATATCACTGCCTTAATGTGTCATAGGAACACTTTCACATGTGATTGACTGATGCCTATGTGTATGTTAAGGTCTTGTGATTGGTCTTGTGTCTATGATGACTATGGGGACATCTGAGAAAATCTATAATTGTGATTATTTATGCATTTTCCTTGTCTGGTTTGTCCCGAAATGTCTGTCCTAAAGTTCTAAAAGCTCTTGTGATTGATGGTGTTATTCTCTTTGAGTCTATCTATGATGAAGTCTTAAAACTGAGATGCATTCCCTGCATGTTCACTGTCTTAGTGTGTCATTGGAATACAGTCAAATAACTGATTGATGCTTATGTGTATGCTAAGGTATTGTGAATGGGTTTGTGTCTATGATGGTATTAGGGACATCTGAGAAATGCATTGTCATTGTTGTGCCATTACTTGTGCTTGTTTATAAAATTACACAAGTTCTTGCTACCTTACAAAATGTTCAATCTTTGTCATATATTGCTAAATAAACTGACTGTCTTCAAGTGCTTCTTCAGTGTCTTGATCTTCAACTTCTGTTGTCCCTTGTTGACTCTATTGACCTGCTATTGATGTTCCTGCTTTATGTGCTTGTTGTGCACCCCCATGCACTATGTCCCATGCTTCTATGATAGCCCACATAGGTGCCTTGATCTCTCTTGGTAGATTTCCTTGAGCCATTAATTTCTTCTTGTTTACATGTGGCAAATCATACTCATTGCCTCCCTTGCATATAAGTATTTCATTCATAACAAATTATAGTGTCATCCACACATCTCTTAGAGTTGTAGGGGGCAATTCAAAAAATGCTTCATGCACTACTTCTATCATATGATCAATACTTTTTGGCATTTTCCTGTGCATGAGTGACTGAATGCTTCTGAAAAATCCTAGATCTAAGATGTTTACATCTGGACTATTAGCTGGCTGTTGTATTAAGATGAAAGTGAATCCATCCTGAATGTATATCTGTTGCCATTCTGGATCTCTTTGAGTTATATAGGCCTTTGCATTGTCTTATTGTATGAATATAACTCTTTGATCTCTATCTTGTGGCTATTTTGCCTTGATTGTTGGAATGATTTGGTTTATCAACATGTTTCTTGTCACTTGCTTGTTGACTGATTCAACTAGCTTTGTAACTAGTGTCCCCTTCTCTCTGTTTTTGGATGATCTTTTTGCTGCTTGTTGATATGTGAATGGAAAGATTCCTATCTTTTCATAAAAAAATGCACTGTCCCTCTGCATCAAATCTATGCATTGCTACAACTGCAGTGAACATAACTTTGAGAATGAATTTAGATGAATTTGCAGCTCTGTACTTGTCCCTTTCATTCTGTGCTAGATATACTCTCTGTGATTTCTTTGATAGAAAAAATCACTTCTCATCCAAGTGTACAAAATCAAACATTGGATAATACACTGATTTTTCTTCTACTGTATCCCCACAAAGTAACTTCAGTACCCAATCCAACCTAGCCTTCTTATGTCCCTCACTCAAACCAGAATGAATTGGATTTGTATGTGGCTTTATTGTACCTTGCTTGACCATCCTATGCACTTTGGTCTTTGAAAGACTAAGCTTGCTAGCTAAGTCTCTAATGCATGACCTGTCTCTCATGTCCAGTGCTGTGATTGAATCCATCTCTACTTGAATTTCTTTTCTACCACAGTTGTGATATTTTGTGCTTAGATTGTACCTCTGCTATGCATTATGTTGCTTCTTTGCTGTGTTCCAAATTCTGCCTATGTACATTGTTGACATGTTGAACTCTTGTGCAGCTTTGTTTATTGCACCATGTTGTAATTGTCCCTCTTTAGATCTTATTAGCAGAACATTCAATATGTGCATTTTTTTATCACCGCTGAGCCTGGTATTATGTGTTGGCTGATGATGTTGTGTTGCCTCTGTGTTGTGTTCTGCTTCTGATGACTGTCCCTCTTCATCTCCTGTTCCTGGTTGAGATCAAAGCTATGTTCATCTTGTTCCATGTCCCCTGATGACTGTCCCTCTTCGAACTCTTCTCCATCATAAATGTGCTATTCATTTGGAAGTGGAGTTTCATTTAAGTCCCATAAAGCTGAGGCCATGACACCACCAGGCTGTGATGTATAGATTGTTTACTTGCTTAATTTTGCTCTGAATTTTATTGAAGCTTTGAATATAAATTCTGTAAATTCTTTTGGGAATGCTGTAATCCCCTTTTATACTCTGTTTAGGGGCAATTTTGTCAGGGCAATTATGCCCTAAGTCCCCTGTATAATTCTCCTTTTGTTTAGGGCAATTCTGTCCTTAAGTTCCCAAAATTTGTAAGTGATCCGTGTGCCCCTAATGCTCTCCTTTCATTGGCTGAAATCTGATCTGTGGTTAATAATCACAGATTGCATTGTAGCAGGTCATGTCCCCTTTTGTACTGTCCCTAATTTTCTTAATTAAAGAGCTTTTTGTACTTTAGGACAAACATTTCGGGATAGAAGGAGTAGCTTATATGTATGTTCAATTTTGAGGTTGCTGAAGTTTGACTTGATTTAATCTAGTACTCCCTCTGTTCCAAAATGTTGTTCTCGTTTGACTTTTGTACACTATTCATAGTTGAAGAGAATCTTTAAGATTTCTTTTAATATATAAGAAAAAATATAATAATGTGGGATTTTGAGTTTTTTTTTTTTTGTTGATAAAGTAAGAATTAGACTGGAAACCACAAAGGAATGATTTCTCAGCCTATAACATCCTTTCAGATGAGAATTACAAGTTCTAAGTTATCTTTAAAATCTTCCGAAAGACCTCCCTGTGTCAGATTCGCAATGTAATCAGCAACAACGTTAGTATCTCGAAAGACGTGAGAAATCTGCACTGAGGAAAACAGTTGTAAAACACAAAGGATATCAGAAATTAAGATTTCGATATCCCAAGGACAGTGCCAGATTTTGTTCAGAACGTTAACAATTATAAGGTTATCATATTCAATTTCAATATTATGAAAACCTAATTCATGCGCTTTAAGCAAAGCGTTCCTAAACGCGATAGCTTATGCTTTTAATGGTGTTGATATACCACATTTTTCACCAAAGATATATAGGGTTTCGCCTTTGCTATTTTTGCAAATATACCCATAACTTGATTCTCCATTAGGCATGGTTGAACCATCTGAGTTAATTTTTATAGTGTTTTTTGGGGTTTTTTTCCATTTTTTCTTTGGGCGTCTTTTATTGTCTCTGTTATTCTTCTCTTTTTGTTGTTGTTCTGCTTCCAAGCAGTCAGGATTCCACGTCTTGGTTTGTTTTCAGTTATTGATTTGGTTTTTGATGTAAATGGGCACATCCTTAATTGGGTCCCATTCATTATTTGTACTAGCAAAGCTTTGTTGGTTTCTGTAAAACCAGATTCCCAACCAAGAATTCAGAAGTTCTACGAATTGGGTTTGGTCTAATTTTTGTCGGATTTCCTCAATCAGTTCATACAGTTTTTTTGTTCCAATGTTCATTGATCTTATCATCCCAAGCGTCTGGACGTTAATTTGTTCAATTATTTTCAATGTATGGGTGCAAAGAAATAAGATATGATTAGTATCTTCTCTCGGTGCACTGCATCGAATGCATTCAGGAGTCAGTGAAACTCATTTTTCAGCTAGCCTAGCTTTTGTTGGAAGTCCATTATTCATGATTTTCCAAATAAAGTTCTTAACCTTAGGGTAGGTATCCATTTTCCATATCCAAGATGAGTCATGGGCTGAATATCGTTTATTTTCATTGATCATGTTCATAGCAAATTTGGTTGAGAACCATCCACTTTTACTAGCTTCCCAGTACATCCTGTCCTCAATATTATTAACGGGGATATGAATCGATGTGATTAGTCTACACAGATCAGTTGATACATGTTGTTTGATTTTTTCTTTGTTCCATGATTTATCTAGCAGCATGAAATCTGCGACCAATGCATTAATATTTTGAATTTGTTGCGTATTGACTGTTTTCTTTAATGGGCTATTTGATAGCCAATTATCAGTCCAAAATTTGATCGTTCTCCCATTTCCGACATGCCATACAAGTCCCTTTTTGAATTCCTCCAAGATTGTAGTCATCTTTGACCATTGCCATGAGGAGTTTCCTGTTTTTTCATAGTGTAAAAGGTGTTTTGTCTTTAGGTACTTTTCTGTAATTATTTGAACCCAACAGTTATTTGGTTCTGCCAGAATTTTCCAAAGCAGTTTGAATTGTAGCGCTTTATTCATATCTTGTGATTTTCGAAGCCCAAGGCCTCCTTGTTGTGTTGGTTTACAAATTATGTCCCATCCTATGAGAGGTTTGTAATTTTGGTCTTTGTTCGAGAAGAAACTCCTGTTAAGTTTGTCCAGCTCATTATGTGTGTTTGTTGGCAACATAAAACTCTGCATAAGATAATTTGGTCTAGATGTCAGATTGGCTTTAATGAGTGTTGTTCGTCCTGCTTGGGATAGGGAATTTGCTTTCCATTTAGTCAATTGTTTTTGTGTATCTAGCAGAATATCTGCAAACGTATTAGAGTTGACTCTACCATTAATAATAGGGCACCCTAGATATTTTTCAAGAGACGTCATATTTGTGATTGTGAGAATACCTTGAATCATTTGTTTTTTAACGTTTGAGACTTTCTTAGTCACTTGGAAGGCTGATTTGTGGAAATTAACCTTTTGTCCAGAGATTTTGCAATAATCATCCACAATGTCCTTAATCTCCTTACAATTTTCTGTTTTCTCTTTTGAGAAGATCATAATATCATCTGCGAATGCCAAGAAAGGAATACGGGTACCTTGCCTGCAAACTTGGATTCCGATATGTTTTTGAGGTCTGTTTGATGCTTTTTGAAGTTTTCTAGCCAGAATTTCAGAACCTAAAATAAACAGGAACGGGGAGAGGGGATCACCCTGGCGGAGTCCTCTTGTAGGAGAGAAGATTTCCGTTGGTCCATTATTAACGAGGACCGAAAATGAAACAGTTGTTATGCATTCTTTGATCCAGCGTATAAATTTTTGATGAAACCCGAATTTTTCCATGGTTTTGAGAATGAAATTCCATTCAATTCTATCATAGGCTTTTTCCATATCCAATTTAATGACTATGAAGCCTTTCCTTTCCTTGTTTACCTTTGAGAGAGTGAAATATCTCATGAGCTATTAAGATGTTGTCTTGAATAGCTCTATTGGCAATAAAGGCCCCTTGTAGGGGATGGATTAGTTTTTCCATCGTATTTTTTAGTCTTGTTGTCAGGATTTTCGATATGATTTTATAGATCGTGGAGCACAGACTGATTGGTCTGTAATGATTTGTAGAGGTTGGATTGTCGCATTTTGGTATTAGAGATATAAATGTATGGTTGGTCTGTCTGAGCAATTTTCCGGAAAGGAAAAACCCCTTCACGGCTTGAATCACCGATGGACCAACGATGTCCCAATATTTTTGGTAGAATTCTGCTGTCATACCATCCGGTCCAGGTGATTTATCTGACCCAATACCAAAAACAACATTCTTTATTTCTTCATTTGATATATGTTTAGTAAGGTATTTATTGTCTTCAGCGGATACTTCTTCCTGGATGAGATTCAGGTCTTCCCTAAATAGATTTTCATTCATTTCTTCAGTTTTGAACCTTTTGATAAAGTCATTTTTGATTTCATTTCTGATATTTTCTTCTCCTATAATAGTCGTTCCTTCTTGTGTAATGATTTCTTTGATCATTTTCCTATTTCTTCTTCCATTAGCTATTCTATGAAAGTAGCTAGCATTAGTGTCCGTGAATTTGATGTGTTTTACTTTTGCTCTTTGGTTCCAAAAAACTTTCTGGAAACTTAGAAGCTTTTCCTTTTTCTCAATGAGTTTTAGTTGTTTTTGGATGAGATTGTTATTGCTTTGTGCACAGATTTCCACTTGGATATCTGTGAGGTCCTTTTCTAGTTTTTTCAACTGGGAAAATACATTACCAAAGGTAGTTTTGTTCCACTCTTTTGCATGTTTTTTTAGAAGCTTTGTTTTTGATACAAGATCATACATTCTTGATCCATGAAAGTTTGTTCTCCAGGCTTGTTTGACAACGTTCCTGAAGTCCTTCATAGTCATCCAAATCTTTTCAAATTTAAAGGGTTGATTTTTGAATGGGGTGGAAGCTGTAAGATCAATCGAGATTGGGACATGATCGGAGCTTGTAAATGCATAGTTTTTGGTACAAATGTCGGGGTACCATTGCAAGATCTGGTGTTGGACACGAACTCTATCAAGTTTTTCACAGATGTTATTAATTTCAGTTTTGTTTTTTCTCCAAGTAAAGGTATTCTCAGTGCTCGGAATCTCCAGAAGTTCGCATTCGTTTTTGAAATTTCGTAGTCTCTCGAATTTTGTTAGTGTAGGAATCAAACCTCCTATTTTTTCTGTATGGTCTTGGATCTCATTTAGATCACCCATGATGATACAAGGATGAGCGCAATTCTTGATGTAGGAAGTAATGGAATTCCAGAACTCATTCTTTCCTGCTTCATTTGGGGGTGCGTAGGTTAGGATCAACATGATAGTGATGTTTGAACATAGATTTTTGTAATTAATGCATACAAATCGTGGGTTAATTTGATCAATCTCCAGAATCTCATTTGTGAGCTGGTAGGATTTCCACATGATACATATACCTCCTGAAAATCCAGATGCCGGTATGCAATGAAAATTGTCAAAACCAGCTTTTCTCCATAATTTTTCACTGGGTTCTTTGTTTGTTCTGGTTTCAAATAATGCTAGCAATTGAATTCTTTCAATTTTGAAAAAAGTTTCCATGTCCGTCCAAATGGTCTTTTTTCCAATCCCTCTGCAGTTCCAAGTTGTAATCTTCATAAATAACCAGTGTATTGTTTGCCCCTTATTCTAAGATTTTGAGGGGTCTTGGTGTCAGATAATTGTTGTAGCACCTGTTCCTTTTCCAAACGCCATTTGTTAATAATTTTCAGTTTTCCACCTTCCTTGGTAAGGATCTGTGGCTTGGAAGGATTAAAGCGCCTTAGGTTAAAGTTTTCCCTGAAGATCATCCTTGCACCTTGCTTGTTTTGGTTCAGACTTTCTGAATTCGTCCTCTCAGACTGCATGGTTATTTGTTTCTTATAGTTGGCTTGCTTAAGCCTAGCTTCTAGTCCATCATGTGGATCATAATAAAAGCCATATTTATCCTTAATGGTTGTCTTCATCCAAGAATAAGCAATTAAAGGACTATTGTCTATATTTCTAAAGTTTCGACTGTTCACCTGTTCAAAATTACAACTCATATAATCATAGCAACTCAAAGAAGCATGAAGAGTGCCCTTTCTCAGGGGGTGTTCAAAGGGTACCATAGATGGCACCCTAATATTTTGTTCACGTATGTAAATTTGTTCGGAGATACAAGTGGAAGGGTGAAGGAAGTGAATATGCATGGGAGAATTCAGATAAGGTATGTTCCTAAGAACATTTTTGTTCAGTTTGTTCAGTTTTTGGTTGGATTGGTGAGGGGTTCCTTTGTTTGTGCTCCTTTTCTTCAAATGGATGCAACAAAAGCTACCCTGGACATCACAAGGAACAACCAAGAGAGCAAAGGTTAGTTAATAAACCACATTGATGACAGACGACAACAATGAGATCTTAATCTGGTTATGAAACCAACAGAGGTTACTGCAGTTCACCAGTAAATTGACTCTAGAGACGACAAAGCAAGTCTTCAGAGAAACAAGAGGAGATCTAATCCAAAGAGAGTTAACAGGAATTGAGGATGTTGAAAGGCAAATAAAAAAACCTTTCCACATCTCAAATTGTTCAGAGAGAGCAAAGTTCAGCTTCAAATAGACAGAGTTCGGCCCAAGCATCACAGAAACAGTAAGGAGATAAAGCCAAAACTGGTCAATGCAATACTTAGAGGAATCCAGGAAATTCAAAACAAGCAAACTGTGAAGGAAATAACACAAAACCCACATCCAGAGAGGAATGAATTCATAAGTTATTATGCATTTACAGAGCTCTACATCAGTAGAATAGAGACTGTGAGTCTCAAGCCAAATTTGAGGGTTCACCTCAGAGAAATCCAAAAGGGGTTTGTTCACAGTTTGAGGGTTAACCTCGATATTGTTCAGGGTAGTTGGTACATAGTAAGATTTTATCTTAGTAGTGTAAGTGCTAGAGATACCAAAAGCCAGGCAAATTACCCACACAAGAAAGAGCAACCAAGGGAAGCTCCAACTAGTAAAAGTAGGTAAAAGATATATACACACGAAAAATCGTCTAAATGCAAACCAAAGTGTGCGTTAACCCTTAACGTACAGATTTTGTGCGATATTTCTTAACGCACAAGGGACAGAAGAGGCATTTTCGAAAAATTCGGGGGTAAAATGTGTGCGACATTCCTTAACGCACAGGTTGAATTGGGCCAAGCGAGACAAGCCCAAAAATAGTCTGGCCCAGCTTAACCACGTGTGCGTTAAGTGTAGTCGCACATATTTCTGTGCGATTAGAGTTAACGCACAATGGTGTGCGTTAAGTAATATCGCATATATTTATGTGCGACCAGACTTAACGCACAGGTTGAATTGGGCCAAGGGAGACAAGCCCAAAAATAGTCTGGCCCAGCTTAACCACGTGTGCGTTAACTCTAATCGCACAGAAATATGTGCGATTAGAGTTAACGCACAATGGTGCGATAAGGGTTGAAGCCGATTCTTCTTCCCCTTTCCCATTTCCTGATTTCGGCGCCGAATTTTTTTCCCGAATTTTTTCCGGTTTCTTCGATTTCTATTTCCCAGAATTTTTCGGCTATTGAATCTCAAATCCGATCATGGATTCAACTAGGGGGGCTCATGGCGGTCCGACTGGTGGTGATGAGGTGGCCGAAGGCGTTGAGGCGGTGGCGACCGGAGCTCCTGTGCAGCAGACTCGCGCCGGTGGTGGTTGTTTGGCGTCTGGTTCCAGAGCTGAGGGGGTGCAGACGACGGCCGGTCTCGGTGGAGGAGCCGCCGCTGGTGTCGGAGGTGGAGCCGCCGTCGGTGTCGGAGGTGGAGCCGCCGCTGGTGAAGCTCCGGCTTGGATGGCCATGGAGGAGGAGGAGGAGGAGGAGGATGAGGAGGATGGTAGCTTAGTCCGACGGACTACTGGTGGCGCGAGACGTCGGTTGACCCCATTGATCCCGTCGAGTCCACCTATTGACGTTACACCCACAACAGGCATCAGTCGTCAGGTAAGTAGATTTGCTTAGAAATCATCCAAATTTATTCAAATTTTGTCGTTAAATTTTAGTCGTTATATTTGTTAGATTTGCTTAGATTTCATCTAAATTTTGACGTTAAATTTTAATCGTTATATTTGTTAGATTTGCTTAGAATTCATCCAAAATTAAGTTTATATAAAATTTAGAGAAATATGATAAAATATATATAATTTATATAAAATTTAAATGAAATTTAAAATGTCATATAATATTTAGCGAAATAGGTATGAAAGTTAGATAATTCTGAACCGATCAATAAATATGAAATTTAGATAAAATAGATTAATTAGAAATAATGCTTTATAAAATTAGATATTATAGATATTAAATTATATAATTTAAGTTTAAAATAAAAGTTCGAATTTCGTTTGAAATTGAGAGAAATAAATTAATGATATTAGAGAATGACTATAATAAATTACGAAACAATAATTTTAGGCATTACGGGACGCGTTGGGTGGATCTGAGGGGATGACACATCCCGCTCCGGTAGCTGATCGACGCGGTGTGCCTAGAAAGCATATCTCAGCGACAGTGCGGCGTCATGCGGTGCAGATGAGGGCGGACTTATTAGCAGTAGAGTCACCGGTTCCAGCTTCTGGTCCGACTGAGGATTCGTTGCCGGTTCCAGCTTCTTGTCCGACCGAGGATGCGAGGATGGAGGACGCATACGTCACATCTGGTGACGATATGCCAGTTGATGAGGTGGCATGTCATGTGTCAGACGAGGACGAGGATCTGCTGGCAGACTACACGGTTTCTTATGAGCCGATTTTACCGGATGAGACCGACCCTCCACCTCCTTGTTCTGTCCCATCCCCCGTTTCCTCCCCGTTCCCTTATAGTCTTGCTGCCCCCTCCCCTATTTCTTCCCCTGCACCAGCACCAGCACCAGCTCCAGCTCCAGCACCAGCTCATGGCCCCGTTCAAGGGCAATCTTCTTGGATGCCTGGAGGGCCGCACGTCCCTTTCCTCCTTCCGAGCTACACCACACATATCGCGAGGGCGATTTATGATTTGACTCCTTTGGCCCCTCCCCCCCCTCGTGCCCCCACCCTTCCACAGCAGCGACGGCGCAGGAGAGCTAGAGGACAAGCTGCTCCAGAGGATGCTCCAGAGGCTGCACCAGAGGCTGCTCCCGAGGTTGCGCCGGAGGAGGCTGCAGATGTTGAGGCCGCTCCCCGTGTTTCAGGCCGTCAGGCCCGCCAGCAGACTCAGGATTTGGTGCGTTTTCTTAACTCATTTGTCTTGTAGAAATGTAATTATTATTTTTAATTTTGTAGCTAATATTAATTATCGAACATGTAGACACGTAAGGTCTTGAGGGTTCACTTCCACGTCGGCATCGTCACAGATCTTGAGCCGTTCATCAGACCCGAGCCAGAGTCATGGTTTCGGCTAGCGGAGCGTAGTGGCCTCACACATCTCCGTGTTCTTGGCACCGGGGCTATTGATCGCGTCCTGGTCTCTGCTTTTGTGGAGAGATAGCACCCTGAGACGTCATCGTTCCATTTTCCTTGGGGCGAGATGACGATTACGCTACACGACGTTTATGAGATACTCAGGGTGCCCATTGACGGGAGGAGCTGTACGGCACCAGGTGTGAACGATCTAGAGCTCAGACGGAGGATTGCGCTGGAGCTTTTTGGGTTTGACGATAGTTCTCAGGTGGATAGATGGTACCGTACTGGCGGCATTCCTATCGTGAGGCTACAGGACGATTTGACGCGCATGATGGATAGCGAACAGAGGGACGAGAGCGTCTTGGCTTCACTTTATCTGTTCTTGATGCTCGGCTCCACAGTGTTGGTCGACAAGTCTACCCGTCAGATCAAGCACAAGTGGTTGGCACTATTGTTCGATCACGAGGCCACAGGCCGATATGCATGGGGAGCAGGCATTCTGGCGTTCTTGTACCGGAACTTAGGACAGGCGTCCAGACGAGAGGCACAGGGCATTGCCAGTTGTGGCATACTTTTGAGGGTAAGAATTTAAATTTAATAAATGTGAATTTACTTTATACATTATAATTATTTCTTTTGTAACCTTATACTTCGTTCGATCTTCTTATGTAGTCATGGATATGAGCGTACTTTCCTCATTTCCGTGGACATTATGTCACGGACCCAGCTGCCATGGCCGACGATGCTTCTGCCATCAGAGACGGCCAGGAGGTAACACAGAGCAAAGAGCCAGGGCGTTTGGTGTGTATGCGCCAGATGCTGGACAATATTAGATATGAGGAGGTAATATGTTTCACCATATTAGTATTTTAATTTATAATATGTACTTCATGCTATATATTTTATAATATGTTATCAATTTTATTTGTTACAGGTACAGTGGTGTCCGTTTCGTAGAGTATCATTCGACCGACCAGAGTACGCTCCTTCCCTGTTTAGAGGGATCATTCAGATCATGGATATTCAGGAGCCGTACCTGCCGGACCGCTGCCTTCGTCAGTTTAGCCATGTACAGGGGATCCCGATCTTACCCCCAGAGCCGAGCTCATTGATCCGACAGGACGACCTCAGGCATTACGACGTCAAATTCGACGCTCATCTATTGGGGGCATGGGATGAGGATCCGAGGCCTTTGATCCATGTTGAGGCGCCACCAGTCACACGCTATTGGGATGTTACAGATGACTATCTGGATTGGTTGGACGAGTATTCACATGTGCTGGTGGATCCTAGATCCACCAGACAGGATCGTCCTCATGGCCCTGTCCATCCCACACCATCGGTGGACACTCTTGCGGTATGTGCAATTTGTTTAAATCAATTAATGTCATTTATTAATTAATCATATTTAAATTCTAATGGGTATTTGCCAATACAGCGGAACCAGTTGGTTGCTGGTGAGATTCGTGCCTATTTCCAGAGGCGGACGCGTAGGGATCTTATCCCCGTTCAGGAGGTTGACGAGATGATGTCTCTTCTATTGCATATGTTGACTGATGAGACTCCTCCGATGGCCCCTCCTCCACCTCGTGCATCACAGATATTCCCGGATTCCATACACGAGCCGGGGGAGGGTAGTGGGAGTCAGCTCGGAGATTAGCGATGTTATGTGTTTTGAAATTGTGTTTTGGACTTGTGTTTTGTATTTTGGGTTACATATGTATACATTTTAATTTGCCCAATAGGACCAACAAACGCATATTGGGCCCTAACTAGGCCCGAACAAACATATTGGGCCTAAACTAGGCCCAATAGGACCAACAAACGCATATTGGGCCCAAACTAGGCCCGAACAAGCATATTGGGCCTAAACTAGGCCCAATAAGACCAACAAACGCATATTGGGCCCAAACTAGGCCCGAACAAGCATATTGGGCCTAAACTAGGCCCAATAAGACCAACAAACGCATATTGGGCCCAAACTAGGCCCAATAGGACCAACAAACGCATATTGGGCCCAAACTAGGCCCGAACAAGCATATTGGGCCTAAACTAGGCCTAATAGGACCAACAAACGCATATTGGGCCCAAACTAGCCCCGAACAAGCATATTGGGCCTAAACTAGGCTCAATAAGACCAACAAACGCATATTGGGCCCAAACTAGGCCCGAACAAGCATATTGGGCCTAAACTAGGCCCAATATGCTTGGCGATAGTTCTCAGGTGGATAGATGGTACCGTCTGGGCCCATTAACTTATAATACGAGTGAGACCTCAATATAATATTATAATAACATAGTATTATAACCTAAACGTACAGCTTCTTCATACTTCGTGATATATCGTTACTATGAAACTCATGTAAGTATATAGTGCAAGTAGAGATTGCTTAAGAATTATGTACAATACATTAGTATAAACCATGACTGATGAATGCTTTATAAGTATAAAGTTCTAAATCATATATTAGTATTAACCATATGATAAGATAATATTAATTTATTTAATATGCATTGAATCCTAAACCCTAAACCGTTGGAACGTATATAAGAAACCCTAAACCCTATCCTAAACCCTAAAACTAGGCCCATTATAACTTCATAAAACTTTGTCTGGGCCCATTAACTTATAATACGAGTGAGACATCAGTATAATATTATAATAACATAGTATTATAACCTATACGTACAACTTCTTCATACTTCGTGATATATCGTTACTATGAAACTCATGTAAGTATATAGTGCAAGTAGAGATTGCTTAAGAATTATGTACAATACATTAGTATAAACCATGACTGATGAATGCTTTATAAGTGTATTCATTGGGCAATACAGTAGAGATTGCTTAAGAATTATGTACAATGCATTTAATCCTAAACCCTAAACCCTAAATCCTACCCTAAACCCTAAAACAATACTATGCGTTAACCCTAAACGCACACATATTCATTGGGCTGTTACGAAGCCCAATGACTGTTGGGGCCAGAGTCAAGCCCAGCCAGGTGTGCGTTAAGCCTAAACGCACACCCAGAGTCAAGCCCAGCCAGGTGTGCGTTAAGCCTAAACGCACACCCAGAATCCATCCTGAACGGCCAATATTCGACCGTTATGAAATCCGACCGTTCTCTGTGCGTTAAGGGATAACGCACCAACGGTAAGAATTTTATAACGGTCGAATTTCCCTCCTATATATACCCATATCAATTTCTTCATACTTCCACATCCAAACACAACAATCACCTTTTTGCTTTAGTTTTTGCAAGACTTTATATTTTCTTATACAATAATTTGTATTACATATCAGGGGATGACTTCATCCTCCAACAGTGCATTGCCTCCGGTTACAATGTGCGAATGCAATTTTTCGGTCGTATTGTACACTTGCGACAGGCCCAATCACTATAAAAGAAGGTACCTCGAATGCAAAGATTACGTCCCATCGGAGCGGTATGAAGATGAAAGAGGGTGTCGTACCTTTAAGTGGCTCGATCCACCGTATGACGAGAATACTGCCAAGGTTATCAGAGATCTGGTGAAGGAAAGAAATAAGCTTCAAGAACTGTGTGACACCCTTTCCGATAAATGTTGGAAGTTAAAGAGAACGATATATTATCGGGGTTATGATATAACAAAATGATGTTGTTTGATTATGTAATATTACAATGTTATGATTGTATAAGTTTAATGTCTTCTTATATTGTATTCCAATTTTAAGTATGTAATTTTACGTTTGGATTACTCTCAAACACACCAAAGCAATAATAATCAGCAAATAATCAAGCTAAATAACATCAAATTTCATATTGTATTACAATTCACACTAAACTCTAATACGCCACATAATCTGGATTCTTGCCGGCTGCAATGCGGCATTCCCTAAACTCTTGAAATTTCGAAGCATACAATGTTTCCCACCAAAGGATGTTCGGATCACAATGTCTTCGCCACGCATCCGTCATGGGTGGTAATGGAGACTCGTTAATGAGCGTCACCTATTGGAATACAAAAACAAAACCCAATTAGCATACACAATATTGCAAATGAAACATCTAGGTACAAGTAGAGATACAAAACATTACCGGTATCCAGTGGTTGTGACACCCTACGTGTGCTATCCCCACAAAATTTATGGGAGGTGCGAAGCTTGATCCAGACGCCCGTATTGGTAAGCACAATGAAGGGTGCTCAGATATGACGACGATAGCAACGTTATACACCGTTGCAAACACTAAACCCATGAATGGCATGTCAAGCCAATAATCCGCGCCACAAGGGGTATTAACATAGTTAATTTGAACCATTAGATCGTCCCATGACCCTAGTCTTGCATAAGCTCGTACCGGCTCCCACATTTGTCGGTTAACACGCAACTCCTTTGCCATCACGCTACGGATCAAGGGATACTGACCCTCACTCATCCCCATAAGCACAGCCAAAGACCGATAGCCACAATGTCCATCTGAACGTACTTCCTTAGCACCGTTAATGTACCCAAACCAGAAGTAATCGATATTCCGAACCCCAAAGTCCACCCCAAAATGAATCATGGGTTCCTCAGGCCATTCCGACTTACGGACTCCCACATCGGCGTCCTCAAATTGTGATTCTTCTGGTTGCGGTTGTGATTGCATGTTCTCAGCGTCGAGCACCACAATACTTGGTTGCTTTCTGGGACGGCCTGGCCCTTTTGCCTTCTCCTTTGCCTTTGCCTTCTCAGACTTCACTAAGTCTTCTCTTACGTGCTCATGCAGACTCTTTTCCCTAGTCGGCGACCCCTTTGCCTTGTTCTTCGCACCACTTGGCCTTCCCTTGGAACGTATGCCCGTCGGCTCCATAAATGTACTCTGTTCCAGATGCTCTAAGGCCATGTACAACTCACTCATTTGCCATAACGTGGCTTGGGTCAAAGTACGGCTTTGCACTTTCGACCACATCTCACGCAATCTCAACTCTGGAATGGAAATAGCTACACCGTCATCACCAAGCGCACATGTTGTTGGATCGTTTTCCCAATGCAAGTCCTTCCAGAAGTCGTGAATGTCGTCTGGAGTGAGAGTTGTCTTTGTAATGATGGCTTTTGCAATATCGTGGACGCACGGCAACCCAAGGCAGTCTCTCACCCAATGATCATCGCATACTTCTGAATACTCATCCTTCACTAGCTGATCATACATGGCCAACAACAAATCAAAACACCTATCCGACACTCTGCAAAACAGCCTTGAAAAGACCATTCGAGCAAGCTCTGGAAACCCTGGGTCGTTGAACTCCATTGGTCGTGTAGACAGTGACTTATTCATGGTCGCTTTTATCGTGTCTATTTGAAGAAGGATTGCATGGTGGATCCTTACGATCACTCTGTTAAAGCCGCCTCTGCTGGACCCTACAATATCTTTCAACACACGATGCATCCCCTCAACCCTATCAAAACAATTTTTTTTTACTCAGGGTACAACATTCATATCGAATACTAAACTATTTTAACTACACAATGTTCAAATTATACCTGTTTGAAGTTCGTGTGAGGAAGTGAAGGGTGTCATCCGTCCAGGCTCTTACTATACTTTCCTTGTAAGGAGTCAGCCATTCTGTCTCGACGTATCCAACAAGGCCGCTCTTCCACGACTTCCTCAATGCTCTGAGCCTCTCCTCGTACCTTTCCTCTGTGGTCGAGCAAAATAGTCTCCAACACTGGTTTGTAAACGTATCGACCTTGACACTATCTTTTATAACCTTATCCGCATGTGCCTTGATGTTGTTTCTAATATGGACCCAACACAAGAGCTGCCTAACCGGGGAGTCTTTGAATACTACCTTAATAGCTTTCATGAGAGCCTTTTCACAATCGGTCATGATAGCATTGGGCATAACTCCTAACTGCTGAAACAAGTTCCGAAGGGCAGTCAATATCCACTGGTAATGGGAAAACGTCTCTGCTTTTGTGAATGCGTACGCAATGTTGAACGTCTTGTGAGTGCTGGTAAAACCAACAATCTCCACCAAAGGCATATCGTACCTATTACCAGTGGACATTAATACTTGTCAATATAACTAATTAAACAAGAGCACAAACAAAATTAACTGTTATTAAATGGTTTTACATACTTGTTTGTTTTGTATGTGGCGTCAATGATCACCACGTACGGGAACTTCTTCAACAAGCGTAGCGACTCCGGGTGAGCAAAAAACAGGATCTCTACCTCTTGCCCTTTCTTATTATTCCTAAGAGGATAAAAAAGATACCCGTTCTCTTTCAAAAAAGTCAGAGACCACTGGGTAATCGTCAATTCCCCACGATCCTCGTACTGGAGCTTCTGCAAAAAGTTTGCAACCTGCTTCATTGATGTCACATTTTCCGGAAAGTGTTTTCTCAAGTTCGAAACAATCTCTTTCGGAGTCTTCCGACCATCACCCCATTTCCTAGCCATGACCTCCTCCTCTTGGGTCATTCGACCCATGAATGCATTCCCATGAAAGCTAGCATAAAGCTTGTGGTTGTGGGTGCCATGTATAACATCCAACACCCATTTTTCAGTAAGGGATCCTGTCTTCTTGTGGAAACGACACCCGTATAGCTCGAATTTACAACCACACTTCTTCGATCTACGTTTTCGAATCCTTTCAACCGACAACTTTGGATTTTGTACATTAACTTTACGCCTCCAAGATCTCGGCTCACCATATCTATCGCATGTCAAATTAACCACGTACGCATTTGAAGTACGTTTTACCAAAACTATCATCAACTCTTTTGCTTTAGCTCTAGCCCATTCAAGCATTTCATTCTTACTCCCCCACTCTAGGACAGTACGAAAATAATCTCCATAATCTTCCCCCTATAATTAATTGTTATTTAATAATTATTATACTTTCTACAATTATAACTACAAATACATCAATTTAGCAAAGACATTAATAATTCATAATACAATCCACGAATTTTATGTGCAACTACGTAAGCCCCTACTTCATACCTAATATCATAACTACTTCATACAAAACTAGGACATGATTCATTACTCAAATTAAAATGAAATCAACACTAACCGTGCAAGAATCGCCACTCGAATCACAATTGTCTCCTTCGTCATCGGAACCCGAAGACTCGTTCACTTCATCTACTTCTTCATCTTCTCGTACTTGTACCCAATTACATTCCTCACTTTCATGATTATAATACTTCATATTGAGTGAGTTGGTGTGCTCTTGGTATCAATTTCTCCGGGTATATATAGGTTGAAATGGCTTCGGAAAAATCAGACCCTTTGGTACGTTAAGCATTGTCGCATCAACGGTCTGATTTTTTCTAGCCGTTGGGACTTTGAATTCATCAATTTGTGCGTTAAATGTTAACGCACATGAACAGTATCGTGCGTTAAGGATTGTCGCACCAGTTCTGAATATTTTTTCAACTTTCGGACTATTCTGTCCCTTGTACGTTAACACTTAACGCACCAAAGTGTGCGTTAAGTGTTAACGCACCAAACAGTGTGCATTTAGACACTGTTTGGTGTGTATATATACTGATCCTAAAAGTATTAAGCCTAGTTAGACCGAGTATCAACCAAGCAGCATAAACTAGATTCAGGGGATCAGAAGTCACATAGTACAGATCGAGATCAACAATAGACAGATCAAAAACAGAGGCAAGCAAAAAGGGGAAAAACACCACAAGGACAGGAGACGAAGGAAAGACAACAGCAATCAGTAAACAAGGGAAATGGTTAGAACGCCAAAACCTGGAAATCTGGAAACTGAGCAAGAAGGAGACGAGGGTCTCATCCCGCCGAGACGGAGAAACCAGACAGCACCCCGGACGAAGGGAGGTGCGCGAAGGCTCGACGAAGGGCATACGAAGACCACCAACGACCTCGCTGAAACCCGTCCGGAGCTTCAAAGCGCCCGAGTCCCAGACCGGCTACTGGAAGCTGGCACTGTCGACCCCCGGCGCAGAGATCTGTAGCGACGATAGCCTCAGAGAAGGAATCGGACACAGGCAGCAAACCTCCACCACACTGGCACGAAGCGGAGCACCCCACCTTTGCCAGATCTGGGGGCAGAGAAGCCTCTCGGCGTAAGGGTTTACAGCCGGATTCGCGGCGACGGGATCACCCCTGCCTTCGCCGGCGAGGTTGGGGAAAACAGTCTTCGGAACCGAGGCATCAGAGAATGAGCTCCGATGGTGAGGTTTGGAAGGAGCGGCGGCGAGGCCAAATTCGGCGGCGGGCTCGGGCAGACAACGACGAGAATCAGCCGCCTCGAAGCAAGACAACTTCGTCCTAGTCACAGTGACACCCCCACCCCCTTTCCAGATCCAAAAGGCGAGGGAGAAAATGAAACGCCACCGCCTAGTCGACCCATCCCAAAAGAGAGGTCGGAGAGCTTGAGGAACCAGTCGATTCCGGCGACGCCCTTGAGAAGGGGTTGAGCTCTCCACTCCATCAACGACGCCCTCGAGGTGGAGGTTGAGGTCATGGTGAGGGCTGGAGCTTCTGGGCTCGTTGAGCGGCGGTGGCCGAAGAGAGCTGGGCTCGTTGAGCGGCGGTGGTCGAAGAGATCTAACGATATAAAATCCGTCTCGGCAAAAGTGTCCGATCAAAACAGATACCATCATTTTGGGACGGAGGGAATAGTATATAAACTACTGAAACACAATGCTTTTGTACAAGAAAATGTTAAATTCATAATTATTAATTTTATCATTAAATTTTTTTAGAAATTCATAAATCTCTCGCTTATGTTCTGTGTGAGTAACAAAGGTGTGAATACCTTAATTTTATTGGACAAATTAGAAAAGATAAAGATAGAAAAATGAAACTAAGTATACATGCATGTCTAAAGGGTTTTGTAGTTAGAACCTAATATAATTTGGGGCAAGAAAAAAGAAGAATAGAATTAATAATTAAGTCTTGATCGTGAGTAGAGAAGTGAGAGCTTGAAACACATGTTCATCACAGAGAATAGTGAGGCGATGATCATGGTTAAAGCCGTACTCTTCCTTTGCCTGTTCAAGTAGCCTCTGAAACTCAGCGCGAGTAAGGAAGGAGATGGGTACAATGTACCTAGTCTTGTTCTCTCCAACGTAGACGTACTGCAAAATGTCCCTTGGGCACGTCCACGTGTCCCTTCTTCTTACGCAACCTCTTGAGAATCTGCTTCAGCGCAACTGCTTGTGGCGGCTTGTTCGGTTTCCTAATGTCCATCTTCGATCTTCCTTGTGTGGGGGATAAGGACAATATACCACTTGATATGAAACATAATAAGAGTTTTCTTAGGTCATGTAAAAAAAAATCCGTTTTAATTTTATCCGAATCCGATCCAATCTGGATAATTTTTCCGAATACTCGGACCGGATATGAATCAAGGTATTTCGACTATCAAGGTATTGATATAATATATACATTTAGATAAAATATTTAATTAGTTTAGATAATCTCACAATAATGCTTATATATTTTTAAGCAATTAAACCTACTTCAACTCTCCCTAGCAACATTTCTTATTTTATACAAGTTTCCTTTTCTCATACAAAACTAAAACCCTAAACCACTAATCATATACTTCTTGTTACCACACTAAATAGAATAAATATTTTTTTTATTAAGACTCAAGTGTTCATCATTCACAACTATATATGTACTTGTCAATTTCTCTTGTTATACAATATATACACGTTTATGGTTCTCAATTTGATAATATTGGAAACTATAATTGTATTAAAAAAATTAATATCGACTTGTAAATGGTGTTGATGTTTGATATTTAATTTACACTTTGTGACTTGTTAGTTTTGATTGAATTAGAAAAATTAACATTTTGGCTGAATATTAAATAGGTTTTCCAGTAACCGAATAGTTCGGATATCCGATCCGAATATTATTTTTCGAATATCCGATTAGAAACGGACTGGATACAAATTGAAATTTTGTGAAATTTTTATACCGAATGTCGGACATATCAAAGCGGATCAGATATATTCGTTTATTCACTCTTAGTCACCAGCGTTTAAACATATCTTTTTTTTTTTTTTTTTTTTTAAAGGTAAAAATTAGGCTGGTCTCACGATCTATGAGAAAAGCAGCCTATGACCTCCTTTCAGATAAGAACCATTAGTTTTGAATTTATAATGATATATTTCAATGGTAGAGAATGATAAAGTTTTACAATAAGGTCATCCATTAAATTAATTAATGTGAGTAATCCTCAAGAAACATATCTGTTTAACCATTTCTAAACATTTTTCTTTTCTTTTTTTGTTTCTTTTTATTATTTTCTCTAAGACATTGCCAAATGCGTATGCGCACAACAATTGGTCAATTTGTGAGCTGAGTAGGCTTGCTTTTGGGGTTTCTTTTATAAATCCGAAAGGATCTAAATTATTTTTATTTGAAAATTATTATATATAAGAAAATTGAAGGTTTTGAACTTTTTTTTTATATGAGGAAAGAATTAGACGGAACCTAGCGACGGTGTACGGTTCGGCCTAGAGCATCCATGCGGATGAGAACACACAGTTCTAGATTGTTGTGAAGATCATATCTCGAAGGTGTGAGGCTGAGTTTAACAATTTTGTCAGCGACGCGATTCACCTCACGAAATATGTGTCGGAAAATGACTTCTTGGAAGGAACGGAGATCGAGGAGAATATCCGCGATCACCATTTCTATTTCCCAAAGGCAAGTCCACGTGCCTAGGACATAGTTAATAAGACACAAATTATCTCATTCAATTTCAATTTTATTAAGGTTTAATGAAATAGCTTTTTTCAGGTTGGTTTTTAGTGCCATTGCTTCTGCCATAATGACTGATTGGACTCCAAGTTGCTTATTATCCATATGTATTATCTCGGCTTTGTCGTTTCTGATAATAAAGCCCATACCTAATTTCTCATTTGGTATTTTAGTTCCATCAAAGTTAATTTTATAAAATTCGGGTCCTGATTTGTCCCCCTTTAGGATTCTAGTTTTCCTTCTAAGGCTTGGGTTGGGTTTATGTTGTTTGAAGGTTTTGACTTTGACCGTCAACAAACCATCTTGTAGGAAAGTTTTCCTCTTTCATTTTGTGTCAATTTTTGCAATTTTTTTTTATTTTATATAGTAAATTAACTCAAATCATATTTTTAAAATGCATATTAAAGTCCACTAATTTAAATAAATTATTTTAAAATGCAAAAAAAAAACTTGGTAAATTTTGAATAGAATTTTATTTAAATAGAATTTTTTATTATAAAAATTATTGATTTCACATTTGAAAAATATAATAATTTATTTTTAGAAATGAAAGTATATAACAAAATTAATCAAATCAAATTAGTAAGGAAATATATAAAAATTAACAATAAAACTTATAATATGAGTATAAAAGTAAATAAAACCTATTAGATATAGTCTATAGACCAACAAATATACAACTTTATACATAGAGGTGGCTCATTCCGTCAGACATTAATATTAATAAGCTAAAAATATCACAAAAACCCCCACTACCTATACTATTTGTATATGATATATCATTCAGGTCGTAGTAAAGATTTCCATAATGTACTATATATTTTTTATATCATTTATATATAATATATATTCTGGAAATCACAATGTATAAAATAAAACTGTCAAAAATATAGAATTTTGTAATTATGTAACAATGTATACATGGAATAGACAATGCAATTATAATAGGCCCTTGCTATTTTACGCACGGGTAAAATTTTTATTTCACGCATTGTTTCGTACGTGACGTACCAAATGAATCCGCCCATGACGAACGAAAGCAACCCGTCCGTGACGGACCACATGAAACCGTATGTGACACACCAACCCAATTCGTGTGTCACGGATGAAGTCGCTGCATATAAATGCAGCCACTTCGTCTCCCCCGACCCACATCCCTCATTTGCATCTCCTTTGCAACAACCCATTCGCGATTTCGCTCCCAAGGTCAAAGTCTTCGATCCGTCACGTTTCGATTCAATCTGCCCGTCACGATCCGTAAGTTTAGTTAAATCTGTATTTGTTCTGCACTTAGTTGAATTATCTTGAAATTATTAAGACATTTTAGATGATTTTCGTTTAGGGATTACTTGTCTAGTATTGGATTTAAACATGTTTGAAGGTTGTTTCAATTGATTTAATGTCGGTTTTGAATATGGATCTGCATACGAAATTTGTCAAAAAAAAATTCAAACTGCACAGATCCAGATCTGAGATCTGTCAAAATTGACTCCATCCGTGACAGATGGATTAACTCCATCCGTGACGGACGGATCAAGCAGATCTGGTTCAGCGCATTTGTTGTTTTTGTTGTTGATCATGTTGTTGATGTTGTTGTTGATATTGTTGTTGGTGTTGTTGTTGATGATGTTGTTGTTATTGAGGGTGTTTTTGTTTTTGTTTTTGTTTTTGTTTTTGTTTTTGTTGCTCTCCTTGAAGTTTTTTTTTCTATTTCAGATGGAAAACAAAACAAGATCTGCACGTCACAGAAGGTGAAACGCTGTACGTGAGGAATAAGATCAGGAACAAGTAGATGATCGTATAGTATATCGAATGAGGCAGAAGAAATCCAAAAAAAGTGACGAAGCAGGACCGAGTACGAACCGTGACCCTCCTGCTGTACGGGTGTATGCAGACCCGGTACTCAACAACACGACGCTTAATGATCCACCTATATACCAGAATGTGGGAAATGTGGTAAGTAACTATACATATTCTTAAACTTGTCGGTTAATTAATATTTTTTCTAATAATTTGTTTTATAGGATCCGACATGGTATGTACCTTCTACATTTGAGGAGCGTAGTGGTTGGTACGTACCTCCTACACCTCAGGAGCCTAGTGGTTGGCCCATGTGGCCAGGTGGTATGAGTGGGCAAGCATATTGGCCCGCTCAACAGCCTCATTTCGAGGAACCGACGGAGGAACAGGTTGCTCCTACACAACGTAGAGAGCCTAGGCAGGGTAGAGAGCCTAGGTAGGCTAGACATGCTGGAGGTCGGAATGCTGTCGATCCCAAGTCACCAACGTTTAAACATTTCTTTTTTTTCTTTTTTTAAAGGTAAAAATTAGGCTGGTCTCACGAACTATGAGTAAATCAGCCTATGACCTCCTTTCGGATAAGAACCATTAGTTCTGAATTTATAATGATATATTTTAGTGATAGAGAATGACAAAGTTTTACAATAAGGTTAGCCACTATATTAATTTCATGTGAGTAATCCTCAGCCAACAACCGCCACCATAGTCCGTTCTTTCCTTGGCTTGGCTGGGTTCTACCGGCGTTTTGTGCGGGACTTCAGCACAATTGCCGCGCCACTGCATGAGTTGACTGAGAAGGGAGCTACAGTGGAGTGGAGTGATGTGCATGAGTTGGTATTCACTACACTCAAGGATCGCTTATGCAATGCTCCCCTGCTTCAGCTGCCAGATTTTTCCAAGACCTTTGAGGTGGAATGTGATGCCTCCAACCACGGCATAGGTGGTGTGCTTCTCCAAGACCGATGCCCCATTGCCTACTTCAGCGAGAAGCTCTCCGGTGCTACGCTCAATTACCCGACGTATGACAAGGAGCTCTATGCTTTGATCCGGGTCTTGAAGACGTGGCAACATTACCTTTGGCCGAAGGAGTTTGTGATCGATTCCGACCATGAGGCTCTCAAGTATTTGAAGAGCCAAGTGCATCTCGGCCGGCGCCACGCCCAATGGGTTGAATTCATGGAGACCTTCCCTTATGTGGTGAAGTACAATAAGGGCAAGGACAATGTGCTCGCCGACGCGTTGTCTCGGAGGTACACTCTTCTCTCCCAACTGGATGCCAATGTCCTTGGGTTCTCTCTTATTAAGGAATTGTATGCACAAGATGTTTTCGTTGGTACAATCTTTGACTTGTGCATACAAAAGGGAGAATCTGAGGGATTTTATTTGGACAATGAGTTTTTGTACAAAGCTGACAAATTGTGCATACCCGACACCTCCATTCATAGACTTCTTATCCAAGAAGCCCACGAAGGGCGCGACCACTTAGGAATCGCCAAAACTTTGGTCGCGCTCAAGGAGCACTTCTTTTGGCCCAAAATGATTGACCACGTCACAAAGTTCTGCAACAGCTGTGTGACGTGCCATAAGGCCAAAAGCAAGTCGAGTCCCTTTGGCTTGTATACCCCTTTGCCAATTTCGGCAGCCCCTTGGGAGGACATTTCTATGGACTTTATAACGGGGTTGCCCATGTCTAAGAAGGGGAGGGACTCGATTTTTGTTGTGGTGGATCGATTTTCCAAAATGGCTCACTTTATTGCATGCAAGATGACCAACAATGCTCAGGAGGTTGTCACTTTGTTCTTTGAGCATGTAGTCAAGCTACATGGCATTCCTCGTAGCATTGTGTCGGATCACGATGCGAAGTTTGTGAGTCACTTTTGGAAGACTCTTTGGTCCAAATTGGGTACGCGACTTCTGTTCTCTACTAGTTGCCACCCTCAGACTGATGGTCAAACTGAAGTGACCAACCGTACTCTTGGCGCCTTATTACGCACTATGTTGAAAGCTAACATCCGCATGTGGGAAGATTGTTTGCCCCATGTTGAATTTTCTTACAACAGGTCCATGCACTCGGCGACCAAGAAGACGCCTTTCGAGGTCGTCTATGGCCTCAACCCTTCCACCCCGCTTGATTTGATACCACGGCCGCTTCACGATGTCGAGAGCGCCACAGGTCTTGACCGTGCTGAGTTTGTCAAGAGCCTCCATGAGTGCACCCGTGTGCAACTTGAGCGTCGAGCTGAGCAGTAAAAGCGCAAAGCGGACAAGGGACGACGCAACATCACCTTTGAAGAAGACGACATGGTGTGGCTCCATCTGCGCAAGGAGCGCTTTCCAGCCAAGCGTTGCAGCAAGCTAGATCCCCGAGGTGATGAACCATTTCGCATCTTGGCACGCCTTGGTGACAATGCATACCGTCTCGAGCTTCCAGACGAGTATGGTGCCCATCCGAGCTTCAATGTTTCAGATCTCTCTCCATATGCTCCCCCGAGTACGACGAGGACGAAGCGAGGACGCTTCGCAGCCAAGAAGGGGAGAATGATGACTCCATGCCTACCCCCATGACGGCGAGAGACGAAGAGGACCTCCTTAGGGTGCGTTCCGATGGACCGATGACTAGAGCCCGTGCTAGAAGCATTGCCAGAGCTACTCAATCTCTAGTCACCCGCATGGATGCGAGCTTCGGGTCCGAGCCAAGTTGTTCATGGGTCTCCCTTTCGACCCTTGATTTCTAGGGGGGTTATCTTGCGATTCCGCCCCGGACCCGCTTTCTATTTATAGCTTTGCTTGTTATGTTTTGAATTTCCTTTTTAGAATGATGTAATGGATTGGGCCTTGTATCTTGGGCCCAAACCCATTAGGGTTTCCTCTTCAACCATGGTTTTCCCTTTGATTTTATATAAATAGGGTAGAACTCTCATTGTATTTCTCAAGTTAAGTTTAAGACAATCTAGTTGAGAGTCCCTCATAGTTGTCCCTTGGCTTCAATCTCTCTCTCCCTTTGAAGGCTCTCCTAGCCTTTTCTCAAAGTTCTCTAAGGAGCCATAACGTTGGCCTCCTTCCACCACCTCGGGTGTTCATAACGTTGAACCCCTCCTCCCATCCGCCGTCAGGGTTTGATCCGCCAAACCAAAGAAAGAGGAACATAATGTTGTTTCCCTTGAAGGAGTTCTTGAAGAAAGCCAAGAACACGAAAAACACGAAGAACGAGTGCTTGCTTGGGAAGAACAAACGATCCGGATCTAGATCGGTCTTGCTGCACGGGGATCGATCGTATCACATGGCAAGAGTTTTTAGACTAAAGTTAGTCAACAGACTTTTAAAAACAAGCTCCATACTCACATCAGCACAAGACCAGCTAGCAACAATAATTTTTAGAGTAAAGTTAGTCAGCAAACTTCCAAAAACAAGCTCAACTGTCACATCAGCACAAAATCAGCCAGCAACAGCAGTTTTTAGACTATGAACAAGCTCAATTGTACAACACCCAACACAAACCTGCACAACAACCATCATAACAAGTCCAGTGACGACAATGATGGTATTGAAAAATAATTCAATTCAACTACAGAAAGCAAAGTACTACACCTACACAACTAAAATGGGGAATGAGCAAATTAGTATCATACCTACACATCTACAGAAAGCAACCTCGAAGGATTTAAAAGGTAGTTAAATCACCCTTATCCTTCAACTCAATGTCAGTCTTGAAGATATACTGGTTCTCCACAACAACCCTAACAAAGGGTAGCTCCTGAGCATAAGAAGACTCAGTAGTACTTTGCAGGACTTGTCCAACCTTGGAGAAAGCGTTAGGGAGTCCCTCCGTGGTGAATGTACTAATGAAAAGGTAATCAGGAAGTCCCTTATCTGGTTTAGCGCACACAACCGCGCACATTGTCTTCCCCTCATCAACACTAATCAATTTATAAGTACCCGCAGATATCGGCTACAGACTCCCTTAAAAAAAATCGGAATGCGCTAAAAGCAGACAATCTTTCCAGTAGATTTGACGAGATACGCTACCACATGTGGGAATCTATCATCATCCTTGACAATATTCTTTACAATTGCAATGACCATAAACAATGGATCAAGCCTTGGTTTGTAGCAGCAACTCATGCCAAAGGATATCAATTAAACGCATTCCCCATTGCAAGTGGTTGGAGTCAAATATCAGAAAGTGCCTCACCCCAATTGCATACATCCTGTTTCCAATGACCAAATGAGAATGTATAATTTTCATTCTTCTATCAAGCTTTATAGTTGGGTTTACGATCCAACTATGGTGGTCTTTGGGGTTGAGTACTTCATGTGAAAATTTTCTTGAGGGATGAAGGAAATTATCAAGCTCTTCTGGGGTGGAGCTGAATACATGTAGTAGCCCATTTATCTTCTCTAATATCGTCCACACTTTAGGCACCTTCATATCCCCAATGTTGCATTCAGACATGTTTATGGTATTTCTATCCAGAGACAATCGAGATGTAGATGTTGATAAAGAAGCGGTGACATTCTCCCTCATGAGGTAAGAGAACAAACGGTATCCCCATAGTGGTGCCCTGCGATTCGAAAAGTCTGGGTATCCTCCTGGAATGACATGCCCTCTACTCAGGTATACGTCATGTCCCAATTTGAAAAAGACTCCTGATATAGGACGACCTTCCTCCAGCAGCTTGACAGTTGCAATTTTCGGAAGGGGCAGTAGACTGTGAGCATCGGTGGACTGATATTCACCCTGTTTGAGCTCCAAGCAACAGATCACAAGGCCATCCGAAAGATAAAGATACATTGGCCTGTCAGGGTTATCACCCTCTTTAGTCTCATTTTCATCAGTCTCCATTTCATTTATGCTTGACGTGAATTCCTGAAAAATTAAGATAGATAATCAGAATCAAAGTTAAGATTAGAAAACTGACAAAAGGGATCACTCATATAAAACAAGCACAAGAATAATGAAATCTGCAATCAATCTCCCTATTGTCATTTTCATTCATGCTTGACCTTCAGGTTAAAACTTCAACTGAACATATCAAAAACAAACTCAAGTCCATAACAAGACTTCAGAAAAGCAAGCACACTGACGATGACACGAATAATTATAGTGTGTCACAAGCACTAGGAAAACATGAAAATTAAGCATTTTGACCATCCTATATTTCAACATCTTTCAAAAGGATCACACAAATAAAGGAGGGTCATCTCAAAGAAATATTGTAAACCTTTTTGTGAATTGAAATATATGCATTGGTCATCTCAGTATTCTATCTGCCGACTTATTACATTTTTCCAAATAGGCAAAAGCAGAAGCAGAGGCTGTGTTTACACATCATGGGTTGCTGAAGAAAGGCTCAGATTCAAAATCAGGAGCTCTGAATATTCCTACTGCGGATCAATTAGCTATCAAGCAAGTGGATCCTGCTAAACTTGAAGTATCTGCTCTCTTTCTCTATTTTGTGTTTGTATTTTATATATTTATAATAGCAAATTTTGATTTTCTAGAGGGTGGGGTCAATGGTTGCACTTGATCTTTATATAAATGTGTTTGTGTGTGTGCTTAAGAGTCTCTATCACAACCCTACTCCTGATATAACTTATAAGTGTATGACATACATGTGTCTCATTGGTTTGAACAGAAGGTGGTATGAGTAACAAACAGAAAGAGCACAAGAAGTTTATGCCAGTTGCAGCAAAAAGGGCCATGGTTCAGAAACATAGACAAAAGAAGAAGAGGAAACACTAGATGCATACACTCACTGTCAGAACATTTGCCTTGCCAGCCAAAGTTTTGGTAGCATTTTCTGACACAGATACATCCTGTGAGTTGGGCCCTTCATCAGTAGCCTCCTTGGCAGCTGCTTCTTGCATTGCATGCACTTGGGTCATTGAAACCCTAAGTACAAGGGATATTACAGGATCTATGTCCTCCACACCAAAATCAAACCCTGAGACATGAGCTGGAGCTGCACCACTGGAGATAGGAAAGTGTCATGAAGGAAAATATTAATTTCATTCCATATATAAATTAGCAGACAAAAAAATATTTAACCTCATAAGAAGATCGCTACAACCCGGAGGGACGTCAATAAAGTGACTAATGTGATTGTTATTCACAGCAGTCACTAGAGCCTCAAGCTTTTTTGTGTCTTCCTTTTCGTCAAAACTAATCACGTCAATTGATATATTGTTGTTCTTCAGGTCCCGCCCAACCATTTCTAATACTTCTTTGTAGTATTTAACCGGACTGAAATCAAAATCACATTAATACTATAAATATGAAGAATAACAATAAAGACCACAATTCTCTTCTTTTCTTCGATACGGTTTTCAAGAACCAACTGAGCTTTTTGGATTCCAAGTGCTAATCTAGAATCTCCACCTAATTCCAACCCTAGAGACAAAAAAAAGGTTCATCCATGTTGGTGATCTTAGTGTCATCAGCCATTTGGTGTAGTCGGGATTCGCTCGAGACTTAAAGTGTTCGTTCGGCACATGACGAGTTTCGGGGGTGCAGAGTGCACAAATCGGGTGCGTGGCTTCGGACTCGGAGTTACGAAACGTGTCGGGGTATAAGAGGCGGACACTGGAAAAGGTGATTTTCGGAGGTGATTTTCGGAGAAAGTGCACGGTTTGTTACAAATTTATAATAACAAAATTTTGATTTTCTAGAGGGTGGGGTCAGTGGTTGCACTTGATCTTTATATAAATGTGTTTGTGTGTGTGCTTAAGAGTCTCTATCACAACCCTACTCCTGATATAACTTATAAGTGTATGACATACATGTGTCTCATTGGTTTGAACAAAAGGGTGGTATGAGTAACAAACAGAAAGAGCACAAGAAGTTTATGCCAGTTGCAGCAAAAAGGGCCAGGGTTGAGAAACATAAACAAAAGAAGAGGAGGAAACACTAGATGCATACACTCACTTTCAGAACATTTGCCTTGCCAGCCAAAGTTTTGGTAGCATTTTCTGACACAGATACATCCTGTGAGCTGGGCCCTTCATCAGTAGCCTCCTTGGCAGTTGCTTCTTGCATTGCACGCACTTGGGTCATTGAAACCCTAAGTACAAGGGATATTACAAGATCTATGTCCTCCACACCAAAATCAAACCCTGAGACATGAGTTGGAGCTGCACCACTGGAGATAGGAAAGTGTCATGAAGGAAAATATTAATTTCATTCCATATATAAATTAGCAGATAAAAAAATATTTAACCTCGTAAGAAGATCGCTACAACCCGGAGGGACGTCAATAAAGTGACTGTTGTGATTGTTATTCCCAGCAGTAACTAGAGCCTCAAGCTTTTCTGTGTCTTCCTTTTCGTCAAAACTAATCACGTCAATTGATATATTGTTGTTCTTCAGGTCCCGCCCAACCATTTCTAATACTTCTTTGTAGTATTTAACCGGACTGAAATCAAAATCACAATAATACTATAAATCTGAAGAATAACAATAAAGACCACAATTCTCTTCTTTTCTTCGATACGGTTTTCAAGAACCAACTGAGCTTTTTGGATTCCAAGTGCTAATCTAGAATCTCCACCTAATTCCAACCCTAGAGACAAAAAAAAGGTTCATCCATGTTGGTGATTTTAGTGTCATCAGCCATTTGGTGTAGTCGGGATTCGCTCGAGACTTAAAGAGTTCGTTCGGCGCATGACGAGTTTCGGGGGTGCGGAGTGCACAACTCGGGTGCGTGGCTTCGGACTCGGAGTTACGAAACGTGTCGGGGTATAAGAGGTGGACACCGGAAAAGGTGATTTTCGGAGAAAGTGCACGGTTTGTTACAAATTTATAATAACAGAATTTTGATTTTCTAGAGGGTGGGGTCAGTGGTTGCACTTGATCTTTATATAAATGTGTTTGTGTGTGTGCTTAAGAGTCTCTATCACAAGCCTACTCCTGATATAACTTATAAGTGTATGACATACATGTGTCTCATTGGTTTGAACAGAAGGGTGGTATCAGTAACAAACAGAAAGAGCAAAAGAAGTTTATGCCAGTTGCAGCAAAAAGGGCCAGGGTTGAGAAACATAGACAAAAGAAGAGGAGGAAACACTAGATGCATACACTCACTGTCAAAACATTTGCGTTGCCAGCCAAAGTTTTGGTAGCATTTTCTGACACAGATACATCCTGTGAGCTGGGCCCTTCATCAGTAGCCTCCTTGGCAGCTGCTTCTTGCATTGCACGCACTTAGGTCATTGAAACCCTAAGTACACGGGATATTACAGGATCTATGTCCTCCACACCAAAACCAAACCCTGAGACATGAGCTGGAGCTGCACCACTGGAGATAGGAAAGCGTCATGAAGGAAAATATTAATTTCATTCCATATATAAATTAGCAGACAAAAAATATTTAACCTCGTAAGAAGATCGCTACAACCCGGAGGGACGTCAATAAAGTGACTGTTGTGATTGTTATTCACAGCAGTCACTAGAGCCTCAAGCTTTTATGTGTCTTCCTTTTTCGTCAAAACTAATCACGCCAATTGATATATTGCTGTTCTTCAGGTCCCGCCCAACCATTTCTAATACTTCTTTGTAGTATTTAATCGGACTGAAATCAAAAGCACATTAATACTATAAATCTGAAGAATAACAATAAAGACCACAATTCTCTTCTTTTCTTCGATACGGTTTTCAAGAACCAACTGAGCTTTTTGGATTCCAAGTGCTAATCTAGAATCTCCACCTAATTCCAACCCTAGAGACAAAAAAAAGGTTCATCCATGTTGGTGATTTTAGTGTCATCAGCCATTTGGTGTAGTCGGGATTCACTCGAGACTTAAAGAGTTCGTTCGGCGTATGACGAGTTTCGGGGGTGCGGAGTGCACAACTCGGGTGCGTGGCTTCGGACTCGGAGTTACGAAACGTGTCGGGGTATAAGAGTTACGAAACGTGTCGGGCCAGGGTTAAGAAACATAGACAAAAGAAGAAGGGGAAACACTAGATGCATACACTCACTGTCATAACATTTGCCTTTCCAGCCAAAGTTTTGGTAGCATTTTCTGACACAGATACATCCTGTGAGCTGGGCCCTTCATCAGTAGCCTCCTTGGCAGCTGTTTCTTGCATTGCACGCACTTGGGTCATTGAAACCCTAAGTACAAGGGATATTACAGGATCTATGTCCTCCACACCAAAATCAAACCCTGAGACATGAGCTGGAGCTGCACCACTGGAGATAGGAAAGCGTCATGAAGGAAAATATTAATTTCATTCCATATATAAATTAGCAGAAAAAAAAATATTTAACCTCATAAGAAGATCGCTACAACCCGGAGGGACGTCAATAAAGTGACTGATGTGATTGTTATTCACAGCAGTCACTAGAGCCTCAAGCTTTTATGTGTCTTCCTTTTCGTCAAAACTAATCACGCCAATTGATATATTGCTGTTCTTCAGGTCCCGCCCAACCATTTCTAATACTTCTTTGTAGTATTTAACCGGACTGAAATCAAAAGCACATTAATACTATAAATCTGAAGAATAACAATAAAGACCACAATTCTCTTCTTTTCTTCGATACGGTTTTCAAGAACCAACTGAGCTTTTTGGATTCCAAGTGCTAATCTAGAATCTTCACCTAATTCCAACCCTAGAGACAAAAAAAAGGTTCATCCATGTTGGTGATTTTAGTGTCATCATCCATTTGGTGTAGTCGGGATTCGCTCGAGACTTAAAGATTTTGTTCGGCGCATGACGAGTTTCGGGGGTGCGGAGTGCACAACTCGGGTGTGTGGCTTCAGACTCAGAGTTACGAAACGTGTCGGGGTATAAGAGGCGGACACCGGAAAAGGTGATTTCCGGAGGTGATTTCCGGAGTCCAGAGAAAGTGCACGGTTTGTAACAAACCGTGCAGTGTGGCAGATAATCATGTCTCAGGTAAAGTGCACAGTTTGTTCATTTGGCACGGTTTTTTGACAGTTTTGGCGGGTTTTTAACCGACTTAACTGTCATACCTGTTTTTCAACTGCTCTAACCGACACATAACTGCCCAATTTCAGATGCTCTATTTAAGAGCGGGTTTGGGGCAAGTCTCGGGTTATGAGATTTTAACGCTCTCTCAAAATCGAACAAAACTGAAAACTTCAAGTGTTCTCTTTTGATTAGCCTGTATCATTAGAGGTGCAATTGTCTTATCCCAGATCAAATTTCGTGTAACCCGATGCAACAAGTATAAGGTCGAAATATTGATTTTGGAAAGTGTTTCAAAACACGATTCAATTGATATCCAAGACAACCGAAGATTGATCACCGAGATACCCTTTTATAACATTCAAAATCAATATTTTCGTGGTTGATCAATGGCGGCTGCTTCCGATCCGTTCGTGAGATGACTTCCAAGTTCGGAAAATTGGAGAAGTTCGAGGGCGTGGACTTCCGGAGATGGCAAAAGAAGATGCACTTTCTCCTCACGACGCTCAAGGTGGTGTACGTTCTGAGTATGCCAATGCCACCGGTGCCGGAGGATCCGGAGAATGAGCTTTTGGAGGAGACAAGGAAGAGGAACAAGTGGAAAATGGCAAGATCAATTAATTGATGGTCATGTGCGGTAGTGGTTGACTATCAAATTTATTTGACAAGCCACACATTCTAATCACGATAAAGGCCAATGCTTATAAAACATGATTGGTGGTGATTTGGGGCCGTGGAAAGGTAGGTTTCATACCTCTATGTTATTTGTGTATTGGATATATACATATTTATGTAAGACCGGTTTTTATATGGTCTTGGATGTGGTATTAAATGTGTAAAGTGGATTGATATTTCATTTATGTGCGGTTATGCAAAGGCTGTGAGATTTAAGCCATGATGATCTTGAGATATATGCAAAAGATTGTGTAATCTCTGGACATGTATACGTATAACATATATTTATATGTATGAGTAAGAATTAAATTCTTGTTAGTGTCATGTATTGTATGCTAACCGCATATAGTGGCAGTTGAAAATTTTGTATGAGTGAAACATGTGTGTTTATGTACCATTGAATTGGTGGAAGCGCATATGTATGACCATAGAAAGTTTTGGTCATGGTATGACCATGATACAAGTCACATTAATTCAAATTCCCATTTTATGCGACCAAATGATCAAAATATTGATCATGATATTTTAACTTAAATAGTTAAATGGGTGATGAGGAATGTATAAAATTTTGTTTTCTCATGTGAGTGTATGTATATAAGTATATATGACATTATCATAATTTAAGTCTCAAGAGACTAAGGACACGAATCTCATGATTAAGATGAGGTATTATGTGTTTTTATGAAGTCTACTATGCTTTGCATAGATTACTCATGTTTCTAGATTACTTGATTCGGGTCTACTGTATTTAATACAGATTACTTGATGAAAAGTCTACTAGGTTGACCAGATTACTTTTTAGTCTACTGGTCATGTTATGCCCTATAGTATAGTTATACTGATTGGCTAAAACTTGACTCTACTGTTTCCAAACAGATTAGTCATTAGACCCTACTATACTCTGTATAGACTGGTCGGTTATTGATATTTTTGTATATATGTTATGCGATTTATGGTGTGCGTTTTATTATCCTGATTATTCTCGTTATTGTTATGTGTATTTATTGCATGCTAAAGACGAGGCCCTAGATAAATTTAAGGTTTATAAAACTGGGGTTGAATTGCAACAAAATGACTTGATTAAGAAACTACGCACCGATAGAGGTGGATAAATTTATGATCCTGTGTATTTCCAATCCGTAGGCATTATACATGAGACTACGGCTCCCTACACGCCACAATAAAATGGTGTGTCGGAGAGGAAGAATAGAGTCCTAAAAGAGATGGTTAATTCCATGTTATCCTACTCGGGATTGAGTGACGGATTTTGGGGTGAAGCCATGCTAACGGCTTGCTATTTATTGAATAGGGTTCCTAACAAAAGGAACAAGATTACCCCTTATGAACTTTGGTACAAAAGAAATCAAGCTTGAATTATCTTCGAGTTTGGAGATGTAGGGCGGTTGTTAGACTACCCCAGCCCAAGATTAAAACCTTGGGGGAAAGAGGTATTGATTGCATCTTTATTGGGCATGCTGAGCATTCAAGCTTATAGGTTCTATGTGATAGAGCCTAATGATTCTATTTCGGTTAACACCGTGATTGAGTCTAGAGATGCAATATTTGATGAGAATCGATTCTCGTCCATACCTAGACCAAATGATTTGGTTCCTAGTACAAGTGGAACTAAATAAGGAGACGGTTCGGCCGTGCCTTCTAATGAGTCACCTATGCTCCGTAGGAGCAAGCGAGGAAGGATTGAAAAGTCTTTCGGTCCAGATTTCCAAGTTTACTTGGTTGAAGGATCGAGAGATGAAGTTGGGTTCTAATATTCATATTATTATCATATTGATGAGGATCCTAGGACTTTTAATGAGGCAATGAGGTCTCAAATGTTGTTTTATGGAAAGAAGCAATAAATGATGAGATGAATTCCATCATGGGAAATAACACATGGGTTTTATCGAATCTCCCACCGGGTTGCAAGCCTTTGGGCTGCAAGTGGATCTTCAAAAAGAAGATGAAAGTCGATGGTACTATTGACAAGTTTAAGGCTCGATTGGTTATCCAAGGATTTAGACAAAAGGAAGGTATAATTTAAACCATGTCTCAGGTAATCATGTCTCACGTAAAGTGAGACATAAGACTTTGTTGTAGAAGATCCACTTTCATTAATTTCGTGGATTATCCATTTTAGACGTTTCTTTCTTTCTTTTCTTACTAGAGAAGTTTCTCTCGTGATTAATAACTCTCTTATGGATGTATATTAGGTAAATTATGAACTCGTGTATCAGTCAGTACTAAACAACATAAGACATAAAAACACCTTTGGGTGTATAACCCATAGATCAACAATTGCTCCAAAATAATAACAAACTAGATGTTAATTTCCATTTAGCATTTGTTGTCTCATTTTGTTGATCCATTGTCTTATCAACTTTCACAATACAGATGAATCATGCATGAAAGCAACAACTCGGTGTGGTGATTGGTGACCATCAACAGTGTTGGTTAACAGGTTTGGATGATGACATGAGACTATTTAATTAAATATACTCATAATATTTCGATGTAACAAAACAAAGCTAATCAACACATTTAAATAAATATAAGCTAAAAGAATTCCAATATCCATTAGTTTTGATTATGATTAGACTCACAAAAATTAGTTAATTAGTTGATAATGTCATATAAAGTGATAATCTCATTACTCTTATTTTCTTCTCTCCATTGTAGTTACCAAAATAAGGTTTTGAAATGTTTAAACCTTCAATCTCCGTTAACATTACATATTTTAGCTAAAAAATAATAACAATGTCTATTATGTTTTTTAAGTTTTAGATTTTTCTCAAAAAAATTAGGTCAAGATTTAGTTTGTTCAAATTAATGATACTATGATACCGTTTACCTATGAGCTTTTACTTTTTACAAGTTTTCCTAACAAACTTTGTTTCAAAATGTGATAATATCTATACGGTCTATCTAAAACTCTTAATACAAAAGCTTATTAGATTTAGTGATTTTTTTATAGGGTGCGATTCAGGTGCGAAAGAGCCTTATAATACAAAATAAGAAAGAATCATAGTCGTTAGATCAGATTAAAAGCTAAAAAAAGTGCAACACGGAGGTCCTTTTGTACATGCATTTGTTTTGTGAACATTACTGACAAAGTACAAGCCGGAGGCCTAAAAGTGCAAGCCGATGACTTGAAAAGTGCAAGCGAATGCAACACTTCTGTGCATGCAAATTCAACAAAATTTTGTGCATGTATTTTTTTGGATTGGAGTGCAAGTTGTTGGCTTAAATGTGCATGCGAATTATTGTGCATGTGAATTTAACGTTTTTGTGCATATATAACTCGCATGCACTTTCAGTTGAATTCACATGCACTTTCAGTTGAACTCGCATGCACTCACATGTATTTTTTTGGATTTGAGTGCAACTGTGCAAGTTGTTGGCTTAAATGTGCATGTGAATTATTGTGCATGTATAACTCGTATGCACTCTCAGTTGAATTCACATGCACTCTCAGTTGAACTCGCGTGCACTCACAATACATAAAACATGCATTTGATTTCACATGCACTCAAAAGTCAAAAGACATATAAGTACACTCAAAGGCATGCACTCTCAGTTGAATCCACATGCACTCTCAGTTGAACTCGCGTGCACTCACAACACATAAAGCATGCACTTGATTTCACATGCACTCAAAAGTCAAAAGACATATAAGTACATTCAAAGGCATACACTTCAGTAGAATTCACATGCACTCTCAGTTGAACTCGCATGCACTCAAAACACATAAAGCATGCACTTGATTTCACATGCATTCAAAAGTCAAAAGACATAATTACACTCAAAGGCATGCACTTCAGTAGAATTTACATGCACTCTCAGTTGAACTCGTATGCACTCACAACACATAAAGCATGCACTTGATTTCACATGCACTCAAAAGTCAAAAGACATATAAGTACACTCAAATGCATGCACTTCAGTAGAATTCACATGCACTTTCGGTTGAATTCACATGCACACTCCTAGTAGAATTTACATGCACCAATTTTCTAATTCGTATGCACTTTTCAGTTGAATTTTCATGCACTCCCAATAAAACTTACATGCACTAATAACATATAAAGCATGCACTAGATTTCACATGCACTTGAAAGTCAAAAAACATGCACACTCAAAGGCTTGCACATCTAATAGAGTTCACATGCACCCAAGGGTGGTCTGGTGGCCGGTGGTGGTCCGGCGACCGGCGGTGGTCTGACGGTGGTCCGACGACCGGTGTCGGTGGTCCAGCGACCAGCAGCGGTGGTCCGACGACCGGCAACGGTGGTCCGGCGACCAGCGGAGGTGGCCCGACGGCCGGCGGTGGTGGCCCGGTGACCGGCGATGGTGGTCCGGTGGTCGGTGGTGCTCCGATGGTCAACCCTTTGAATTAAAGACATGTGCATGACACATGACTTTTAATGAAAGTTCAATCATAACCTTTGATTTATTTCTAATTCAATGGTCTATATTCATTCTTATTTTGTACTATAATAATCTTTCTCACATAACACTTATTCTTTTTTATATATTTATATTATAGATATCACCACTGATGATTTGAATCTGTAACAACTAAGTTTAATAACAATTTATTTTACATAAGAAAACACTTCAACCCAATATTCTCCTAAACCAAAAAGGTAACAATATTTTTGATGTATGAAAAACAGATAATTAGCAATAAGTCATGAAAAGGAGAGTTTAATTTATGCACAGAGGAGAAGACAAGTAAGATTAATGACAGCGTTATTCCAAACGTGGAAGGGAGTTTAGGAAGGATATTTTTGTCAAATAAAAATTATGGAGTGTGATAAATGGTAAAAAATGTGATGATAGACAACTCCCTAAAAAAAAGGAGATACTAAACCCAATATACTTCCTAAATCAAAAAATATATATATACATGATTATTACTAATATCTTCATACACCAACACAATTATTTTATGTTTTACAAGGAAGCAAATTTTATGCTTCTATGCAAAAATCACTGTTTGTTAAAAAAAAATCACCATAACTCCATATGATGTATACTTTATATCCAATTTGAGCTTGTACAATAATGGTGTTTTTTCTAATATTGTCATCTTTTATGACATTTTTCACTAGTACTAATTTACAATGTTTTAATCATCTTTCAATACCATGAAATGTATTTGATTTCGTAAATTTTATTGTCATGTTAAATAAATTCATGTAATGTAATGTAATATACATATAGTTAGTAAGTGAATTCTATATTATTGGACGTACTAAACTAATATATTTCCACTAAATTTTCATATCAAACAAACACATAATATCTTAACAAACATCTACCAATGCATATGATATCATGTCTCAATGGCAATGATTACATCGGTTGTGGTGGCATAATGGTTCAATTAGTCGACTTTCACTATTATTAGTTTAAACCCTCGTACCATGCACGAACCGACTTATATTTATGAAAGAAATTTTTAGTATACGAATAAACGTCACATGAATACAAATTAATGACTACATGATTATAAAAGATAAGATATAAATGAAATGAGAATATACTTACATGTAGTTATATTAGATTTTTTCCAAACATTTACATACTAATAGAAAGAAAGTGATTGGATTTATATATATAACATTATAGGAAAAAATTTACTCGAAATATATGTAAAAATTATGTTTGTACATGTTACTTAACCAATTCTCAAGAACATTTTTTTTGTATATTTAGAGTGAAATAGTATCCGATATTGAATTTATGAATCGAAATATACTATTTTTTTCTTCAATTCAATAGGTTAGTATGATGTTATTTGTCAATCTTTCAACAATATGTTACTGATGATATGTTTAGATCTATATTATTTTTAAAACTTATTAAGTTTGTTGATAGAAAATTACTTTTGTTATCTTTTTTTTTTATACCTTTTGTAATATTCAATTCAGGTTTTAGACATTGAGATGATATTATTGAAAATAAAATCATATTAATTTACTCCTTGTTTTATTATTATATATATATGTTGGGCATTTATATTATTGTAATTATTAATAAATTAAATTAACTCAATTGGAGAATCAAATAAAACCCAATTGAATTATATTTCAAATAGTAAATTAATATTTTCATACATATTTATTTATTTATCATCAATTATTTTAAGTTCATAAATAATTTGTAATTAAATCTTGAAAATGTGAAATCTATCAAGTGGATTTTATTTCTATCAAATTTACGTGGGTTTATTTAAAATTCAAAATGTGAATGCATTGTAAGTAAATAAAAAATCATTAGAAATATATGCTATCTAAAGGTTGTTACTAATTAACTTTAAGTGGGTTCACTAATCTTGTTGCTATGTCAATATACTAATTAACTTATATGGGTTCATTTAATTTGCTATTAGTTTGTCACTAATTCGTGATATTTACCAAAAAAATCATTAAAATATATGGTATCTAAAGTTAAGTATATAACCTAACCTTATAAAATATTTAATATGTTAATTAATTAATTAAATACTTTTTGATGATGTTAAATGCCAATTAATATTATTGTTGCATTACCAAAAATATATGTATCACATTTACATTTCCATCAAATAGAAAATTATGTTAACATTTATTGCAAAAATAAGTTAGTTTGATGAGATTTTGGTCAAGATTTGATAAGATTTTAAAATTTAGAGCTAATTAATTTGAAAATCTTGTTAATGTATTTTTGTTAATTTATATTTTGTTGATTATTTAATATAATAATAATAATAAATAGAAAAATAGATAAAATAAATAAAACCTTAATAACTTGAGCCTAAAAACACTCTAGTGACTATAAAAAAAGAGCTAGCTTTAATATAGATATATAAATAAATCTTAACAAAATATGAATCAACAAATCTTCAAAATTTAATGATTTATGTGCGATCTAATCTATTAGTGTTAATAGTTATTTATTATTAAACATTAAAATTTTGAAGATTTATTGATTCATATTTTGCTAAGATTTATTGGTGTAAATTTTGTTAAGATTTATTAATTTAATGTTTGCTAAATTATTGCTATAAAAAATAAGAAAACGAAAAAACAATACTTTAACATATTAGTTTCTCAAGAATGGGTGTTTTTGAATACAAATGATATAACTTCCTGTACGTAAACAATTGTTAAGATGCTTTGTTAAAATTTAAAAGGTGAGAAGAAAATGATTTATTATAGATTTTTTTTAAGATTTGTTACTTTAAAATTTGCTAAATTATTGGTACAATAACGACATAGTGATTTTGATGAAGATTTTTTTTAAAAAAAAAATCTAAGTAAATTTAAGGGAAATTCATGTTGGTGCCCCTGTGTTTAGGGTTATTCTTGTTGGTGTCCCACGATTAAGTTTTTTCCTGTTGGTGTCCCTAAGGTTTGGGTTTGTTTGTTTCGTAACCAAACGTTTTCATGTTTGTACCATTCTAGTTCAAATTGATTAAATCCAAGTCTACCATTGTGTTCATCGCCCTCAAATTAGTAAGATTTGACTCCTAAAATACTCAAATCCATGTCCGAACCATGTCGATTTGAATTCCGAAGCAACAACCCGTTTCGACCTTAAGAATTCAAATCGGAATGGTTCGAGTATGGATTTGAGTGTTTTAAGAATAGAATCCTACTAAGTTGAGGTCAATAAATATAGTGATGAACTTCTATTTGATCAATTTGAACCGAAATGATATGGATATGAAAAATTTCGGTTACAAAGCGAACAAACCAAAACCTTAGGGGTACCAACAGGAAAAAACTTAATCGTGAGACACCAAGAGGAATAACCCTAAACTCAGGGGCACTAACAGGAATTTCCCTAAATTTAATCAATGAAAATTATCTCGCTTTATAAATATGGGTCTGGAAATAGTGACTCAAAAATAATAGATTTAATATATAAAGATAGATTGATAAAATTTCACCTACCCACAAATTTTTAACACAATATAATATTTATTATTTGTTGAAATATTATACAAAACTGTTTTGAAAAAGACTAAAAAACCCAAATATAAATCATATAATTAAAAGAGATCAACTCAATTTATGTTTGGATTTAATATATAATTCTTTAATATTATGAAATAACTATTGATTCAAATTAAATTACATTGCAATTCAAAATATAAACACAGTAGCAGATTATCACGTTGATGATTAAAAGAAGTCATAAATATTTGATTCAAGACTTCAAAATTTTAAATTTTAAATTGCCTTTAAGATTGAATCATAACAGACTCTATAAATTATTAAAAAAGATTTTTATTTAAAGTGAAATAAAATTTTTTAAAAAAATAACGAATGAGAAAATGACATGTAGAAATGGTGGGTCCAAAAGCATTCTAAGAACTCAAAAGGAGAGAGCTTTAATATATATATAATAGATATTTATGGTGGTGATTGATGGATAACTGAAGTGATATATAAATAAGATGAAAAATATAAGATGGATAAAAGATGAGAGTTTTCTCATTAATAAAACTAGTTATACAAATTTATACATTCTCGTTCTACTACCTTAATCTTACCTATAAATTTTGAAATGTCTCTTAATAATTCAAAAAGGATAATATAAATCAAATAGCAAATCACTCAAACATAGATCATCATCAATAAGCATTAAAATACATTATAATAATTCAGATTTTATCTAAAGCTATATAAAACTTAAATGGATTTTTTCCCGATGTTACACATTATATATAATGTAATAAGAAGAGAAGTCGGATATAACAAAATTAGTGGATCATATTTACAATTATAATATGGTATGAGCCTTATATTCAAATATTTATGAGATACCGTATCTTGTAGCTAGGGTGAAGATTTTGTTAACTGGATAAATTAAGATTGTGATACTTTTCACTTATGAGATAATTAACATGAATAAAAAAATATATTAATTAATATTATATTAGATATATTTTTCTTCTTTCAGTTTGTATAAATGCTAGTACTATTTCGGCTTATATAAATTTAATAACTGATTTATTGTTTCAACTTATCTAATGCATAACATTTAAAACATGAGTTTATCAATGATTATGTTAGTGGTAGATTTATACACGTTAATGCAATAACAAAGATTGTATGGATACTCTATTTTTTATATTGAATAATATGATTAGAAGGTGTAATTTTAAATGACATCATATATTTGAATTTGCTCTTTATTTTAAAATTACATATTTAGTCAAAAGCTTCATTTATCAAATCAAAAAGTTATTAAAAGATTAGTATTAATGCTAAAATCTCCAAGTTTGTTAGATAAGATTTTATTTAAAATCTTTTTGGGTTAAAATAAATTAATCTTAAAATTTTTAAAGGAGAATTACCCATAAATTGACACATAAGCATGGTGAAGTCAGAATCGTTCTAAGAGCTCAAAAGGAGAGAGCTTTAATATATAATAATAGATCATGTATTTTTTTTATCGAGGAAGATTTATATATATAATTTTGTTATATTTGTTATGAACAAATTTAAAAATTAGATTTAGAAACTAAATAATGTTACCTTATTTTGAATATATATATATTAATAATAAAATATTATCACTAAGAGAATGAATTTGTTAGTATCTAAATTTATTATTAAACTTTCCAATTTAATTTGTGTACTTTGTGTCGGGTTGTGATGATATCAATAGGCTCTTGCTATTTCACGCACGGGTAAAATTTCTATTTCACGTATTGTTTCGTACGTGACGTACCAAATGAAGCCGCCCGTGACGAACGAAAGCACTCCGTCCGTGACGGACCATAGTAAACCGTCCGTGACGCACCAACCCCATCTGATCTGCGATACGATTTTGGAATCGCCATAACTTTTGATTCTCTCGTCCAAATGCGCTGAAATTTGGAGGAGGTATAGTTGACATCTTGATCTTTAATCTGACGTTGGAATCACTCAATTCGGAGTTACGTAGAAAAAGTTATACTTCTCCAAAGACGGGACAAAGAAATAGAGATCTCTTAAGCGCCAAAGCGAATAGAGATATCTCAAACCATTAGAAAGAAAGGATATGATTGCTTCAAAACAAATGGGAAACATTTGACAATCGAGATGGAACAAGCTTTCTATTATCTTTATGTATGACCAATCTTATTGAAATTATAAGCATTATCAAGACTCTAATTTGGCCAAACATAGTTCATTTTAATGTCGGTGTATATATTACTTGCACTATACTTTTAGATTTATTAAGCCACTAATTAAACTGTCACATAGTATTTTTTTCAATATATATACATAAAATATATTTTATATTGTTTCATGAATATATTACTTAAAGTTTTGTTACCTTTATGGAATAAATCATTCTCATGCATATTTATAAAAGAAACTTAATTTGTTTAACCGACTGATTCTTACTTTAATAACATATGATTTACTTGAGCTACATAATCCTTCTCTAATTTTTTAGCATGCTAAAACAATATAATTATTATAATATTTTTTATTAGTCAATAGCATCTTATATTATCAATTGATATACTGTTAAATATATAGTATATATTTATCCAAACATGTACATGACACATGGACATATAGTAGTTATGTACTATTAACAGACTCTAATAAATGTTTTTCTTTTCAAAAACCGATTTATCTAGGTCTTTGTTTTGAATTACAATGCAAAATCTATCAAGTCATATAATTTAAAAACCGAACATAATCAGAATATGTTTATAAACAATTACTTTATTGATGTTAACATCAATAAAAGAAACTTAATTTAACGCCTTGGTTCATCCGTGACGGACGAAACATGTTCATCCGTGACGGACGAAACATGTTCATCCGTGAAGGACAAAGCATTTTCATCCCTGACGGATGAACATGTTTCGTCCGTCACGGATGAACATGTTTCGTCCGTCACGGATGAACATGTTTCGTCCGTCACGGATGAACATGTTTCGTCCGTCACATATGAACATGCTGATCCGCGACACGATTTTGGAATCGACATAACGTACTTTTGATTCCCTAGTCCAAACACGCTGAAAATTGGAGGAGTTATAGTTGACATCTTGATCTTTAATCTAACGTTAGAATCACTCAATTCGGAGTTATGTAGAAAACGTTATACTTATCCAAAGACAGGACAAAGAAATAGAGATCTCTTAAGCGCCAAGGCGAGTACAATAGGATTTAAGTCGGATTACAATAGCATTGCAATCATGGATCACAATAGGATTACAATGTGCGAGTACAATAGCATTTAAGTCGCCTTGCGACCTCGTCTCTTTCTTGTAGAAGAAGGTTCGAACGCCATCAGCTGAGAAACGAATGGAGAAGTATCTCTACTCGCCTTGACACTTAAGAGATCTCTATTTCTTTGTCCTGTCTTTGGAGAAGTATAACTTTTTCTACGTAACTCCGAATTGAGTGATTCCAACGTCAGATTAAATATCAAGATGTCAACTATAACTCCTCCAAATTTCAGCGCGTTTGGACTAGGGAATCAAAAGTTATGGCGATTCCAAAATCGTGTCGCAGATCAGAATGTTCATGGGGTTGGTGCGTCACGGACGGTTTACTGTGGTCCGTCACGGACGGAGTGCTTTCGTTCGTCACGGGCGGCTTCATTTGACCCGTGACGGACGAACCGGTGCGTGAAATAGCAATTTTGCCAGTGCGTGAAATAGAAATCGTGTATCAATACTTATTAGTCATGCATGTGTCGGGTTGTGATGGTTCATGGTAGCAATTTTTTTTAGTTATATATACTACTCTCTCCGTCCCATAATGTTCTTTATGTTTCGGTTTTGTACACTATTTATAGTGAAAGAGAATCTTCAAGATTTTTTCCAATATATAACAAAAAACATAGTCATGTGGGGTCTTGTTTGATTCGTCTCAACGAGTACTTTGATAATATCAAAAAATTATAATTTTTAGGGTTATGTAATTAGAGATATTAACGATACAAAACTCATCTCGGCAAATGTGCCAAACCCAAACAAGAAGAACTATCTGGGACAGAGGGAGTAGTTTAATTCTCGTGTCCTGCACGAATTGGTTTATCACGGAATTTGTTTATCGGATTATTATTTAGATGCTTAAAAAGGTAAATTATATCTTCAAAGTATTTATGAAAGAAAATTGTGCGATTTATTTGATCCCTTCATAATCTATGTAATGAAAAAATTAAGATTTTGATTCACTCCATTTTCAGAAGTCGCGATATTGATCTTCATAAGATCACCAACCAATATGTATAGTATATTAAGAAATGATCAAATATTTGTTATATATTTTCATATTTTAAAAGGTAAAATTATATTTTCAAAATATTTATAAAAAAAAGTAGATCAAAATAATTAGGGAGCGTGTGCAAATCCGACTATTATAGATAGTAATTTTATTTTGTTTGATTTTATTAGTTTTTTGACATATCTGCCGAAAAAATATGAGGGCGACACGTGATAAATTGAATACAGAGGCGCCGTGTAACAATGTAAATTTCGAACTCATTCTGCGGGCGCCACGTGGCGCAGTCAGTATTCTGCTTTAGTAATTATATAGTAAATTTACTTAAACGTTTTCAAATACAATTTCTCCACTCATAAACTAAAAGTGAAAACTATAAACTAGCAGTATAAAATTTCAGTTTTATCTTCAAGCATCATAGATTTTTGTGTAGAGAAATAAAATGTTGGAGATAAGTTCAAGCAAAAGTTAGCATTATTCAATTTATTTGTTAAGATAATTAAATAAGATTTTTATTTGACATTCAATTTTAATTTGGACAATTATGATTTGTCTAACCTATTATATCTTATGACATCTATATGAGCACTAATGTATAAAAATTAATCATCTTTTAGTACCACAAAGTGTATCAAATTTCGTAAATTTTAATGTTATATTATTAAAACTTATATTAAATTCATATTCATGTTTGACACGAATACTATGCTAATTTCTACTAAGACAATAAGAATATTATATTAGTTTTTAATTGTTCTTGGATTTTTTTCATTATTTTTAAACTGAAATATGAGTAATAATTAAATTCTCGCCTAATCACCATTTATATAATCAAAGTCGTCAGAAATTTTGATAGAGATACAATCTTACACTATTATTGAAAATATAGATGATTTATACATCAATGTATAATTTACTAAGTTGATCGTACTTTTTTATTGATCTCCAATAATTGATATTTTTTGAAGTCTTTTTTCACTAAATCCAAATAACAAAACAAAATAGAAATACGAATTAACATCAAACAATAAATTGCTTACAAGAAACATGGGAATCAGGCCACGCCACAAAAAATTCATAGGCATATTTTTTTGCAATCATAACTTCTACTTCCATTTTCATGCTTTTTATCAGATAATTTGCAAAGTAACATCTTCAAACCACTGAAACATTTAATAGGTATACAGTAAGCGAAATTCGACAGGATAGGAATTAAAGTTTCAAGCTTTATTGATCACGGATATCCAAACAAATAAATAAAGGACCAGCTTTGTGTTCCATAATGGGCTTCTACAACGTGAAAATCAAGTATGAAAACAAGCCAAATGGATATTACCCACCATGATGTTCTCCATGGCAAGAAAGAATTGCTCTATTCATATATCCCCAAAAAAATAGTGGTAGCCCCTAAAAAAATGATAACTCTTGAGTTCCTTTTTTCTTCTTTGGCAAATGACATTTTCTGGTGTCTCAATAATTTAGCATGGTTACATTGTATAGCTATAAGGGCTCTCAACAGGACGGCGCATTTTGGAGGTTTAGTAGTTTTTGGAGCTGCAACAACCACATAGCAAACCGGATTCCGAAGAACCGAGCTTCTAGCATGATCTCTTGCAACCAGACATGGATCCAACCTATGAAGGATTTCTTCTGCATCCTCTTTGCCTCAATCAATGCCTCTGATGAGACCTTTCCAATGATTAAGAATGTGTCCAATGATGAACCTTGCAACTATCCAGTAAACAAACATCAGGAAAAAGTACAATTGCCAACGCGTAAGCATACAAAAAGAGCAATAGCCGAAAAGTACAATTTGTGGGTGCTGCATTATCTAAGCAACTTACCACAAAGGGCCTCCTGTTTGACAATTTTGATTAGCATATATATCTAAATCATTTGTCACATTCTGATATTCAGATTCACATGTTTCAAAATCTAGTTAGGTAGATAGAGCTATACTACGTTAAGTTTGTTAACCCTTTCTGTATCAATCCAGCTACGTTCTTCAGTATTTTGAATAGTTCCTAGTACTTCAACCAGTAAAATAAGTCTTGTAGGGAACCAAATCTGAGGCTGAGACTAAATCATGACAGAAGAAGGCAAGAACCTGGTAGCAGAATTAATGGTCATTTTTTTATGAACATGAAAAGAACATTGCAATCCTTTGCACAAGGAAGGAGCTAGGGTAAACATGCAATGCTCTTAAGACGTATATATGCATCATCTTATAGTTTCTGAAAGGAGATTATGAAGACCAGTTTTACTGGAAGAGATATTACAATAATAATGATAACATTCTTATATTCAATCAGAATATATGACTGGCCAAGAAATTTGTTGTGCTCAAGATTCAAGATTTCCTTCTGTTAGTAATTATGATGGACCAGGGTCCTGACTGAGTCCTTTATTCATAAATAATAATTACAAGGACAAGACAGCCAAGAGTACGAGACAGAAGCATACCAGTGCATTATTGACTGATCGTAAGCAATCATTTGTCTTCAGCATCAGCAATATGACACGTGGCAATCTCCTCAGAAGTTCAGAGATCTGAGGGAAATACTGAGATGCATACATCTGGACACAACAGTTATTATGTAAGTACAGCAAAAAACCATTACCAAATTCTGTTTCAGGTTATAATTATAAAGACCAGTTATTAGAATATACACCATTGAAAGTGTGGGCTCTTGTTTTCAGTAGCTTATAACATACAAGCAAGATACCTTTCAGAAATTTATCCATAGTTTATAAGCAAAGATACATTTCAGAAAGTTATCCATAGTTTATATGTCAAACAAAAAAGCAGTAAGAGCTATCAACAGAATAACAGCATGAACCACAAAAAGAGAGGTGCTAATGATTCATCACCTGAAGCTCTGATCTATCACTCTCAGTGCCTTGTATGACCAAGTGATCAACAGCTGAGTCAATTACCCTCTTCCAGGGTCTCATTGTCAGTATCCCAGCAAACAATATGTAGAGATCTTCTCCGGCTCCCAGTTTCATACTATGTGTTTTTATGGACTTCTCATCAGAAAACACCAATGCCTGCAACAAATTTTCACCAATCAGAAAATGCAAAAAGGGTGTCAATAAATATTCTCGGAAAACCTGTTACCTTCCAGAGTGCGGCATAGTTAGTTCGGGTAGCATCGTCAAGTTCTCTGTATAGACCATGGTCAAGCAATATCAACTGTGGTTTTCTCCTGCCTGGAGATAGATAGAGAAATAAAAATATTTCGTCCAGCAACATCCCAGATAATAAACGCGTCTACTAACAAGTGGAGTGGCATTGTTCAGAGACAACGTGATACTAACTGGAGATAGCTTAGAAGTTACTGATACCTCAAGTGGAAACTGTTCAACGATACTATAAAGTGATTTAATACACCAAATAAACAACCATCATAACTATATAAGGATGAACATGCTGGAGATAATTTTCCAGCAGTGCAGTATAATATTTGGGATTAGATATCATTTTCTTTTCCATCCTTGTTTTTGCTTTTCTATGGTTTATGAAGAAGGTGAACATTTAACTCTTGTTATGAACACTTGCCTACAAGAAACAAGACCACTGAAAACTGTTCTACATCGAGAATAACAATTTGACTTTTCCAAACAGAGAGTGATATCATAGAGTTTACTTGAAATACATTATGAATAAGAAGGGGGCATATCACTTCCAAGATTGATGACGAGTATAACTTCTTTCTGGTATCTTGTAAGGGTTACTGCTATCAAAGCTTTAGTACTTAGGACATTATATACATAAAGAAAAAGGGGGCTCACCGAGAAAGCTTCCTCTGCTATGAGGCAAAGGACGTACAAGAAGGTTTGCAACATGCGGATCACAGTGCACAAATCCGTGTTTAAAGATCATCTCCGCAAAAGCTTGACTGACCTACATTAAATAGCAGTACGCATCAATAACATATATGTATGGATCATGTTATACTGACAAGAAACATTTACAATATAGACTACTGACAAGACACGTCAATATGACAATATCATCTATGTTGGCTCATAATATCAACATATGTATGGCTCATTAGATCATGTATGTATGGCTCATAATATCAACATAAACATAATCGATCGCATATGGGCCATACATATATGATATTAAACTTTCCATAGATTTGCAAGTGAGTTATTTCAGAGCATCAAACTTCAATAGATCATATAAATAAGCTTGAGATGAATCTTGTATTCGGTAAGACTCTCAAGGAAGAATTTTCATATAGCAATATAATCATACCAGTCTTGAAACTTCAATTGGTTGCATGCCCATTTTCTGAATGGTCTTAACGTCACTAATTTCTGCACCGTCCATATACTCCATAGTCAACAACTTCGAAGTACTTAAATTCCAAAACACTATTGGGACATAAACACTGTCTGCCAAATGAGGGGATCGCATCCTGAAATTAAGCAGACATTTCTCACTGTTTTTTGCCTCCATCAAGAAGTCTAGTTCCTGAGACCAGTGGCCAAAGTTCATCAGCATAATATGAGTTAGTTTAATATCAATACAAATTTAAGTATTCTCTTCCCTTTAGAGGGGATATAGAAGGGTGAAAATCAAAAAACACAAACTGCAAAAGTTCAGTATGAAGCAGGGAAAGCTAAAAATGCTTTCGGTAGGTTATTGTTTGGAAAACGAACTGTGGAATAATTGCAACTTCCAATAAGCTAAAGAAAAAATCCATAAGCAAGCTTGAACCAAATGAGAGAAACGTGTATGAATAATAGCTATCATAACATATGGTACTTATTAAACAGAAAATAAAGATGTACAGCGCTTCTGAGTTCCCTACTCCACATGCTAAATCATTCTAGCGTGAAGTAAGGAACTGAACATATGAAGCTGCTAAGCATATTTTGGTTGTACATGACACTGTCTGATAATCCAATATTCACATAAACGATATTCCAGTGTCTAAACTACAAGGACAGGACTTCTCCACCTGCTATCCTAGAAGAAAAGGAAAAAGGAGGGGAAGAATCAATGATCTCATTCGTCTAGAAATGATATGGACTTTAAATGGGGGGAAAAAAGAAACTAAGAACAGTCACATGCATCATTTTCCAAACAAGAAAGGATGTATAAGGTTAAAGACATGCATATTGAGAAGTCCTGACCAATCATGTCCTCAGCACATACCTACCAACCAAAACTTTTTTATGCAAAACAAAGTGCAGAAAGAGGGCCGGAGCATGTAGAAGTACATTTCAATTGTTAAGAACACAATTAGGCTTCCTAAGAAGGCTTTTATGCAACATGCCTGAAATGCATGCATCGAGAGACGACGGAAGTAGGTACTTGCTTGTAAGTTGCATAGCTGGATAAACTGAAATGATGCCCATTAACCCCCATAGTGCAGTTTTCCTTTTTAATGGCAGTTCAAAGATCAATTGAGCAGCACGTGTAAATATATTACATAGGTGAAAACGCTAAAGGCAAGTTTTCTATGCATAAATCAATTGACCATGTATTTGGAATACATGACCAGGAATAATTAGTCAGAATAGCAAATTACAGTAAAAATTGGAACAAAATAACTATCAACTTAGAGAAACAAGAATAATCCATTTTTTTCCCAGTGAAGTCCTACCTTGGGCAAGCTTTCACGTACTTCCTCAACCAACCACCTGCGCCATCAAGGGAAGGAGGGTCAGGCAAGATTAAAATCACAAATACAAAGCTAAGGATTCATCAAAAAACACTTAATCAAAAGTACCTGTAATCAAAACTGGGGAAAAACCGATACAGTGTGTTGACAATGAAACTCACAGTTGCTTGATCTGCAGCCGCAGTATCGGTCATGTGAGTGTGCTGAACCTGATCATTGACAAAGATCGAATGAATGTCCTCTATAAGGAGAGAAACTGTATGCAGGATTGTAGAATAACGAGAATATAGTCTCAGAGATTTTTTTTTTTTAAAAATGTAGCAGTAGAGCACTTGTAACCTTGACTGCAACTTTTTGGCCATTACGCAAGCGGGCAACATGAACCTGAGCAAGAGAAGCACTCGCTACAGGTTTAGGATTAAATTCATCAAATATCTGCACAGGAAAAGGAGTCAATCAATAATTAAGTACTAAATATTTGTTGACACCGAAGCTTAGTAGCTCGTTTCCCTCTCAGAAGGTTGAATAAATACATACAAAACTCAGGATGGAGAACCCTATTTTCCAAGTCTATAAACAAAATAAATTAAAGAAAGAATTTTATTGAAAAAAACAAAACTTCTTACAGAAAGATATTTTCAAAAAAGTAAGCTAGATAGCCAAATAAAGTTAAAAAATATACACAACCAAAATTGTCCAAACACTACGAATACTTGTTTTTTTCCAACTCCATATATATATATAATATATTAGATCAAGAGCTCAACTGTACTAAAAGTAGGGAAAAGCCGCTACTTTCCCTCTTCTGATTGTTCATCATTCTCATTTATAAACGGTTCAAAATGACACTTGGAACTTCAGCTAAAGGTTTAAACTGTCAAATCTATCCTTTTTATGTGTTGTACGTCAAAATGCTTAGTAATCAAGCTACGAAGACTTCCAAGCAAGGATGATGTCCCACATAGGGGTGAGCTACCAGAGCTACCAGAGCTATCAAAGCAGATAAGTATGAGCTCCTCAGACAAGGAAGAATTCCCAAGTAGGAATCTTTCCGGGGGAATGAAATCCCGACTCCAATGAATTACCAATGCACAGATGGAATCTTAGGTCAGAGCAGCCAAGCAAGGCGAAAGCCTTAGTTTTTAGTAGGGATGAATGAGTTATAATTATATGTCCCTATATGTAGGAGAGGGATTGATTCCAAGAATATTTAGATCCCTATAAGTTCACAAGTAAAAAGAATATCATATCATAGAAAAGCTACATACTTCATCTGGTGTCCCACCCAGCTCCTTCTTAATAACTTCACACACTTGGTCATATGAAGATACAGGACATCTATTCAACATGGACGCCCTCATAATATGAACATACTCTTCAGGCACTACGTACTCCTGGTATAAAAATAAATTATATGCAAAATATTATTATGAAGTTACAGATAGGCATATTTACCAATAAAATATTATCATGATCATTCTGAGGATTTCATTTGCCTAAGAATGATCGAAAGTAGAGCAGATACCAATTGGCTAATTTGTTGACCTAATTTGATGTATATTCCTCCATTTCTGAAGCACAACTCTTGGAGCTTATTTGCACTTCTGATATGAACTTCGTGAATCACTTTAGCTCTCTCAGGACTTCCCTCAGGCAAGCCCCATAGAGAATACTTATAATCTGATCAATTCACAAAAAAAAAAAGACTCCATCCATATAATTGTGAAGTTACTGCAATTTAAAATTTCTAACTTAAGTGAAAGGCAAGCAAGTCAGAAATAAAATCATATGTGCTAGCTTCACAACAGATTGTGAGTAATTAATAATGACCAATGAAAGTGAAAACTATAACTAAAGACCAACATATGGACATAATTAGCGCTTCCCTATTTGTCTACAGAAATTAAGTCACTACTCTTTTCTTCAACTATTCCCCTACAAATCAATCATCCAGTTTTCCTGCAAACTGCAAAATACGGAGCAAATGGAGCAATGCCATGCTAATTGGGTATAGATCTCCATGTTCATAGGTTCAGCAACCTCCTTGCTCCCCTATACAAAATTCTCACCTTTCTTTTCCGTTCCTTTCTCTCTCTTTCCCATTTCCCCGGAATTTCCAAACACGCAACAAACTAAAGTCACTACTGTGCAACATTCACCAAATAATTTCAGTCAAATTGCTTCCCTGACTTCCTAGAGCCGAGAAACCAAGTCCATAGATCCATTCTCCAGTAAAACAGGAGCAGAGATATCATCACAGTTAAATTAATTTTTGCGAAGGAAACACAAACATATCAATCACTTGCACAATTTTACTTATAAACCCTAAATCTCGCCACCTCAAGATTTCTCCGGAAATCGGAAACGAGAGAGGAATAGCATACCGAAGGTGATACTAGCAGCGGTAACCGCGTCATGGTATAGTCGAACGGGAACGGAGGTGTATAGCTTAAGCGTGGCCGGCGGATCGTCGGAGGTTACAACAGAAGCGCCGGCGACACCGACTCCGAGAGTGGTGGCCCCGAAGAGCAGCTTCCCTCCGGCGCGCAATAACAATCGCGTGGCCATTTCTGAGACCGCGACTTTCGTGGGCCACACGGGAACGTAGTAGTTGCACTTGAGTTGCGAAAATTGAGAGGAATGGTCGAATATGTAAAGTTTTTTAAGTTTTAAAATTCACTTTATGTAGCCCAAAGCCTCATGGGCCGCGTTGTCCAGCCCACATATATATTTCTATTTTTTTTATTTTTTTTGATACGGTAAGAATTAGACTAGTATCAATGAGACTTTAACACTCAACCTATAACATCCTTTCGAATGAGAGTTTTGAGCTCTGAGCTCTGAGTTGTTCATGATATCGTTCAGAGAAAAATTATGGCTAAATTTAACAATGTGGTCGATCACTGAATTTATTTTAAGTTTCTCTTTGTCGAAACTTATCTAATTGAATTGGTATATCTGCATATATCCATTAAAACTTTAACAATAATAATATATTCATTAAATTTTAGAAACTTTAGATTATTATTTAATATATATTCTATTAAAATAGCACACATATAATCTAAAAATAGGATAACTTTTAAACAATATCGTCGTAAAAATAATAATTCTCACATGAATATGCATAAAACTAAAACTAAAACGTATTCAGTAAAAACAGCTATTATAATCTTACTAGGAGATTCATTTTAGATAAAACCCTTAAAATTGGTGATTCTGCAAGATTTATTATTTTTATGATTGATTTTATAAAATCTCATACTTTATGAGCAACTTTGTATAATTTATCATTAATGTAAATGATTATATTCTATAGTTTTAAATGTAAATATATTAAGGACTAAAAACTAAGATTTTTATGACCTAATGGACATATATTCAATTTTTAAGTTTTAATAAATATATATTCAATCAAACATTTTATGATGGTATATAAACAATCTCACGTTATTTTTATAAGCACATGTAAATGTTATTTTTTGTATTTTATTAAAAAATCATATTTGTATAAAAACTGGAAACATTTAGGCAACTTAATTATTTATCAAAAGCACAAAAATCCAAATTAAATATTCGATAAAAGAATTGGTTGATCAAACCTATTTCTTTTAGAAATGACTTCTTTAACTGCACCAAGAGCTTGGTTGTACAAGCTAGTTAATTGTAAGCCAAAGAGATGATGTATTTGAAGTCAAACGAAAAGTGATTAATCAACGCTTTAAACTAGCTCAATCTATTGTTATCTAGCTTTGGACGCCCCTCTTAATTTGATTTTTAAAAACTATGATTTATCTTAATTAGTACATCACATTGTCTATGATCGCGGTTTTATTATTCGTTTATATTTACAACGGTATGAGTGTCTCATACATGAAGAAAAACTAAACATATTTTCTATCTTATTGTCATTTAAATAGCTGATATCCGTGAACTTTGTATTTGTTTTTCTCTCAATTTTATGTAAACATAATTTATTTATTTATTATTATTAACATAAAGAAAATTGAATGTTATATATTTTGAGATGTGCAGAGATAAATTTGAACTTGGTCTTTATTGAGTAGGTGATACGTACTATAGGAGGTCTAAGTGATCGTTTGGTTGAATAGAAGTGTAATTCATAAAAAAATATTTTATGTGATATCAAAATCTAAGAATTTGAATTTATGAGAATTGGGTTAAAATTTAAATCATAAAAAGTATGGGAAAAAAAAATCTTACTCATCTCTCCCTATCTCTAAGTGATTGTACTTCCTATGTTTTGTAGAAACTGAAAATCCCATAAATTCAAATATCTGTGTTTTTCAAAAGCAAAAAGTCAACCAAACACATATATTTAAGGCTGATACTATATGCGCGACGATTTTTTGTTGTGCGCGCGACATTTTGTACGCCATAATATGGCGTACGTCACGACATGGCGTACATACTATTTTATTATACTTTTGGTGGGTTTTTGAATTTAAATGAATTTCTGGATTATTTTCATGTACGCTGTATTTTAGCGTACGCTAGAATACAGCGTATAGGAAAATAATACAGAAATTCATTTAAATTCAAAAACCCACCAAAAAATAGCCGTTGGAAATAGCATGTACGCCATGGTATGGCGTACGCTCGGAAGTGGCGTACAAAAGTAGCCGTTATTCCAACGGTTATTCCAACGGCTATTTTGTGCCTATAAATAGCTTTCGAAGTTTGTATGGAATGGTAAGATTGAAACAATAAATTTTACAAAAAATGGCATATTGGAGTAGTGGAGAAGATGATGAAGATTATGTCGATCAAGATTTCGACGATGAAGATTTCGACGATGGCAATTTCGAGGTTTGTGTGTATGGAATGATTAAGATTGAAATTAGTTATAATTAATATAGCTTAAGTACATAGAGGCCTATATTTATTATGTTCAAAGATAGATTAGTATTTAGTTGTAGTGGACAAGATGCTGACGGTGTTGCGGTAGATGCCTATATTTTATTATGTTAAAAGATAGATTAGTATTTAGTTGTAGTGGACAAGATGATGACGATTTAGCTGTAGAGGCCTATATTTGTTTTGATATATGTTAAAAGATTAGTAATTAATAGTAGTTGAGAAGTTGATTATTGTTGTGAATTTGATATATGTTAAAAGTCTTATGTTTAGTTAGATAAGCTATCAATTTGTTTTTGTCTTTAGTTTAGTTTTGTATTACAATTATAGTTATATTTTATAGTTAATATTGGTTAGCTACAAACATATAAATTTAACAAATTGCAATCCATATATAGTAATCCATATATTATAACATTATTGTTTAGTTATGTATTACAATTATAGTTTAGTTATATATTACAATTACAATCCATATATTGTAACATTATTGATGATGTAAACATGTATAGGGGAAAGATTATGGAGATGAATTTCGTAACAATCTGAGCTGGGATAGCCGAGAGGAATTGGTTGAGTGGGTTAGGAATAGGGGCAAAGATTTGATGATGATTTTAGTCATTCAGAAGTCAAATGTCAGAAGTGTTAGTTTGACGTGCGAGAATTTTGGTGAGTATAGATCGGGGAGAAAGAAAGGTAGTGACTCAGAAGAGGAAGTTGAAGTAATTCGTGAATCACATTCGAAGAAGTCCGGATGCACATTTGAGTTGTGTGGTGTTAGATTGAAGAAGAAGCCAGGGGAAGTGACTCAGAAATGGATCATAAATGTGATAGATGGATGCCACAACCATAAGCTTTCGACTACCTTTCTTGGGCATCCATACATGGGCAGAATGACCCCGGATGAGGAGCGCATTGCCAAAGCTTTGGGCGAAGCGTTCGTGACACCTAAGACTATTGTTGGGAAGTTGAGGAAGTTCTTCCCCGGAAATGTTACATCCATGAAACAAGTTTCCAACTTTCTGCAGAAGGTGCGTTATGAAGATCAAGGGGAATTGACGGTTACGCAATGGACTCTGAACTTTTTGAAAGAAAATAGTTACCAGGTATTTCCTCTTACAAAGTTGTCTACGAAAGAGACTGATATCCTATTTTTTGCTCATCCGGACTCGCTCCACCTATTGAAGATGTTCCCGTACGTGGTAATTATTGATGCCACATACAAGACAAATAGGTACGTGCTGGATTTGTGTTATATTTTCAACACAATATAATAGTAGTGATTTATAGCATTGATATGAATTATATGTTATATTCTATGACTTCTTACATTCATTTGTTTTCTTACATTCATTCATAGGTATCAAATGCCATTGGTGGAGATTGTCGGTTTCACTTGCACGCACAAGACCTTCAACATTGCGTATGCATTTACACGACAAGAAGAAGTTGTGCATTACAAGTTCATAATGGAGAAACTTTTGCGCTTGTTTAAAGATTTGGGCGTTATGCCGACCGCCATCATGACTGATCGAGAGAAGGCCCTCATTAATGCAATTCGGATAATTTTCAAAGATGAAGTAAAACACCTTTTGTGTTGGGTGCATATTAAGCACAACATAGAAGCATATGCTTCCCCAATATTGAAGGATAAAAAACAAGTGAAAAGGTTTTGCGGCCAATGTTGGGCACTTTGGTGTTCAACCACGGAGGAAATCTACGAAGAAAGGCTTGTGCAATTGAGGACATCGTGGAAGAGTGGCCTTGTTCGATACATTGAGAAGACGTGGACGAATCCTCACAAGGAAAGCATAGTGAGAGCGTGGACTGATCATCATCTTCACTTCTTCACGAGGACTTCAAACAGGTAACCCTTGTACGATGTTCAGTAGTTTTTCTTGTTCATGGCTCAATGTGGGAGTAACGCAATGCTTTTCATGTTTTTTTATAGGGTTGAGGGTATGCATCACGTGTTGAGGCAAATTCTGAATTCTAGCGTTGGTGGTTTTAATAGAATGGTAGTAAGGATACACCATGCGATCGAGGGTCAAATTGGGCAGGTGCGTGCGACCATGGAGATGTCACGGACCAAAACACCAACGATGTTTGATGGTATGCCGCCAGAAATAAGAGTGTTATTTTCAAGGCTATTTTTCAAAGTGTCGGATAGGTGCTTGGAAATGTTGTTTGATCTGTATAAGTAGAAAGAGGCGGATGATTTCCCTGATGAGTGTGATGATCACTGGATGAGAGACTGCTTCGGCCTGCCATGTGTCCACAGAATTGCAAATGCCATCATTGATAAGACGCCGATCATGGCGAGTGAGATACACCGCTTATGGAAGCAATTGCAATGGGATAGGGCTTACACACAAGAAGAACCAGTTGATGACACAAAACAGATGTCTGCTCACGAGTTGATATGGAAGGAAATGGATGAAATGTGGCACGCTAAAACATTGAGCAAGGACCAAGTAGATCAAATCACCGACTTGTTCTGGAACACGCAGCACCCGCGTGAAACTTTGATGCAGGAGCCCACGGGAATCATTTCAAAATGAAGGCCAAAGGGTTCGACAAAGTACGACACCAAGAGGGAGCCGAGCTTGTTTGAGCATCGGAGGGCTAAGTTAGATGAGATTGAGAAGAACAAGGCCAGTGGAAACCAAGGTAGAGGTCGGGGTCATGGCAAGAAGGGACCAAGTGGAGCTTCGTCGGGCATTGGGACCCAAGGGAGCCAATCTGAAGGGACAGGATCGCAGCAGCTCCCTGAACAACCCGTGATTTATATGGGGGTGAACTTTGGGGTTAAGAATGTGGATTACTTTTGGTTTCCATACATTAACGGGGCCAGAGATGTATCTCCAGACGAGCATTGTGGATATCGGACACTGGCTGTATTGTTGGGATCAGAAGAGACTGCATACCCTATGGTTCGAATGCAGATGGCGGGCGAGTTGATTGACAACAGAGATCTGTACATGCCCATCTTGCCCGTACTACACCCGAGGATCACTTACGAGGACCTTATATTTCGGGTCAACTATGTCATCAGTCCTTGCAGTGAGGAGTATTGGCTCGACATGCCCATGATTGGTTTAGTGTTTGTCACGCTATACCAAGTTGCTCTTGTCCTATTATCCTGGGATGGCCCGTGCTTGTGCTTACCAATGAGGGCCTCTTACGAAAGCCTCAGCCCTCCAACACGGATATTGACGATGGCCCTCGTAGGAAACCGAAACCACTTTATACTAGTATAGTTATTATTTTTAAATAGCTAGTAATATTTGTGCTTACCCTAAAACACAAAGCTCGATCATATTTTGTGTTTTCTATGTAGGTGTCGTTGAAGGATGGTTGTCCACTACCTCCCCCTCCGTACGCTTGGCGTCGATTCAAACACCCAAGTGTCGATGGTTGGGACTATCAATTTCAGTCGAGGATTCAACAATTTCGGATTATCGCATTAGATATAGCCGTCCTCCAGATCCTCCGGTATAGTTTAAGATGTAGATTAATTGAAGATGTAGATTTACTTGTGTAATCTCAATTTGAAGAGCAGATGAACTTCACATTTGTGTCTGATTTACTTGTGTAATCTCAATTAACTCAGTGTGAGAAACTGAAAAAATGAGAAATTGGGCCCAAATAGGCCCAATATGGAGGATTGTAGAAGAAACGGGTGGAAACTGAAAAAATGAGAAATTGGGCCCAATTAAATACAATATGGATGATTGTAGAAGAAACGAGTGAAAACTGAAAAAATGAGAAATTGGGCCCAAATAGGTCCAATAGGGAGGATTGTAGAATAAACAAGTGAGAAACTGAAAAAATGATAAATTAGGCCCAATATGGAGGATTGTAGAAGAAACGGGTGAAAAACTTGAAAAAATGAGAAATTACGCCCAAATAGGCCCAATATGGAGGATTGTAGAAGAAACGGGTGAAAACTAAAAAAATGAGAAATTGGGCCCAAATAGGCCCAATAGGGAGGATTGTAGAAGAAACAAGTGAGAAACTGAAAAAATGAGAAATTAGGCCCAAATAGGCCCAATATGGAGGATTGTAGAAGAAACGGGTGAAAAACTTGAAAAAATGAGAAATTACGCCCAAATAGGCCCAATACGGAGGATTGTAGAAGAAACGGGTGAAAACTGAAAAAATGAGAAATTGGGCCCAAATATGCCCAATAGGGAGGATTGGGCCCAATATGAGAAATTGAGCCCAAATATGAGAAATTCATGTATATACTATAGTATTTGGTTATATTTCATGTATATACTATAGTATTTGGTTATATTTCATGTATATACTATAGTATTTGGTTGTATTTCATGTATATACTATAGTATTTGGTTATATTTCATGTATATACTATAGTATTTCGTTATATTTCATGTATATACTATAGTATTTGGTTATATTTCATGTATATACTATAGTATTTCGTTATATTTCATTCCGTTACACTTATATATAATAACATGCAATTTAACCAAAACAACCAAAACATATATATACATGATCCAAAAAACAAGTGTCTAATCCACATAAATACACGATCCTACAATCTAGTCATCATCGGGGACTCTACCGATACCCTCTCCTCTCTCGTGCTGTGAATCAGTAAATCTCTGGAAAGCACGCGGTAAGGGATCAGCCATGGGCGCCTCGTGACTTATCAAATCATGAATCCACGAAATAATCGCAGCGATAACATCTGGTGGAAGCTCGTCCCTCTCCTCCAAAAAACGCTGCATCCGACCGGCGATAATATGGGTCCGCTGAATACACGACAATGATTTCCATTACAACTAAACTGATTTTAAGCACGTAAAAAATGATAAGCGATAAATAAAATGTATCATACCATGAGAGTAGACACCGGTGGAGTTGGAGGGACAACAGGAGCCAGACCTGGACGATCCTGTCTAGGAGACCGTGCATCCACATACGGATGTGACATCTGCTCCAGCCAGTCGATGTACGCATCGTCAGTGTCCCAGGCGAAGGTGGTATGGATCATGTCCTGAAGCTCGATCGTCGGTCTTGGGTCGGCATCCCATGTGCACAGCTCGTCGGCGTATTGAAGATCATACGCCCTCAAGTCAACCCGCCTCTTCACCTCGCGTGGCGCTGGTGGATCCTCAGGAACCCCCTGCCTGTAACCGAACTGCCGGAGGACTCGGTCCGGCATGTACGGCTCCTGTATATCGAGGCACTAAATAATGCATCGGTACAAAGAAGGAGCGTACTGAGGGGTCGTAAACCCTAACGGACCCCACGGTGTCCAAGCAACCTAAAATGTCAACATATATATTTCGTAAATTCAAAACGTATATTTAAAATGGATCATTACCTAAATTCAAAACGTATATTCATAATTTAAATTTCCTAAACGAAACGCAATAAAACAGTAAAGTATTACCTCGTCAAATCTCACGGCGTCTAAAATGCGGCGAACAGCAATCAGCCGCTCCAAATTCCGTCCCTGAGGAGCCTCCCTCCCGTCTCTCCGAGCGGCCCTCGTATCCACCATGGCCTCCAGGTCAAGGACAGTGTGACCTCGGAAAGTACGCCCAAATCCAGGTCTACATATATAAAAAACCCGTAAGCATATAATATCATATATTATAAAAATAAATTAAAATAAATTAATAGTTACCCTCAGAAGAAGTGTACACCCTGCAATGCCCTTCGCCCTGGCCCGTGACGCCTCACCCAAATTCCGATACAGGACAACCAATACGCCGACTCCCCAGGCATAACAACCGCTACGGTCGTGGTCATAGACTAGCGCCATGTACTTGTACTTGACGGCGTTCGTCGACTTGTCCGGGAAAACGGTACAGCCGAGGAGCATCATCAAGTACATGGATGCTATGCGTCGGTCATCCCTCTCTGGACTGGATAGCTGCTCAGTCGACCTCAGCAAGAGGGACTCTATCGGAATACCGCCACCACCGAACCACTGGGACACCAACTCCTGGTTCGCCCCAGTAACAGCGCATACGTGATCTCTGACGACGGGGTCCGCCATATCAGTGGTGACGCTCAAGCCGTCGATGGGAATCGCCAGGATGCGTGCGACATCGTGGAGCGTGATAGTGATCTCGCCCCACGAGAAATGGAATGAGCTCGCCTCCGAATGCCAGTGCTCGACGAACGCAGAAATAAGCACGTCGTCGACACTCCTGAAGTCCACCTCCCTCATAGAGGTGATACGGCTCCGCTGCGCAAAATCCCACCAGGTGCCAGGAGCCGCTGTAATGTGCTGGTTCATCTGCCAATGCCACGGCTTCCTGGTGTACGTCTTCAAAACCTTCCTCATCTGAAAAAGAAATAACAAAATTAGTATTATACTAGCATTTTCATATTTTCATTTACAAATCTTAGACTACATCAAAGACGTACCATATCATCCACGCGCGCAACGGGTGGTGGGGGCTCCGGAAGTGTCAACGCCAATGTCATGTCCCATAGGACCCTGGCGACGTGGGTCGTATACGTTCCCAAGAGGTGAGGAACGAGGGGCCCTCCTGGCATCCAAGGCTCTGCGGGACCCGCCTGCTCGGGAACCGGATCTGCCTGCTCCTAAGCCGGATCCGCCTGTTGCGGAGTCGGATCCACGTGTTGCGGAGCCGGATCCCCCTGCTGGGGAGCCGGATCCGCCTGCTGGGGAGACTCGTCCATCCCCAAGTCCTCTGCGGGTCCATCATAATAGTCGCGTTAGAAGGCCGCGTCGGCAACGACAACTGCCTCCTCCTCCAGATCCATGGACGAGGTCGATGAGGAAGACACAGACAACGACGGGTCAGACCTGGTCACGCCCACCTGCACTCCCGTCGCGACGTCCTGTGTCGCGTCTAGGACGGGAAGCAGATCCACTGAAGCGGCCCGACGAGCCGATGCTGTGACTGGATTCCTCCGCGCCAGCTGACGGGACCCACGTCGGGGCCGTCTCACAGACAACATCGATGCTTGCACAGCCTTTTAATAACATATTAACTCGTCAATTTCATATCATAAATTTTAGTTTCATATACACATTTGTTTTTCTAAATTCAAGTTAAATTATTATAACTGAAATCCAAAATTCAATACCTAAATTCAAATTCAATTTTTATAACATAAATATAAATTTCTAAAATTAATTACATATCAACAATTTCAAATCAACAATTTCTACCTTAATTTTTATAAACAAATCTCAAATCTAAATATTAATTTTAAACAATTTTACAATTAATTACAGATCAATAATTTCTAATTGTAATACATATTTTATTCTAAATTTTAATCAATTAAAAATAAATTTCTAAAATTCATAAATAATATTTTCTAAAATATAAACATTCGTTTTTTTGAAACAAATCTAGAATTAATTACACATCAACAATTTTTAAATGCAATATCTATTTCTAAATTCAATACTTATTTTATTCTTAAATTTCATCAATTTAAAATAAATTTCTAAAATTCATAACTATAAATTATTAAAATATAACTATAAATTTTTATACATAAATCTATAATTAAATACAGATAAAATATTTCTAAATGCAATACCTATTTCTAAATTTAATATTTATTACATTCTAAATTTTCATTAATTCAAATAAATTTCAATTCTGTTCATACCTCTCGTCTATCCCAGGTAGAAGTCTGACGGGTGTCGCAGGATCGTCTCCGCGTCCGCGTCCCCCTCCTCGTCTGCCCCGCGCTCGGATAAATCGGGTCCGGACAGTACCTCGTCCTGCATCGCCATCCGGACCACCACCGGCCATATCTCCGACGCCGGCCACCTCTCCACTGCCACCGCCAGGAACATCAGCACCGCCACCGGCCACCTCTGCAGCAACAGGAGCACCGCCGCCAGCCGCCCAGCTCTCCACGCCGCCTGGAATGCCATCATCGCCTCCTCGTCCGTCAATCGCACCGCCTCGAGCCTCGCCGGAGGAGTCACCACCACCGCCACTGTTCGCCATCGTCGGAGATAAGAGGAGGAGAAGAAGAACAAGAAGAAGAAGGAGAGAAATGGAGGAGGAGGAGAAGGAAGGAGTGAATCGGAGGGGGAGAGCCGCCGGAAATTGTACGCCAGGAGACGCCGCAGGGAGAGAGAAGGAAGAAGAAGAGAAGAAGAAGAAGAAGAGACCGTGCTCGGCCTCTTAAAACCTAGTCTGTACGCCATAATATGGCATACGCCATGTTATGGCGTACAGGCTAGGGCCGAGTTGGGCCGGCCCAACTTATTTATTTTTCATTTAAAATAAATACAAATACGTATTTTTTTGTACGCCGTATTATGGCGTACAAAAAAATACGTATTTATATTTATTTTTTTCCCTTGCCACTTTTGGCTTATTTTTATATTCGTACGCCTCGACATGGCGTACGCCATATTATGGCGTATAAAATGTCGCGCGTACAGTAAAAAAACGTCGCGCATATAGTGACCGCGATATTTAATATCACTTACCAAGATATTTAAAATCATAAAAATTTACTTCACAACCAAACAAACACTAAAATTTTCTCATACAGTGCATTTATATTGTAATAACGGAAAAGAGTAATTTAAACTCGTAACCTTATGGTTATAGGAGGTAAAACTTGTTGGTTAAGTTAATTAGACTTGACATAAAAGATTTAATTAACAACTAGATTGGTAGCTAATCTCGACAACATGGACAATTTTGGCTTGTTGACTTATTGAATTTAGTCACTCATAGCAAGTTATTGACATATTGCACCACGTTGTCAATTCAGAGCCATTATCTCAATCGTATGGGATGCTTCGAAGATACTAACTATTGACATCTCAATTTTTATTTCCTATTTCCTTGAATAATAGTTAAACATCTTATTGACAGTAGATTCAGTTTTTAAAAAATGTACCTTTTATCTTTCACAAGTTGTTACTCTCTCCGAACGTATTTAACTAACGTGTTGACTATAAAATTTTGATTAGAATTAACGTGATTGCAACTTTCTCATAAGTATATTGGAAATACTCCTGTTTATTTAGTTAATGTATTGATCAAGTGGAGTCGTTTATCATTAATTATTTACTCTTATACATATTTATTTGACTTTGACAAAAAAAAAATTCTATTTGACCCCATACATGTCCCTTTTCTCTTCTTTATTTTAATTGATGGAAGTTTATTTTTGACGGCCTCATGCCTCGATCTATTATTCTTATTAATTAAGTGAGATGCCTAATGCATGCCTCTGTTGCTCACATTATATTTACGATGCATGTTTGTCTCTCAAGTTTTAATGTTATTTTCACACATGTGAAGAGTTAGTTCTAGTTTAAATTCTTCTTTTTAAACATGTGTAATTTTCTAGTGGTTTTTCTAACCTATGCCCTTAGGCATAGGTTAAGAATTTATATTAAAGAATATAAATTCTAAATAGGAAATGATAAACTCATTTAAAAAAATTAAAAAATTCTAAAAAATTAACACATAATCAAAATTTTTTATATAAGAAATCTTAATCTATGTCCTTAGACATAGGTTAGAAAATCGATTTTTTAGAACGGTCACTTTAATACGATCAGATGGAGTATTACTTATGCAAATAAAAAACATAGTTCAATAGTCAATTGCATGTAGATTTCAAGTGTACCTCTTAACATCTTTCACAAGCTGTTGTTACTTTTGCAAATAAAAAACATAGTTCAAAAGTCAATTACATCTAAATTTCAAAACTCAAATGGAATATTTTCACAAAAATCAAAAAAATTAGCGTTCTTGTAGAAGGTATACGGTACGGTACGTACATGCAATGAACCACAATTGTAGATTAAATAATATATATTATAAAATGTCAATAATAAGTGTGATAAGATATTGAAATTAAGTTTTTTAATCCTTTATATATATATATATATATACTAAATGAGATACTTAAATTCTACGTATCATCTCACTACGTTCAATTCGCCTACGTGTTGACTTCTGAAATGTGCCATATCATCTAGTCTTTCAGAAATATTTAGAACACTTTAATCACACCTTAATTATTTCTAATTAATCAATTAATTTTTCAATAATAATTGTCTATTATCACACCATATTCTAATCTACAACGATTTATTTTGCGCCTATTATACTCATGGAAAAAAATAGGATTTAAAAAAAACTAGATAAGTTTTCTCAAAACTGATTACCGGCATAGTCAATCAATTAATAGATGCCCTTCCCTCCCCGAACATCAGGTGTTCTCTTTCCTTCTACCCTTTGCTTTTTGTTTTGCCTGTTTGCTATGTTGTTTATTATATAGATGTTATCCGTAACTGGCTAAACTTGATTTTCTACCATCCGATTCCCTTGAGTTTTATCTGCTCTCTCTTGATTTGGGACCTTCCGCGTGTCCCTTGCTTATCTACTGAGACAAAAAAATTGATCCATGAACAATCTCTGCTGAACCCAAAGGAGGTGACCCCTCTTCTATTGGAAAACTCCACACTGGGGACCGAACCCGAGACTCACAATCTCCCTGTTATTTACAACTCTTATGAGCTCAGCTTTTCTGATAATGTTAGCAATTTTTGGCTTTCTATTGATAAATTGTTTCTACTTGGTTGGTTCTCTGTGGATGGCTTCTTCACTGCAACTTACTATTTTTTCTCTTATCAAAACTAAGAAACTCCAGGAAATCTTGAACAATCGGGTGTGGAAATCTAGAGTTGACTTCCATGTCAATAAACCAGTACAATGTGAAACTATGAAAATGAACCAAAAGATGACTACATACCTCATGAACAGTCAGTACTGGAGATTGACCTCTATCTCTATGGCTTTTTATGCTATTTTTTTGTTCTTGAACAAATTAATGTCTAATGTTGAAACGAGTGAAAAAAACTCTACTACTTCGTTGTGTTATCAAGTTTGGATGTGGTGTATACAAACTCAAGCTTGTACCTATAGAAAGGAGGCCTTTTGGCATTTACACAACAATGATGAAACTCTCAAAAATCATGTGGGTACCCATGGTGCCTGCATCAACCATCTTACTCAATGGAGTATGTCTGCAAAGAGAGATTCAATCTGCTGGAAACATGGTTGCGTCTGCAGACAGATAACGTACAAGCTATTGGTGTGTGTTACCCACACTTGGCTTCGCATTTTTCTAAAGGATATGTCAAGATTCATCAATTCAAAAACCAAGAAGTCAGTTACGGGTGATTATCAACAGCCTATTTACAGATCGGTCAGGCTGAACAAATGTCATATATTGAACAATTGTTACCCCCTGAACAAGTTAAACATGAACAATCATCCTCATACACCTAACTCTATATCGTTTGGATGTCACTCATGTTTATTGTACAACTCTGAACAACTACAATGGTTACCGCCGATCGTTGACTACATGTCTTCTTTAATAAAGGGCTTTATTAACAATACCTTTACACCCTTGTCTGTTATGAGAGAATTTTATTTTCAGGAAATTCTTTTGTCCTTGACTGTTTCTGATGATCAAAATTTGTATCTGATGAACAATTTTTTTTGGAGTGATTACTCTATGAACAACTACCCTAAAAAAATCTTTGTATCTCTGCTTTTTTGCAAACATGAAATTGGTAGATCTTTGTTGTGCACGAGAACTGTTGTAAACAATCATACCACTTCTCTATTCTATTCTCTTGAAGACATATATCGAGTTTGTAAAATCAATATCAATAATGATTTGAACACAAGCGGTTTAACTCTTGGTGAACAAATGAATTTGAACCTTAACAGGTGTTGGTCTGGGATGCTGACCACATTGACACTAATTGAACCCTCACAAAATCATAAAAAATATCCACTAAGATAGAAGTACAACAGCTATAAAACCACTTCTATAAAGAGGGTAACTCTAAACTTCTTGATGAACTTAAACACAAACTTGATGAGTTACTCATAAATAAAGGTAGTTTAACTCCTTTATTTAGCAAGACCACTAAAATCAAAATACTAATTACACATGATATTAAGTCCCCTAGATGTCTTTTGATATGGGGCAAAATCAAAATTGATTTTTTATGAAGATTACAACCTGGAATTGTCGTGGTATCGGAAAGAAAACCTTCTGGATGGATGTTGAATCCTTTTGTAAAATTGAACGTATTCAATTAATTGCACTCTTTGAAACTAGAACAAACAAAGAACCAAGTGAAAAAGTGTGGAAAAAAGCGGATTTTTATCAATTCTACTGTGTCCCGGCTACGGGTTTCTCGGGTGGCATTTGTGTAATGTGAAAGACTTACCAACTTACAAATGAAATCCTCGAAATTGACCAAATTGATACAAGGTTTATCACTGTCAAGTATACAAATCAGCTCACGAACAAAAGACTTAAGTTGATCCTAACTTATGCTCCACCGAATGAATCTGCAAATAATGTGTTTTGGGATGGACTCACCTCTTTTATTAAAAATTGCTCTCTTCCGTGCATTATTATGAGAGATCTGAATGAAATTCAAGACCCTTCTGAAAAATTAGGTGGTTTAATACCACCCTTGACAAAACTTGCAAGATTACGACATTTTAAGAATGAATGTAAATTACTAGAAACTCTTATTCAAGGAAACATCTATATATGGCGTAAGAACATTACAAAAATAGATAACATATATGAAAAACTGAATAGGATACTCATTCATCACCAAATCCTTCAATGGTACCCTGATATCTGTACCAAACACTTTGCTTTTACCAGTTCAGACCACTGTCCCATCTCCATTAAGCTTGACTCAACAATACCCTTTAAAAACCAGTCGTTTAAATTTGAGAAAATCTGGATGACCAGAAAGGATTTTAGAAATGTTGTAAAACAAGCCTGGAGAACTAACTACCATGGATCGAGATTGTATAATCTTGTATCCAAAACAAAATTACTGAAGAAACATGCCAAGATATGGAACAAAATCACTTTTGGCAATGTGTTTACTCAATTACAAACCATAGAAAAACAGCTCTCTGAAATCCAAACTGAGATATATACTTATCCTACAACTGATCTCATAAAAAAACAAATTAGAATCATGGAAAAAAAGGAAAAACTTCTCTGTTTCCAAAAAATATTCTGGAACCAAATAACTAAAGTTAAACACATCAAATTAAACGATACGAACACTAGCTATTTTCATAAAATAGCAAGTGGACGCAAAAATAGAAAAATCATAAAAGAAATTAAAACGCAAGAAGGGACAAGTATTACTGGAGAAGAAAACATTAGAAATGAAATCAGAAATGATTTCATTAAAAGATTCAGAAGTGAAAATATGGACCAAAGACTATTTCTGGAAAACCTTGAATTAATTCAGTCTGAAATCTCTACAGAAGATAACTTAGAATTAATAAGAAACGTAACCAATGAAGAAATTAAGAAGGCTGTCTTTAACATTGGCTCGGACAAATCACATGGGCCCGATGGTATGACGGTAAAATTCTATCAAAAATATTGGGACATTGTAGGTCCCTCTGTTATCCAAGCAGTTAAAAGTTTTTTCCTTTTCGGGAAATTGCTCAAACAAATAAATCATACTTTTATCTCCTTGATCCCAAAATGTGATAATCTGAACTCTACTAATCACTATAGACCTATAAGTCTATGCTCCACAATTTATAAAATAATCTCGAAGATCATAACAACAAGACTTAAAGGAACCATGGAGAAATTAATTCACCACCTACGGGGTGCATTTGTTGCTAATAGAGCAATTCAAGATAATATCTTGATTGCCCATGAAATCTTTCTCTCTTTCAAATCGAAAAAAGGAACTGAAGGCTTCATTGCGCTAAAATTAGATATGGAAAAAGCCTATGATAGAATTGAATGGAATTTCATCATTAAAACTATGGAAAAGTTTGGATTTCATAAAAAAATTATCAACTGGATTAGAGAATGCATTACAATGGTATCTTTCTCGGTGCTTGTAAACAACGGACCCACATAAATATTTAAACCAACAAGAGGACTTCGACAGGGTGACCCCCTGTCCCCCATTCTTATTTATTTTAGGAGCTGAAATCCTTGCTAGAAAACTCCAAAAAGCCTCAGACAGACCTCGTAATCCTCTAGGATTTCAAATCACTCAACAAGGATCAAGAATTCCGTTTTGGCCTTTGCGGATGACATTGTGATATTCTCAAAAGCTAAACAGGAACACAGTAAGGAAATCAAGGACATTATTGATGACTATTGTAAAATCTTAAGACAAAAGGTAAATTTCATAAATAAACTTTTCAAGTCACGAAAAAAGTCCTCAATCAAAAGAAATTAGCAATACAAGGTATCATCACTATCACACACATGATATCTCTCGAAAAGTACCTTGGTTGTCATATCATTAATGGTAGAGTCAACTCGAATACCTTTGCTGATCTTTTAATTAGCAGCCAACAACAACTATCTAAATGGAAAGCAAATTCTCTTTTCCAAGCAGGAAGAACAACACTAATAAAAACCAATCTGGCAGCAAGACCAAACTATCTTATGCAAAACTTTATGTTCCCTACACACACACAATGAACTTGACAAGTTAAATAGATCCTTCTTTTGGAACAAAGATAGCTCCTATAAACCGCTGATAGGCTGTGAGAAAATATGTAAACCAACACAATAAGGAGGTCTTGGATTGAGAAAATCAAAGGACATGAATAAAGCCCTACAATTCAAATTACTATGGAAAATTTTAGCAGAACCGAATAACTATTGGGTTAGAGTTGTCACTGAAAAATACTTGAAAACAATCCATATTTTTCATTGTGAGAAAAAAAGAAATTACTCTTGGCAATAGACCAAAATGATTGAACTCATGGATGAATTCAAGTCTGGACTAATTTGGCAAGTTGGTAATGGAAGAACAATCAAATTATGGTCGGATAATTGGGTTTTGAAAACCCCGCTAGGTGACATCATGAACACACAAGCAATCCTAAATAAGGATGCACTGGTAGTTGACTTTATGTTGCCAAACAAAACCCGGAATAAAGACCTAATAGAACAACATTTACCTCATGACATAGCAAAAAAGATAACATCTATCCCAATACCTTTAAATGATATACATGATATAATGTAATGGGAAACTAGCAAAAATGATTGGTTCTCTACAAACTCTGCTATGGAACTAATTAACAAAAATAAAAGATATATTGTTTATGATTCTTCATGGATCTGAAAGATGGACACATACCACAAAGTTCAAAACTTTGCATGGAAAATATTGAAAAATGGATTACCAACAAAAGCAAGACTATCAGAAAAATGTGTTGCAATCCCCCAGGGTTGTATCCGATGCAATGCTCAACTGGAGGATTTGAATCATCTCCTATTCCAATGTAACCACACCATGAAAACAATAGATAAAATGAACTATCATACGTATGGTATTATTACTTCCCTAAACATAGGAAACAAAAAGATCAATGAAATTATTGATGAAATTCGACAAAAAACAAATCGATCACAATTTATAGAATTAATGGTTTCCTGGTGGGGAATTTGGTTTTATACAAACCAACAAAGTTTTGGAGGAACAAACAATGATGCCAAGTCCGTTAAGGATGTACCAATTTACATTAAGCAACAAATTGAGAACTGGAATACGACGAAAAGTTGGAACCCTGACTGCTTTGTAACACCCCCAAATTTCACACTATTTGAAAGTATTACTGTCGATGACCCCGGACGAAAACCCTGAAGTCACCCCAGGCTTTTCCAAACGATATAACCATCAAACCACAATTACAATACCAAATATCATAACTTTTATTAAACCACGGTCGCGGAATGTCAACACAATTCCAAATACGACCAAAAACATCAAAAATACATAATCAGAAATAAATACAACGGAAGACTTTTAAAACAAAATAACTCTTCAAAACACCGTTCATCTTCATAGTCGTTCTAGCCTTCTCGGATCTTCAACACACCTGATGTGCCGAATCGAACGGATGACACCAGCCAACCATGCAAGGAAAATTACGGTTGGTTAGTCTAAATGAATAGACTAGCAAGGGAACAAAGCAGAGTGGTTCGAAGCAGTCGTATTAGGTTAGACTCATCGTCTCTCGAATAACAACCGATAGCGATAGTCAACCACCATACTCCTACTGGAATACAAAAGGTATGCACAAGAGAAGATTCTGGAGACCGAGTCTCACAGCAATCAATCCCAAAAGAAGACTCCAAATGAAATGAGCCTTATAGGAAACATGACAAATGTTGGGGAACATTAAATAAATCACACAAGACACTTAACTTAAACACAACGTCACTTATCTTAATCACAACGGCACTTAATCACAACGGCACTTAATCACAACGGTACTTAACTTAATCACAACTTAATTTAATCATAACTGCACTTAATCACTTACCTTATCATTAAGACTTATTAAGTTATGAGCTTAATCGTACCCTTATTAATTTACAACACACCAGTTATTACACAGGATGATCCTACGCCATCCAGATTGCACTTACAAGGTGCTTAAACTCATTAATTATGTGCTTAACTGCACTTATCTTATTAAATTACAACACACACAACTGCACACATTTAAAACCTTTAATTATTACTCCGAGTAACAACAGAAGATTATTACACTGGTGACCTTACGTTCACCCTGATACACTGGCGAGGTGCTTAATTAATTTACCGCCTTTAAATTAATCCGAGTAACAACGGAAGATTATTACACTGGGTGACCTTACGTTCACTCTGATACACTGGCGAGGTGCTTAATTAATTTACCGCCTTTAAATTAATCCGAGTAACAACGGAAGATTATTACATTGGGTGACCTTACGTTCACCCTGATACACTGGCGAGGTGCTTAATTAATTTACCGCCTTTAAATTAATCCGAGTAACAACGGAAGATTATTAATACCCCGGGTGGTATTACGTCCACCCAGTGGCGCTAGCTAGGCGCTTAAACCCCTCCTACCTTAACGAGTGGTAGGAAGTATTGTATTAAAGAAACGACTAATCCCTTAACCTGATTAGTGTTCCTACGAACATTAAGTTTTAAAGAAGCCACTAATCTCTTAACATGATTAGCGTTCACACGTTTATTAATTATAAAGACACGACAAATCCTTACTTGGACTTAGCGTTCCTGCAAACTCACGTGCTATACTAGCATTACAGTTAACATTAAATTCACAATAATACCATCACGGTAATTAACACACAATACTCGTGCTAACTAAATAGTTAACACACAACAATTCACATCAAAGCCAACACGGCCCACACCTGCACAATATATCAAAAATAGCATCGATTCTAGCAGAATATACAACCTATTATAATATCAGATTTTAATCACACATAGTTAACAAAACTGTTCCCAACATAATTAAGAAATCATCCCAAATTAATTAACAACAAAACAATTGATAATTAATGGAAGTATGGAATGATGAGCAAGAGCGAACCGCCACTTGCCTTAAATCCGACGAAAGCTTTAACAAAGCTTAGAGACAACGGGCTCCTGGATCTGAAACTGGGACAGATCTGGAATAAAACTCCCAAATGAACGACCCATAACAAGATCCTAACTTAGATCCAATACACTTATATATGAATCTAAAAGAATACGAAAAGAATCGAAGAAACCAACCCTCGCACAAGACCACAACACACCAAACCACAACACGAACCTATCTCGCCGCGGGTGCGGTGAGGTTCGTGCCGCGGGGTGCGGTGGCTGCATAGAAACAGGGCTCGACAGTGAAGAGGAGAAAACTCACCCAACTCGATCCGTTAGACCTTGCTTCGATTGGGGTTCGATCTCTAACCTCCTTATATCATCAAACACCACTCAAGAGCACCTTGACCAATCAAAGGGAACTCCTAACACTCTCAAACGAAGCTCACAAGCTTGAAGTTTTAATGGAGAAAAACAGAGGAGAGGAGGAAGAAGAAGATGAAGTTGTACTTGCTTCTCCTCCACGAATTATCTTCCTTTTATAGCCCAAGACAAGCCTCCTCCAAGGGGACAAGCTAGGGGACAACAACCCACGAAGTTAAGGGAACAAGAGACAACAAGTGGATCAAGTGGGCAAATGGATAGAACTTCGGAAATCTTATCGCGAAGACGAAGCTGTCAGCGCTCGCCGCGGGTGCGGTCATGCTCTCACCGCGGGTGCGGTCGTGACCATCAGGAAATCGTCCTGACTTCGACGGGGCCGTTCTCTCAGCTCCGAACTCCAAATGAGGTGATTCCAAATCGAGGAGTTAGATCTAGAAGTCTATTTTAATCCTTCCAAATTTCACATTGAATGGATTCTGGAATCAAAAGTTATGACGATTTTGCTAAAAGGTCGCCTTGTATGGGCGAGGAAAGTATGGGTACGAGTTCTTTTAACCCTGTGTTAAATATATTTGTACCCGAACATCCTTTTAGCCATACGGGCATAAGAAAAATTCCAAAATACCCTTATAAAATGCGGGATATTACATGCTTAGTATAGGACAGACCCAAAACACATAGAATGAATAATATCAAACGACCAATAAAGAAATGAAAAAAAAAATCGGACAAAATTATTAAAATCAGGATCCACAAAAACTAATGGTGAATCTAGCTTTGACTATATTTTCAGGAACAACAAGGGCAAACCAATTTTCCTCTTTGGGGATAAATGTGGTATCTCACCCTTTAAAAACGGAAACGCTTGTAGTAAGAAATGCACTGGTAAATGCCTATGAATTAAGCATTATCGACATTCAACTAGAATGCGATAATCTTACCATTGTGAATGTTTTGAATCAAATCTGGCACTGTCCATGGAATATTGAAATATTAATTTCTGATATCCTGTGTGTTTTACAACTTTTTTCTTCAGTGTAGATTTTTCATGTCTTCCGAAAAACAAATGTGATGGCCAATTTCATCGCAAATGAGGTCCAGCTGAGTTCCTTGGAATATATTCGAGCAAATTTAGAATTTGTAATTTTCATCCGAAAGAATGATATAGACTCGTCTCTTTTGTGATTTGTAGTCTAATTTTTACCTAATAAAATAAAATAAAATGGCGCGAGGCTTTGTGTAAAAGTTTGAAGTGAAGAGTGGTGTAAAATTTGAAGGGGGTAAAAATGTAAAATATCCAAGCGTCAAAGATGAGACTAGCAGAGCACGTATAAGACAAAACTCACAAAAGCAAAAGGGAAGTCGATGAAGTGAGATTTCATCAGAGATGGCTTCGTTAGCTATGCCATGGATGTCTGGTTCTTCCTCTCTTTCTCCTCCTCGCTCTTCTCCAAATTCCTCCTCTTCCATTCCACCTCGATTTCGCGTGACCTGTCAATCACAATTCTCCTCCAAGGACTTGAAATTCGTCTTGCACGACGCCCTTGATTCTTCTGGAAACGATATCATCCATGCTCGTGTATGTTCTCTCTTCAATTCTTCTATGCGCTAACTCGATTCGAATTTTGCTCGATTGAATTTTCCGGAAAAGATGGAATTCGATTTTGTTGATTTAGATGCTCTTTTAGTTCGATTTGATATCGTCTCGGTTCAATTTGCTGATACCGATCAAATTTGTAGACCTTAGCATCATTTGCAACTCATTTTGTTGCGATTGAAATTTGATACGTTTAGGTTGTTAAGTCACTTTTGTGTGAATGGAAATGTGAGGTTGCCTGAACTGGAACCGATCGAGGATTGTGCTAGTACTGGTTCTTTCTTCTTTCTAAAATCATATGATTCTGTTTCAATTAAGCCTTTTAATTGTGCTTGTTGATGTTGTTTATGATGATGAATTAGGCGGCAAGGAGTGGGTTTCTTGATCAGATTCAGAACTTGTCGAGTATTGAGAGAGAAACGAGCATTTGTGTGAACAGACATGTGGATTTGGCGAGAACTGCCTTACACATCGCAGCAGAGGATGACTCCCTCTTGTCCCACTCTTCAGTTCCACTTCCAGTTGAATCATTCATTGAGAGAATGGATAGTCTCTCAACCAGCTATTTCCCTCACTATAGATATATTATGAAGTCATCAGCGGAAGATTTCCTGTCTAGTGTGGAGAAGTATTTGTTTGTCAGAAAGGTATAAGCATTTCTTTTTTTAAATCAAGTACAATTTGTTCCTCTATCTGTGAGCCTTGAACTACCAAACTGTAAATTTTAGTCAATTTTCCCCTAAGCAATATCAACTTCCATTTGATGCAATGGGTATGAGTGTATGACTGATGACTGCTGATGGTAATTTACTCTATGACTATAAATGTTTGTCATTTCTCTTGTAATAGTACATTAATACATTGCCAACTTTAGCCTATGTGTTTTATGTAAATACTGAATATATTTATATATTAGCATGAGATTCTTAGACCAAAGATTTAAGTTTAAGCCTTTAAGGATGTGTAGATAATTAGTTGTGAACTTAGTCAAGCAACCAAGATAAAAGTGCAGAAATATTTTAAAGTAGCGAGATAACTTCTTTTAATCATTTGGATCCTTAGAAAGTTATGCAAACAAGGCTAAGAAGTCCATGTGGATCATAAATGGCTGCAATTCATTTTCTCATTGCGTATTGCAATTTGCTAACCTAAACATATGGATTGAGGTATTCTGGTTGTGAATTCCACAATTGAATGTTTCACTGGACTGTTTCGAATAGGGTTTCAGGAGGAATACTTCAAGCTTGCAGTCAGAGCCAAAAACTCTCTATCTTCACTCGGTAAAAATGTGCAACCTCCTTTTCCCTTTCTAGTTTTTGGTGTTTTATGTCACTGGCAAATATCAATAATATTTTAAAATTCCCAAACAGGTTCTAACCCATCGATGTGGATCACCTGTCATTTTGTCACTTATCTTCTCGGAGGTTCTAAAAAGTTTACGTTTTTGTGGTGTATATGAGTTTGATGTTGAGATTTTCCATCCCCGTGATCCTAATACCCTTCCACGAGCCTATGATAAGCAGAAAACTAAGGAATCTGATCATGCTCATATATTGGTTACAGAATCTTTTCTAGTGGAGGTGAGTTTCACACTTCTCTAATCTCTATGCATATCTGCTTTATACTGAAATTTGTTTGTTTTTAACAAGGTTTTGAAGCTATTCAATTATCCTTCACAACGCTCCGGTGTTATTTATAGCTTCAACTTGCTGTTCTGTCATGTTTCACATCCCTATTGTCGTCTAAATGTAGTTCAAAATGCTAGAAGATTCTTAGTTACGAAGTGTTTAATGCTAATAGATGAAATAGAAATATATGGTTGCATTGATGCAAAATGAAAGAAGTACGTTAATACTTGCAAAGTAGAGAGAAAATGTGAAGGGTTTCATGTGAAGATGTATGTTTGGCATGAATGGCATAACTTTTTAGTGTATATTTTAGCATTAGTTTGATCATTTGTTTTCAAGCCTATAGATGTTGAGAGATTTGAAGAATAAATATTGGCCATTTCAACATGATCGTGCTAAAAGCTTGTTTCTGAGAGCAGCCGATGCAGCTAGCTTGAATGATAGATCAACTTTTCCCAGCGAGAGGTTTGTCAACTTGCAATATAAATCATGTTCGGCTGCTTCTTTCTGTATTCAGGTCATCAATCTTTGCTTGTTCTTTTAGTGTCTTTGAGCTTGCATCTGCAAAAGCTGCTCAACATAGGCTAGATCGTGGTGTTTGGACAAGCGTGCGGTTTGGTGATATGAGGTGTGCATTAGCAGGTATGCATCACTTACTTCATCAGAGAAAGGCTACAGAGCGTTATTTTTGCTATCCTTTTCTATTGTTTGTGATATCTTCAAATGACAAAAACAGGTTGTGGGATGATTTATTATTGTATTGTTCACTGGTTTATGGTGCCTAGCTTGATCTGGTTTGGAAGTTATTAGAAACATGCATCATTTTGTAAGGCCTCAATTCAGCAGTTATATGTTAGTGTTTGCAGCTATCTATTTTCCTCAGCTTATTCATCTTCTGTTTACAGCATGTGAGCGCCTCATCCTCCTGGAAACAGATATCAATGAGTTGCGAGATTATGCTATTCTTCTTTACCACTGTGGTTTCTACGAGGAGTCACTGCAGTATCTGAAGTTATATCAGGAAACTAAGGTGTTGACTGTGGAATTTATCGTAATGGGAAAAAAAGGTTATGATTAGTTTTGTGTTTTTTCTAAGCTGGTGTTCCTTTGATGCAGCAGCAGGCATCCAAGTCATCAAATGAGATAGAAGTGGAGGCAACTAACAAACCAGAGGGAGATATCGAGAGCTTGGCCAAGCTTGAAGAAGATGTTGTTGAGAAGCTCATAGTACGCCTCAATCTCATTCTAATGGAGGCAGGCTGGAGCAGGCCTTCTCCTGTTCGGAGCTTCCTTGGTAACAACTCTGATCCCTGGTAATATGCGCTTGTACATTCCTCTCCCTCCAGATCTGCAGGGCACCCTAAAAATGGCAAAAGTGGTGCCAAATCTGTAGTCAGAAGCTGTTGATCGGATCTAGTATCAACAGAAATTGTTCTGTGATGTTGTATATAATATATTATTGCTTATGCTCGAGGTTTTTTTTATCGCTATTGGTTGAGCAGGTTTTATTAATATGACAAACTGAGACAGAGAAACCTACTTGCTTTCTAAGAAAACAGGTAATGTTGTGATTTCTGCTTTTGTTGCATATAACCTTCATATTAGAAAAACTCACCTTTTGCTTTATATTACATTCAGAAAAATCAATTCATGCATGTTTTACATTGAAATGAAAGTTTTCTTCGTTACAACTTGTTTATTCTTGCTTCGAGTTCGATATGATTCACATGACGCGGTATACTAACCCATCACACGATAACAGATCTTCTACTTGTGATCCCTTTTACTATTTCATCGAGTAAGATTGAGTATTTACATAGATCTACCCTGTAAATGCATGTGACAGATTGAGATCTTACTGCTTAATTGGTGTGTCATTCCTCTTCCTCTGCTATATGATTTTTACATGGAAGTTATTTTTACACCATGGGCTTCTTTGTAACATAGTAGCATAGAAAGCTGATAGAATATGTGGTATTAGTTAGTTATTAGAGTTTGTTAACAGAGGGTCAAACTTGTAATTAGTGAGAGAGAGACGGGTATAAAAGGGGTTGTAGCTTCTTCTTGTTCTAGTAATGAAACAGTAATGAATTGCAGATTTCTTCTCTCGTTTTTCCTCCCTCAATATTAACATGGTATCAGAGCACGCGAGTGTTCGATCATCTTCTCCAATTGCCTCTTCCTGTGATTGACCTCCTTCTTCATTGTTTGCTTCGTTGATCGTTCATGGATCCTTTGATCATCAACAATTCGCGTTCTACAGAGGATTCCTCTACAGACGAGCGTCTTTCTTCTCGCTCGTTCTTCAACAACAATCCTCTGATTATCACCAATTCCGATCAGCCTGGAACGCCTCTTGTCACACCGGTTTTTGATGGAACTAGTTACGGCGAGTGGCGACGCGCCGTCAAGGTCTCGTTATCGGCGAAGAACAAGTGGTGTTTTGTCACTGGAACTCTTGCGCGTCCTGACGATGCACAATTGCTCTCTCTTTGGGAGAGATGCAACGACCTCGTCGTTGCTTGGCTTATCAACTCCGTCAGTCCAGAATTTCGCCGGAGTGTGATCTATTATGACACTGCAAAGGAGATCTGGGAGGAACTGAAGTCACGATTTGGTCAAACAAATAGTGCGCATCGCTATTCGATTCAGAAAGACCTAATTGCAATATCTCAAGGTAATCTTTCAATCACAACTTATTTGACAAAAATCAAGTTTCTCTGGGATGAATTACGGAATCTGCGCAAGACTCCAAAGTGTATTAAATGTGGAGCAGTACAGTGTTCTAGCACTGAAGATGATGACGAAAAGCTTATTCAATTCTTGATGGGGCTTAATGATGCCTATGCTAACATCAGAGGTCAGATTCTTGCAATGAAGCCTGCACCAGATGTTGCCACTGCCTATTCAATGTTGTTACAAGAAGAAAAGCAAAGGGAGATTGGTGTACAGTCTCATGTTGTTACTGATGCAGCTTCTCTCTATGCTGGTAACAACAGTGATTCTCCTGCTAAAGATCCAAAGGAGAAGAAGAAAGTGATATGTAACTATTGCAAGAAACCAGGTCATTCTATTGACAAGTGTTATAGGGTCCATGGTTTCCCTACAGACTTCAAGTTCACCAAAAACAAGAAGGTTGCAGCAAATGTAAAGACTGGAGATGCTTCTGCCTCTGACACTGAAGTTCCTTCTATTCCAGGATTTACTGCCGCTCAATGTCAACAACTACTCTCCATGTTACAGACCAACTTAGGAGCTCAAGGCATGTGTGGTGCTGTCAATGGCATAGCTACTCAGACTGCTCTCAACATGGTTGGTATGCACTCTCAACCTCTCTTCTCAGTTGGCCATTGGGTGATAGATAGTGGTGCCAACACTCATATGTGTCATAACATCCAGTTGCTTAAGTCAGTGAGAAAGCTCATTCAACCTTTCTCTGTGATTTTGCCTAATGGAGACAGATTTGATGTCAATCTTGAAGGAGATGTTGCACTCTCTCCTTCTTTAACCTTGACTGGGGTTCTTTATGTTTCGTGCTTCAAGTTCAACCTGATTTCAGTGGGAAAATTAACTGCTGATATTGATTGTGAAGTGGTTTTCACAAGGAACAAATGTGTTGTGCAGGACCCTTCCAAGAGCATGCCACAAGAGATTGGTAATTCCAGACAAGGCATCTATCTCTTCCAGCTTAGTTCTGCTGTTGCTAAGCCTCTACCTGCTCTTACTGTTTCTCTTTCAACACCTTTGTTATGGCATCTTAGATTTGGACACCTGTCATTTTACAAGTTGAAGACAATGTCATTGTTTCCTAAGTCTTGCATTAATAAACAAGATATGTTTGCTGACTGTGATATTTGTGCTAAGGCAAGGCATCAGAGGTTGCCTTTTAGTAGTAGTTCAATCACTTCTAGAGATTGTTTTGAACTCATTCATGTGGACACTTGGGGTCCCTATCATACTCCAACTAGAGAAGGTTACAGATACTTCTTGACAGTGGTTGATGATTTCAGCAGAACCACTTGGACACACCTGTTAAGTACCAAGAGCAATGCTTTTGACTTCATTAAAACCTTCATTGAAATGGTAAAGACATAATTTGGTAAGACAGTCAAGATCCTTAGGTCTGACAATGCCCTTGAGTTAGGCTCAAGTCATTCAACTAGACAGTTTCTTGACAGAAGAGGCATTATTCATCAAACCTCTTGTGTGGCTACACCTCAACAAAATGGAATTGTTGAACGCAAACATCGCCATCTTCTTGAGATATCCAGGGCACTGTTATTTCAATCTGGCTTACCTATCTCTTTCTGGGGAGACTGTGTACTGACTGCCACTCATTTGATCAACAAGTTTCCTACTCCTATCCTTCATCACTCTTCTCCTTATGAAGTTCTATTTGGTCATAAACCTGCCTATGACAGTCTGCGCAACTTTGGTTGTTTGTGTTATGCTTCCACTTTGAAGGCAGGGAGGGATAAGTTCCAACCAAGGGTTTCAAAATGTGTGTTTCTGGGGTATCCTTATGGCAAAAAGGGTTATAAGCTGCTTGATTTGGAGAACAACATAGTCTTTGTCTCTAGAGATGTAGTTTTTCATGAGTCTGTCTTTCCTTTTGCTACCAAGGTTACCTCTTCCTCACCTCAATTTCCTCAGCCAGATATTACAACCACAGATGAGATCTTTCCTGAAGCCATACATGTAGCCACATCTCCCTCTTCACTAACACCAATTCCACCAAATGTCATCAACTCTTCTCCTTCTCCTTCTCATTCTCCTTCCTCTTCACATTCTTATACTTCCTCCCTAGACTTGCCAGCTCCTTCATCTCAGTCACATGGTCACCCTACAAGACCATCCAGAACACATCACAAGCCAACATACTTACAAGATTACATTTGTAACTCTGTTCTCTCAAACACAACATCTGAGTATCCTTGTCCACATACCTTGACATCACTTCTTCCACATGCTTTCATACCTTAGCCCCTCAATCCACTTCAGGGGAGACATAGCCTTCTTCCTACAAGGCTGCAAGCCTTGATCCTAGATGGATACAAGCTATGGACCAAGAATTCGTTGCCTTGAATCAGAATCATACATGGAATCTTGTCTCTTTGCCTCCTGGAAAGAAGCCCATAGGCTGAAAGTGGGTGTATAAGATCAAAAAGAAGGCTGATGGGAGCATTGAAAGGTTCAAAGCAATGTTAGTAGTGCAAGGGTTCATACAAAAAGAGGGAGTGGATTATACAGAGACTTTCTCTCCTGTTGTTAAAACTACTACTGTGCATTGTCTTGTTAGCTTGGCAATCAAAAGACAGTGGCAAATCTTCCAGCTAGACGTCAACAACGCTTTTTTACATGGGGAACTTCATGAAGAAGTATATATGCGAGCTCCTCCAATGTTCTCGCTGATTCATCCATGGTTTGCCGCCTTAACAAATCCTTATATGGGCTTAAACAAGCCTCTATACAGTGGTATGCAAGGTTATCTGCCTCATTATAGTCCAGAGGTTATTCTCAATCGCTCAATGACTACTCACTGTTTTATAAGAAGTCTCCATCTTCAATGGTGTTCATGGCAATATATGTCGATGACATCATCATCACTGGAGATGCCTTGACAGAGATTCACAACATCAAGGCTTTCTTAGATTCAGAATTTCGCATCAAGGATCTGGGCGAATTGAGCTATTTTCTTGGGATCGAGTTTGTTCATCATCCACAAGGCTTGATTCTTACACAGCGCAAGTACATTGCAGAACTCTTGGGTGAGTTTTCTTGTTCCACTGATAAGTCACTCACCACTCCTCTTGAGCTAAACACCAAGTTATCCCCGGACATTGGCACTCCCATTCCAGATCCGTCACTCTATAGGAAGCTCATTGGGAAATTGAACTTCCTTGTCCACACTAGACCCGACCTAGCCTTCACTATCCAACACCTTAGCCAATTCCTTCAAACTCCTCGCCAACCTCACCTTGATGCTGCTTACCATACTCTTCGCTACCTCAAAGGTACTTCTGATTTGGGGATTTTGCTGTCCAATAGACCAGAGTTTAAACTCCAGGCCTTCTGTGATGCCGACTGGGCATCATGTCCACACTCGCGCAAGTCAGTGAGTGGATTCATCATCTTCTTTGGCGGCTCCCCCATTTCCTGGAAATCTAAGAAGCAACAATCTGTGTCGCTTTCATCTGCCGAAGCCGAGTATCGATCGATGAGGCGTGTTTGTGCAGAACTTGCCTGGTTATCACGGCTCTTACATGAGTTAGGCGTTCCAGACATCACACCAGTCGATCTCAAATGCGACAGTTTGGCAGCAATTTACATCGCACGCAATACTGTTTATCATGAGCGAACGAAACACGTCGATTTGGATTGTCATTTCGTTCGTGAAAAGCTTCTAGAAGGCTTGATATCTCTCTCTCACGTCTCCACACGTCATCAACTCGCCGATGTTCTTACTAAACCTCTCACTGGAGTTCTCCACCATGGCCTACTTCCCAAATTGGGTGTAGTTCCTCCTACCCTCCAATTTGAGGGGGATGATAGAATATGTGGTATTAGTTAGTTATTAGAGTTTGTTAACAGAGGGTCAAACTTGTAATTAGTGAGAGAGAGATACAAGTATACAAGGGGTTATAGCTTCTTCTTGTTCTAGTAATGAAACAGTAATGAATTGCAGATTTCTTCTCTCGTTTTTCCTCCCTCAATATTAACAAAAGCCACTAAGCCAGGCAATGAAGAAGCTGAGAAAATCTGGGTTCTGTTCGGTGAGTAGCATCTTGTTTTGCATTATGTTTTTTCATACTAAGCAACTTGCAATCCTAGCTCTGCTTGATTTTTTTTTTTTAAATTTGGTTAGCGTATTTTCATGTGTTAAGAGATCATGCCATATTTGGTTAGCAAATTTTGGTTTGATCAGCGCTAACCGAACCAACGTTTTGAGGAAAGAAAACTGTATGGTTTAACACTTCAACTGGTCACTATTATAGTTAGTCCTGCAACTCACTTTCCATGAAGATGTATAAATGTTTGGGTGCTTTGTTTACCTTGATCATATACATGAGGTGTGACATATTCTGTTTTGGCAGTTTAACTTGAGTTAATGTGAATCTGTTTGGGTGTTTAATAGTTGAAGTTGTATGTACACATATATATATATATATATACTTTGGTCAGTTGAGTTTGTTTATATAGTCCCTCCATTTGGTAATAAGTGTTGTTTTAACTATCTATTTTTGTTGAGAAATATTTTTTATTTTAGAGTTTTAGTAAAAATTTATTGGAAATTGCACTATTATTAACCCATTCTATGTAAATACGTATATAGTTATTACTTTTAAATTCTAAAATAAATTATAGCATTTTAACTTAATCATTATATTCTTTAATAATTGTATCAATAATTACTCTCTATTATTGTATGGAGGGAGTATAAGTTGATTTTGATGTAATTTGATTTGTCTTTTTAAACCCTTGTAAACAAATAAGATTATTGTTGTAAATGTCAAGACTTTTCACGGTAACCTATCTGTTTTATTTGTAGACATGAAATTGTGTTCTTGGTCACTTATAATTTTAAGTACAACCTTTGTCACAAAGACTTCCTTCCACTTCAATGATTCAACTTAAAATCTGATTAATCTAGCTTAATTATAACGGAAGTGAGAGACACTAATTTGATGAATAATCAACGTGGCTAAACACATTGGAATCCAATTCGAGCATAACCAAATCAACATGACTACATGAACTCTAAATTTACCACATTTAATGTCTATATGCAACATTCATTCTTCTATTTATATTCCCATAAACTCTTTACCTTCAAATCAAAGCTCTCGAGACACATAGTACAAGGTAAAATGACGTGTTTTTTATTGTCAAGTCATGAGTTCGCCGCCAACACTATACATCTCACAATTTACTTCCTCCACTGGACCCAAAGCAGAGTAGGTAGGTCCGCTCTTGTTCACAACATTATTCGAATAACAATCTTAGAAAAACCATGTATTCAACCCTTTAGCCAACTGAGTAAGAACTACTCGTTAACCTATTTTCACCTATTGTGAGTTGTTTCTATTTAGACCGGTTTTTTAGATGATACTTTATCTGTTGAGTAATACTTGTCATTTTAGCCTTTTGACACTAATTTTCTTTCTTAGTCATTATTGATTTAAAGGGTTATAATTAATGATTTTTCTAATCTATGTACCAAGTTCATAAGATTCTTATATTTTGGGGTGAATTTCAATTATTTAGAGAATTTTAATTTTTTAAATTTGTTCAAGTAGTTTTGTAAAGGTATTATTTTCTTTAAAAAATGACCTTAGTAATGCGAACAACCCCTGAAGTGTTGTCTGCAACGCAGGATCTTGACTCTTCAAGCTTGAATCGATTCTTCTTCTCCGTAGCCAAAGTGATGGCTTTCCTAGGACTAAAGAGATAGTCCTTAAATTCGTCAAAGAGATGACGTGAAGATCAAATGGATGACCTTGAATACCGAAGAGACGGTGTAGAACTTGCTCGAAGCGACGAGCTACAGGATAGGTTGATCCGTGGGATCGAAGGGTTGACGTTAGAGCTCAAGGGAAGGAGCGTACTCAACTTTACTGCTTAAACTCAACGTACCATACAAACTAGGGTTTGAAGTCTTAAATAGGCTAAAAGAAATAACATAAAAGAATAACAATAAAATGGTTCATTAAAACAACGAAGATTGAAATCCTTGACGCGGACCGAACTCGGGAAAGGCGGTGGTCGCCGTAATTAAACGGCGATCGCTGCCATTTGCCGTAAGCAACATTCTCGCGGAGCTAGAAACGGCGGGCGCCGCCCGGAGGCAGCGGTCGCCGTGAATCCCGAAGACGAAACCCGAAGCCGCCATCAAACGGCAGGCGCCGTGAAGACGCCGACGGGCGCCGCCGGAGGCAGCGGTCGTCGTGAAGATGCCGGCGGTCGCCGCCCCTTTGCTTCCGCCTTCGTCTTTTGGTCAGGTTGGGTAGGACGGAACTTTGCCTAAGCCTTCATAGGTCACAAGGAGAACCCATTTAGGACTAGGTGAAGTCGCGTCACTTGCGTATGCCCGCGAAACTAAAGATTGTGTGGCTCGTTCCATTGCTCTGGCGCGGGCTCTTGTCATCGGACCATCCGAGCGCAGCTTCATTGCGTCATCTTCGTCCTGCGCCGTCATTAAGGGGGTCATGGAGCTATCACTTAGGACATAAGTTAAAAAAACCAAAAAATAAAAAGGATAAAAGTGTGACTAAATCTATAATGTATGGACAAGAATCAACCTTCTTTTTGTTTGATGAGGTAAAAAATTGAAATACAAGAATCAACCTTGATAAAGGATATTTTATATATCATATATCCCATTATCCATCATATTTCTTTTATAGCTATAAATATAGTAACGCAATGTTATATAGTATTATTCGTTTATAAAACTTATTTTATCATATGATTTTTATTTTTTGCCTTTTTATATTGTTACTCTTTTAAATTATAAGCTTAAAAGCATAAAGAAATACAATATATTAACACGATTTCTATTTCACGCACCGATAAAATTGCTATTTCATGCATCAGTTCGTCTGTGACGGACCAAATGCACTCATACGTGACAGACCAAATGCACTCATACATGACGGACCAAATGCACTCATATGTGACGGACCAAATGCACTCATACGTGACGCACGGATCAATCTGGTCCGTCACGGATGGATGCACATGGTCCGTGACAGACGAACCCTAAACCAGAAAATTGAATGTTACTTGTCCCCACCTAACTACATTAACTACCCCGTTAAATCTCATCAATATTACGTCCAAAATTAAACCCTAAACCTCTCCATTACTCTTTCCTTTCCCTCCCACAACACATCTTCCATTCTCATCATCTCCAAGAGTTCATTTTCATGGCAAATGAAGATGATTTTTCCAACTTCAATGGTTGATAAGATGTTTCAAGGAGTTACAATTACAATGAGGTATGTTTTTTTAAGCTTTTACTTTACATGTTAGTAAAAGTTAAGATTTTTTTATAGTTCTTTCTTGTGAATGTATATGATTGAGTTGTTCTTATCCCAAAACAAACACTTTCTTAAGGTAATTTCAATAGTTGTGACTACATGTTCATAAAAACTTCATCTTTGATTAAGTTGTACTAAAAAGTTGTAGATTTTGTGTGCAAAACTGCATGTTTGAGTATTGAGCGTTGTTATGTTGAGTGCAAAACTGCAAGACTTCATGTTTGTTCGTGTCTGGTTTTTGAAAGAAAAACAGGTAAATCCATACGTGACGGATGGATTGAGTTGGTCTGTCACGTATGGATTCGCCTCATCCGTGACGGATGGAATGAGTTGGTCCGTCACGGACCAAGTCAATCCATACGTGACGGTTGGACTGTGTTTATTCGTCACGTATGGTTGTGTTTGACAGAAACTGAATACTTCGCTAACTTGTTTTTTTACTTCAATAGGAGAACAATATCGTGAACAACGGTATTAACAATATGTCCCTAAATGATGCATGGGACATGGCACCACCGTCCTTCTCACTTGGGTTGTTCGGCGAACCTATGCCGCCTCAACAACCTCATTTGTCGGGATTAGATTATTTTGCTCGTAGTGGAATTCCGTCCGTAAGGTGGCAAGCTCCACCTAAGTTTGGGTTTCCGGCATTTCACACATATCCGCATTTTTATTTTCCTATACCTGAAGAAGTGATTGCTTCTGAAGATTATTCAGATAAGTTCACCACGGGTGAAGTATTCGGCTCCAGAGATGATGCAATTAAAAGGGCTAGACAGATTGCCTTTGATAATCACTTCTGCCTCACTATTGGTCGGGATAGAAACTTTGGTGGAGGAAGCTTTCGGAAGTCATGGTTGCTGTGTTAAAAAGCGGTAATTTACATTCCTAAAGATGAAACTAGAGTAAGGCAAAGAACAATGAGCAAAAAATGTGATTGTCCCTTCAGATTGTTATGTCAAGAAAATCCGAGGGACTCATATACACTCAATGTAGTTGTTGGAACCCACAACCATGTCATTGGTGATGACTTGTACGGGCATGCAGTTGCTGGCAGGTTGACACCTGAGCAGAAGAAGTTGGTTAAGGTCATGACAGAAAATCATAGTAAACCATCAAAGATTGCAACAACACTTAACCAGGACCCGAACAACTGCATTAAAATGCATCAGATTTACAATGAAGTGTACAATGTCCGACATAGTGGGATGGAAGGAAGAACCGTGGTCCAAGAGTTCTTCCATAAGTGCAAGGAGAACAACTACTTTGTGGAGCATAGGTCGGATCGAACGACGAATAAGATCACCGACATTTTCTTTGCCAGTCCAGATTCCATGAAACTCCTAAAGACATTTTCGTACGTCATTTTGCTAGACTCCACATACAGCACTAACAGGTTAGTGTAACACATCTACTTGCTACATCTATTTTAACTTATGTTTATTTATTATGCATGACACATCTTATTGTGCATGTATGACTTGCCTTTCCTGGAAATAATAGGAGTCACGTCTACATGGAAGAACTATAATGTGGCGGGGGCGTTTCTACAGCAAGAGAAAGAAGACAACTACGTGTGGGCCGCACAACAACTTCTTAAAATGTGTTCAAAGTGTCAAATAACACTGACATGCCTAGTGACAGATCGTGAAAAGGCATTGATGAATGCATTAGATAAACTCTTTCCAAGTGCCAAGTATATCCTCTGTAGGCGCCATGTGAAGAAGAACATAGAGGACAATGCTAGAAAGGAGATGAAGGATAAAAGCTTGGGTACAAGGTTTGCAAATGCATACTATAATTTATTCAAGCAAACAACTGTATCCGAATACAAGATGGAGTTGCGTAGAATTCAGTCGGAATGGAGAGTTTGGCCACGTCTACTTCAGTATGTAAGAAACAGCTGGCTCATCTCGTATAGGGAAAGACTTGTGTCAGCTTGGACATATTCCATAAACGGTGTGACACTCCCTAAAATACAACCAAAGTAGCAATTGAAAACTTGAATGCACTTAATCTTCGTCCTCCTCATCATTGTCATGCTCGTAGGGTCTGAAGTCCTGGATGCAGTATCGCACAGCAGCGCGTATATTGTAGAATTGTTCTTCCTCCGCATCATATAAAGTCGCTGCATTTATATACAGCGACTTCGTCCGTGACGCACGGATTGTGTTGGTGCGTCACGGACGGAATGGGTTGGTACGTGACGGGGGGATTGGTTTGGTACGTGACGGACGAACCCGTGCGTGAAATAAAAAATTTACCCGTGCGTGAAATAACAAGGGCCTATATTAATTCTATAAAAAAATTGAAATCTTGTAAATCTATACTCTATAGTCCATCCTCATTTGGGTGTTACTAAATTTCACTTGAATACTATATAACGGGCCTTTTCTTTATTCAGGTCTATAGTATACTCTTGTCCTCATTTTAGAGGACACATTTACAAAAATTACGTACACATAAAGTAGACTCATGTTGAAATGAAGTCTTTATTTGTCATTCCTAATTTTAACCTTAAAACTGGTGTCAAATTCTTAGAACCCGCTTGTCATAAACACTCCAATGCAAATCTCCCGTGTAAAACTCCTCAATCATTCAAATTTCCATCATCTTCAATTAATCCAACAATTTATCCAATTTAACCTTTTTTCCCTTTCTTTTGAGGTGTTTGTTGCGTTCTATAGATCTTCATCGCCGTTAAATTTCCCTTTTGTAGTAAGGTTATCAGCTTTGCATTCCCAGTTGAGATTTAGATAAATTGGGGTTTGTTTGGTAAAGTATTTATAAAGAGTTTATAAATATTTTTTTGTTGATAAGTAGTTGAAAAATATGGTTTTGTAAAAAAAAAGTTTTTATAGATAAGTGTGTATTTTATTAGAAAAGTGTGAGTGGTGGAAAAAAAGTAAAATAATTTTATTATACATTTATCGAAATTAATTAAAGTAGGTTTTTGAAATAAAGTATTTTTAAATATATAAAAAATTGTGTCCAAACAAAGCCTTATTAAAAAAAGCCACAAATTATCTCTAATGTAAGTATTGTTGTTCAATTTTTATTTGTTTGTATTTTAGTCTGATTTCAAAATTCGCCTACTTTTGTTTATGGTTTCACGTTTACAGTTGTGGATAACTGGATATCATGAAAACTCGACAATATAAACTTTCATGATTACTTATTGCAATCAAGGGATTGCGGGGATGACCTCCCACCAAGATAATGTCTAGAACGATGATTTAAATGGTAAATTTTTGTTGTGTCGTTTGTATTAATGTAATTGTCAAATTAGATGATGGGTTGTGGGTCAATCCGAGAGCGTGTGGATATGCTTGCGCATATGGGCCTAATATATAAGTTCAGTAAAATTTCATTCTAAAATCAATTGAAAATAAGAGTAGTCTATTAAGCTTGTATAATATGCCTAATATATAAAGTTTAACATAATATGCCTAATATATAAAGTTTAGCATAAAAATAAGTATGATTCAGTGTCACCAACTTGAGCAGGAAGCAAGTTTTTTTAGATACAGAAGTAACACCTTCAAGAAAACAAGCCACAAGGCGTATGGTAATGCTTACATGAGTGTCTACACAAACTTTCAACAGCAGAAACTATCAACTTTAGGCCGAAAAGATATTCCACTCAGAAAAATGAACTACTCATTATAAGGAAGGCCTACACAATCAATGAGCTTGGGAGTCCTAGAAATTTCATCACTAAATCTCGTTGCCCAGAAGACGAACTTCTATTGCTGTGTTTGCTGGGGCGGTGGCCCTGGTGGTAAAGGAGGTTGAGGCATTGCATTTGGATTTCCAGGCTGCTAAAAACAGAGGAGAAAAAAGAAAGCAAAATTAAGCCAAGTGTCAAATATGATACAAACAGCAATTGTTTCACAGCTAAATCTAGAGATGTATTCAATGGAGTATTTCAAAATCTACCTCACCAATGAGCACTAAGGAGGGGAAAAGGCACTCTTGTCCCAAAATGATTAAGCATGAAAATATTATATAGGTGCAAGTATCAATCTTATTCGACAAAAGATGGATATTGAATCTCATGCAAGATGTGGCACCCTTGTCCCAAAATGAATAAGCATGGAAGTAATATATAGGTGAAACTATGGGACAAGCAAAAAGTATCAATATTATTTGACAAAAGATGAATATTGAATCTCATGCCCCTTTAAGAGGTGATGAATACCTGGTACGGGTTAAGACCTGGCATCATTGGCATTTGTCCTGCCTGAGGACGGTTGTATCCACCATGAGGTGGATACATGGCTCCTCCGCTATTGGACTGCATATTTGACATTCCATTCGGAAAGCCTCCACCGGAACTTGCGCCCATGTAGTGGCCCTGTGGAGGACCCATCTGATTTGGTCCACCCTGAAATTGAAAATAGTGTATATTCAGTCCATTATATTATGAGATGCTATTTACTGTATTGAAGGAGAAGGCTACTCTGTATTCTAAACTGTAGCTAGAACAGAAGAAAAGGGGGCAGATGATGGATGAGAACCCTGTGCAGATTCCCTTATCTGTATCAACTGATATTTTCAGGGGTCATCTGGGGCAACCTTAGAATATTAATGGGATAAACTGGCATCAGAAAAATCCAGCCCTAATTCAACACAATTTCAAGCCTTGTGGCCCTAATCAGTCACCTCCTATAGCCATGGATACATTCACCATAAAGCCTAGTGTTTACTTAACCTGCTTTTTCCTTCATAATCGTCCTTAAACAAGACAAAATCCATCTGATACTCCATTATCCTATCAACACTCACTGGAGGAGCTTAGAATTCTTTGGTTGGAGCATACCCAACCCACAGTGCTTTCCTTTAGGAAAGGTTTTCTGCATGTTCCTATAATGTTAGTGAAGTTTTTCTCTCTTCAGTCTAACTTCAGGTTTTGTATTTATCCACATAATCATTAAGGAACTACATCTTACTTCAAATAATTATTTCCCATGTAGACTATGAAATATTTTCATCAGTAGAAGTTCAAATTGACCTTACTTTGGAATCAGTGAGGTATACTGTAGATTTAAGAATATTGACATAATCGGATGTGCGGTTAGGGTTTGAAACTAATTAAGGTAAGATATGGAATATACAGAGAATACTTGAGATCAGAGTTTGTCCTAAACTACTATAATTAAACTTGAATAATAGAGAGGAGAAGTAATAAGATAACTTTGGAGGATCAGCACCTGCCTCCATTTCAAAATAAAGGAAGAGAAAAAGTTATGCTGATCCTCCAAAGTAATAAGATAACTTTGGAGGGGAAGTAATAAGATAATTTTAGAACAAAGGAATTTTAATTTTATAATAATATAGATGAAAATTAAGCAACAAAGAAAGTGATAACTTCCCTACACAAAATAATGCAACATGAATGAAAACGTTATGCACGTAATATACCATTGTCCCAGGCATTGGGGGAAGAGATTGCATCGACGGCTGTCCTCCCATGGATCCTGGCATACCATGGGGAGGCATTTGCTGTAGGGGGCGAGGCAAATGAGGATTTTGTAGAACATTCATGTGAGATGGTGGTTGTAACTGCTGCATATTGTGGGGTGGCATTGGGAAAGGAGGCATCTGCTGAGGAACAGACTGTTGTGGAATCTGCTGAGAGTTCTGTTGGTAGACTGGATTTTGACCAGCTGCAAGTAGAGATGGATGTGGACCTGGTGGCAACGGTGGAGCCCCCAGAGGCATAGAGCCCTGCTTCTGCTCAGAAGAAGTATCAAGAGATGAAAAATTCAATGGCATTGCAGCTCCTACTCCAGGAATGGTTCCTTCATTTCGAGCCAATCCAGGTGGAAAGGAACCTGGAGTTGTTGGGCCATCAGGCATCGGAAAATTCATGGCAATACGATTAGCAAAAGCAGAATTTTGTTCACCATAACCTGCAAGAAGAAGGAAGTCAGAACAAAATCACATCTGTTCATTATTTTTTGATAAGACAAGGTATTAGGCTTGATATCTTCCAACTAGAGCAACAGAAAATTGTGGGATGACCAATGTTGGCCAAAATCATTATGTATATGGCCTGCCTCTTTCAAATAATGATTGATATGACATTCATCAAACTATCGAAGTGTAACCCACCAAGACTGACATCAGCCATCAATTGTACAACTCATGGTATTGACCATTCATTTTCTATTGGCCGAACTGACATTTGCCCAGATGATTTGACAACCATTTATTTGTTGCCTCTAATTGCTTAGATTGATCTACCACAATATGCTCCATCATTTTCTAATATAAAAAACATCACTCTACTTCATTCTTCAACTTTTTCCCAATTAAATCTTATTTCAGTTTGCACCAAGCATCGTGCATGTTATGTTTATCAATTTCCTAGTTGCCATTATCTCTTCAGTTTTGCTTCATAAACTAAAAGATACCAACTGCTGAGCATTCATAATAAGCCTACGTAACCACATCAATGAGATGTAGCATGACAAGAGATTGCCAAATTTCAGTTTATATGACAAGGCCACTTTGTCATAGGAAATGGGCATTTAAAGCTAGAGGTGGTGGGTTTTCTGACACCCTTTCACTTCAAGGATCAATTTTCTTCAAACATCGGGGAGCATAGCTTCAAATGGAAATCCTTGGTAGACCTGAAGAATGACACACACAACACTACGAAGAAATGAAACCAGAATCTACCTTGGTTATATCCTCCATTAAATTTATCTCGGTTAATATCTCCAGGCCTATTTCTGCACCAAAACTTTGTTGTATGATCATTGCTACCACTGCATAAAAATGCCAAAGAAGTGAGATTACAATGTGAAGAACATTACACAAATCATCAACTACCCAAGACATTCATAATGCTTTACATATACAAGCGATAAAAACCCATTCCGGTTGTCCAATAAAGGCATGCATCACAACTTCACAACTCGCAATACCACCAAACTTGCTAAATCAACATAACAACATTATAATAGACTTGTAGAGGTCTTTTGACTGAATAGCAGAGTTGAGGAAATAGATCTTGAAAGAGATTCTAACCACAATTGTTAATCACAACATGATCAGTAATTAAAAAGTAAATATAGCATATTCAGACATATCAAGAGCAGTCATTCATATGAGAACCTCGTAAATATAACAGGAAATAATTGATTACTTCAGGCATAACTGTATTTGCATATGCAGAACGAACCAGCGCGGCAAAATGATAATGCAGCATAGCTTTTTAGTAGAACAATGATTTACAGAGATACATGTTGTACAAAAATTGTAATACAACTAATGATGTTTGGAACTGAAATTGATTCATGAACAGAGTTGTTGCAGAACACCACAATTCCTATAGAGAAATGGATTAAAGCAGAATGCAGAGTTCTCTGACATCCATATCATTCTTTAGCAGGAGGTCATATGAAGAGATTTATGACTTCATAAATCACTATGGCATAATCAAGATAAAAGAACCATTGACATTCCATCACAATCTACATTCAGGAGACCAACACATCTTACCTTGAAACAAGAAATTAGTGCAGGAAGTTTTAAACTAGATGCAATATACATACATATATAACAAGAGAAATTCTGTACTACCTGCAGAGAAGATACCCAACCGGATGCCATGAAAGATCCCAAACAGCAGTCTCATGGGCACTTGGCATTTCAATTTGGGGAGTTCCATGCCTGATGAATAAATTATTCTTCCAAAAGTCAATGAGATGAAAAAAATATTAGGGAATCAAGTAGCAATAATCAAAATTAACACTCTTCAACATGAAGGAAAAGAAAGAATCCAGGAGAACATAATATAGTGCTGTATAAATGCTCAAATTACTGCCACCGGAAAAAAATGTGCACCACTCATGAATTTTTTTCCAGAAGATTCTTTTCTTCTATGTTAAGCATGGATAACAAAAACTTTGCTGTGGAGAGTTGTTAAAGTTTGACCCTCACACAAGCAATAGAGAAGAGAGTTAGATGGAAAAGGAGTGAAGAAACAAAGGAGGGACTGGGTCAACAAGATATTAATTAACTAAAGCAAACAAACATCTGACACCAGAAACTGAAATTACCCGACTATCCAATGAAAAATGGATCCATCGAAGCTCCCGCTCACAAAATAATCTTCATGGAAGGGGTGCCATGCCAATGCTGCAAGAAATTAACAATAAACAAAAGTATGTCCCCTCAATATAAACTGAGGGATGAAGCTAAATGGCATAATTTCCCAACACTAAGGCAAAATATGTTTTCTTTCTTATAAAAGTATATTTCAATTTTCACAACCCAGTAATTATTTCAACTGAGCTACAGACGTCCAGAAGAATCCTTAATTTCAACAAACAAGCTCAGCAATCCCACTACAGAAATTGAAAGCAGCTCAAATGAGACCTGCCTAATTCATTAATTTAAGCCAGAGTACTTTAATCCCAAATACAGTATATACTCTGAAATTTTAACACACTATTTCATCACTCTATGGTTCATGAATGAGAACTGACTTAGCATGCAAGTGTATCCCTTTATGAAATGAGAGAAGGAGAGATTTACAACGCTAGAAGGAAAAGATAACAAAAGAATTCTACTACAATCTGGAGGAAAAAAATGAAAAGCTGAAAGACAACAGGATGATAAAGAAGCAGATATAGTTTCTATAATCGAACACATCAAACATATAAACGATATGGAGTGTACATACCAGTTACATCCTTACAATGGCCACGAAACGACTCCAGCTCCTTCATAGCCCTTATATCATAAAGCTGCAAGATGACACCATAGACATCATCCAGAAACTAAGGCATGAGACTTTATGATCAATAGAGAATTGGGAGCAGAATGTAACCCACAATTGATAGTGATCAGTGAAAAGAAGCAACCAACCTTGATTACTTGATCTTTGGAAGCAGTAAGAACCCAGTTTCCATTGTCATTCCACTTGGCGCTAAGGACGGTGTTCTTGTGTCCGTGACTATAGAGCAAACAAATTAAACAGTCAGTAAACAGAAAACTTGTATGAGGTATATTCAGAGTACATTACTCATTGCCTGTACTATCGAAGTCAAAAAGCATATGGCACCTACAAGGAACACAGTTCCTTCCCAGACTTGGCATCCCAAAGTTTTACAAGGTTATCCTTTCCACCTGACCAAAGGCTCAGATTAGAATTGTATATATAAAAAAGACAATACTGCAAGAAAGCTTACAAAGATCTGAACTACACACCTGATACGAGTAGCGATTTTGAAGGGTGCCAGTCGACACATTTCACATCCCAGCCATGGCCTGCCTGAGTTCAAGCCACATGTAAAATGCTCTTAAAAGACTTGAAGCACAGTACAAAAAACAGGGAAAAAAAAATTGAAGGACATTCTATATGGTGCCATTAGGCTTTGCCTATTTCATGTGATGAACAACTTCTTACGTGCAGAATATTACTTCTCTAGATGAAACACCAACGGCATAAGATTTGGTAATCAAATCTTCCATGAGAGGAAGGACCTCTTAAAAAATATCATAAATATTTACTTCACCCAACCAGACAAACAAGATTCTATGTGATCAAACTGCAAGATCAAGGAAGAAAGCTTGGACACAAATATTCCACTTTAAAGTCCCTAGCCTCGAACCATCACCCCATTCAAACCAAGCCCACGCACATCGTTTTCCTCTCTTATACGTGAAAAAGAAAGGCTAGTGTTGACATAAGTTGCACTCCAACCCCTATAAGCTTATCTCCAGTTGTCACATTAGTAAACCTCCACACAAATGATGTCATGTGACAAGTCAGGGCATTGCGATATGTAGCCAAGCCGTCAAAAGAATTACTAAACAGTAGAGTATGCACACAATGCCTCTCAGACAAAGTACATTCGTCCCCACCCCCACCCCCTCTTGATGTTCCTTTCCCCAAAGAGAAAAGGATGATTGCCGATGATAAAGCTTAACTAAAAACTCCTGACCACAAAGTGCACATTACCGGTTAACGAACTTTCTTCTTGGCACTTCGCAAAATCCCAGACCTTCACAGTAGTATCATCTGAGCAGGAGCAAAACTTTAGATCGGTCCTACAGAAGCTGTTTAATACCATAAATGAGTGACAAATGAACTTTTTGACATAGAAAAGCAAACTTTAAAATAAATAACATCATTTAGATGGAAAGAGTAGTCCTGAGTAGTCCTTATGTACCTCAAATCACGAATTGATTCCTTATGGGCAGATTTGTTGACTTTGACATTGTTCATATTGGTTTGCCAATACCTAACATCAAATAGTTGTGATTGTAGCCATATCAGAATATAATTGCATTTCACAAGAAAAACTCCTTTCCTCTAGGAAGAAGAATAACATGCAGGGCATACTTTATTGAACCTCCGTTGTCACCGGAGACCATCCAATTTCCATTATGACTCCATACCATAGAACTGATTGCATTATCATGAGCCTACCAATTAGCATAAACCAATATCAAAAAGGTCAGGCAAAGGCACAAGATCTTTCATGTTGAGGAAATTCATATGATGTGGTTTACCTGGATAATCATTTCAAAGTTAAACGATTGTCCATTCCAAAGCGTAAATTCACCACTTTGTGAACCTGTGATAAGTCGTCTTCCATTTGGGGTCCACTTTCATACAGAAATTGGTGAACAAAAGAAGAAGAAAAATGTGATATTAATTTATAGGAAAAAGGTGAGGCATAGAACACATAGGAGATGAATACAAAATAAAAAACCTACCAGCTAAAAGAAATGAATAACAGAATATGATATAGAGTAGGTTTCACCTAAGGAACATTAGGGGGGAAGGCATTTGTCTTGAAAAAAATCATTTAAAGTGCAAGAGTATAATACACAAGAGAAGAGACATGCAAGACTTAAACTTCAAACCATATATTAAAGTAGGTAAACTCACTAGAACACGATAAATTGGGCACCGGACTTTGTTTATAGATGTGTGAACAAACTTTGCTGCAAAGCTTGTTGATGGATTGTCCGAATAAGCAGCTGCTGGCAATAACTGCATCAACAAGCAACAACAAAGTGATTTCGCTACTTCAACTCCAAAATACTAAACAGACTTACATTATCATAAGTGTGTATCTACATCTATACATAGCACGTATAAAAACAAACATAAGAATGCATTTTGTATGTTAGTAGTGTGTGTATGTGTGCCTGAACTCATCAATCTGGATATGATTTTTAAAAAAACAAAGAAAGAAAAGATAGTGTATAAAGAAACTGACATCAACAACTGCAGCTGGGATAGGTTGCAATGATGTTCGGTCCCTTGAATCCCGTTGCCACATGCGTGCCTGTAAAGGCCAGACCAGTCAAATTAAGAGAAATAGTAATTTTATAACCAGTATCTACCTTCCAAGATGAGTGAATTCATGAGAACAAATTAAAGCATCACTTTATGCAATTCTGCACCTTCATTGGCTTCAGCTCACTTAACCAAAAAACACCTAGAAGAGGCAGGGCCGCGAGGCTGCCCAGAAGCACAATAAACTTTTATGCTTATGTATGCTAACATGTACTTACTTGACACCGCTCCACCAGAAGTGGCGGTTACCCATTTTAGGCACCAGAAGGTTTTCAACTTCCAAAAACCAACTAAACATGAACAAGTTAAAAATCCATGTTGGAACCTTGATACATAATTACTAGCTCATCCAAGTCAGTCACAACACTCCGCTATATACAACTCACCTTACCCCACTTCCACCAGTATCTCAAATAATTCTAGACGAGCTGCTTCTCTATCTCAGACTATGTCACTGAAAGATAACTATTGCTTATCTCCTGCTTCCAAGCTCAGTTTTAGTTTCCAACTGATAAAATTATTCTTAGAGACACAATTTCTATTTATTGTTATTGGGGAAAACATTAGACATGATTAATATGATGATAATTTACTACCTAGAAACAGGAAGATGCTGTAATAGCAACAAATGTAAGTGAGATTATACCTGAATGAATCGAACAATAGTGCTTGTATAATCAACAGCTCTTCTCTGTGTAAGCTTTCTCATTCTTTTGGCAGCATAACTATCAGCATGAGCTTAACAAGAGAGAAAATCAATATTAAAATCATGGCAGATCTACCAATAAAAAGATAATTCCGAAAATAGCCAACATCTCCTCAGCTCAACAGATGCTCATACCAATCAAATTCATCTTCCTTTACATAGCAGTGTCCAGATGATGAATAGAATCAACTTGCAAATTACAATACGTGAAACTCAGAATTACAGAGCATGGCATTCGAATTTCTGTAACATCATTATTAGTGTCTAGTTATAAATTTGCAAATTGAGTAAAATGTTTGAATGAACATTTACTTTCAACTTGAAATAAGTTTTAAGCATACATTTTAAAGGCCAGTCAGTAGAGTAAAAAACCTGACTTTATCAGTTTCCTCAAGATGCAAGTGTACTAAATTAATAAATGACTACAATACAAGTCGCAAAATTTACAAGTACGAATTCAACATAGAATTCAACAGTTTTTAGCTTGATTGTCCGATAGTACACCTAGTCCATAGAAAAAAGTAATTAAAACTCAAAAGTATTGACACCAGACAAGATAAGCATTTTCATCTAATAAACATGGGAAATGGTTAGTTAACACCAAAGTATTCTTTTATCGTGTGAAGTGATATCAAACCTTCACCGTTCAAGAGTTGAGCCGTTACTATACTCATATGGCCATGTCATTTCTGATCAGCTTTTATTATGCTCCAAGACAACTACCCAATTTTGCAATACCTCTAAAGCAATGTAGAAAAAAAGCAGGAGGCACAAAAGTGACAAGAGGTCTTATCGCCTACTGCCTAGTCACAAGACGTGAGGAGAAGGCACTAGCCTCATTTAACATATAGCTCAAAATTTCTTTATTTCTCAAATATATTCATATATAATAAATCATACAATTTAACAAGGAATTAGAAAGAAAAACAAAGTCAAAGGTGTTGATTAGATGGTTTAAGGTTGTCTAGATTTAGCTTGCGGTATATATACACAAATACTCCTAACTTTTTATAGAAGATTAATGTTGGCTGAATTCTATGGGGCGGGCCTTGTCAGCCCATTGTCTAGGAGACTAGGAATATGGCACACCGCACACAACTTCACGTCATCTTTACATTCAATGCTCCAGCTTACACTACTGAACATTATACAACAAATATATATCTGTGATATAGGTGTCGGGACAATTTAGTAAAAGTGTGCTCGTAATATTGCTGGATACTTGAATTGGATATGTGGCACATATTTGATTTATCAACCCAATATGGGTGGTTTGGTTTAGAATTATTGAGCTAGATCATCTTTTAACAAGTACACTCTTAACAACTAATAATGGTATTCAGTATTCACAAAACATTCATCCATCTACATCAGCCCAACAAATGTTCATACTTCCGGATCATTATTTATTCAATGGCATCAACCCTACTTTCTTTAAACAATGTGTTTATGTCCAAGTCATAATTTGCTACTACAAAGTATTACATGCTCCTTGTTCTCCAATCTTTCTAAGGATCACTGTAATTTAGAGAGCGTTCAATTAACTGTAAAAAGGCCCCACAAAGAATTACATAACCAACAAATACAGTTCTCTAGTCCTAGGACAAACATATATGAACAAGGTTTAAAGAAGGACCTTCTTTGCAGCACATAATAACAATGTTCATTCCAAAAGCATCATTCTTCTATCATGCACGAACTACGATTAAATTCGATCACCCGCAACCCCTCCCCCGAAAGAACACATCCATAGCGAGAAACCGGAAGGGGAAAGGGGAGAGACGAAGCAATTGAAACGAAAGGGCAACTCTTTACCTTCATAGGGAGGAGGATGGTGAGGAAAATTTGCAGTGGAAGGAGCGGAAGGCTGGCGATTCATCTGCATCTGAGGAGGTGGCCCCCTCTGAAACTCCATCCCAGGAGGCGGCTGCTGCTGTTGAAGCTGCGCATAAGGTGGCGGTGGTCCGGGCGGCAGCGGTGGCTGAAGATGCGGCGGCGGTTGCTGACCTTGCGGCGGTTGCCGTTGCTGGTGTTGAGCATCGCCACCGTACATCATCGTTAACCCTAATATCGGAGAATGGAGAAGCGCCGAGATCGGAAGAGATGAGAGCGAGCGGGCAATTCAAAATCTAGAGAGGGAGAAAGAGGGGTTAGGGTTTTATCATCTCCCAAGTGCCCCCGCGAGTGGCCGGACTCTCAGGAAGCTGGATGTAAAAATTAGGGGGGAGATTTCGCTCGCAATTAATTCGGAAAACTTTTTTTTTTAATAAGATAAAAAATAGATTAAAAATACAGACAATTAGAAATCGGAGTCCGTGCTTCGCACGGGCCATTTGCGTGTATGTAATATCACGATATAATAAAGAATTTGTAATATGTTTTTTTTGGTTTTGTTTGTAATGTGATATATATATATATATTCTTTGTTACGTATACAAATATGGAAAAATATCATGTGCGAAAGTTTATTAACGTACAAAATACGAAAGAATTATAACCGTTCGATTTGCTTCAGTTTTTTGCATTGTTACACGCGCTTTCAAATTATTATTTTTCGCTCCATCTGTTCGCTTCAGCCTTCTTTTTTCGCTTCAGCTTTTCTAATTTAATTTTTTTGCATTGTTACACGAACTTGCACTTTTTTTTATTCATTTGCACTTCCTTCTTAACCACTTGCACTTCTGTTTAACAGCTTGCACTTTCGTTCTATTCGCTTGCACTTATTCATTATTCTGATGCACTTTCTGTTCACTTACTTGTATTTTAAATATTTTTTAATATCATATTTGCTTGCACTTTCTGTTCACTTGCTTGCACTTTACTCTGTATTTTCATGTACTTTTTTCCTATTGGCTTGTACTTTCGTCATTTCACTTGCACTTATTCATTATTCTGATGCACTTTCTGTTCACTTACTTGCACTTTACTTCGTATTCTCATACACTTTCTTCCTATTGGCTTGCACTTTCTGTTATTTAATCTCTTGAACCTAAAGTGTAAGCATATAAGAAAAAAATGCAATCAGAAAACATAAAGTGTAAGCATATAAGAAAAAAGTGCAAGTAAATAAACACAAAGTGCAAACAAATACAATGTGCATTCGAATATACACAATGTGCAAGCAGAATAAACAAATGTTCAATGAAAACATAAAGTGCAAGCATATAAGAAAAAAGTGCAAGCAAAAAAATACAAAGTGCAAGCGAATAAACACAAGATGCATTCGAATATACACAATGTGCAAACTAATAAATAAAAGTGCAATCAGAAAACATAAAGTGCAAAAAAATAAACACAAAGTGCAAATAAACATAAGGTGCATTCGAATATACACAATGTGCAAGCAGAATAAACAAATGTGTAATGAAAACATAAAGTGCAAGCATATAAGAAAAAAGTGCAAGTAAAACAAAACAAAGTGTAAGAAAATAAATACAAAGTGCAAGCAAACATAATAAAGCGGGTGTAATGACACACTCCATAGCGCTGGCCACGGTGGACGGCTGAAGATCTTTCGTATTTTGTATTTTAACAGTCTTTCGCACCCGAACCGCGTCCTACAAATATTATATGTAATTATGTTAGGTTTTTTTGTGTGTGATAATCTGCTTTGGAATAAAATTACATTTTGTAGTAAATTAAAATTTCGTTTTTGTAGGGATATGTTTTTGCGTAAATTCCCCCCCCCCCCCCCCCTGTAATGTGTAGTTAATAATAAGCATGCATTTTTTGTGCACTAAATGTGTTAATTAAATATCGTAAGTATTTCATGTTTTGTATGAAACCAATTTGAGAGTATTAAACATGTTTAATATGAAGTAGTGAAATACTGGTTAAAAAATAAAGCAACTGTAATTTTTGTAAAGTTTAATCTTTATGCTAAAATACAACATATCGTGTAAAACTATTACAAAGAAGGTCTCTTGCATTTCTTTTAAACTTATATTTAAGTAGTCAGTTGTGTTTTTTTGAAGTTATATTTTAGCTATTGATGTATATATGTAATAGGGAAATGGTCATTTTCATAAACTGATATTTTTCTTTGATGTCATCTTTATTTTTTTTGAATCTTTGTCATAAAATAGATAATTGTCTCTGTTTTATATTTTAGCACTGTAATAATAAAGACAATGTCTTTTTTTTCCGTCATTCAATGAACCCAGTTGTCACAAAAATCTTGTCATCCACGTGTGAATACACACGAATTAACAAATGAGTTTAACAAATGAGTTACCGTTAATTATTAATTGGAAATTAAGTTTCTATGGTTTTAATTGTCTATTGGGTCTTGCATATTGTATGACATGTTATATTTGAAAATGGTCAATTTTGATACAAAACTGTGCACAATTCTGTCTGGTATAAAATAAGAACTTTATCTGGACCTTTATTTCGAACTTTCTTTGGGCTCGGCCCTTTCACTTACAGCAAGCTCCTGGATTCTCGGTTTAGTATATTCATCATAAACTTCAATTAATTAATCAAGTTATTTTACAAAATTCAAGCAGGTCATCTGGAGATTACTTTCACCAAGTATTTGCTTAATTATAAGCCTGATGAGCTCACCAAGATATTGCCTTCAGAAATTCAATGTTGCAACCTGCAAGAGTGAGCTCATGGCATGTACTCAATTACAAGAGCTCGATTCATAAAGGTTCGATTCATAATCATTAATATCATATATAATTGTCTCGACTCGATTAGCTAGCTATTTTATGAGGCAACAGTTGATAATCAATGTCGATATCTTGGTGAGAAGTGACATATATATCCCAACTCTCGCATAATTTTACTACAGAACCATATAGGAATTTACAAAAACTATTCTCTATATCAACCAATGTGATATAACTTTAGCAAAATTGTTTTTATTAGCCTATGAGAAGCCAATACAATGGTATCTGGCTTCATAGAATTTGATAAATAAGGAGTAAAATTCATAATACAACATGACATTTGGGTTTCATTGTCCGCATATGCCAACTCATGTTTTAGCAATATCGATACCATGATTTTTACCTCTTTTAGCAGCAGTTTTGTTGTCCTGTAGAGATAATTAAATTGCCATTCAACTGGATAATTAAACAGGGATCACAAGTGAATTACAAAAGGGGAAAACAGATTAAGCCACTATAATCACTAACCCACATGGAAAAAAAAGCACTAAGAATATTTTAGGTACCCATAGCATGATCAACAGATGGGAAAGTATAGAAGATTTATGTAGAACCACATCACTACAGATTCCTACTACAGTTATCCCATAATCTTCTCCAACCTTCAAACCAATGTTTGGGAAATTTAATTGGTCTGAAAAGAAGTTTAACTTGGGAGGAGCATCATCACTTGACCATCATGACCTTCACAAACTCCTCGTAGTTGATCTGGCCATCGCAATCCACATCAGCCTCGCGGATCATCTCATCAACTTCCTCATCAGTTAGCTTCTCGCCCAAGTTGGTCATCACGTGGCGGAGCTCAGCAGCAGAGATGAAACTGTTATAGTCTTTGTCAAAGACCCGAAAAGTTTCCTTGAGCTCCTCCTCAGAGTCAGTGTCCTTCATCTTCCTAGACAGCAGAATCAAGAACTCCGGGAAATCGATGGTTCCGTTCCCATCAGCATCGACTTCGTTTATCATGTCCTGGAGCTCAGTCTCAGTTGGATTCTGGCCCAGTGATCTCATCATTGTTTCAAGCTCCTTAGTAGTAATACAACCTGTGGATGAAGAATCACACATCAAAACTTCAAGAACATATCAAAACATATACATATATATTCAGTCATTGATCAATTCAAAGTGAGGACAACTTGAAGAACAATAGCAAGTCAGTGAATAAGAAGCAGCACAAGTATAAGGTATTAGCCATTTGTTGGTCAAATCACAAAAAATACTTACCGGTGGCAGATATGTTCAACTACAAATCAGCGAGCAAATGAGTATTGTCACACCCTTGCTTGACAGATGAAGCTGCAATTCCATTGATTTTTTGATGAGTACAAGCATGTGCCAAGTGAAGCAATATCTTTTGATGAGAAGAACTTCCTTGAAACTCAAAAAGAAAACCAATATATAATACTCTTCCAATGCTTTAACTGAAATGATCTATGCAGTTCCATCAAAAAAGAGGAGCCTTGTACAGTGACACACAACATGAAAGATTCATAGACCAAGCAAAATACCACGACAACAATCTTGGGGGTAGTCCAGTATTGTAGAAGACAGTCTTGGCAAACATAAGTGGATGTGATAAGATCCTTAGAAGTAAAATAATATAGCTCCATCAACAACATGAAATAATGTTCCCTACATAGAGTACAACAACAGGAATGGAAAGCAGTCTACTTTTTTCCATCAACTGAGAAGGTTTTAAATAGTTTGAAACAACCTGTTATTGATTTGAATGGAATGATGAGCAACCATACTTTCACTGAAGTATGGCAAGTAATATCAGTTCCAACACAGTAGCAAAAAAAAAAAATACTAAAGAGAGATTTTAGTTCCCGAATACATTCTTTCAAAAATCAAATTCAAAATTATGTAAAATTTTAGGGTATTGCGAGTCAGAAGCTATGAGTTCTATATAAACAGAAGATTAAGTTTAAGAGAAACAGAATACAAGAAAATGAATTTGATCAAGTAATAAGCAAGATGGAAAAAAACTTAGCATAACGTAGAAGGAATTTACCAAAAGATTCATGTTCACACTCATTCTCTTGATAGATACACATGTTCGGATCGGGTCCACTGATTCAAATGGAAATCATGATAAAATTTTGAAGTGCTAAGTATCCAGCTTCAAACTTGAACTAATTTTTTTTTTTTAAACAGTCATTCTACATTAGTTTCTGTCAAACAATATACTATGTACATTTGGGAAAACAAAATGAAGATAGCAACATAATTAAATGGAAGATATGTACAATGGGAGAAATTTGGTGAGTTTTGACAATAATTGGCTCCAAATCTCAATTAGGTTTTCAGATTTCAAATTCTGCTCCCAGCTCCTTACTCATAATGAATCTCTTGAGGGCTAACAGTTTATTAATTTCCACAAAACAGACAAATCTCACTGTTATGAATGAATTCGGGGAAAATACATTTAATCAAACAAATGTAAAAAAAAAACAGAACATAACAGAAGAGCAAGTAGTAATCAAGTCAATCAGAGTGCAAACATTCCTATAAGTAAAAAATTGTAGATGATTCAATCAAGCTAGTAGACAATGAAGAACGCTTTTCATACAAAAATGACAAGATCTAATTTCAATTACAAGAAATTTATTTGGGGGAAATTGAGTGTTGCAAGAAAATTTTACCTCGACAGTCCAGATGTAGAAATCAAGAGGCTCAGGCAAGCGTTTTATGCTCATCTCCGAAAACCTACTTCGCCAAAACAAAATACCCTACAAATTCCATCACCGACATCAGTAAAATCGCATTGATCAAACAACCAAGAGAAAAATAATAATCAAAGTTCAGAAACCATAAAGAATCACATAGAAGAAAAAGAAACCCTGGAGAAATTATAAGTGCAAGTTAGCAACTGATCGAGCAAATACCCTGAAAAATTGGACGAAAACCTAGACTTGATTCATGTGACTGTAAATACACCTAGAAGAGAGCGTGTTAGGTGTTTACTGATTTTCAGTGTTGAGAATCGCTGACTTCTTGTCTGGAAATGGAAAGTATCCGAGCAAGATGGACGATTTATCCACAAGTTCCCGCCGACTTCTTCCACGATGCTGAGTCATTAATTTATGACCCCGAACTCCCCAGAAAACCATGGAATCTGGCACAAATATACGCAAAATGCCCGAAGCAGAAATGTATGCAAACTGGGTTAAAGAAGATAAATTGTTCTAAGGCAGTGGTTTCAGATCGTGGGGAAGAGAAATTGTTCTTGGAGTAGGCTTGTTATTTCAGATCGTGGGGAAGAAAAAATATTCTAAATCAGAAATCTCTAAAACAACATTCTGATTTACGGGAACGACGGTGGTATTTATAGTGGCTCCCCTGCAATTGCACAACAAACTTTCATAGCAAAGATGTCAATATGGTGCAAGTGTCACCAATGTGCTTTTGTGGCATGTAATGTCCTTGTTCAGTTCATCTTGATTCTGGTGCAGTTGGTTGGCAACTTCTATTTGCCTTCATTCCTCCTCACATTGTGGATGCATCTTATCATAAACACCAATATAAGGATCCATATATGTTTTCTGTTCTTATAATAGACAATATAAGGCATTTTGAAATTGCACAATAAATGTCAATTAAGTTAAATGTATTTCATTGTCACATACAAGTGTTTGATTTAGATAAGACTTTCTCCAAGCAAGTTCATTAAGTGGGCAATATCTAAATGTACAGCAACAACACAACAGCAAAAAACCAGCGAGACAGCAACACAACAACTCAGCATCAACAGAGAGCAGAAAGCAGCAGCATATTAGCACAGGGAGACACAAAATCAGCACAATAGCAAGCACAAAACAGCGACAAAAAATCATAGTAGCAGCAAGAACAAAACAACATCGCACATTTCAGCAATCATCATAAAACAGACAATTGAGCGAAGTACAATAGTTAAGAAAATCAAGCAGGAGATCCTTAGGACAAAAGCAAGAAAAGGAGAAAATGAAGGATTCCCGTACCGGTTATTTCTTGCTTCAAGTAGAGGGCAAGAGTCATTGTCGATTCTGCTCAAGAATAACCTGTAAGTGTACCGATAACCCATTCAATTCAACACTATGGCTATAAATTTTAGAAACAACTAAACCAACAAAACAACGACTAACCGGTATGGGAATCCCAATCACCGTCGCGCGGAGAACCCTCATAGTCCCTAGCCTTCCAAAATTGCTGGAAAGAAGACAAAACAACCTCCTTCCTCGACATTCCTATCAAGATAACCCTAAAAAAACACGACAGTCCTATCAAGATAAGTGACCCAACTCATGCTGCAGAAGTGTTGTGTAAACAAACTAAATTAGCATATTCTTACACACTGGGAATTTGCATCACTCCCTTCACTTGATCCATCATTTGCACTCTCACCACTGCAGGTCATGAGTATTTGCACGAACTTTAGTATGAAATACAAGAGAGCATCTACAGTTCAATCACATGCCTAGTTTACAACGCAATATAGTGAGTTCACCTATTCTATGAATTAGTCTGTAGAAGAGGATTATACCAGCTACCAGAGTGCTCCTGCTCTCAAGTTCCGCTTCCAACTTCTTAACAACAATATGAGCCATCTTTCCCTTTTGTGTGAGCAAGCTAAAACAGATTCCAAGCATTTGATCTGCTCCATAGCTTTAGGAAGTAATCAAAAGGCTAATAGCTATTAAGTTGGATAACAACATATTATATACCTTTTCATTCGCATTTCTCAACTCCTGTTTGTAAACAACGTTCACATCTACTGAAGGATCAAACTTTTCAGGAAAATCTTAACTCTAGAAACTCCGTAAGTCCTGTATCGAAAAAACAAATATTCATCAAGAAGATGACGACACTCCAAAAATAAGCATATAAAATAAGAACAGACGCTAACCTTCTAGGCAGATCCAAGCGTCGACTGACCTTAATCTGCAACCAAATCAAGCAAAATACTCATTTTGAAGCTTGAATTAATCAGAACCATTTGAAGGAAACATAGAGAGGAAGATAGAACAAACCTCATCATAAACAGGGGCGGCAGTGAATGCAGCGAGTCGCTCTTCAGTGACCTAATTTGAAAAGATGAAAATGGTTTTGTTAGCAATGTTTTACAAACATCTGATTTTATTCGATAGAAGGAATGATTATCGCTTCCCTTAAGAATCTTACATGTTGGTCAAGATCGCTACCATTCGCTCTGCTCCTGAGATGAAGGAGTACGAACGGGAGGAACTCTTCACACCCGCCATCGACAGCATCCCACCGAGACATCCTCTGGAGGGTCCCCGACACCGCACCTCAAACGACGAAGAGGAAGACTCCAGGAGGCACGACCAGAAGAGTGAGCACACCACCGGTTACTTGTTCTTTGGTGATCCATCAGATTTTTCAGAGAAATTGGGTAAGCCTTTGCAGAGGAGAGGGCAAAGAGGGGGAGAAATCAGGCGAAACCAGATTGGGTGGCGGCAGAAGAGGTATCTTTGGAGCGTTATGGAAAGTAGGTTTTTTTTTACGGATTCTTAAATTCACAAGTTTAAGTTTTGGGCCAATATTTTGGGCCAGCTGCAAATCTAAGTGGAGTGGTACATTGTACATGGTAAAATGTTGAGTTCTCCTATTTTTGTCTTGCTTTTGTATTTAAGAGTTAGCTTTTAATGCCCCCTGAAGCTAACTTTTAAATATATATTGATTGATTTTTTGGTCTATAACATTCTTATTATAAAAAATCTAAACTATCTCCAAATTCAGAAAACTTTTCTTCATCTTGTAATAATCCTATTCTACAAATTCACAATCTCCTATTATTGCGCAATATATTCACTAGTCACTACTGTTTATTTTTTAGAAGATTAATATATTTCCTCAACTTTCTCTTTAAGATTATCATGAATTTTTTAACGTCCAATATATCTTACTAAAAATAATATAAGCAATAGAGATATAATTAAATGTGAATGAATTTTTTCATGCAAATATTTTACTATATATATTTATATGTATTATGATGCACAATTATAATATGTTGTGAGTTATATTCAAGGTGTAGCACATTCCGCACAATTATAAGTATATTTTATCCGAATAATACGTATATCAGCGTGTATTACTATGTAAAAAGCCAGTGAATCGTAACTAAAATGAAAAAAAATTATAGTTATATGTATCGTAACTTTATCGAAATAAACATCGTAATGTGTTCACATGGAACATACGATCGCATTTGGATAATCCTCAAACAATAAATATATTGATAAAAGATAAGAAAATTGATAAAAGATAGGTAATACTTTTTTAGAAAACGGGTAATTATTTAAAAAATGACATAAAATAGATATCTTCATGTAAAATTTATCCCAACTATATTCAATAAATTTAGGCCGTTGCTATTTAACGCACCGGTAAAATTTCTATTTAACGCACTGGTTCATCCGTGACGGACGAAACATGTTCATCCGTCACGGATGAACATGCTGATCCGCGACACGATTTTGAAATCGCCATAACTTTTGATTCCATAGTCCAAACGCGCTGAAATTTGGAGGAGTTATAGTTGACATCTTGATCTTTAATATGACGTTGGAATCACTCAATTCGGAGTTACGTATAAAAAAGTTATATTTCTCCAAAGACGGGACACAAAATAGAGATCTCTTAAGCGACAAGGCGAGTACAATAACATTTAAGTCGGATTGCAATAGCATTGCAATCATGGATTGCAATAGCATTGCAATCATGGATTACAATAGCATTGCAATCATGGATTGCAATAGCATTGCAATCATGGATCACAATAGCATTACAATGTGCGAGTACAATAACATTTAAGTCGGATTGCAATAGCATTGCAATCATGGATTGCAATAGCATTGCAATCATGGATTGCAATAGCATTGCAATCATGGATCACAATAGCATTACAATGTGCGAGTACAATAACATTTAAGTCGGCTTGCGACCTCGTCTCTTTCTTGTAGAAGAAGGTTCGAACGCCATCCGCTGAGAAACGAATGGATCATATAGACAAGCAACACAGGATATTTGGTCTAGAAGGTTCTTGAAATGAATGGATCATATAAACGAAGGTTCGAACGACCTCGTCTCTTTCTTGTGGAAGAAGGTTCGACCTCGTCTCTTTCTTGTGGAAGAAGGTTCTTAAAAGACTTCTTGACTTTTCCACATGGTAGTCTAGACACGATATTTGGTCAATATCATTCAAAGATCGGTAACCAAGTAAAGGACATCAAGGGGACCTTCAACGAGAGTGTACAAAGCACGATGACTCTTGGGACATGAGCTGATGTTTTCAAGCGGTTGAAGTACAAAGTATCTAAGGTTGTATTTGTCTGCTTGACGGAGGAATACAAAAAGGAAAAAATCCATTTTATGACAAGATATGCACATGCCAGATGAGGGTGGGAGATGAATTGTCGTGTGTGCATGACATCGCTAGAAATGTGACGAGTTCAATCCCTATTAAGCATTCAGCGTTGCATCCGTTTTGGAGACGATTGAGTTTGTCAGAAGTGCAAGACGAAGGTGAGGTGAAGCGCAAGTTGCGAGATATTTGATGGATCAATTTTATACGGATCATTTCCTCAATCTGTCAGTAGATGATCAAGAAAAATGTGTCTCGCGACTTTACGACATAACTCGCCCCGAGGGGACTAGTCTGTAAAAGCCGGCTATTGTGAGGCATAAACGATGACTAATGGGAGTTCTAAACAAAGATACCACTAAAAATACATCTTTCTTCATCGGAGTACACAGACAAAAATACGAAAGGGACACCTCTCAAGAAGCAACGAGGTAGCACACCAATGCCCACTAGCACACCTTCACGAAACCCTAAAGCTCATACCACTCATTTGAGGCCATCTCAGGTTAGAGCTCCCAAGAATTCAGTGGGTCAAATGTTTTCACCACCTTATATGCCTCCACAATCCTTCATTAAAGACTTTGAGCCGTATAATCTTAAGACGATCTGCATCTGTCATGTTGAGAAGGAGAGACATTTCATTTCGGTATTGTACTAATTATTTAATTATTTTATAATAATTATTTGAACCCATGAGTAGATGGTCCTATCAGAGGCGTCACCATTTCCTCCAGTATTTGTCATGTGGGAACATGCACATGATGCCTCTGCTGCGTGTCTATATGATCCATTTGTTTATCAGCTGATGACATTAAGACCTTCTTGCACAAGAAATAGACGAGGTCGCAAGCCGACTTAAATGCTATTGTACTCACACATTGTAATTCTATTGTGATCCATGATTGCAATGATATTGTAAGCCGACTTAAATGCTATTGTACTCGCCCTGACGCTTAAGAGATCTCTGTTTTTTGTCCCGTCTTTGGAGAAATATAACTTTTTCTATGTAATCCCGAATTAAGTGATTCCAACGTCAGATTAAAGATCAAGATGTCAACTATAACTCCTCCAAATTTCAACGCGTTTGGACTAGAGAATCAAAAGTTATGGCGATTTCAAAATCGTGTCGCGGATCAACATGTTCATCCGTGACGGACGAAACATATTCATCCGTGACGGACAGAACATGTTCATCCGTCACGGATGAACATGTTCCGTCCGTCACGGATGAACCAGCGCGTTAAATAGAAATTTTGCCGGTGCGCTAAATAGAAATCGTGTAAATTTATCGAGCGAAACCATACAAATTCTGACCATTCTCCTATTTTATCATCACGAGTTCACCTACATTACATAATAGCTATATGTTTCTTTAGCTTTGATGCAAATTCCTCTAGTGCCATATGTTTTGTTTTCGTAGCTAATTGTAAGGATTACAAATAACCAGATTTTAACCATAAAAACTTTTCAATTAATAAACAATTTACATGGAGTGTCAATGCCAAAGAAAAACCTTAGCACATCTTCTCCATTTCAATACAATATTATACAACCATAAGCATTTAGAATACATGAGCTTCTTCCTCAAAAGATGGGTGGCATCATGCCTTGATGATTCTGGCTTACATCTCAACCGTCCCAACAATATCCCACAATGAAGCGATTGCTTGAACACTTCCATTATTCAATTTTTAGTTAATCCTGAATAATACAGGCGATTTCAATGATGAAACCCCGTTTTATTTTTTCCAGCTCTAACACTAAGTTTTCTAAAGCATGTAGAAATGAGATAGAATTTGGAATAAATAGGTGTGGCCTTTGCAAGGCAACACAAGAATTACACAATCTAAGCAGCAGCTTCTCTGCAGCTAAAGCTTTTGTATAAGGGATGGAATTAACAGGAAGAACTACCGGGTGAGAAGTCGGGTTGGCCTGTAGAGGTGAGACACCTATGCCACATCCGACTGCTGGAGTCGACAGTTCTTGGAGCAGCGATCACTTCTGTGATCGGAAGGTATACGTAATGTGCGTTGCAGATTCCCACTGTTATCCCGCTAAAGCCTGCAAAAGCTCCATGGACCTGCAATAAAACATCAAGGCCATGCTTTTCCATGAGATATTGCTTTAGCTTACCTAATAGCATATAAGGTTGTTATACCACATTCAGCCAAGTCAATTTTTTTTTTTTTTTTTAATATGGTCAAAATTAGACCGGAAACCACAGAAGGAACGGTTTCTCAGTCTATAGCATCCTTGCGGAACAGCCAAGTCAATCTGATCACTGTATTCAAGGTGAATTCCCAAAGAGAGCTATAGCATAAATCTGTAAAAGGACAGGATAAATCTCAAAGGAGGACACACTCTCCCAAAGAGCCCAGAAAACACTCTAATTCTCTGCATAATCTCCAATGTAGGGCTATTCCCCTATTTATACTAACCCTTATTGTTTGTCATTCCAGCACATGACCCTCTTCTAGAATAAACTGCCTAATTTCACTTTATATAATTTGTAACTATTTTGTATCCTGACAATCACTATCTCTAGTTAGTTGGTATAATGGTTACTAATTGTTTATCACTCGTGTTCTGGGCGAAATGAATTGGAAGAGTAAGGTCAAAATGTAGATAATGTTGTTGATCACATGTACAAGGGGTTGGACGCCATCATCATACCAGCTTGATGGATTTGTAGTCACATAGTTCGGATGTAATCACTCTATGATGAGAAGAAAAATAGAGAATTACAAGCCTAGTCAGTGAAGAAGACACGAGGATTTTATTCCATCATGAAGTACTATTTATTGGCTAGTTAGGTACCTCCATTTCAAACATAATAATTTCCCGCTAGATAACTCAAATGCGTTAAAAAAAAGGCTTATAATGTAATTAGCACGTAAAGAAGAAAATATAATCTTACAGCATTTTGACCAAGAACAGTGCAGAGGATAGCATCGGATGCATTTGGACGACCAGATCGGAGCATATAGGTGGGGTCGATATATTTAACATCAGAATGAATGCCTCTCTCCTTGAAATACCCTTTGATCTGTTTAAAGGTCAGACATTTTGTGAATGTAATGTATTTTCACCTTCATCGGTATTGGACAATGGAAGATTTCACATTTCGTTGAGAAATTTACAGATGGGGAACAGGATAACTAAAATAATGCATCTAAACTTTACCTGTTGTTGTATATGAACTCCAATATCACCAAGAATAGCATTCCCGGAAGCATCTGTCAAATTCGATTTTGCTAATAATTCCTGAAATGATAGGAAAACAAACAAGTATTAGTCCCTTGCTATCTGCAGGATCTCCTCCGAGGATGCAAGTGTTAGAACAACATGTAATATGACGCATGATGAAAACTTGTAATATTGAATTTGGTATGTGCTTTATTCATGCAACAACCCATTTGACAAGTAACCTAAGTAATCTAAAACCTAACACGAGATGTGAGACAAAATATTCTCACATGCACCCATACAATTCAAATCAAGATACTATGTAACTTAAGCAGAAAGTTCATATTATTGCTTTCATAACTCACTTGCCCTGCCCCTTCAGCAACACAGACCACAGCAGCACCTTTAGTCCGAATAAGATTCTCCAGATGCGGGAGGACACCATTAGGTCCGTCCAAAGTAAAAGGTACCTGAATGGCAAGTTCTTCGAATTCTCAAATGCAATTAACATCACAAAGTGTAATTGTCTCCGTGCTTGAAAAAGATGTGGGTTAGAGTGTCAGATAAGTGAGGATTACCTCAGGAATCAAGCAAACGTCAACTTGACCACTGGCAAGTGATGCATACATAGCTATAAATCCACTGCTTCTTCCCATCAATTTCACCAGGCCAATGCCATGATATGCACTATGAGCCTAGATTGGCATTAGAAAGTTTCTTAAGACCTAGATATGCCAAGTATAAAAGGATTACAGTATCCTAATAAAGCTATCAGAATATGTGCAAAACAGGGAAGTGAACAATCTTCCACACCTCAATATAGGCTGAATTAATAGCTCTTTGCGCTTCTTCAACAGCAGTATCAAATCCAAAGGTTTTATCCATCAAAAGAATATCATTGTCAATTGTTTTTGGAACACATACAACAGAGACCTTCATCTTCCTCTTGCGGCACTGCACAAAGTAACGATACATGAGCCAGAGCACAAAATACTTGCAGTTTATTACTATGAATGCACAGTAATTAGCTAGGACAGATTTGCAGCAAAAGGTAAAACCAAAATAATAGTAATAAGATTTTCCATACTAGTAACGAAATATTTTCCCATTCCAGAATATGTTTATGTAAAACAGAATCTGAGATGTATCTTTATATCACTGTAAGCCAAAAAAAGGGTCATTATGATAAGAGATATTTAGACAAATAGATGGAGGTTTATGCTATAAACAAAAAAAAGAAAATGAAGACTTATATTAAATTAATGCGCATATATTAATATGAAAAAATTCAAGGGTTGACATTCACTAAAAACTAAAAGTTGCATGATAGTTGTCTCCTAGTTTGTGAAATTGAAGTTCAACTACTTCATCGAAAAAGTTGCACTTTATAAGTTGGAAACATAAATTGTCCATCCGTTTAGTATGTTACTTCTGCAAGGGTTATTATTGTAAAAGAATAATGTGATACAACACTTCGTGTAAAATATGGAAGATAATGAAGTGGATAAGTCTATACTGCTGATGTTATTTGACAACGAGATTAATAATAGGCTTATGCAGGAGAATAAAAAAATATGTTATAAAATATCTATACTGAATGAAGAGCAAGGTAAACAAAACAATTGAAAATATAGTAAATGGAATATACGAATCGCAAGCAACTGAGATGAATAAGTTCTTAAACCAAAAATATATTGCATGATGGTGAAATTCATAAAACAGCTTATTAGTACTAAGATATAGATTCAAAAGTCCACAGAAGAGATAGAAGACTGTAAGGAAGCCGGTGGAGGTAACTAGACAAGATTGGGGATAACAGGGTTGGCTGAGAGAACTAAAGGGAACAAGCTTAAAATAATGGACAAGTTTGTTTAATACAACTATACAAGAAAACAGTGAAAATGAAGAAAATAGCCGTATAAGTGAACATGATACACAAATTCACAGAAATACATTCATTTTATTTTGCACCTGCGGAAAGGACTAGCAGTAAAATCAGAAAGTACTTAATTCAAACTAATCCACCCCTATAGCTTCCGTATAGCTAATAGCTGTGCCCTTTAAGAAAGCCAGGACCCTTGTCAAGATGTGGTCCAGGTCCTATAAGGAAGGATTGAAGGTTATATTCCTCTTGAATTACTAGAAGAAAGATTCATATATGATTTAGATATAGAAGTACAAACTTTTAGGTAACAGTAATTTCATTTTGTTTCTTCTCACATTTAATGATCAGAAGATTACATGGATGTTGGTATGAATAAAGGTATTCGTGGATAAATCCTAATTTCACATAAAATTACATTTACTGAAGGCCATCAAGATAAATATAACTACCTCATTATGTATTGCGTTTGCTCCTGCATGAGTGCCATTGCCACCTAGTACAAAGAGCATATTGATTCCTTTTGCCTAATAAACCAAAAGATACACAGTATTAGGGGAGATAAAAAAAAATTATTTATAGGCCACATGGGGAAATTAGCTTATATTACCTCTATGTTGTCCACAACTTCATCTATATTAGCACCTCCACGAGAAACTCCCAGCAAACTTCCACCTTCAAGATTAATGTCCCGAACTTGATCACGGGAAAGCTGACAAGTCAAATAACAACTGTAAGGGCAAAGGGAATTTTCAATCACAAGCTCAAACCCAATGGAGACACCTCTTACCTTTGTCATAGGTAAATCAGGATCAAAAAATCCACGAAGTCCATATTGAATCCCAAATATCTTTTGAACCCCGTATCTCTCAAGAGTGAAATAGATCTGAAAAGGTCAGAAATCATGAAAAGTTCTATATATGGTATTTTATATCACATAGGAAGAGGTGAAACTGTAAGAGATGCCTGGATGTTGTATAGCCAAAATTACAGAGACACCATATAGTTTGCAAAGGCTCTTGGAATGTCAAGTTGTCAACCGTGGCAATAAACATGATTATATATTTTATAATAACAGAGAGGCACAAACTAGCCAGCTAATCAGAGTATTAGATATTTCATTGTGCAGCCTCCATTCCAAAATTAAGGACACATTTTTTATATCAGCATGCTCGGAAAATATTTGCAATTTTCCAGAAGCAGCAATATGATTAATATTTCTTCTAAGTTACTCTTAGCTCATAGAAGACATACTGTATATGTTTTATAACAGAAGTAAATCCTTGATGTAATTTTGTAATTTATGCTTCTACTTACAAGGACAATTTGTTAATGAAGGGTAGTATAACATAGACAATATTATAAATGAGATATGAGAACATCAAGAACCAGCTCACCAGAAACTCCATACATTCATACTTTGATGTCTTTTGTACACTTGTTTGGCTCTAATATCATTCTATCAAATATGTATTTTGCAGTTGTTCTGATGCAGATACAGTAATTGCTAAAATAATGTATTGCACTAGCCAAAAATAATCTCCACTGTGATGAATGATTTGACCATAATAAGAACTTCAGTATGCATGCTAGATTTCGCCAACCAAGATTTAACAAAGTTGAGAGTTTGTACTGAGTATCTTTACATTTTCTGACGCCTATGTGATTGCACTTTCGTTTAATCCAAAGTTGACGCACTGACATGAGTGGACCAATATCACTGTTACGTCTAACCTAGTGGTGATAATGACAATTACAGGCAGAAAACAAAGTCTCACAGCACTAACCTGTCTTATAACATCATTTAGACCAGGACAAAGTCCACCACATGTCACAATGGCAGCTTTTACTTCCTTAGGATCAAAGTAAATCTGCTTACGTGGACCTGCACGATGTACCCTGAATGAACCAGAGATATTAATCAGTACAAGAATTGAGTATGGAACCATGAGTAGATGGTATAGCAAGCAATCTCCCAATCAAAGGTCCCATACTAGACCAAGACTAAGTGACAAGGTATGACCTAATGCAAAGGACTATGAACACATCAAGCACAAGTTCTGACTGTCAATAGAACCACTTGCTTTTGGGTGTTCTATTGCTCAGTAGATTAGAATTTAAAGCAGTTTACAGAATCAATAAGGTAAAAAATATGGAATGAGGTATATATGTTTACCAAAGTTCCACCCAAGTACAATTAGGATCAATGCACTCAGCTCCTGCAGAAGTGGGTGAAGAAAATTTGATAACCTGCAGCAATGTTCCATCATGTTTAAAGTATTATTAGGAACATGTACCTTAACAAGGTCTTACTAATTTAAAAGATATTTAGTTTGTCCCAAGAGCAATATAAACATACGAATTCTAGATACAGTAAACAAGTTTTTAATTTTGCACCACATGACACCAGGAAAGAACATTACTATTAAAAAGAAGACTCTTTTGGAGGGAAATGTTCATTGATTATAGATTTTTATGCTCATGTAGTCATTTTTACAGAGTATGAGGGACAAGGAAAGAAAAGCCTGAAGAATATTGGTGGATACAGCCTAGTGCTTAGAAATACAGAAGTTTACTCAGTTTCAAACGTTCAATCTTCCCCTTCCACCTTGCTTAAGATACCACTACTTGTATTTTTTATTTAGAATCCTCAATTCAGCTTATATCTCCCAAAAAGACGACAAAATTTCCACCATGTAAGCTCTATATATAAACTCATTCTGAACCTTAATTGCATTATGACTCCACAAATTCAGTTGGTGTGACCACTACAATAGCCTTGAACCACTATATTCAAACCAGAATTGCTGACAAATTTTGGTAAAGAGATCCATTAATTCATCCCAATGAATCTTTAAGTATATTAAAATGATTTCCGTTCATGCTTGATGAGAATGCTAAGTGCTGGCAGAAGGAATAAGTGAAGGTGCACAGTCTGGTAGATAGAACAAGAACCAGAGGAGAGGGGGTGCAAATCAAAGTACTCCATCAAAAAAGCATTGCAGAAACAATGCTCAAATGAATGTATTGTGGATGGGGAAAAAAGGTTGGCAATCGAAGAAGCGACTTGAGCTGTTTCACTCGCACTAAGATACATCCAAATGTCAGTTCAGCAACTGCTCATCCTTCTGAAGGTGACTCATGACACTTCTGTCATCGGCGTCTTGGGAAGAAAAAAAATCCACTACCATGTACACTATAGAAGACTTCAAATGCAATGATGAATGAAACAGCCTCCACAGAATTCCACAAGCACCACATTACAGAATCATTCATAATGGAAAAGACTACGCATATGTTAATATTCATATTGGAAACAAATAAACATATTTCATCCATCAGAAAGGAGGATAATGAAGCGAACCATGAGACATTACTCAAAGAAGTAGCTTTGTCCATCTGACTTCAGCATGCAGTTTGCTTAGTTACCTTAATTTTAAAGACCACTAGGAGTTACTGATACACATCATATGAAGCCTATTTACAAATAAAAGATAAGGGGGCAGGGAAACTCAGCATCTCATACCTTCAGAAGAGCCCTATCATCATTATTCACATAATCATTTTTCCGGTCTTTTGGAGCATCAGTACAATCATCTTCATTCTCATCCTTGAAGGAAACAGGATAAGTCGTGGTTGGACCTCTGTTAGCGTTATCACCACCAAGCAGCAAAGGTAATGGTCAGAAACAGGAAGCATCGGACTGCATTAAAGGGGCTGTTTGGTAATAAAATATAGACAGTAAATGGGAAGAAACTAATAAATAATAATTAAAAACATGCCTAAATAAAATGAAAGAATCCCTAAATCTTATTTTTTAAGCGTGCAAAAAGCTTTAGGAGTATGAAGGTATCACATTAGCAGTCCAAGGGATAGTCTTTAGACCATGTGATGTTTAAAGGAGGATTTATGTAAATTAAACCCATGAGAGAATCCAATCTGCAGCGTGCAGGATTGCCTACATTAGTTATACATTAGTCTCTTGTCTTTGCATGATGGTAAATTTATACAGCTGTGTGAAATGAGAAATGAGGAAAAAATGAAACATATGCACCCTCCCTATTACACATCTTACTCATAGCAAACCTCTCTTTCACCTTATGATAACAAGGATTCTTACAAGCAGAAACAGCAATAACATTCCTTCCCAAGATAAGCCTGTTGCAAGTTTGCCAAGCAATCTAAATTACAGCAATAAAGGCCATATAAGGCGTATTTTGGCTTGAGCAAACCGGTTAAACCAACCAACCATCCACCACAATCCCTCTTCTCGATATTCTCAACCAGTTCAACGCCTTCTCCAGGACTAATCCTATAGAATCCCGTTCTCTTTGATCCAATCCCCAAGACCTATCAAAATGAGTAATTCAAATAGTTTTTACTCATTTCCATACAATCCCTTTCTCACATCCATTGATCAGACGAATCCTAACTGCTTAATGCTTACACACAAACAAAATAATTTCAAAATGGTCAAAGGGAGAAAGTCCACTGTGCCGTGTTTCCATAACTAGGTCAAAACAAACGAACAGAAAGAACAAACAAGATGAACAAGCACCTGTTCATCAACGAAAAAGTAGTTGGCTTTGGTTTGACATCCAACACGTCACTAAGATGGGGCAAACTGAACCTCGACTCGAACTCCGCTTGGTACTTGATCTTCCAATCTGGATCATTGAAGTCGATATCCGAGCTTGAAGTTGAAGCAACTGCCCTAACAATGGAGACGCTTCGCTTTCTCCACAATCTCCCGGATCCATTCAATTTGAAAATCCCGCGTTTAGATTGACTCTGATCTGTGTTTGAATTGAAGCAATGACCGAATGTACGAGGAACGCAGAGTGAAGACAAAGTAGCCATGATCTCTGAACCAATTGGCAACGATTATCGAAGGTTCAGGTGATATCAGCGTCTGCAAAATCTGCAGAGTGTGAAGAAGAAGAAAATACGGCCTTTTAAACAACTGAAATTCCAACTTCCTGCCGTATGAAAAACTACAGGCTAATATCTTGTAATTCTGTGTGAGAAATATTTGGTAAAAACAATTAAAATACCTAATAAAGTCGGTTAATCTTTTTTTCCCTCGGAAAAATATCATTAATCATATCCTAAATTGTTAGAGAATCATAAAATTTCAATGTGATTATACCTTACATATCCTATGACCAATTTTTACAATTAATTGTTGACAAAAAAAAATAGGATCAGTATATATACACACCAAACAGTGTCTAAATGCACACTGTTTGGTGCGTTAAGACTTAACGCACACTTTGGTGCGTTAAGTGTTAACGTACAAGGGACAGAACAGTCCGAAAGTTGAAAAAATATTCAGAACTGGTGCGACAAATCTTAACGCACGATACTGTTCATGTACGTTAACACTTAACGCACAAATTGATGAATTCAAAGTCCCAACGGCTAGAAAAAATCAGACGATACTGTTCACGTGGTGTGACAAGCCTTAACGCACGATACTGTTCATGTGCGTTAACACTTAACGCACAAATTGATGAATTCAAAGTCCCAACGGCTAGAAAAAATCAGACCGTTGGTGCGACAAGGCTTAACACACCAAAGGGTCTGATTTTTCCGAAGCCATTTCAGCCTATATATACCCGAAGAAATTGATACCAAGAGCACACCAACTCACTCGATATGAAGTATTATAATCATGAAAGTGAGGAATGTAATTGGGTACAAGCACGAGAAGATGAAGAAGTAGACGAAGTGAACGAGTCTTCGGGTTCCGATGACGAAGGAGACAATTGTGATTCGAGTGGCGATTCTTGCACGGTTAGTGTTGATTTCATTTTAATTTGAGTAATGAATCATGTCCTAGTTTTGTATGAAGTAGTTATGATATTAGGTATGAAGTAGGGGCTTACGTAGTTGCACATAAAATTCGTGGATTGTATTATGAATTATTAATGTCTTTGCTAAATTGATGTATTTGTAGTTATAATTGTAGAAAGTATAATAATTATTAAATAACAATTAATTATAGGGGGAAGATTATGGAGATTATTTTCGTACTGTCCTAGAGTGGGGGAGTAAGAATGAAATGCTTGAATGGGCTAGAGCTAAAGCAAAAGAGCTGATGATAGTTTTGGTAAAACGTACTTCAAATGCGTACGTGGTTAATTTGACATGCGATAGATATGGTGAGCCGAGATCTTGGAGGCGTAAAGTTAATGTACAAAATCCAAAGTTGTCGGTTGAAAGGATTCGAAAACGTAGATCGAAGAAGTGTGGTTGTAAATTCGAGCTATACGGGTGTCGTTTCCACAAGAAGACAGGATCCCTTATTGAAAAATGGGTGTTGGATGTTATACATGGCACCCACAACCACAAGCTTTATGCTAGCTTTCATGGGAATGCATTCATGGGTCGAATGACCCAAGAGGAGGAGGTCATGGCTAGGAAATGGGGTGATGGTCGGAAGACTCCGAAAGAGATTGTTTCGAACTTGAGAAAACACTTTCCGGAAAATGTGACATCAATGAAACAGGTTGCAAACTTTTTGCAGAAGCTCCAATACGAGGATCGTGGGGAATTGACGATTACCCAGTGGTCTCTGACTTTTTTGAAAGAGAACGAGTATCTTTTTTATCCTCTTAGGAATAATAAGAAAGGGCAAGAGGTAGAGATCCTGTTTTTTGCTCACCCGGAGTCGCTACGCTTGTTGAAGAAGTTCCCGTACGTGGTGATCATTGACGCCACATACAAAACAAACAGGTATGTAAAACCATTTAATAACAGTTAATTTTGTTTGTGCTCTTGTTTAATTAGTTATATTGACAAGTATTAATGTCCACTGGTAATAGATATGATATGCCTTTGGTGGAGATTGTTGGTTTTACCAGCACTCACAAGACGTTCAACATTGCGTACGCATTCACAAAAGCAGAGACGTTTTCCCATTACCAGTGGATATTGACTGCCCTTCGAAACTTGTTTCAGCAGTTAGGAGTTATGCCCAATGCTATCATGACCGATTGTGAAAAGGCTCTCATGAAAGCTATTAAGGTAGTATTCAAAGACTCCCCGATTAGGCAGCTCTTGTGTTGGGTCCATATTAGAAACAACATCAAGGCACATGCGGATAAGGTTATAAAAGATAGTGCCAAGGTCGATACGTTTACAAACCAGTGTTGGGGACTATTTTGTATCTCTACTTGTACCTAGATGTTTCATTTGCAATATTGTGTATGCTAATTGGGTTTTGTTTTTTGTATTCCAATAGGTGACGCTCATTAACGAGTCTCCATTACCACCCATGACGGATGCGTGGCGAAGACATTGTGATCCGAACATCCTTTGGTGGGAAACATTGTATTGCTTCGAAATTTCAAGAGTTTAGGGAATGCCGCATTGCAGCCGGCAAGAATCCAGATTATGTGGCGTATTAGAGTTTAGTGTGAATTGTAATACAATATGAAATTTGATGTTATTTAGCTTGATTATTTGCTGATTATTATTGCTTTGGTGTGTTTGAGAGTAATCCAAACGTAAAATTACATACTTAAAATTGGAATACAATATAAGAAGACATTAAACTTATACAATCATAACATTGTAATATTACATAATCAAACAACATCATTTCGTTATATCATAACCCCGATAATATATCGTTCTCTTTAACTTCCAACATTTATCGGAAAGGGTGTCACACAGTTCTTGAAGCTTATTTCTTTCATTCACCAGATCTCTGATAACCTTGGCAGTATTCTCGTCATACGGTGGATCGAGCCACTTAAAGGTACGACACCCTCTTTCATCTTCATACCGCTCCGATGGGACGTAATCTTTGCATGCGAGGTACCTTCTTTTATAGTGATTGGGCCTGTCGCAAGTGTATAATACGACCGGAAAATTGCATTCGCACATTGTAACCGGAGGCAATGCACTGTTGGAGGATGAAGTCATCCCCTGATATATAATACGAATTAAGTATGTACAATACGGCTCCACCTCCGACACCGACGGCGGCTCCACCTCCGACACCAGCGACGACTCCTCCACCGAGACCGGCCGTCGTCTGCACCCCCTTAGCTCCGGAACCAGACGCCAAACAACCACCACCGGCGCGAGTCTGCTGCACAGGAGCTCCGGTCGCCGCCGCCTCAACGCCTTCGGCCACCTCATCACCACCAGTCGGACCGCCATGAGCCCCCCTAGTTGAATCCATGATCGGATTTGAGATTGAATAGACGAAAATTATGGGAAATCGAAATCGAAGAAACGATAAAAAATTCGGCGCCGAAATCAGGAAATGGGAAAGGGGAAGAAGAATCAGCTTCAACCCTTATCGCACCATTGTGCGTTAACCCTAATCGCACAGAAATATGTGCGACTACACTTAACGCACACGTGGTTAAGCTGGGCCAGACTATTTTTGGGCTTGTCTCCCTTGGCCCAATTCAACCTGTGCGTTAAGTCTAGTCGCACATAAATATGTGCGATATTCCTTAACGCACACGTGGTTAAGCTGGGCCAGACTATTTTTGGGCTTGTCTCGCTTGGCCCAATTCAACCTGTGCGTTAAGGCATGTCGCACACATTTTACCCTCGAATTTTTCGAAAATGCCTCTTCTGTCCCTTGTGCGTTAAGAAATATCGCACAAAATCTGTACGTTAAGGGTTAACGCACACTTTGGTTTGCATTTAGACGATTTTTCGTGTGTATATATCTTTTACCAAAAAATAACGAGTAATGTAGAGGGACAAAAAAAAATGATGACTTTTTCATTGAATTTTGGACTTCTAGATACAAAATTTAATAATGACATTTTCATTGAATTGTGCAATTTTGACTCAATTTTCGCCGCACCTAACAATGCCTTTTCTGTACTCAAATGTGTTGCAATTTCCATCTCGTTAGCGATAACGATCTGTTTAACAAGAAATGGATTGGGCCAAAACATGTGATTTGGGCCGATTAGTTCTCATTTCAGCCCATTTAAATCTTAGCCTATAAATCGGATATGCGGTTGCCAGGCTTGTATTTACTTTTTGGACTGCAAGCCCAATATATATCTAAGTTTTTCTTTCTTATTCCATCTTCTTTTCTGTTTTGGAAATTGAATTGTGTTGATGAGAGTTTAGGAACAATCATGATGAGAGGGACATCAAAAACTGATATTATAATATCAAAAATGATATTATAATACTAGTTTTTGACATTATAATATCAGATAATACGTAATTCAAACAGACCCAATATCATTTCATATAAAAAACTACTCTAAGTACTAGTTTGTGGTTTGGAAAATATTTATTTTGTGACACATTTTAGAGGATATTCTACCGAAAAGATTCAAACTCGAATCTCATAGACAACGATTAAGAAGTCAAGTTAACGTCGACTGGACCAATTGAGTATTAACATATAATCTACTTAATTACTTATATCATCTAAGTTGTTTATGTTTGCAGTTTTTTACTATGTTTTTTTTCTAATTAGTAAAACAAGGACATGTTTGGATTATACATTATTTGACATTATAATATAATAAATTGACATTATAATGTCAAAAACGATATTATAATGACAGTTTTTGACATTATAATGTCAAATAATGCATAAGTCAAACATGTCCCAATTTTTTTTCAAGTATTTAGGATGTCTTTGTAAAACGAACACTAGATCGTCTTGATATATTGCTCTTATTGGTATGGTGTATTTTTCATCATTTAAAAACATACATTATCGAAGTAGATAAGAAAATTGATCAAGATGACTGGTTTTTCATTCCATCTTCCACACTTTTGATTATGCAGAATATTATTATATTTTTATTTATTACTCCTTTTTTACTTTCTTGAAAATCATTACTACCGAAAGACTCAACAAAGAACTACAAATTGGTTTTTCATTCCATTTTTTTCTTTTCTCTTTTCTTTTATCTCTTCTCTTTCTTTTTCTTTTTTGCTTTCCCCTCTCAAATTTGGAAGATTTGTTATTCTCAAATAACAAAATGAATCTCTTCTCCAAAAAAAGTTACAAAAGTGGGCCATTTAAATTGAAGAACACCCACTGTGGTATATTTTACATTTCATTTGAAAACGTACATTATGGAAGTAGAAAGGAAAAATAATTAAGATGACTGGTTTTGTATACTACTCAGTATGAAAATTATATTTTTCCTAACATTTTTTACACTTTTAAATAATATTACAAAGTATATTATTAAATTTATAATTATATACTCTATTTTCAAAACTTCTTACAAGATGTGTAAATTCAGTCATTAGTAAAAAACTAAAAAAAGCACGTATTTATAAAGACTAAAAACATACAAAGTATATTCATATGGACAAAGTATTATTTCATGTGAAATTATATCATAGAAATTTAAATTAATGGGAATTGATAAATTTTGTTTGGTTACAATCTAAATCATGAGAAATATGGAAGATAAAATATTAATCACCCCTTCTTAGGTGATTAGAATTAGAAATTGAAAATCTCATAAATTAAAATATCTGAATTTTTCAAAACTAAAAAAACTAAAAAAATACATATATTTAATATCTATCTAAATTCATGAGAATTACCAACCAAACGAGCTGAGTAGGGAATATGACAGTCAACAAGCATATCCAATATAATGATGATTATTGCCCGATCTCAAGACTGAATTAATGATGAAATCATGACAGCCTTCTCTTAAACACTTCATAATTAATTAAGATAGCATGTAATTAGTAATCATTTCATATGTTGGGTTCTCTTGAATGCCCCCATCATGGCTAATCACTAGTAATTATGGCTACCATTCAAACAATTATAGTGAGTTACAAATGCATGTACAGCTGCTCTAAGGCTAAGGGTCATGAATTCCATTTTTTTAATTTAATTAATCCGAAGTAGTGGTAAATATTATATTAAATGGATAAAGTTGTTGCTAATTAGCTAGCCAGCCCAAAGAGTAAACCCCATACCATGTTTCTTAATTTCTTCTTTGTTATTTGTAGCCATGGCTAGACCTGGTTTTAACACTTTTGTTCTGTTTAATTGTACTTCTTTAATGCCCAAAAGCAAACACATTAAGATCGATGCTCTATCAATTAATGTCCCGTTCATGATAACAATACTTTTAATTTACACGATTACTTTTCGGCGCATAGATATTTTTGCCGTTTAGCGTATAGGCTCCACACGTTACGTGTGGAGCCATACCACACGTTACGTGTGTGTATACACCACCCGTAACGTGTGGTGTTTTAATATATTAAATTGTTTAGTTATAGTATATTTTAGGATATTTGTGTATGTCATATTATTGTATATTTTTAGTATTTATTTGTGGTTCAATGTTGAATTATTGATTATTTTATATATATTATAATGTTGTGTATGAATGTTGTATCATATTATTATTTATTTTTAGGGTTTATTTGTTTATCTAAAATTAATAAAAAAACACCCCAAAATAATCAACCTAGAAGACAGAATAGAATTGTTCATTACGTTGGATGACTACAACCACATTTATCTCAAAATAAAGTAAATAATACATGTTCTTCACCTTCTTCATAAACTTAGAAACCCTAACACAAAATAAATGACATCGTCTAGTTGCGTTTGAAGAAATTAGGATAGTCTCTGATAAAAGTTCGCTTCCTATCATATCTCTGCTTTGATAAAATTGCTTGCTCCCTACAAAGGTTGATAGTACGTAAACAACATTACACAAAAGATACGACATCAAGGCAGTATACGATATACATCATTATATAGTTTGAGGTTATACATACGCATCTTATCCACATCTTGTAAAAGTTTTTGATTTTTCTTAACAAGATTTTGATTCTCCTTAACAAGATCTTGTTTTTCCCGCCATTGTTGTCGAATAATCGCGTGTGCCCTGTCCTCGTATATAGGATCAATCCACTTCCTGTAAAAACACCCCAGTCTTGGGCATCCCCAATACCTTCTTCCGTAGTTCCACTGCAAATCCCAAGTACGGACAATGACTTTCAAATCGTATAGTGGGTTTGTTGATGATTCGGATGAAGATGCCATTATTTGTTGTAGTGCTTGGTTTTCTACAAATATCATGAATCCATTAATATAAAAAATTGGGGATAATAAATCAAAAGAATCTGGAAGAAGAAGCTTACCCACAATTGAATCTTCAAGCGTCGCTTGTGTTGGACTTGTTGTAGAGAACAAACAACCCTAATGCCTCTTATATAGTGAAAAGCAATGTGTTTGACAACTAATATACAGCTGTATATAACTGTAGTATATAATGACCTCAACCACTAGCATTAATAACTTCTCAACAATCATTTACCACCCTAAACCTTAAACCCTAATTAAAAGTTCATCTCCTCAATCTCACAAACAAGGTAACTAAAATACCCGATTCACCCTTATTAATTAAAGATAAATAGTTAACCCTAACCTTAACCCTAACCCTAAACCCTAATCCCTAAACCTAAACCACATTACCCTAAACCCTACCCCAATACCATATCCCTAAACCCTAAACCCCAAACCCTACCCCAAGCCCTACCCCAAACCCTAACAAAAAGCCTCATACGCCTAAACCTTGAACCACACGTAACGTGTGGAATCAGCTCACACGTTACGTGTCATGCTATCCCACACGTAACGTGTGGATGGGGCTCACACGTAACGTGTGGTTCAGTCTGTGGCAAAACGCATTGAATTAACCGTCTTGTCCCCACCTAACTGTAATAATGATCCGTCTTCTTCCCCGGCTAACGATCCATTTCGAGCCTAAACCCTCATTTGAAACACTCACAAATTCTTGTTTTGCACTCTCAATTTTTGTAAAAAAAATGGACAATCCGAACAACAACGAGTATTGGAGCAACAGTGGGGAAAATATTCCACTTTCGAACGAGGTAATTTCTATTATGTAACCCTAAAGTTCTTTTTTGTTGTTGTTTTGAACTTGTTTAAAGTTTTTAGCTTGATGGTTAGGGTTTTGAAAGGTATGATATTTGTTATTTAGGGTTTAACCAAGCTAGACATGATATTTGTTGTTTAATATTAAAGATCTCATTTTATTGTTTAGGGGATTAGAAACAAAGATTGAGCATTGTTTAGGGTTTATGGCTGCGAAATCGCTGTTACATTGAAGAACAGTTCCACACGTTATGTGGCAAGATAGTGCACACGTAACGTGTGCAACGCTTCCACACATAACGTGTGAAACGCTCCCACACATTACGTGTGGAATCACCACCAGAAACCGGTTGTAGGTTCATTTTGTAAAATGGCACGGTTTGTCACTAACCATGCCATTTTACAGAATCTGCTCTCTCAAAGAAAATTTTGAATTTAGGTTTATAATTTATGCACTACTTGTTGAGATGATTTCATGTGTACGTAGACGAACTATTATTTATACGAGGGGTTAAACAATATCTCCCTCAATGACTGGAGCACCCCACAGAAGACATTTGCGGTTTGGGAAACGCCTCAAAAGCTGCAGGATTGAAACACGCCTCAACCAGCTATTGAGATACCATCCTTCTCACTTGGGATACCGTTTCCTCCAGAAGCATCTTCATCTCATGCTACCCCACAGTTTTGCTTTCCATCCCTATACACACAGCCTCAGTTTAGTGTACCACCGGAGGAGGATGTTTACGTCTCTGCTGATTACTCAAGGTTCTTTACAACTGATCAAATCTGGGAGTCTAGAGAAGAAGCATTTTTGTGGGCGCGGGAGATGGCTAAGTGTAAACACTTCTACATCAAAAAGTGGAGGAATAAACCTTCCACCCCTTCGACCCTTGGGGGGACTTGGTTACCGTGTGATAGGCATGGACAAAACGTGCCTAAACAAGCTGACCAAGTGAGAGACATCACAAGGTCGAAGAAGTGTGGGTGTCCCTTCATGTTGAGGCTAAAAGAAGGGCCGGATGGATTGTGGAGAATCATTGTACAACATGGAACTCACAATCATGACATAGCAGATTATTTGTATGGTAGTGCATTAGCTGGGCGACCAAGCGCTGAAGAAAAGGAGATTATTAGGGTGATGACAGTCAATCATTGCAAGCCTCAAAAGATTCATACTACAATCCATTCATCCCCTGAAAATTTGACCAAGATGAAGCAAGTGTATAACATCATGCATGAGATACGAAAGAAGGGCATGGAAGGAAGATCAGTTGTGCAACAATTCTTCTATGAGTGCAATGAGAAGGGATACTTCATGGAGCATAGATTCAACAAGGAGACCAACAAGATAACAAATATCTTCTTCGCAAGCCAAGAACAGTTGTCGTTGTTGAAGGCATTTCCGTACATTGTGCTGCTGGACTCTACATATGCAACTAACTGGTTAGTAACATACATATCTATTATACTCTTCATTTGTTCATGTCAAGGTTAGGATGCCATCATATTTTATATATGATTATGTGTGCAGTTATAATTTGCCCTTTCTTAAAATTGTTGGCATCACATCTGTTTGGAAAAAACTACAATATTGCCGGGGCGTTTTTGGAGAAGGAGGACGAAGACAGTTACAAGTGGGCCATAGAACAACTTGCAAAGATGTTTGTCAAGGTGCAATGAGCACCCACATGTTTGGACACTGATCGGGAGAAGGCGTTGATGAACGCCTTAGAGAAGCAGTTTCCAGAAGCAAAATTCCTTCTATGTAGGCGGCATGTGAGGAAGAATATTGAAGACTTCGGGAAGAAGAACATGGACAAGTTTAGGGGCACAACGTTTTCCAACGACTGCATGAAACTCTTCAAGGAAACGACCATACAAGGGTATGAAGCAACACTGAAGAAGCTGAAGTGTGATTGGAGGAAATCTCCAAAATGTCTCCAGTACCTACAAAAGAACTGGCTTGACCCCTACAAGGAAAGAATCGTCTCCATATGGACAGATACAATGTTCACGCTCGGTACTACCACCACTAACATGTTTGTGCATTATGTTTTTTTTCTAAATTTAGCTAGTTATTTGAACTTAGTTAGACCTTTACAGCAACGTACTGATTTAGGATTCTTGATTGTAATACAGGGTTGAAGGGGCCCATTCCAGTCTGAAAAGCTTCTTCACAAGGAAGGTTGAAACGGTCGTTGGAGTACTCTTTACCCGGCGTGGGTGGTATATCATGACCCGTCTGCGGGTGATTACGTAGATCAAAGGACGTGTGATCGGTTGTTGGAGTACGAAGCAGCCAAGGCCAAAAAGAAGACAAGACGAAAGAAGAAGGTTGAAACGGTCGATTTATGTAATGAATGATATGTATGAATTATGATGCAATGAGTTCGACGTTTCTAATCCAAAAAGAAGAGAAATACTTGTTTGGATCCAAGAACAATCTCCAATCTTCAAGAAAACTCAAGCAACACACAACTCGGTCCAGCTCGACCAACTAGCCTAAATGCATGCTATCACATCCCTAAATCCAAACAACTCATAAAAAACATTCAAATAGAAGTGATAACATTCATTGTTGTCATAATCCAAACAACTCATAAAAAACATTCAAACAAAAGTCATAACATTCATTGTTGTCACCTTCCAAAGTTCAATGAAATCCAAAGTTTAATGCTCAAATGACGAAGCAGCCATCTACTCAACCTAAACATAATTGAATTTCAAACAACTAATCATGCATATAATTTCATATTTTAACATACTAGATACGGACCGTATATGCACTTACACTCTCAGCACGCATCCCATCCAGCTCCTCCATATAATTCCTAGTCCGGTTGGGTGGCTGTGACATGTCCCATCGACTGGCGTATGGGATCGGCTGTTGGCGGTCCCAGTAAACACTTTGTGTAGGTCTAAACATGGGAAAATATTGATATATCCATGCCTATAAAACAATTACGTACATGTAAGTCAATTCCCTTAATAACAAATATTAATCTATAACAAAAATACAGATGTTTTTATTCAAGTCATTTAATACCTGAATCAGAGTGAAATATGTGGACATGACCCGCGCCTCCTTCCTTGTGCACTCGCCCAAGCTGCGGTACACATGGGCAAGAATACCGATACCCTATGCATAGTTCGTGGCTGACGAGGGATCAGTCACGAACGGAGTGTAATAAACGGGCAACCGATGCTGAGACTTGTCAGGAAAGAGACAAGACCCCACCAAGTACAGCAAGAACCCAGCCGTCTGCTTCTTGTCAGCCAAATCCTGGCAATGAGTCCTAAAATCTGCCGCATGCACGTTACCAGTGACGATAGCACCATCCTCCAGCTCAAAAAACTCATGCGCTTCCTCCATCAACGCCTTCTTCAAATCATTGTAGGCCAGCTGCTCGTGCCATTTCTTTGGGGGACCCATGTCTTGCCCTTGTATGTTCAGCCCAAGGATCATCCACACATCATGGAGAGTTATAGTCATCTCTCCCCATGGCATGTGGAATGAGTTGGTTTTCGGTTGCCAACGCTCGACGAAGGCACCAATCAGCGTCTCATCCACATGCTCGTGCATGATGTTCGGTAGATGACATAGCCCGGACGCAGACGCCATGTTACCCCACGCGTCAGTCGTTGTGCGACGCCATGAGCGTAACTGCTTGCCTCGCTGCTGGAACCTTAAGGGTGGCACCGGCTGTATATGAACATATTTAAGCAATCCATCGGACTTATTTAAAATAAGATTAATAATTAAAACAAATAAAGTTACATGCAACTTACAATGCGCTGGTACAGGAGGTACGCCACGTGGTTCACAAAACTCTTCGGGAGTTCAGGGCTCTCCAGACCTCCAGGAACGCTCACCCGCAGTTCAGTCATATCTCATATTCTTCCTTGACCGGGACAATTTTGCCTGCGAAGAAGAGGCTTCTTGAGGCTCCTCGTCCACGTCCGGAGCGTCATCTCTTGGCATCCAGGCATTGCTGGACTGGTCCTGAGTCCCCCATGTATTGGCCTGATCCTACATTTATTAAATAGATCAGAAATAATTACATTTTTAAAACTAATTCAGGTTATACTAAATGTACTTACCGTAGGCTGATGATAGGGAGCATTCAGGTACACTGCCGGGTTCTCCCACGGGTTGTGCTGATCCTCATCCCCCTGATAATAATGCGAAGGGCTATGATGATGAGGGCTCAGATGCGGCGGTAGTATCAGTGGACTAAAATTCCGCCAGTAGTAGTTATTCTGATCTATTGTATCAGAATAACCATGCAGGGGGCTCCCTTGGTAGTCCGGGTAGATCTGAGGCTCAGAGTCTGCCCTACCTCCATGAAATGAAGGCACTGCCATTAAGCTCTGAACTCCTATCATGCCAACAACCCCACTACTGCTACCGGCTCCAGTCTGATATGCGCCGGTCTCATCATCCCGGTAGCTGACATTCCTCCGTTGCCTCCTCTCCGACCTGTTCACCTCTTCGCCAGTCCTAAACGACTGTTCGCGTTGAAGGTTGCGGCGTCTCCTACGTTTGGTTCTTTCCCCAGGCTCCATCTGCGGTTATATATCAAAATATATTAATCAAAATAATATATTTTGATATCATTTTTATCAAAATAATATAATCAAAATATTATAATCAAAATAATATAATTCAAATATTATCAAAATAATATAATTAAAATATTATCAAAATAATATTTTGAGTCGGAGAGTCGCCGACATGTCGCCGGAGAATCGTCGGCGGCTCGCCGGTGACTCGCCGTCGATCCACACGTTACGTGTGAAATGGAATCACACGTAACGTGTGGAACACATTCACACGTTACGTGTGAATGTGCACATTCCAACTCCCGCCGGCGAGACGCCGACGACATTCTGGCGATCCTCCGGTCGTCTTCTCCGGTGACATTTCCGAATTCCGGCGATTTTTTTCCATCAAATAATACATGAAATTCAACAAAAAATGCACAATTTTTACAAATCTATCAATACTATCACTTCCACTAGCATATTTTCACAAAAAATTCAACATAAATCCTCATGCAAAAAAATTCTTCAAAATTATACAAAAAATCAAAAACAATCCCAAAAGCTTCTACAAAACATAGATCTACCATCCTAAACATCTCCACAACATAGATCTACAATATGGATCTACAATCCCTAACCAAACACTTCAAATTTAACAAAACAAAACCAAAAAACAATTTCTACTAACTAACCTTTCAAAGATCTTGAACGTAACGCACGAAGTCGATTGATTCGTCACGAGCAGATGCAAGAGACGCGTAACAAGTGAAAGGGTTTATGGTATTGAGACTGCGGAGTTCGAATGAATGGAGGATGAAGCAAGATCTGACTTTTAAAGTCAGATCTCCTCCACACGTAACGTGTGGCGTAAACCCACACGTAACGCGTGGATGCGCTTCACACGTAACGTGTGGAGGTTCGTCACACGTTACGTGTGGGGCTTGAACGGGTCACTTCCCGTGCGTAACGTGGGAAGCCTCTTCCCACGTTACGCGCGAGCCTATGCGCCAAACGGCAAAAATGCCTATGCGCCGAATAGTAGAGGCCTTAATTTACACTAGGAAAAATAACTCTATATAATACTTCGTACTCCGTACTAACTATCGTCTTTGAGTAAAAAATAATACGAGCTTTATAAATTGTAAAAACGTACATGAACTATGTTAATATTAGCCCAAAATGGTATGATTCATTTTTTCGGTGAAATCTTCGATGGAGATGCTGACGTGGCACCAAAAAACATGAGCTGGCAAAAATATTTCACACATCAACTCATTGATATAGTAAAAAATTAAAATCAAAAGAATGAACTTCTTCAACAATTTGCATCAACCGAAGCACGAACCAAAAAAAGTCCCTCGAAGTGGGCGCTTGAAGAGGAAGGTCCAAAAGTCAATCTTCGTCATCGTTGTAAAACTGATTGCTGAAATTGTTTGTGTTTCAGTAGATGTAAATTGCTGAAGAAGTTCATTCTTTTAATTTTGATTTTTTTTTGGTCATATAAATGAGCTGATGTGTAAAAAAATTTGCCAACTCATGTTTTCGGTGTCACATCAGCATTTCTGCCGGAGATTTCACCGGAAAAATGGATCATACCATTTTGGTTTAATATTGACACAGTTCGGGTACATTTTGACAATTTTTAAAGTTCGTACTATTTTTTATTCAAAGACAATAGTTGATATTATTTAGAGTTATTTTTCCTTTATACTACGTACCTAGAAAACACTAGGTCGTTATAACGCAAAATATATATTCAGATTCGTGTGATTACGATGTCATGCCTGTTGAAAAAATTTACTAATAAAATTAATAATCTAATTATCATTAACCATTAATGATAAGTAGATTAATATTTGTATTTATAGAACACAAATTCCAATATATACATCCATAACTACTAAGATTCATCAAATACTATAGTGATAGCAACATGCATGGGAGACTTAATCAAAGGCCTCCAAGGAAGAGGCTCAAGCAAAGGGTGAAGTCTTGTACAAGTTCGGAATTATTATTGTCGATTTGGTTCTGGACAGTCTTCGGTAAAACGGCCATAACTTTGGCTAGAAAATTGATCTCATGATGATTCAAGATGCGTTGGAAAGATGATTAAAAGATCTACAACTTCATAGTTTACATCGATTCAAGATTCAACAAGAAGATGGTCAAAATCGAGTTTTACTAAGAGCTGTGCATGTCTTCCGCGACCGCGGAAGAATTTCCGCGATCGCGGATTTGCTACGGCTTTATAATTCGAACAATTTTCCGCGACCGCGGAAACGAGCCTGTGCGCTCGTTTAGACGTCTTTATTTCTGAAGTTTTCTTATTATTTTCTTATTATCTTTGTCGCTATTTAAACCCAGAAACCCTAGTTTGTAATCTTACGTTGAATTTGAGTAGTAAAGTTGAGTACGCTCCTTCCCTTGAGTTCTAACGTCAACTCTTCGATCCCACGGATCGTCTATCCCGTAGCTCGTCGCTTCGAGCAATTCTTACATCGTCTCTTCGGTGTTTCAAGATCATCTCTTTGACCTCTCCGTCATCTCTTTGACGCGTTTGAAGGCTATCTCTTTAGCCCTCGGAAAGCCATCACTTTGGCTACGGAAGAGAAGGAATCGAATTCAAGCTTGAGGAATCAAAGATCATGCGTTGCAGACAACACTTCAGAGGTTGTTCGCTCTGATACCAGTTGATGCGAACAACCCCTGAAGTGTTGTCTGCAACGCAGGATCTTTGATTCCTCAACCTTGAATTCGATTCCTTCTCTTCCGTAGCCAAAGTGATGGCTTTCCGAGGGCTAAAGAGATAGCCTTCAAACACGTCAAAGAGACGACGGAGAGATCAAAGAGATGATCTTGAAACACCGAAGATACGATGTAAGAATTGCTCGAAGCGACGAGCTACGGGGTAGACGATCCGTGGGATCGAAGAGTTGACGTTAGAACTCAAGGGAAGGAGCGTACTCAACTTTACTACTCAAATTCAACGTAAGATTACAAACTAGGGTTTCTGGGTTTAAATAGCGACAAAGATAATAAGAAAATAATAAGAAAACTTCGGAAATAAAGACGTCTAAACGAGCGCGCAGGCTCGTTTCCGCGGTCGCGGAAAATTGTTCGAATTAAAAAGCCGTAGCAAATCCGCGGTCGCGGAAATTACTTCCGCGGTCGCGGAAAATACGCCGAAAAATACCAAGTCTCAGGAACATTTCCGCGGTCGCGGAAGACATGTACAACTCTCAGTAAAACTCGATTTTGACCATCTTCTTGTTGGAATCTTGAATCGATGTAAACTATGAAGTTGTAGATCTTTGAATTAGTTTTCCAACGCATCTTGAATCATCACGAGATCAATTTTCTAGCCAAAGTTATGGCCGTTTTACCGAAGACTGTCCATAACCAAATCAGCAGTAATAATTTTGAACTTGTACAAGACTTCACCATTTGCTTGAGCCTCTTCTTGGAGGCCTTTGATTAAGTCTCCATGCATATTGCTATCATATAGTTTCACTAAAACATTCAGAGCGAGTTTTGAGTATATAATATAGCAATCTAGGCAATGTATAAACCATGTCCCATTAACTATTACTTGATCTATTTTCCAAATTACTAAATTCTAACTAATCATTAGTAGTTATGGATGTATTATGTATGTTCAAGTGTACACAAGTAGACATAGTAGGATTGAACGTATAAATATTTGTTTTCAAAAGCAACTAGTACTACTTGCAAAATACTGCATTTGATCAAATTAATTATTTGGAAAGTCTATCATAATTATATTATATATCTAAAATTAATTTGAGTAAAATTACAGTTATAGTTTAATGGATTGTAAAGTGAGACTTTAACATGTCATCGCCGGTTCATGGTGATCAACCCGGGGAAAAGAAATAAGAAAGCAATTTTCTATATCACTAGTTAAAATGAAAAAGAAATTTAAAAGTATGCCCTATTGAAGTTTGACATAGCTTATTTATTCGTATTAAGAAATATGGATTAATATATACAAGTATTAAAAGGTTCCACTTTTATATATATGTTAACATATGTAGACCCAATAGCACATGCCGGGCTTTAATAGTACGTGGATTATATAAAAGAAATACAATATTAATATTACAAATAGCTCATCTCTAATACGGATTGTTCCCAAAAGTGGGTGCACCAAGACATTACACAACCCACATTCTTAGGGCTTATCATTAATTATTTTGGCGAAGCTATAAGAAAAATGAATGATATTCTTACAAAAATACTCTTCCATTCAAATCACCCCCAAGATTTGAACCCATTGCAATTTTATAAAGCTAGAAAACAAGTTGGTCAAGTGATGGCGTTTTATTTTTGAGATACTTCTATAGGCCATAGCAGTACTGTTTTTATGGCGACGAGAAGTTATTTCTGAAATATACTTCTTGTGGTTTTTATGTTTTTACTTTTTATTCTTAAAAAAATCTCTGGATTTACTTGATGGATATATATATGTCGTATTGTTTCTTTGTCTTTTTTATATTTGGACGCATATATTATGGAATTTTGCAATTGTACCAATTCAAAATGTCTTCAATTGAATGTTTAGTCTCTGGACTTATCATTGAGAAAAATGAGATGATCATAACAAATAAATCTCTTGTGGTCATTGAAGATGGTACTTCGATATAGGGGAACGCTCCGGTAAAACGAGAGTTATGGTAAAACGGAAATACTAATCTGAAGCGTTGGATTGATGATGATGGATGGTTGGATGAATAGGTTATATAATAGATATGGTAGGGGTGTAACTACCAAATCTAACCTAATATGGCAATTAATCAAATTTTTATTAATAAAAAAAAATTAATGGGTTGTTGTAGGAGAGAGAAAGAGAAGATTATTCTCTTTCCTAATCGTCTTCAACGTACCGCCATTCTCATTGACGATATTCTTTAACGTACAGCCATTCCTTCGCAATTTTATAGATATTCATATAGCCAGTAATCAATATTCATTCAAAATGTATTGATATTCATGTAATTTTGAAATCGATATTCATATAAGCAATATTCGATATTCATGAAAATAGTGTCGATATTCAGATTTTAATCCGCATATGATGATTATCGGTTATATGAATTAGGCGATATTCATACAAATTGTATTGATATTCATGTGTTAATTTCAAGCTTTTGGAAACGATTCATGATCTTCGAAACTTTTTGTTTGTATCTGGTGAATATCGCAAATCCAATTTTGAATATCGACTACTCAACGCATGAAACCTACATCCAACATGAATATAAACAACATTATAGTGAATATCACATCATACAATTTGAATATCAACTACTCAACGCATGACACTTAAATATTCCAACATGAATATCAAAAGAATGTGTATGAATATCACAATAAATAATTTGAATATCACATATAAAAACGTGAATATCAACGATAAATAACTCATACAACACCATCAACAAGCAGAATCTGAATCCACGTGAATATCAACACTACTATAATGAATAACACCACAGAGAAACTGAATATCATACATACAATATCTAAATCATAAATATCAAAACACATAAATTATAACAATGTGAATAACAACACTGTTAACATGAATATCAATGATAAATAACTCATACAACACCATCAACAAGTAGAATCTGAATCCACGTGAATATCACATTATTATAATGAATAACACCACACAGAAACTGAATATCATATATACAATATCAAAATAAATAAATTGTAACACTTTGAATAACAATACTGTTAAACATGAATAACAATGCAGATATGAGCGGAAACAGCCGTAGACGTGGAGGGGCTTGGAGGCCAAGCCGGGGAGTCTGAAACGTCGTAGATCGGGGTGGGCAAGGGTTACACCCCCGCCACGCTTTCTTCCCTTGATGGGTTGTCGGGTCACTTGGTCAATTGTGCCAGTCGAACGCACCTGTCACAAGATAACAACATCATCACATGATCTTAGCTAAAATTAAAACCCAAGGTACACATGAATAATTTATATATAGATGAACTTAGCTCTTAGCAAAACAAGTCGGTTGGATTAAACAAAAACGCCTGTCTACACGATGTTGAATGACTAAAAGCATCCTTTCCATCTCTCCCACATTCAGAACCTCAACCAAAACGATCAGAAGAAGGTAGAAACATGTTAAGAGTTAGAAATACCTTAGCAACAATTGATTCCAGAAGCATAGCAATAGATGTCAAGCTTGGAACCCATTCCCAAGAGGCATTAAAAACAAGATAAAATAATCTTAGCAAACAGCATCACATATTATTTGTTGAGATTGAGAAGGCCTTATTTTAGCAGTGTAATTCATTCCAGAAGTTCCACATGCAAAAGATGAAAAACACTATCAAAAAGAATACAACTTTCACGACAGATACATTGAGCACGTCCGGAGATGCAGGATAGGGTCAGATCTGGGTTCGGGTATATCGGGACAGTGGGCAAGGGTTCGGCTAGGCTCAGATCTGGGTTCGATCGGGTAGATCGGGGCGGGTTTGGCCTTCCGACGGCCACGAGCACCGAGTGCCTCGATATCCTTGACGATGAGCGGTTCGTCACCGGATTCACCATCATCGGCGGCGAGCACCGCCTCCGAAACTACCATTCCGTCACCACACTCCACCAGATCGGAAGCTTGATTATCGTTTTGGAGTCTTACGTCGTCGATGTGCCGGAGAGAGAGTCGATGGCGAGACGACAACGACGAGAAGCTTCAGCACATGCATCAATGGAGGTTGAGACGATGGAGAGAGTCATGCGAGAGAAGAGAGTGAAATAGGAAATTATAGACGTCAGTTGATTTGAGAAATATACTGGGTAAAATCAAATCCCACAATTATAGGATATGGAGTAATTGGGTGTGGTTGATTCCACCGGCCAAATTTAGATCCCTTCAAATTAAATCTCAACCATCTATCATATTTTAATCTAGCGCTCTAAATTAGTACTTCCGTTTTATTCTAATAAGCTGTTTTACTAGAACTTAATTCCTTCGATATACTATTGGAACGATTTTGGTTGGATTTGGTTAATAGAATATTATTAAATTTTATAGTTTGCTTGTTTTTGTTGTAGTAGGGTGTATTGTTGATCAAACTTAATTCGGTTGACTCGGATATTGATTGAATCGTGTCTGAGCGCTTTACAAAACCAATATTTTGACCCTAAATCTCGTAGCCTAGGGATAAGACAATTACTCCTCTATTGAACAAGGCAATATCAAATAGAGAACACTTGGTGTTTTCGGTTTTGTTCGATACAAGAGATCGTACTCTTCGGATATCCCAAGACTTGCCCCAACCTCACCCTTATATAGGGCATACGTAGTTAATTAGGCGGTTACATGGCGGTTAGGCGATTGCATGGTGGTTGGGCGGTTGAAAAACGGTTAAAAAACCGTCAAACTACTCAATCATAATTCCACCCTTATAAATATGACTTCTAGGTGTCCGCCTCTCAAATCCCAACACGTTCCGTAACCCCGAGTCCGAATCCACGCACACGAGTGTGCACTCCGTACTGCCAAAACTTGTTATTCGCCGAACGAACTCCATAAATCTTGAGCGAATCCCCACTACACCAAATGGCCGATGACACTTAAATCATCAACAATTTTTACTAATTATAGGTTATAAATGCGTTTGAGAATAATGAAAATCAAAAGAAGAAACAAAGAATTGTAAAGGAAGAGAGTGCAATAGAGAACAAAGATGTTGAGATGTTGAGCTAAGGAACGGAAAACTAGAGATCACACGTCATCTGTATTGTGAAGCGAAGGAACAACGCTGAGGAACAAAGTAAAAATGAAGAGAGAAGGCATTAGGAATTCGGTTGAAGACTTCGTCAGTTATGGAAAGATAATCTTTTGAAGACTTGGGCCGCAAGGATTTACAGAATATAGGAGTTTGACTAAGTCTTAGTTGTGGAATAATATCTTTTGCTATATGATGTATTTTTGCAAATATGATTAGATGGAAACATTATCTTTTGTGGCACGTGGGCAGGCTAGAAGAAAAGTGTTAGGATATCTTATGTTTAGTATGCAATTCACAGCATTCGAACCTACAAAGAAAGAGAGAAAGATCAAAATATGAACTTTACAAGTATTATGATTTAGGTTGTGTTTATTTAGTTATGAGGTTATAATCAGTTGTTTAATAGTCTAGGTGATGTAGGAACCGTGCGTGAATAGATCTGAAGTCCTTGCTTGCTTGATTTTTTGTAACCAAATCAATAAGATAAATATACATTAATTGATAGATTTTTTTTTACCAAACTAGGCATTGTAGATAAAGATATTATGAAAGTAAGCTCGGTTGTAAACTTATTCCGAGAATAGACTGACTTCTGTAGCTTCGGGCTAAGTCGCTGAGAAGAACAGCGACTCAAGTGAAATGAGAAGAAGTCCCAGACAACGACTTAGCCGAAGCTGAATTGTCTTTTTAAAAAAATTGAAAAAATGTGAATCGCTGTATAGAATAGAGACTAACTTTTTTTTTTCAACATTTAAGAAACATATTAATATATCCTTCTCTAATTTTACACACTAACAATTCAACATTTATAAATTTAAGGGATAATCGTACGACTGATAGAATTGCGCATTTACATCACACATTCTCTACCATTGATTGTTATCTTTAAAACTCAAAAAGTACTCATATTCATTCATAAGATGCTCTCGACTAGTATTAGCTTGTAGATACTTGTTCATCCTAATCACTTTGGACAAAACAGATTAGGAGTATAAAATAATTGTATGTTTTATAGGAGCACAATAATCAAGATTAGATGCCTATATAAAGCCTGCTAGATTTGATGCTTCAACTCTTTATCATAGAGTACGTAGTACTAGTAATTTTCTTTGTTAAAATTATGATTTATGAGATGCATGCAACGTGAGGCCTAAGACCTAATCTACCAGCTGCTACGTAGAATACTAGAATGCTTAATCCGAGAATCAAATCCATGCTGCAGATACGTACATCCAAATCATGCATTAATAATTAATTCAATGAAATAATTTTTTAACCTTTATTTTTTGTTTATACATAATCATGTTTTAAATTCGGGAGATAAAGTTATATGTTTATGAAAATTTTGTTTAATCGGATATATATTCATTAAATTTTGAAAATTGGTCATATATTAATTAATTTTTAGAAATATTGGATTATAATTCAAATTATGTTTTTTCTTAGAATAATGCATAATATAATTCAAGAACATGATAACTTAAACAAAATTACCGGTAAAATTAATATTTTTCACATAAATATCCATAAAATTGAATATAAATGAAATCATCCACAAGACGAAAGACTTTGTATAAAATACTCATGCATAACACTGAAAATAACACAAAATAATCATTTTCACTGATTTTATCTATTAAACACCAACCAAATTAAAAGTGATTTGAAAACAATAATAATAATATATAAAGGAGTAAGAGTGCAAAAAACAGAAAGAAATAATATAATATAATTTAAAATGTATTTAGTAAAAGATATTGTAATCTTCCTAGGATATATTTAGTTTCATTTTAAATAAAACCCCTAAAATGGGTGGTTTTGTAAATTTTTATTATTTTTATGAGTGATTTTATAAAAGCTCATATTATGTGAGTAATTTTGTGTAATTTATCATTAATTTAATTGATTATATTCATAGTCTTAAATATAAATATATTGAGGATAAGAAACTAAATTTCTTATGATTTGATTGGTCGATAACTATATACCATTTTTTATGTTTTAATGAATATACTCATTTTAATATATTTAATGGGTATATAACCTATTTGGCATTCAAATTATTTTGTTTTTTTTTTCTTTTTACCCTTATTCAATTAGAGATTTCTTAAGTAAAAAATAACTAATTAAAATTATGAGATATTTTAATTGAGGGGTTGTATGAGTTAAGAGGATTAGTGCCCAATAAAACAAAAAAGAATTAAATGTAGATCAACGAGGATATATTAGCCTACTTAGTGAATTTGTCCAATGCTAAAATTATAGGTTATTGTTAAACGCACTCACAACTTTTTGTTATTCTCATCCATTATATATATGGAATACGTATGCATCTGAATTTTTTTTTCTTTCTTTCAAAAAACAGAAAAAAACATAATTTGCGAAAAACATATATATGTATATGTTTTAGTAAAACATATATGTATGCATACACATTGCACATGCGTATACGTGTCTATGTGCATGAAAGATTTAGAAAGATTGCTCGTTAAACGTACATACACAATAAAAATGCATAAATAATTAAACATACAAATTTATGGATGTTTACGGTTGTGATGTCTTGTTCTATATATATACGCAAAATTTCACAATACATACGCATGCGTAATGCACATACATAGATATATATACACATATACATTGCTAATATATACATACCCTAGACCACCCAAGAATTGGTTAGACTATATATATGTTTGATGAACAATACGTTATGGACTTATGGGTGTTTGCCTCTTTGATAAGAATAGGACACATTCAATATATGGTTAGTTAAAACTCGTCGTATTGCTTCCCCATCATGTTAAGAGTGTCGACGAATCTTCTCTATGATTTCTACACTGAATTTATATATGGTTGAACGCTAGTAAGTAGTTAATGAATTTGTAATATACTTTTCCTAGTGCTATCATGTTACCAAGTGCCCCAAAGCTTACCGTACTCATATGCAATTATTGTAACATTCCCACCCTTCATATCTTTTACTGTATAGTCGTTCACTAGCTACATAATTAATCACAAGTACGTTCTATAACTTTATAGGTATAGGACGTTTCAAATATAAGAATTTGTTAAGCTACTCTTAGTAACTAATGAGAGAAAAAAGTTAATACTTGGTCATTTGATCGGTGATCGAATTTTAGGGCTTGTTTTATGACATTTTATAATCATGAGGTTACGAATTTGATTGATATTAGGATGATTTTTTTTTGGGTTTATGTATTGAGTTTGTCGTGCATGTGTGAATGGACTGATACTTCGTCCATCTATCAGTCTACCGAACTTTACTATAGTATTAGAGCGGATTTCGGTCTGAATTGTTAATTTTCTGATTTGTTTGGGCTTAGCCTGCCATGAAAGGCATGATACAGGAGTAGCTCATTTGACTTGCCGACTTTAAAGTATGTTGTTAAGTGTCAATTGGTCTGGACAATTACACTAGAAGAGACGTGTGAGGATAAAAAGATATCTCACATCAAAAATTAGGACTAAAACAAAACTAAATATAAGGTTGTGGGTTACGTACTTCTATCCGTCCACCGAACTTTATCATAGTATTAGAGCGGGTTTCATTATGGGTTCGTTAATTTTCTGGTTTGTTTGGGCTTAATTAGCCCGCCATGAAGGCATGATACGGGAGTAGCTCGTTTGGCTTGTCGGCCTTAAAATATGTCGTTAAGTGTCAACTGGTCCAGACAGTTGCACTAGAGGAGACGTGTGAGGATAAAAAACTATTTCACATCGAAAATTAGGACTAAAACAAAACTAAAATATAAGGTTGTGGGTTACGTCCTTTTATCGTCTATTGATTTTCGGATAAAGCCTCATTGAGTCACTAAGCTTATGTACTGTACTTATCATGCATGTACGACACACTTACACGTTGCTCATCATAGCATTAAAACTTATATACTTTATAATTAAAACTTCAATATTGTTGTTGTTCTATAGTATATATGTACAATTTTAGGGCAACGTAGATTTGATAGATCGATTCGACACACGAGGAAATGAATCATAGCATTAAAAACACAACGGTCTACTAGTTAAGGTGTAAATGCAGCCCTGACTCGAACGTACGTGTACATAACGTTCGGTTATCCCACCATTTATTGAGTTGCTATGCTATATATGTTCATGAATAAAACGCTTGTCCGTACACCATTCAATGTAACAGGATTTTAATTCGAAATCCCTCAGATTTTTTTTTTATTGTCGTCGGAGAAAATAACACACACATTAAAAAGAATAATGATTTTTCTCTTAACTCGTAAAATTTTGGAATTATTAATTATACACATTAATTTGACACTGAGAGATTATGATGTGCATATTTCATGGGCTCATCGCTGCTGTCGTATTTTCTTATAGGCCAATCAAAAACATTTAAATATTTAAGACAATTAATTTGGAGGGGAAGAGGTATCGAGATTAATAAAGGAACTTGGGAATTTGAATAACTAATTTAAAAGACTCTTAAACGACGCTTAAATCTGGAGAAAAAAAACAAGCTTGAACAACCCTTAAAACAAGCTTGAACAACAATTATAAAGACTTAACAAAGAGCATCACTTCCTCCGATGAAGTTAGGGCGCGAGAGGGAAACGGCGAGAGAGGTATGCACACAATAAAGGATGAAGTTAGGGCGCGAGAGATAGAAGCAAAATGTATTATAACGCTTTTTGTTAAAAAATGTTAAGAGTGTTTCAGAACTCTTAGCGTTGTAAAAAACGTTAAGAAAATGTTTTATATTTTTAAATAAAAAAATAAAAATGTATTATAGCGCTTTTGAACTCTTAGTGCTTTTTACAAAAAAATGCTAAAAAAGGTTTTACATTTAAAAAAAACAGAATTGTATTATAGCGCTTTTTAACAAACAAATGTAAGAGTGTTTCAAACTCTTAGCGTTTTTTTGTAAAAAACGCTATAAAATTGAAATATCTTAATTAAAAAAAAAATTATACGTCTTAGCGATTTTTTAAAACAAAAACGCTAAGCATTTTTTATTATGTATTGCGCTTTTTTATAGCACCTTAATTTTAGTGTTATATAAGTTAAATTTTTTACAAGTGTAATTTTGTTAATAAACACGACACTTCGTAATCACGAGTACGTATTCTCTTTCTGTATTGTAATAACATAGTTCCTTCTATAAAAAAATGTATTATTGGTCACATAATTAATACAAAACATATAGTTGGATAGGATATATATTTGCTTTTGAACTCTTTGTTGAATTTTTGTTGTTCGGGTGAGATGCTTGTTGATTATCTGTACGGTTTGACGAACCATTGAATTTCCAGTGTTTATTTCATAAAGCATGGAACAAAACATGCATATAGTATATTCTTTGATGGAATTTGAAAGAAAATATAATAATACGTAAAATCCGTGTATCTTTTGGTGTCGGAGATGCAAAGCACTAACAACAAACACATGTATTGTTATATATTGCTGCAGAAATGTAGACATTGTCCTATATTCTATACTTCTCAAAATTTGTGTTATGGTCATGAAACAAAATTATATAATGTTAGATGCTAAAAGATTAAAAAATAATGAACTCTAATCGTTTTCAAGTTTAAAATAACAAGGGGTACTCTATATGGATTTGGAGAATAGACTATTTTTTATTTATATTTTTTTTTTCGGAAAATTTTCATTTATATTTTAATACAAACAAAAGACTCTTTGTTAATTGAGGATTATTTGGTGCGAACTATGCATATTTCAATATGTTATGATACGGAGGATTATTTTGGAGCATACCTTATAACACACATAATAACTTGTTTTTGCACTTGCTATGCATATTTAATACAGCTATAACCAGTCATTGTATCTAAATATCTATTAATGATAAGTGCAATTGAAAAATAAGAATAGAAGAATATAATAAAGAGATCAATGTATTTCAATGAGAGCAGATAATTTATATAACGCGACGACTATATACACTACATTTGCATCTGATTCGGAGTTGGCCATCAGATTCTTGAGGAAGCAGCTCTCTCCCTCTCACCCCCTTGCTAGTCTGGTGCGATCGTGCCAGAGCTTTCTTAGTAGAGACTGGATCGTCAAGTTTCGTCATGTGTTTCGCGAGGCCAATCGGGTAGCCGATCACCTTGCTTCTATTGCTTTTGATTTTCCTACGGGCATTCATGTTTTAAATGACCTTATTAGTAGCGTTTTACCTTTCCTTTTAGATGATGTTAGAGGTGTGGCTATGCCTCGGTGACTAGACGTTAGTTGTTTTATTTAGTCAATAAAGCGTGCGTGAGTGTCACCTCTCCTTTTACAAAAAAAAAAGATATTGGCGTACACCAAATACCGGCGTAGAAGGCAAATAAGAAAAAAATATGTAAAAATTAAATAAAAATGTATATAATGAGCTACACAATATTCTGGTGTACACTAGATCTTGGTGTACACCAGGATCTTGCGTAGCACTTTTTTTTTTTTTTGAGCTACGTCGAAATCTGACGTACGACCTCTTCTTCCTCCTTCTCTAGCATACGAGAGCGGCGTGACGATTTCTGATTTCTCTCGAAAATTCATTCTCTTTCTCCCTACTTCACCCTAGTCTCCTTTAATCCATCTCTCCTCCTTCTAATCCACCCAATTTCAATGGATTCCGGCGATTTTGATACGGTGGCGCTTTGGTGGACGCCAACGGCGGTCCAAGGGGAGCAACGACGGTTCGTGGTGGTTATGGCGCTCTTGCAGCGGCGAGCGACGACTCTGATTGTGGTGGAGAAGAATGTCGGGGGTCGGGGTCTCGGGAATCGGGCTCAGAACCGTTATACCAGGGTTTAGGGAGAAGGAGATAGATAGAGAGAGGTGTAAAATTAAACAGAAAAATTATTTAGCAGGCTTAGGGTTATGAAATGATTGTATGAAATTTTCAAATATATATACCAAAGAATACAAACTAATTTAATTAAACAAATGTACACTGATTGATAAAATATGTAATTTTTTCCATAATTTTTAAATAAGAGGGTACTTGATTTGATGTACTTTGTTAGACAGTCCTACAAAGGGTCATATCAGCTGGGCAAGCGGAGGGTCACATGATCTTCTTGTCACGGCTCTCCTAGTGCGGCGGATTTGCTTCCGCGACTAGAGGCGGTTTAGGATGACAAGACGAGCGACGCCGCCGACATGTTGGACCAGAACTACAACAACGACACATCCATGGCCGATGCCGACGAGTAGACTCTGACAACGACCATGCAACACTGTTTGTGGAATTCAGATCCGAGGCCGCTGATCGAGTTGAATGATCTAATTGGATCCACATTTGTATGAGATTGTGACGATGCATATCTCGATTGATTTGACCGGATGTCTCATCCTTATCTAGATTCTGTTTCCCTAGACAGGAATGTTGAAGGGTAAATTTTCATGAATTTTTTATTTCAAGATTAATCATGGAAAAGTGATTAAAAAAAAATTTACATATTAAAAGTCTTGTGCCATACTAGGCCCATATAGTCCTAGTTTATATGAATGGACTCGTAAAATATGTGACAATCCACTTAATTTAATTAATCCAATTTATCTATTTTTTGAGATGATAATATTTGGTATAAATTGAATTTAATTCCCTTGGTCATCACGTCATTATGCCATTAATTTGGCATTGCATGTGGACATTTATTTTAAAAGAAAGTTCCTACATGAAAACGGTGGTTTTGATCCCAAATTAATTGTCATGATTAAAGACCACCATTAAGATATTTTGACCATTCTTATCTTCTCCCTAAAACAACCGTTCAAGTGGCTGGTATTTGCCCGTGATTCCTCAAAAAATAAATGGCATGACATCATTACACTATATATTGTAACGGTTGTAATAAAAAAATTCTGAATAGAATGGCTTTAATTGTGTTTAACGAATTGGCTGCATAAATGGGAGGTCAATGAATTTAATTCAGGGGATAAGCACCGTTCTCTGTAAAAATGATGGAGGACACAAAATCAAAATTGTTTGCCTTCTATATACGGAGTATATAGATATATGGAAGGCATGGGGGGGTTCTTCGGTGGTCATTTCAACAAAGCTCAAAAAAAAAAAAATCAAAGAGAGAGACTATACAAGAAAAAAAAAAACAACCGAGAAAGAAAAAGAAGAAAAATATAGAGAGCCACATATTGTTTTTGTCCATATTTTGTGGTTAAGATAAACATTGGTATATCTCTTTTTTTCATTAATTTTTTTTTTCATATGCTAATGTACTCGTTTTAGATTGAGCAAGATGATAAAGACCCGTAGTTGGTTCGAAACGCATAGTTTCGCCGCTACACGAAGACCTGTAGTTGGCTCGAAACGCATAGTTTCGTCGCTATATCCGTAGTTGGCTCGAAACGCATAGTTTTACCGCTACACGAAGACCCTTAGTTGGCTCGAAACGCATAGTTTCGTCGCTATATCCGTAGTTGGCTCGAAACGCATAGTTTTACCGCTACACGAAGACCCGTAGTTGGCTCGAAATGCATAGTTTTGCCGCTACACGAGGACCTGTAGTTGGCTTGAAAGTTGAAACCCATCGTTTCGCCACTACAACCAAAAACTCGTAGTTGTGAGGATTCAAACGGATCCAAACACTACACATAAAACTCGTAGTTGCAAGAATGCAAACGGATCCAAACACGTACTACATAAAATCTCGTAGTTTGGAGGATTCAAACGGATCCGAATGCGACATATAAAATTGTTGTGATCAAGATTCAAACGGATCTATCCACCGCACAAAAATTTCCTAGTGTTGTGAGGATTCAAACGGATTCAAATACTGCACTCAAACTCATCGTTGGAAAGATCCGAATGGATTTGACCACTATAAATCTACAAATTTTATTGATCGAAATTGATTGAATCAATTGCTATTTTTAATTATTTTCTAGAAAAAGAAGATTATTAACTTGATTCTAAATGGCCAAGGTCTTACGTCACTTAGTGCCAAACTATTATCTTGGATAAAGAAAAGTCTTTACAACTAAACTCTTAGCAAGCAGAATTTGGTTCTTTCAGTTTTGTCCCTATAAGGCTTCGTAAGAAAATAAACAAGGAAATTCGATATCAAATTCAAATATATATCGGGTTCAGTCACAACTAAAATTTAAAATAAATATCTTTAAAACTACTTGAAGACTTGGCGCCTCTAAAGACTACGTATGAACTCAATATCAAATTGAAATATATATCGAGTACAGTCGCAAATCTCAAATTAAATCAAACCAAATTAAAATGGTTCTTTTTTAGAACTACGCGTGATTTGATCACTTTCAAATGGCACATAGGAAACTCGATACAAAGCAAACGCTCATCGAGTTCAATAGCAATCTCAAAACGAAACAAAATCAAGATAAAAATATCTTACATGCAAATGATAGTCGAAGTGATTTGAGCAACCATTTCTAGAAGGTGGGTTTAAGTTATTTCGGTGATGCATGAAAATAACCGAAACACATGCATATGATAGTTGGTTCGAAGTTTGGGCAACCCTTCCTAGAAGGTGGGTTTAGACTTCGACCTCTGATGCGTGTAAACCAAACCCAAATTTTCAAAACTAAATCCAAGTTTAACACTTTGAACTACGTAAGGCTTGATCCTTCCTAAGAAGGTACGTAGACAACCCGCCATAATTCGGGTGCAACCCAAATCATAAAACAAACTTAAAAATCTCCAACGTATCTATATTATTAGAATTGTAAGGATATACAGATAAGGGTCGAACTTAAAAAACTAAATAAGATGTGTTTGTGCATTATTGTTTTCTTTTAACAATTTTTGCCTAACAAGGAATCGTGTCCAACGGAGCCTATCACTCAACCTCCCATGGCTTCCACTGTTGTGGTATGTAGTTTTCTTCTATTTACGGAAATTTCGTTTGTAGTTTATGTTCTAATAATTTTTAGTACAACGCAACCAGGTTGTGGCCGACGAGATGACTGCAATGGTGATGGATTGACATGGTTGCAAGATAAGATAACATTTGGTGGGAAAAATAATCAGATTTAACATTAAATATTATAACTACCATTATTAAAATATAATAAAATAATAAAATTATCTTGTTGTTATCTAGAATTTCATCAATCGGCTTAAACAATATGATATGTAAGAATTGATCAGATAAAGAATATGAAGGTCCACTTGGAATTGAAGTAATTTTGTACGTACCAGCATAAACACCGGAGCTGTGAGGACTTTAGAAATAATCATAAAAAAATAGTAGTATAAAATATTGCTAAAATAAATAATGTTAGCTAAAATAAACATAATACTAACCTCTCCTTAGAATCAATAAAATATGAAATTAAAGGATCATTAATAATGATCTAAGATCTAAGTTCCACCACCATATACATTGACCAACTTGTATTGATTTGAATAAATACATATAACACTAATTAAGCTAATATAAAGAATTAAAAATAGAGAAAATTGCGGGAAACCACCCGTTAGAGGAACGATTTTTAGGGGAACCACCCGATATAGACGAAATTATTTTAAACCACCCATTATAACTATTCTGTTAGCGAGCAACCACCCAAAGCCGAAAGTCGTTAGTTTTTCCGTCTCACTGTTTTAAATGACCATAATACCCTTGATTTTTTTTAAAAAAATACGAAGGAAACCAGGCTTGGCTTAAGTTCATTTGATGAAGAGCAATTGGGGCTTCAATCGATTTTTAGGGATTTCGAACTAAGGTTTCTCTGGTTAAAATCGAGAGGAGAAGTTGTTGGCTCTCATTCACAAGTTTGCGTTCGATTTGAGGGTTAGGCTTGGCTTCACAAGTTTGTGTTCGATTTTAGGGCGTTTCGAGCTAATTGTTGAATTTGAAATTGGGGCAACTGGTGACAATTGGCTAGTGTATCCCAAGTCAGTCGGTTTCGAACTAAGGTGAATTCTTATCCTTCCTTAATTGATTTGTCTTTCATTTAATTCACTTTTGATGCTTGCATTATAGTTGTTGGTTCAATTTTGATGCTTGTAAATGTCAGATTGAAAATGTCAGATTTAATTCAGTTTCGAACTAAGGTGAATTCGACATATTGAAAATGTCATCACAAACATTGGTTCACTAGTTCAATTTTATAGTTGTTGCTTGCATTAGAGTTGTTGGTTCAATTTTTGATCCTTGCATTATAGTTGCTGGTTCAATGGTTCCCTAGTTCAGTTTTGATGCTTGTAAATGTTGTGTTGGGTCTGCTAGGTTTCAACAGATTTAAAATGTCATCACAAACATACAATTCAAGTGCAAGAACTGGTGGTACCATTTGCAAGTGTAACATGAGAGCAAAGATTTATACAGTCCACACAGCAAAGAACTATAGAAGACGATTTTTTGGGTGTCCATTATACACAACAGATGGTCCAAAAGGCTATGAATACTTTTCTTGGATCGATTCACTATTCGAGAGCAATGTGATAAGCACTACTTTGTAGGGCTTAACTAAGAGTCATTAGATGATTTATTGGTGCCATTCGGGTAGATTTAGACACATTCATGTGCATGGTGTTTGGGGGTGAAGTTGGTGTTTTTGGAGGTGTTTGATCGGTTTTGGAGATCATATGAGACACTGAGGAGGAAGCCACCAGTAGTAGACGCCAAGGGAGTGCAATGAAGAGTAGAAGAACGGTAGGCTGAATTCAATTGGTTCGTTCTCTCTACTCAGATGTCCAAATGGAGTGATTCCAATTCTAGGAGTTAGATCTTGAAGTCTACTACAAGTCCTCAAAATATGAGCGCAATCCGAGTTGAGAATCAAAAGTTATGGCGTTTCTACGGAAGTGTCGCAGGAGCTGAACCGAAGAACAGCGACGGCGCCCGCCGTGGAAAGACGGCGACCGCCGCAATTACGGCGCCCGCCGTAAAGGTTGCAGCGGCCGCCGTGAACGTCTGAAGTCCGCCGAGCCGATTTTCCTTTTATGTTTTATTTTTTGGATTATTTTATTACGTTTTATTATTTCGTTTTAGGTTAATTCCAGACTTTATTTCCTTTAGTATTTAAGGGGAGAGAAAGAGGTTTGTATAAAATCTCTGAAACCCTAATTCTCCTTTCTACGTTCTACGTTATGAAGAACTAAGCCTCTCTTGCTTAGTCAGATGCTGAAGCTTTTGTTTTGATTCAGTTGTGAGACTCTCGTTCTTAATCTATTGCATGGATTTTATCTATTCTCTTGCTTGATTGCTTATGATTGATTTTGATTTTCTCTAGCCTGCGCAACTAGGGTTTGTCATCATTGATCTATTGCTAGATTTAGATTGTTACTGGTTGAGCATATCTATTTCAGAGTAGCAACTGCATCGTGTTAGTGACTGGTTGTGCTAATCTTATGCATAAGAGAATTGATTTACATTCTAGGATAAAAACTGGTTGTTTTATGCTAGAATTGTATCCAAATATATTCCTATCCGTAACGCTGCTGTTAGACTGAATCTTGATAGTTTCAGGGTTGTTTAATTAGTTAGTGCTAATAGTATCTGGTTGTGCTATTAGTTATATCTGAAAAGGAATTGGAATTTTCATTGCATGTGATTTTGAATGAGTATCTATGATCAACTTGTCATACGAATAGTGGATGTTGTTTGACTGAGTTCCTTCCCATCACTGATTTCATCACTTTTAGTTGTTTACTTTTGCATGTTTAGATTCGGTACTAAAACAAACAAAATCCCCCTTTTGGTTACTTTGGATTGACATACAAATTGCATATAACGATAGACTATGTCTCCCTGTGAACTCGACCTTTACTTACCTAGGACTACGGTTTAAAATTTGTTTGGATATTTTGCATAACAGTTTTACACGACGAAAACCTGTTATCACAATGCAACAAGTATCATCAAGAAATTGGTGGACCAAAAAATGGAACTGGAAGCAAAGAACAACATGCTTGAAGAGTTATTTAAGAAAAAAGAAGCTCAGATTGACAAATGTCTTGCTAGGTCTAGGATAGATTTAGTGCTTGTTGTTGGTAGTTTTGGTTTAGCTTTCTTGATGAATTTTCTGTTTAGGGTGTAAAATGTCTAGCAGCAATCGCTTTGTCTAAGTTTAATGCTTTTCTATGATTGTAGGACCAAAAATTGTTTTGTTTTCTATGATTGTGTTCGATGCTTGTTGTTATATGCACATGTCTAAGTTGCAACATATGACACTGAGCATAACATGCTCAAAAAAATGGCAAGGTTCTACCTGAATACACATGTTTATAACCTGCAATACAGAGAAATAGACAACCTGCAATAACAAACAACCTGCATACACTATACCAAAGACACAAACAACCTGCAAATACAAACAACCTGAGCATAACAAACAACATGCTTCAATTAACCAAAGACAACATGTCGTACAAAAGTACTACTTAACATCAGTTACAAACTGTCTCCTTAACATCAGTTATATCACATTTTCAAGGTCTTTAGTTATATCACATTGTTTAGGGTAAGTCACAAACAGGAAACAACTACCAAATTACATTCTTCACTCGTGGTTCCTCTTGAATGCAGATCTTGTTCTTGTTTTCATGACACTTGCTAGTTGAGACCTTGTTGCAATTGTGGCCCTCAATGGTGGCCTCCTTATAGGGTACAACTTCCTACCATTCCTGGATCCAGAATTCACTAGTGTTGGTGGAATATCATTGTTTACCATAGTTGAGCATGGTGCTTGTGATCCTTGAGTTGGTATTTGTTGGTGGTCAAATGAAATGAGTTCCTCCTGCATAAGAGCAAGTTCATGACCTTAGAATGAGGGCAACAAATATTTTAAAGCAAGCACATGTTAATTCATCCCTAAGAGTGTATTTACTTACCATATCAAAGTCTTCAGTTTGGGATTCAGGGGCTTCAGGGGATTGAGGTTTTTCAGGTGCTTCCGGGACTTCAGGGGCTGCATGGGCTTGAGAAGCTTCATTGGATTCCATGTGTGACCTCACCTAGCATTATAATATAAAGTTAAAATTCTCATTTTTATGTGCAATAGGCATTTCAAAATTAAATTTACAGTCAACTTACCTCTTTCCTTGTGTACTTTCTCTTCCTAGGATGAACAAGTAAAGTGTTCCCACTTGGTGGTCTCCCTCCTACATTAGAACTCCTTGGTGGCTCAGGTCCCTTAGGAGGGTTTTTACACTTATTCTTATAATGACCTTCTTCCCCACAATATGAACACTTGTTCTTTCCCGTCCTTAGTCTTTTTTGCTTGAAGCTTGTGGCTTCTCCCTGTTCTTTCCTTCTTGATTTTTTGGGCCTCCCAGGTTGAACTATAACTGCAGGAGGTTCTGGTGCCTTTTGTGCAATCTTCTCCCATTGGTCCTCCCCTGGCATTGGATGTACTGACTCATTGTATGCCCTCATATATGTCTCTTTCCAATAATATTGGTCCACAAACTGATCCACTCTTAGCCTCCTTTTCAGAATGCAACAAATTGCATGTGAGCAAGGCATTCCTGTCAAATCCCACATGTTACATCCACAAGTCCTTTGATCAAGATCAACAACATATGTGTTTCCCCCATAATCAACTTCATATCTGTTTTCATCACCATAGCATTTGCATCTGTGTAGACTTTCTACCTTAGTCGATTCAACCTTTTTAGTAGCTTCTAGAGTGAGGAATCCATTATGAGCTCTCATGTTATTTCTTTTGGTGATGAACATCTTCATCAGCTTTCTCCTTATCCACTCACACATGGAGAGAATGGGCATCTCCCTTGCTACTAAAATACAACTGTTGAATGACTCACATGCATTGTTGAGCAGTTCTGGTGATTTGCAGTAGTGCTTAAACCCATGCAAAGACCATGTTTCAGGGTTTGCATCAATGAGATATTTGTAAGCTCCTTCATCCATTCCTCTAATCCTATCCATTACCACTTCAAATTCATGCTTAGTAGCAGCCCTAGCAGCAGCCCATACATCATCTTTATAAGACTTTCCTGGCCACTTGACTTTGAAATTATTGTGCAAGTGCCTCACACACACTCTAGTATCAGCAGTGGGAGCAACCAGATTGATGGCTTCAAGCAGGCCCTGAATTAACACAAATAAAAACATAGTTAGTGTTACACCAAAATTAAGGAAAGAATAACAATGGCAATGGATCTAGAAGTACCTTTTGTCTGTCAGACATAAAGGTCAAATTTTGACCTCTTATGTCTTGGATTAAATTTTGAAGGAACCAACACCAAGTGTCCTTTCTCTCAGCCTCCACAACTGCATAAGCTATAGGAAAAATATTTTCATTACCATCCTTTCCTATTGCAGCTAACACTTGTCCAGTGTATGCCCCCTTCAAATGACAACCATCTAGACCCACCAATGGCCTACAACCCAGCAAAAAACCTTGCTTGCAAGCCTGTAGGCATACATAAAGTCTCTGAAAAATTGGCCTCTCAGGTTGCTCCTCTGTAACCTTCACATACACAGAGCTCCCCAAATTTCACTTCAAAACAGTTGTTGCATAATCCCATACTTTTGCATACTGCTCAGGAGCATAACCTTCAGTCATTAGGATTGCCCTCCATGCTTGGTAGTAGGAAATGTTAACACTATGCTCTCTCTTCACTGTGCTAATGAATGTTTTAATTCTCCATTGAGGATCATCTCTATAATGTTCAAGATATTTTTCAGTAAGCCATGTGGATGTGACCTTTGTATTCACATCCTGCCATCCACACTCATGCTTTGGATCAAAGGTTTTGAGTTGAAAACTACCATCATTACCCATTTTTCGTGCAATAGCCCTAAATCCACACAAGGTCTCCTTACAAACACATTTTTTTCTGTCGTGCTTCATTGAGCAGTGGCACTTGTTTTTACAATATGCAGAGACTTTAGTTTTGTCATTGTGCAAGTAGTAATAGTCAAACCCATTCTCTAGTGCAAATTGCCTCAATGCCTTCCTGAAAATCTCATTTGAGCCAAATCTCATACCACTCTTGAGGGTAATTTTACCCTTAAAATAAACTAGTGGATTAAAATCAGGGAACCTCACACGACCCTTGTTACCCTCAGAATCACTACAACTCCTAAAATCATCAGAATCAACTCTTACATCAAACACATGTTCTTCATTACCATCAGCTTCTACACCCTCATCAACAACATCAGTATCAACATTATCTTCAAACACAACATCATCATCTTCCTCAGAAGACTCTCCACCAATTATTTTCTCATCAAATGGTACATCAGATGTATCAGTTAAATCATAGGAATCGGAGCCTAAGACATTACCTTCATCTGTAGATCCATCAGATTCATCTGCAGATAGATCATCAGGTACTTCCTCTATAACATGTTTTGGTTGGGAACTTTGCTTACCACATCTGCCAATAATACCTCCACTTGAAGCACAAGATGGAGATAAGAGTTTCCTAGGGTTTGCATCAGATTTGGAATTGCCAAGACTATTTGTGGAATGACCTCTATCATTTATTATAGTTTGCTGAGTTGGTTGAGATAAAACTGGTGGGCCGACTGCTATGGAAATTCCCCCACTATTTATGGGCCTAGCAGAATTTGTTGGACTACTAATGATTGGCCCAGTTACACCTTGTTTTACAATAGTTGGAGTAGGTTCATTTGGTTGCACAACATAGACATGTAGTGTTTTGTCTGACCCATCACAAGAGCATAAGTGGACGATATCATTGTCACACTTTATTTGTCTTAGGCCATTATTTAGACTAAGTCCTGGCTGTAAGTACCAGAGTTCCATCACATTTTCAAGTCCCACACCCTCTTTTATAAAGCACTCTAGCTCGATCTTAGATATAAGATCAGGGTCAACAAATTGCTTGCAATAAACAGATTTCTTCCTATAACACACATGGTCTTCGATACCTTTGTAAAATTTCCCATCATACAAAAATCTGATTGTCACATACATCTGTAAATTCATATCAATTCAAAAAGGGAATGAATATGCAGTTAAAATCGCATACAGTAAACATCACATAATTCAATAAAAATGCCTAAAAACACCAAAAAGCAATGTGTAGTGAATCACATGGCAATGTCATGTAACAAATGGACAGCACAAAAAATACAGTCAATCGTGACAACACCACTTGGATTATATATACACATCTAGAAAGCATAAAATAAGGGCAATGGAATCTTACCCAGAAGACAACAATGACACTGAAATCGCCCCTTATCGTGGAATCTCCCTCCACTTGTAATACCCCTCATTTTAGTAAAGAGTATTTTTGTAATTTTCTAAACTCTCGTACTGTAGTCGGATTATTTTCAGAGAAGTTCAGACATTCTGTTAAATGCTTGATCTCTGTAATAATTCTCTGAGTGGAATAAAATACATTCGACGTATTTTTGGGGTTTAGAATATTTGTTCGGATACGAATATATTTAATCCGGGGTTAAGACCCATACTCATTATTCTTCCCAGGCAAAAGGCACAAGATTGGCCTTGACCGCACCCGCGGTCATACCCACCGCACCCTGCGGTCAGAAAGTGGCCTTCACCGCACCCCGCGGTGAGACCCACCGCACCCGCGCCGTCATGATTACCTTTTCTGCCCCGCCGAACTTCGCCTGAGTTGCTTGCCGATCTTGTCGGAGCTGAAGCGGTGGCGGTGGGGGATCCAGTTGGAGCTCCTTGCTTGGCCTATATAAGGAGGGGACTTGGAGGAGGAAGGCATCCCAAGCTCTCTCTCTCAAATCTCTCTCTCGTTCCATTGTCGCCGGAGTTGCAAGCTTTCGCCGGAGTTCTTCAAGATCATCGCCAGAGCTACCATAGGAGGAGGAGGTGCTCTCAAGGTGGTCCTTTGGAAGTCCAAGGAATCCAGAAGTCGGAGCCACCACGAGTCGAACCCCCGTCGTCTTCCCCGGTGATTTTTCGTCGTCGTCGTCTCGCCGCTGTGGCTTGACCGCACCCGCGGTCAAGGCCGCCGCACCCGCGGTGTGCCTGGGCACTCGTGGTTGTGGCTTGGGCTTTGTGATCTCGATTAGGACTTCCGTTCCTTCGATTTCGTTCGTCTTTCCTTAGATTCGTATATTTTATTATCGAATCTAACTTAGGGTTTCGTTATGGGTCGTTCCGTAGGGATTTGAAATCCGAGTTCTGTCCTCGTTCTGGACCCGGAAACCCGTTGTCTTTGAGCTTCGTTGAGCTTCGTCTAATCTAAGGCAAGTGGCGGTTCGCTCTTGCTTATCATTCCATATTTCTATTAATTATCAATTGTTTAATTGTTAATTAAATTGGGATGAATTACTGGTTTCGTTGGAAACAATTTTCTTAAAATGATACGATTAAAATGAATATTATAGTAGGTTGTATATATTGCTAGAAACAACGCTATTATATCTGTTATTACCGTGATGGTATTGTTGTGGATTTTTATGCAGACTTGAAATATAGTTAGCAATGGATTTTATGTGCACTTGAGATATAGTTAGCACGAGTATTCGTAGGAACGCTGCTTACCTTGAGAGGTAGCCGTTTCTTTATAACCCGGTGGATAGGATGTCCAAGCCCTAACACCGTTTCTCTAGTCATGACTATCCCCTATCCGAATATAGGGGAGGTGCGCTTAGCCGGCGTCAAACCTTTAGGGATTTATTCCCGACTATATATCTCTATATCCTGAGGGATGAGATGATTATGATAAAAGCTTATAACGTGAATATACATTTTGGAAGTAAATAAGATAAGTGCCGCTATGCACATAATTAATATACCCTCAGGCGAGTAGTGCAGCTAGGAAGTAGTGCAGCTAGGAAAACTCGTCTAGACTTTGGTCAGAGTAAAGTTCTCTTTCCAATCTGAATTCGCATTGTGCGGTGAGGTTGGTCGTGAACCGAAACACCAAGTCATTTTAAAACGCTTGTGTGAATTATAATGTTCCCAAACATTGTCATACTTTCCGATAAGACTCAATTCGTTGGAGTCTTCTCTTCATTTGTGTCCTTAAGACTCAATCTTTCAGAGTCTTCTCTTGATCATACCTTTTCGTATTTTTCAGTAGGAGTATGGTGGTTGACTATCGTCATCGACTTTTATTCGAGAAGCTAGCGATGAGTCTAACCTAATACGACTACTTAGAACCTTTCTGTTTTACCCTTGCATAGTCTTTCATTAGACTAACCAACCGGTTATATTCCCTTGCATGGTTGGCTGGTGTCATCCGTCTCATACGGCACATCAGATAAACGTCCGTTCCATGAAGGCTAGAAACGACGATGGAGGCAAATGGAATTTTGAAGAGTTTTTATCAAGGTTAAGATCTTAGGCGTGTGATCGCTAGATCAAGACTTTTGTGTCTTTTATTTAAAAAAAGACTTCCGCTGTAATATATTTTGGTTGTATTTGGATTATGGATGTAATTCCGAAACTTTGATTTAATCCAATACTATGACATTTCGTATTATAAATGTTGTTTTATGATTTGTATAAACTGGTTAAGCCTTGGGTGGCTTCGGATGTGGAATCTGAGGTCATTGGCGGTGATACCTATCAAGGTTATATTTGGGGGTGTTACACCACTAAGCATAAGAATCACAAGATGGGACCTCGTATCGCTCAAAGTTCCAATTTGAAGCCTTCGTTATCGTCGAATCCCTCCTCTGTCGCAGCTCCTCAAACCCTTCCTCTGTCGCAGCTCCTCAATCCCTCCTATGTCGCTCGAAGTTCCAATTCGTCCCCACTTTCGCTCAAAGAAGATGATGGAACACACTCGGACTTTTCTAGCAGCAATCACTCTCCAAAATCACTCCCCAATTTCGCCAATTCATCACCAAATTCATCCCTAAATTTTTTCTAAACCTAACCCTAAAATTTCCCCCCAAGTGACTGAAGGGCAATTTGGGGATACCAGCATGGTTTCCTTCGTAATTCTTTTTAAAAAGCAGGGGTATTATGGTCATTTAACACAATGAGATGGAAAAACTAACGACTTTCGGCTTTGGATGGTTGCTCGCTAACGGAATAGTTATAATGGGTTGTTTAAAATAATTTCGTCTATAACGGGTGATTCCCCTAAAAATCGGCCCTTTAACGGGTGGTTTCCCGCAATTTTCTCTTAAAAATAATAAGAGATAGTGAACAAAATGGAAAAGGTGTACTTATACTTTGAAAGGTTTTGATCTTGACAAATTGAATTATGACAATAATCGAGTCTTATATAATACTTTTGACATAAAGAGCAAATTGGTTAGCATACTCGTCCCACATAGTAAAATTTATCACGGTGTTTCTATAAAAAAAATATACAATAACATGAAGAAAATTTATGAAAGAAAACGTTGGGATTCAATCAATAATAAAATTAACACATTCGTAGTAAAAACATTCAAAAACGGGCAAACCATGATACGCATGTATCGTATTGTGAAAATGCACATTGGTTCTAATTTAATTCCAAACCATGATACGCAATCTTCATAAACACCACTAAACCTGAATAAACATGTTAATTTATTATTTTAAAAAATGTTGGATATTAAAAAAAACTCATTCACCCGTATAATAGACATATTGTATTTTTCAATCTACAACCTATAATCAACACATTCACGGTAAGTATACAGAAAAATCTTATTACATTATGGTGGAAAATAGATATAAAGAGGTATTACGTAATAGTATATAGATATAAAAAGGTAAATCACATGTTTAAAATATATTGATATAATATAGATTTCCTTGTTCATCTACAATAATATCACCTAGATATATCATATAAACTACTACTCATTAATATGGTAGGAAATATATAACTTTGCAAGGTTGATAATTGGGCTTTAGTTTATAAAAATAATAAAAGGGCAAATAGGTAAATGAATAAATTAATTTGATGACTTGGCATACCTCAATGGTTGACAAATAGGAGCGATAATAATTACTTTAGTAATAAATATATAGATATATTAAATAAGGAAACTTTATAATATAATGTTATATTAAATTATTGTTTTCAATATAATGAAAATAATTAAAAGTTAGGATATGATCTATTCTCATTTTATATTATTTATTTTCATTATATGAATAAGACAATTACGTAAAATATGTATATTATATGAATAAGACAATTATTAAGATTCGATATAATTAAAATAATTAAAAGTTCGGATATGTTTAAAGGAAATAAATTTATTCTCACTTTATATTATTTATTTTTATTATATGAATAAGATAATTATGTAAAATATGTATATTAAATGAATAATACAATTATATCACATAATTATTTAAATAAATTAGGATTTGTATATAAAAATAAAACATAAATTAAGAATTTCATAGGAATAACTAAATAAGAAATTATATAAGCTTAGATTTAAGTAAGGTGAATGTTAATATGTATTATTAATTAAAAGGGAAAAATGGTTAAATTATATCACAAAAATATTTAAATATTTTCAATGTATATTACCACTATGGCACTACTACATCATGAATCATGTATTACCAATTATGTTCAATTGTATGTTACCAATTATATAAATTTATGTATTAAAACTATAAGAAGTAGTATAACTAATAAATTAAAAGTATATTATAAATAATTTTATTTATAGATAAGAAGAAACTAATAAGGCAAAAATGTATAAATAATCTTTGGGGTGATACTATCAATATAATTAAGCAAAGTTATATTAGGTAAAAAATAAGTAGATAAGAAATAGAATATGTAAATATCAAAATTATGAAAGGATAAAATTATAATTGTACTTTGAGATTTGTCTAAATGGCATAGCTTACGGGCTGACACATTAAAGAGATAATTAAGGTTTTAGTATAGTATATAGATATAGATAACTATTACATTAAAACATAGTTAATAACTATTACATATAATATAACTATTATTATTAACTATTATAGTTAATTAACCCTATTCCTAACCTAATTCTAACCCTAGCCTTAAACCTAAACCTAATGCTAAACCTAAATTGTAACCTGATGAGGAATCATCCCCGCCATTAGTGCCAACCTTTGATGGACCGATTACTAGGTCAAGATTGAAGGAACTACGTCAAGAGCTGGAGACGTTTATGGCACATGATGTATCACATGACGAAGAGGACAAGTCCAAAGTCAAGGCGTTGACTTTATTGGTCAACGTTACCTATGTTTAGTCTTATTAATTTCTGCATTGGATATTTTTAGGACTATTATTTAATTGTTTTAAGCTTTCTATTTTCGGATATTTCGGGATTAAGTGTAACCCGTTTTTGGGAAGCTAGGGCCGACCCTCCTAGGGTATTTAAGGCCTCCCTTGTCTTCTTCATTAGTTAGATTTCTCACATTGTTAAAACACAAAAACAGAGCTTGGTTTTTGCTTTGAAAACTCGGCTCCCCGTGAGAGTCTCAATCGATTGTTCTTTCCTGCTTAGTTGTTTTCGTCTTTGTCAAGTCCCTCTGGAGTTGGTGATTTCGTACATCATAAGCAATCCTCTCCGTGCTCCAAATTCGTCCGCGATTCTTGGTTGTGTGGCGTTGTAGAGATCGGGTTGGTAGATCGTTCGACAAGGTTCCTTGCTATCAAGCAAGCGGGTTTTCTCGTCGTTTCTATTGGTTCTATCTATTATCCTATCCCTTAGTTTCACTTCCGCCATTGTTCTAATCTTGTGTTTTCTTTTGTTTTGAGATTCGTTGCCTAGATCCATCTTCTACGCGGCTAACCCCGTATCAATTGGTATCAAGAGCTTTGCGGCTTCGGATCGCCTTTGACGGTTCCAGATTCATCATAAAAAATTGGATCTTCCTGTTTTCAATCGTCAATTGAATTTCTTTGTTTGAGTCACATTAGTGAATTGTTAGTCTGACTGATTGTTTTCTCTTGTTTGTCTTGGAAAGGAGTTCGTTGCGGTTGATTGTGACTACGAGGATCCACAAAAACATACCAAAACCGTCCAAAAATCAGCAAAAAAATTCGCCCCCCCCCCCCCTTCCACCATTGTTGTTCGAACCCTAGCTTGGCGAGCAAGACACGACGGCGTCCAGGTTCGTGCGCGCCAGAGATCCGGTTGTTCAATTTTGGTAATCTTCAAGATACTTGCTTGATTTTCTAGAGATTTTATTTTATCTTTATGGTGTAATATCCCAGGAAAAACAAGTTGCCTAAAAGAAAATTATATCAAACAAAAAAAAAAGCATTATCGAAATTCAAAAAAAAAAAAAGAGGAAAAGGCATGTGGGATTTTTGAGAATTTTTCAGAATTTTTTTTTTTTCGAAATATAAAAAAAAAATAAAAAAATTTAGGGTTTCGTTTCAGATTTTTTTTCGGACCTCTTTGTCGCCGCAACAGTACCCGGCCACAACCCGACCGGGTGAGCCTCAGTTAACCCAGCCCTCACGTCCCTGCCACCGACCCGGCCCCAACCCGACCGGGTCCCACCCCGGGTTGCGCTCAGTCGCCACCACCCGGCCTCCACCCGACCGGGTCCTGCCCGGGTTCCGCTCAGTCGAGCCCCACCCGGCCTGTCCCCACCCGACCCCAACCCGACCGGGTCCCACCCCGGGTAGCGCTCAGTCGCCACCACCCGGCCTCCACCCGACCGGGTCCTGCCCGGGTTCCGCTCAGTCGAGCCCCACCCGGCCTGTCCCCACCCGACCCCAACCCGACCGGGTCCCACCCCGGGTTGCCCTCAGTCCACCCCACCCGACCCCAACCCGACCGGGTCCCACCTCGGGTTGCTCTCAGTCTACCCCACCCGACCCCAACCCGACCGGGTCCCACCCCGGGTTGCCCTCAGTCGAGCACTACCCTCTCTTGCCCGAACCCCTTCTCCCTTCCGTTCCCTCGGGTCACTCTCGGCTCCAATTGGCTTCGTTTCGAGTCGACAAAGGTACGTCTTTCTGACTTGCAATTCACATTTCTTGAGTTCGAAACACATATATAGCCCCATCTTTAGTTGCATTTCATTCTTGTGACTATAGTTGTGTCGCTTTCCTTGTTGAGTCGTTCTCTAGTCTCGCTTTTGTTTGAGTCATTTTTCGTCGTACATCTACTTGTCTTGTCTACTACATCTCTGCTTGACCTTGATTTGCTGCGTATCTTGAGCACATAGAGAACTTGTCATTTACGAGCCTAACTTCGTAGGTTGTACAATCACCGAGTGCAAACACTTGAGAGTTTTTTTGGTTTTCCTAACCTTAACGTCTTTCTGTGTTCGTCTAAGTGGTGATCATGACAGGTTTCGGTGATGAACAAGTTACTGCAAATGGTTCCCATGTCGATATGCAGGCGATGCTACAACAGTTGGCTTCTACAGTCGCGCAGTTGTCTGCGAAGTTTGACTCGTTGGAGACCCGCTCCAACCCACTCCCGGCTGCGCAGGAACACATTGGTCCATCGCATAGCGCACCGCTTCCCGCCACCGAGCCCTTGGTCGACCAAGCCACGGCCTACCAAGCGGCGATGGACGAGCGTCGCCAACCGCTAGCCACTAGCACCGACCGCATACGCCCGATTCGGCATCCCGCCCCTCGTGATAGGTCTGAGTCCCCTCCTATGTCGATACGTTCTAGTTTATGGGGTGATGATGATATGCAGGACTATGAGCGCGAGGAGCGTAATGAGTGGCGTCCTTACCGCCCCCGGAATGACCGCGGACAGCCCCACCGCCGTGAAGCCGAACAAGACGGCATTGGACGGATCAAAGTGAAGATCCCGACTTTTGATGGAAAGTGTGATCCAGACGTCTACCTTGAATGGGAGACGAAGATTGAGCAGATTTGGGGTTGCCACAATTTTCCTGAACATAAAAAGGTACAACTCGCTGCTCTTGAATTTACTGGTTATGCTTTGGTTTGGTGGGATTCTGTTGTGAAGGCTCGGAGACAAGCCATGGACCCTCCGGTCAACACTTGGAACCAGATGAGAGCTATGATGAGGGCCCGCTTCGTTCCCCACCACCACAATAGAGTTCTCCGCAACCGTTTGGAGACTATGAGGCAAGGCTCTTTAGGTGTTGAAGAGGTCTACAACAATATGCAGATAGCCATGGCACGCGGCAACGTCGTCGAAGATGAAGAGGCCACTATGTCCAGGTATCTACGTATCTTGCATCCTCATTTAGCTGACACTATAGAATTGTATCCATATTCTACCATGACAGATTTGCTACACCAAGCAATTAAAGTGGAGAGACAATTCAAGTCCAGCTATACCCAACAACACCGCACGGTGCCACAACGTCAAAGCTGGCGTCCCGACCAGCAGCAGGGCCGCACCGGACACCAGAGATCCCGCCCAGCAACCGGTCCGCCTCGCAGCAATGAGCAGAATTCCCGTGGTGCGCACCCCTCTACCTCCACCGCACCACAACAGCCCACACGGCCCGCCCCTGCAGTTACACGAGGTAACCCTGCTGACCCTCCTCCTAGAGCTAGAGATATCACTTGCTTTAAATGTCAAGGAAATGGTCATTACATGAAGGATTGTCCTAATACTCGTGTTTTGATGATTAATCATTTGGGTGAGTTAGAGTCTGAGTCTGACACTGAGCATGAAAATTTAGTTGCTAGCCATGATATGAATGAGCATGCCAATAATGATGATTTAGATTTTATTGAATATGAGCATGGTGATTCATTGACTGTTAGGAGGACTTTGCATGTTAATCAGGCTCCTTGTGATGATAATCAGCGTGGGAATTTGTTTCATACAAGATGTCTTGTTAAAGGGAAAGTTTGCAACATGATTATTGATGGTGATAGTTGTTGTAATATTGCTAGTGTTGAATTAGTTAATAAACTGCAACTCCCTACTTTTTTGCATCCTAGACCTTATAGACTTCATTGGATGAATGATTGTGGTGAACTCAAGGTGAATAAGCAAGCTAAGATTACACTTAAGCTAGGAACTTATGAGGATAAAATTTTATGTGATATTGTTCCTATGCAAGCTTGTCATATTTTGTTAGGTCGTCCTTGGCAATTTGATAGACATGTTATTCATGATGGACGTACTAACCAACATGCCTTTGAGTTTCGTGGTAGGAAAGTGGTGTTGAAACCGATGACGCCGCTTCAAGTGGCTGAGGCTTATGATAAGAAAAGAGAGGCCGAGCGTAAGGGTAAGTCCCCAGCCGACCCATCCACTGCCTCCACACGGACCGACCTCACCCTCGCCTCTACCCCTAGCCGAGTGCTCTTAGCATCCAGCAGAGACCACCTGGTAGATTACCTTCCCCCGGACGTCGCCCTCATGTCCCTTTGTCAGGCCTATACCTTGTTAGGTGACGACGACCGAGCTACACTCCCAGCTGCTGTCCAGACCCTTTTAGCTGAGTTCCTTGATGTTTTCCCGGATGAGATACCCCCTGACCTACCCCCTATTAGAGGCATTGAGCACCAAATAGACCTGATTCCCGGTGCTACCCTACCCAACCGGCCTGCCTATAGGATGAACCCTACTGAGACCCAGGAAATCCAGAACCAAGTCCAGGACCTTCTAGATAAAGGGTATGTTAGAGAGAGCCGATCCTAGTGTGTTGTGCCTGTCTTACTCGTCCCCAAAAAGGACAATACTTGGCGTATGTGTGTTGATTGCAGGGCTATTAACAATATTACGATCAAGTACAGGCACCCAATTCCGAGGCTCGATGATATGTTGGATGAGCTCCATGGCGCCTCCACCTTCTCCAAGATAGATCTTCGCAGTGGCTACCATCAAATCCGGATGAAGGAGGGAGACGAGTGGAAGACAGCATTCAAGACGAAGTTTGGTTTGTATGAGTGGCTTGTTATGCCTTTCGGTTTGACTAATGCCCCCTCTACTTTTATGCGTCTTATGAATCATGTCTTGAGATCTTTTATTGGTAGATTTGTTGTAGTTTACTTTGATGATATTCTGATCTATAGTAAATCTTTGGAAGCACATACAGAGCACCTCAGGAAAGTTTTATCCACTCTCAGAGCTGTACAGTTGTATGGAAATCTGAAGAAGTGTGATTTTTGCACTGACAGAGTTGTGTTTCTTGGTTTTGTAGTGAGTACTCATGGACTGCAAGTGGATCAAGAGAAGGTGCAAGCCATCCGTGACTGGCCGACCCCGAGGAACCTAGGTGACGTGCGCAGTTTCCACGGCCTGGCTGGCTTCTACAGGAGGTTCGTTCGAGATTTTAGCACCATTGCAGCCCCGCTGACAGAGATCACAAAGAAGAATACTCCGTTCCGTTGGGGTGAAGCTCAAGAAAAGGCATTCCAGACTCTCAAGGATCGTTTGACACACGCGCCATTGCTGGTTCTGCCTGACTTCACTCGCCCCTTGAAGTAGAGTGTGACGCCTCTGGCATTGGTATTGGAGGAGTCCTCATGCAGGAAGGTAAGCCTATTGCCTTCTTTTCTGAAAAGTTGAAAGGTGCATGTTTGAATTATTCTACTTATGATAGGGAATTATATGCCTTGTTTAGAGTGCTGAAAACTTGGCAACACTACCTTTGGCCTAGAGAATTTGTGCTTAAAACTGATCATGAGTCCTTAAAGCATTTTAGGAGTCAAGATAAGTTGGATAGGAGGCATGGTAGGTGGATGGAATTCATAGAAACATTTCCCTATGTGATTAAGTATAAGAAAGGAAAAGATAATGTTGTAGCTGATGCCCTTTCTAGGAGACATACACTCTTGACTACTTTGGATGCTCGGGTCCTTGGATTCGTTTATATTAAGGAGTTGTATGATATGGATGCTGATTTTGGAGTGATTTATAAGCATTGTGTGGAAAAGGGTTCATTTGATAAGTTTTTCTTGTTTGATGGATTCTTGTTTCGAGTTGATAAGGTGTGCATTCCTGTTTGTTCTCTACGGTTGTTACTTGTTGATGAGTCCCATAGAGGTGGATTGATGGGTCATTTTGGTAGAGATAAGACTTATAACATGTTGCATACTCATTTCTATTGGTCACACATGCTTAGGGATGTAGAGAATTTTATCAAACGCTGTGTTGAGTGCTTACAGGCTAAATCTAAGGCAAAACCGCATGGTCTTTATACTCCCTTGCCTATTCCTTGCTTTCCTTGAGTTGATATTAGTATGGATTTTATTGTTGGATTGCCCAGGACTAAGAAGGGGAGAGATTCTATATTTGTGGTTGTTGATAGGTTCTCTAAGATGGCTCACTTTATTGCATGCCATAAAACTGATGATGCTAGGAATGTTGCTGATTTGTTCTTTAGAGAGATTGTTCGGTTGCATGGTGTACCTCGTACTATTGTGAGTGATAGGGATGTCAAATTTCTGAGTTACTTTTGGAAGACTTTGTGGGGTAAACTTGGTACTAAGTTGTTGTTCTCTACTGCTAGTCACCCCCAGACAGATGGACAAACTGAGGTCACTAACCGTACATTGGGTACTATCCTTAGGGCTGTTATTAAATCTAATCTGAAAAGTTGGGAAGAAGCCTTACCACATGTTGAGTTTGCTTATACTAGGACTATTCATTCTTCTACTAATATGTCCCCTTTTGAATGTGTGTATGGATTGAATCCCCTAACCCCTTTGGATCTTAAGCCGTTGCCTTTACCGGAACGAGCAGACTTTGATGCTGATAGACAGGTTGAGTTCATGAAGGAGCTGCACGAGCGGACTAAGGCTCGTTTGGAAGCTACTGCAGCGAAGAACGCAGCCCGAGCTAATCACGGCCGGCGTCAAGTGTTGTTCGAGCCCGGCGACTTGGTGTGGCTACACCTGCGCAAGGAGCGGTTCCCGGAGCAGAGGAAGTCGAAGCTGTCTCCCAGAGGTGATGGACCGTTCAAGGTGCTGAAGAGAGTAGGCGACAATGCCTATGTGTTGGAGCTGCCCGATGACTATGGCGTGAGCCCGATTTTCAATGTCGGTGATCTTACCCCTTATGCAGCCGCTGATGTTGATGACTCGAGGACGAGTCCTTTTCAAGAAGGGGATAATGATGAGGAATCATCCCCGCCATTAGTGCCAACCTTTGATGGACCGATTACTAGGTCAAGATTGAAGGAACTACGTCAAGAGCTGGAGACGTTTATGGCACATGATGTATCACATGACGAAGAGGACAAGTCCAAAGTCAAGGCGTTGACTTTATTGGTCAACGTTATCTATGTTTAGTCTTATTAATTTCTGCATTGGATATTTTTAGGACTATTATTTAATTGTTTTAAGCTTTCTATTTTCGGATATTTCGGGATTAAGTGTAACCCGTTTTTGGGAAGCTAGGGCCGGCCCTCCTAGGGTATTTAAGGCCTCCCTCGTCTTCTTCATTAGTTAGATTTCTCACATTGTTAAAACACAAAAACAGAGCTTGGTTTTTGCTTTGAAAACTCGGCTCCCCGTGAGAGTCTCAATCGATTGTTCTTTCCTGCTTAGTTGTTTTCGTCTTTGTCAAGTCCCTCTGGAGTTGGTGATTTCGTACATCATAAGCAATCCTCTCCGTGCTCCAAGTTCGTCCGCGATTCTTGGTTGTGTGGCGTTGTAGAGATCGGGTTGGTAGATCGTTCGACAAGGTTCCTTGCTATCAAGCAAGCGGGTTTTCTCGTCGTTTCTATTGGTTCTATCTATTATCCTATCCCTTAGTTTCACTTCCGCCATTGTTCTAATCTTGTGTTTTCTTTTGTTTTGAGATCCGTTGCCTAGATCCATCTTCTACGCGGCTAACCCCGTATCATAACCCTAACCCATGATCCAGAATTAAAGGATAAATGATTGTGTGCGCCAGATTGTGGCGTATGCTACAATGTGGCACACAGATTGCGTCTGGGTTTAGGGTTTCTAGGGTTTGGGGTTTCTAAACCCAAAGCCCACTGTATATGCGCACCAGTATTTTGCATACGCCAACTCCATGCGAACAATATATTTGTACCAAATTCGACTTTTGGAAGTAGTCGTTGGAAAAGCTGTCAGAATTTGACCCAAATCGCAAACCCGACCTGACCCACACTTTTTGGGTTGAGACCCGATTCGAAAAAGTATTGCGCTAAAATTGACCCGACCCGATTGACCCAAAAATTTATGAGTTGGGTCATTGACCCGTAATAATTTTTTATTTTAAAATATTCATTTTAATTTCATATTTTATTAACTATTATACAACATAACTATAATTATTAACTATTATAGTTAATTAAAGTATTAGATAATAATATTTTTTTATTTTAAAATATTATTTTAATATTCATTTTATAAATTTTGACATGGCGCTCTCGACCCGTTGGGTCGACCCGAACACGTACCTAACCCATAAATTTTGACTCGCAATCGACCCGATTCGTAAATGATTTGACCCGGTGTGCTTAAACCGAACCCGACCCGTTTGACTCGTTTGACACCTCTAACAGTTGGTCTTGTGTGCCAGGGTTTGGTGTACACCAAACCCTGGCGCACAAGACCAACTTTTGCAACGACTACTTCTAACTGTCGAATTTGGTTCAAATTCTTTGTTCGCATGGATTTGGCTTACGCAAAATACCGGCGTAGCAGAAAATACAAAATATCACGTATAAAACTACTTCTAACGTCTATATTTTATTTGTTACGCTGGTATTTGGCGTACGCAAAGTTTGGGCATAAAAAAATGTAGGGCGAAAATATGATTTTTGTAGCGTATATAGAAATTGCATTTATATAATAGTCTATAAAGCGCTCTAGTCAAGTAAATTTACAACAAGCTATATAGCGTAAATTTACAACGAGTTACATAGAGACATGATAGGAGGTTGAAACAAAAGTTCAATACTTATGTGCAGATTTGTCATGTCTTTCGAGAAACAAATGTTGTCGTTGACTGCATCGTCAAGTCGGTCCAGCGGAGTTCCTTGGAAGATATTCAAACAAATTTAGAGCTTTTAGTTCTCATCTGAAATGATGTTATAGACTGAAAAATCGACTTATTGTGATTTTTCGATCTAATTCTTACATTATAAAAAAAAAAGTTTAATCCTAATAATTCTTAAGGTAGGAGTTAACAAATTGACTATTAGTTGGTTAATTTTTAATTTTTAATTATATTTGATGAATGTCCAATAACTTAAAGCTAGTTAGTGTCACCTTAAGAAAAACTAATCCATACTCAAATTTTCATTTTGGGCATTTTCTAATCCCAATTTTCAAATGAGGTATTTGTTGTATCGTCCTTGTTTGAGAGGTCCTCAGGAATCAAAAGACTAGAGGAAAGTAGTATAAGAAAAGGCATCTCCTCCCACCTCTCTCTCTCTCACTCCAACTTCTCCCCCCTTTTTCCTCTCTCTGTTTTTTTCCTCCTTCCTCCTCGTTTGACTGCTCCTTCACTGATACAACACAGAAATCGAGACTCTCTCTCAACTCATTTTCCAGATCTCAGAGGCAGAGCCCCACTTCCTCTGTTAGTCTTTTCACTCATCAATGGCGGATTACAAAGATTCAGACACAAATTAAACTCAATCTCTCTCATACCTGGTGTTTTATTTCTTTCCCCTCCTCTGTTTCCAGTGCTCTGTTTTCGTACTCTGTTTTAATGGCGGAGAGCAATATCAATCAAGCGACGACAATGCCGGCGGAGAAGAAGAAGAAGGAGCAAACGGTGCCGTTTTACAAGCTCTTCTCCTGCGCTGACAACTACGATCGTCTCCTCATGACCGTTGGAAGCTTGGGAGCAATCATCCATGGCTCCTCCATGCCCTTTTTCTTTCTCTTATTCGGTAAGATGGTTAATGGGTTCGGCGAGAATCAGATGGACCTTCACACCATGACCCACGAAGTGTCAAAGGTCCGAATCCGAATCCCTTTAAAACGCTGCCGTTTCAGATCACAGATCTCTCACATTTTCTCTTCTATTTTGTTGCTCTATTTTTTGTTTTTGCAGTATGCTCTGTATTTTGTCTACCTTGGGCTGGTGGTCTGTGCTTCTTCTTATGCTGGTAAGTATTAAAACACAATTTCAGATCTTACCCAACTAATTTAATTAATAATATTGGAAAAAAGACAGCTAATTGGGATGTGTTAAATTGAAATTAGTTTAATTTTTTTCCCTGTTTCTTAGGGTTGAGTTTGAATTGAGTCTCTGTTTTTTGGGGTTGTTTGTTAGAAATTTCTTGTTGGATGCACACTGGAGAAAGACAAGCAGGGGCACTGAGAAGGAAATATCTAGAGGCAGTGCTGAAGCAGGACGTTGGGTTCTTTGACACTGATGCAAGAACAGGGGATATTGTTTTCAGTGTCTCAACTGATACTCTTCTTGTTCAAGATGCAATTAGTGAGAAGGTATTATGTTTTCTTGTGTTATAAATTGGTAGGAAATTGTTTATATGATTTTGAGTATCTTGTTCAAGATGCAATTAACTCGCTTTTATTTTGTTGTATTTTCATTAGCTTGTCTGTGTTATTCTGAACTGGTTTTTCCAGTTGTCGTTTTTTCGGTCTCTCGAGCTATCCGACATTGTATGTCGGTAATTCGAATTCTTATCTTATCTTATAAAAAAAAAAGTATATGGGCATGTTTGGATGACATTTCATAATGTCTTATCTCATATTATAATGTCAAATTTGATACATTAAATTCTGAGATTTAATGTCAAATTTATGACATGTTTGGATGACATGCCATATATTAGTTGTCTAATTCACCTTTTGCAACACAAAAAAAGAAATAATTTTTCATGATAATAATGTTGGGTTATGTTGTTAAAAGTATGATCATGTCTTTACTTTGGGGGCCCATTTTTAGGGTCCTTTAATAGTTTTTCTGCCCACTCTGTTCATATCTTACCGTTTGACGGCGCATGTTAGCAAGAGCCCTGGATTTAAGGTGCTTCTTCCATGTGATTTGATGCCCTTTTCATCATCATAAAATGCTTCTAGTGGAATGGGTAATAATATAATTCCTCCTCTTTTGTCCTCCTTTTTTTCACCTTTCTTCTTTTGCTTTGCTGTGATTTGCCAAAGAATGGATTTCTGAACCATATTGTATGAAGGAATGTGCCGAATTTGGTAGTTTATGATTTCATACATGTCATGAAGATTATGCATCTTATGTAGTCAAAATGTAGTAGTTTGTTATGTACATATAGTTGTTTTAGCACAAGATGATGACTTATATATGAAGGTACTTTTCTTTTGCTTTATCTCTCACTTTTTTCAGGTTGGAAACTTCATACATTACTTATCAACATTCTTGGCGGGTCTGGTGGTTGGCTTTGTGTCAGCATGGAAGCTTGCGTTGCTTAGCATTGCAGTTATTCCCGGCATTGCTTTTGCTGGCGGTTTGTACGCTTACACACTCACGGGCCTCACCTCCAAGACCCGTGAATCGTATGCCAATGCTGGTATAATTGGCGAGCAGGTGAGAGACAACTAGCTTTGGGTCCGGTTAGATTCCCATGATAATGCATTAAATTGCAAGAAAATACATTTTAATATATTATCTTCGAAATCTAAACAAACTCTAGTTTTGATTGTCAAATTATTTGAATTCTTTCTTACACCTTATCCCAAGGGAATATTGGCCAAGAATTTGGAGTGATAGGATGATTTGCTAATGGTTCTAATCTATCATCACGTGATAAGAGTTGCAAAATTGCAAACAATTCTCCAAAATTGCATTAATATTAAAATTGTATGCCAATATTGGTATAATTGGCGAGCAAGTGAGAGGCGCAACTAGTTAAGGGTCTGTTTGGATTCCTATAATAATATATTAAATTGCATCATCTCCATAAATCTAAACATACCCTAAAACGTTTTTATGTTTTGCTTGTCAAATTATGTGATTTATTTCTTACACGTTATCCCAAGGGATTATTGGCCAAGAATTTGCACTTTTGGCATTAGCATGACTTCAATTGATATAGCATCTCTAGATTGATAGGATAATTTGCTAATGGTGCTAATCTATCATCACATTGATAAGTGTTGCAAAATTGCATTGATATTAAACATGTTAGGTAATAACAAACTCAAGTAGAAACTAATTTTGATTATTTTGGTTTTCCATCTTTAGGCAATTGCACAAGTTAGGACAGTATATTCCTATGTAGGCGAAACCAAGGCTCTTGATGCATATTCAGATGCAATTCAAAACACATTGAAACTTGGCTACAAAGCTGGAATGGCGAAAGGCTTGGGCCTAGGATGCACGTACGGGATTGCGTGTATGTCTTGGGCTCTTGTTTTCTGGTACGCCGGCGTTTTCATCAGGAATGGACAGACTGATGGCGGGAAGGCTTTTACCGCCATTTTCTCAGCCATTGTCGGCGGCATGTAAGATTAAAAAAAAATTACTAATTTTCTGCTCCCTTCTATAGGGGTGAGTATGGGCCAGAACCCGAACCGAACCCGAAAAACCCAAAAACATGGGACCGAAGACCGAACCCGAACACTTCGGTTCGGGTTCGGGCTAAACAACACTCGAAGGGGGAAAATGGGCAAAAATGCACTAAAACCCGAAACCCGAACCGACCCAAAACCCGAAATGCTAAAAAGTGCGGCCCGAAACCCGAACCGAAGGAGTATGGGTTCGGATTCGGTTCGGGTTTTTCGGTTCGGGTTCGGTTCGGGCTTCGGTTTCGTCGGTCCGTGCTCACCCCTACCCTTCTATGCTTCATTTAGAATTCACTTGCTTATTTTATATGTTAAACTTTAAATTAGTATTAATAATTAAGATTTATAGTTTAAGATTTAGGTGTTAAAATTTAGGGTTTAGGAGTTTAGGTGGTAGGGTTTATATTTTAGGATTTAGGGATTAAGTTTTATGGTATAAAATAAATAAATTTAATCTAGAGAGAGTATAGAAGGGAGTATAAAATGTAATAGAGGATTTGATCTCAGTTTAATGAGCAATTTTTACAGGAGCTTGGGCCAGTGGTTCAAGATATTAGTTGTGCTCTCCTTCTATGTTCCATTTAGGTTTACTTCCTTTTTATATCTTAAACATTAGATTATGGTTAATAATTAAGATTTAGGGTTTATAGTTTAAGATTTAGGTGTTAGAATTTAAGGTTTTAGAGGTGAGGAGATAGGGTCTATATTTTAGGATTTATATTTTAGAGTTTAAAGATTAAAATTTAGGATATAAAATAAATAAATTAAACCTAGAAACAACGTTAAAACGGATTATAGAATTTGATATCGGTTTAACGAGCAATTTCTACAGGAGCTTGGGCCAGTCATTCTCGAACTTGGGGGCGTTTAGCAAGGGAAAAGCAGCCGGTTACAAGCTCCTGGAGATGATCAAGCAAAAGCCTTCGATCCGGGACCCGTTGGACGGTAACCGGTTGGAGGAGGTTAACGGTAACATTGAGTTCAAGAACGTCTCGTTCAGCTACCCGTCACGTCCTGACGTCATGATCTTCCAAGACTTTTCGATCTTCTTTCCCGCCGGAAAGACCGTTGCTGTTGTTGGCGGGAGTGGGTCCGGGAAGAGCACTATCGTGTCTCTAATCGAACGGTTCTATGATCCCAGCCAAGGTATATACATAGGCTTGCTTCTCATTTGCATTAGACCTGATCAAATACGGATTAGCCCGTCCAGCTCGCCCGCCTAATAATACGGGCTCAGATGCAGGGGCAGAGTCATGATTTTATTCCAGATGGGGCTAAAATCTTGCGTAATAAAAATATCGTGTGGTTTAAATCCAACCTCGCTTAAATTCTATTTCACAAAAATCAATTTTAATTTTTTTATGAAGATTAAGGTAATTTTCACATGAAATGAGGGGGGGGGGGGGGAAATTGTGACTTAAATGGGCTAGCTGAAATTGCATTTTTAAATGAGATGAGGGAAAAAAACTTAAGGTAATTTTATTTTCATGGCTTAGATTTTCAGATTAAATATGAATAAAACAGCTTTAAAAAAAATATTTTATTTTATTTTCAGCCGGGGCTTTAGCCCCTTCTCGGCCCCACCTGGCTCCGCCCCTACTCAGACGGGTAAATGGGCCGGATACGATTGTAGGGTCAGGTCCTAACGGGCCGGACCATTTAGGGCGACCAGTATATTCTATTAAGCATGTTGTTTTGTTTTGAAGAGTTTGGATCATATGCGGAGCACTCTTCCCGTGCGGACGTGCGGAGCATGCACTTTAGGGCCTTATTTGTGCACTTTAACGTCTTATTTGTGCACTTTTTCAAAACAAAAAAAAAAAAAATCTTTTTCAAATTTTTTTCCAAGCATTTTTCAATTTTTTTTGTAAAAGTGCACAAATAAGACCCTATAGTGCATGTCCGCATGTCCGCACGGAAAGAGTGCTCCGCACCGGAACCGCACTCTTATTTTGAATGTCAAAAAACAAGTATTTTTAATGGAATGACTAATCGGGCCAGCCCAACCCGGACATTCCAAACGGGTACGGTTAAAGATTTTAACCCCGAGTAACATGCCAGATCCGGACCTGGCCCGCTTAAACGGATTGAGAAAAAGGATCCAGCCCGGCCTGTATCCATATTTGATCAGGTTCAATTTACACTTAAAAACTTATTGATAATCATTTGCCTTATTTTGGTGTTACTAAATCTTGGCAGGCGAAGTTTTGCTTGACAACGTGGATATTAAGACGGTGCAGCTGAAATGGCTGCGTGATCAGATCGGTCTTGTGAATCAAGAGCCGGCGCTCTTCGCCACCACCATTCTTGAAAACATTCTCTATGGAAAATCCGACGCTTCCATGGATGAGGTTGAGGCTGCTGCTTCTGCTGCCAATGCTCATAGTTTCATTGCTTTGCTCCCCAATGGCTATAACACACAGGTATAGAACACGTCTTTGGCTCTGTTTGGCAATGTGTTTATAAACTCTTTATAAATAATTTTTTATTCTTTTTTCAACATTACACAAATCTTTAAATTTCACAAATTTAAAATTTCAAAAACTACTTTTTCAGAAGAAAAAAAGACATTATAAACAATAAACACATTCGATTAAACAAACCCTTCAAGAGTTTCTCACTAATAAAAAAAAATTTTGGTGAGAAACTGTCTCTCATAGACTCTCATGACTAGTCTCCCACTTTTTTGTATTTTTTTTAAAATTTATATTTTGTGTGAAACCAAGATATTCATTACCATAGGATTTCAAGACGATTTATCACATAGAAATCATAAAATTTATATTGAAACTTGATAATATTGATTATTTTTTCTTCATCTATTGATTCTAATGGTTGATGGATGTTTAAATTGAGTACAAATTTGTATTTTCAAAATATATTCAATTAAGGACAAATAAAAGTGAAGGGAAGGAGTATAATTTTCTATGATGGAAATGAAAAGCGTTTATTAAAAAAAACAGATTCTTGTAAAAATTACCGATGTACAAATATTCTTAAAAAAATCTTAATTTAATACATACTAATGATATTCTTTAAAAAGATGACATCTTTATGGCTCTAAAAATCCACTTGTTTCTAAACTCAATCTTCCGTGTCTTTAAACAGGTTGGAGAGAGAGGAGTTCAGCTTTCCGGTGGCCAGAAACAGAGGATCGCCATAGCCAGAGCAATGCTGAAAAACCCTAAAATCCTCCTTCTCGACGAAGCAACAAGCGCCCTCGACGCCGGCTCCGAGAGCATAGTCCAAGAAGCACTCGACCGCCTCATGGTGGGAAGAACAACCGTCGTCGTCGCCCATCGTCTATCCACAATCCGCCACGTGGACAAGATCGCAGTGCTCCAGCAAGGCCAACTGATCGAGACCGGGGCCCACGGGGAGCTAATCGCCAGAGACGGCGCGTACGCCTCGCTGATCCGCTTCCAAGAAATGGCGGGAAACAGAGACTTCTCAAACCCGTCCACCCGCCGCACGCGCTCCACGCGCTTAAGCCACTCGCTGTCCACGCGCTCGTTGAGCCTTCGCTCCGGGAGCCTGAGGAACCTGAGCTACTCGTATAGCGCCGGGGCCGACGGGAGGATCGAGATGGTCTCGAACGCGGAGTCCAGCCCGGCGCCACGTGGCTACTTTTGCCGGCTGCTGAAGCTGAATGCGCCCGAGTGGCCGTACTCGGTGATGGGCGCGGTCGGGTCGATTCTGTCGGGCTTTATTGGCCCGACGTTTGCGCTGGTGATGAGTAATATGATCGAGGTGTTCTATTACAAGGACGGTGATTTGATGGAGAGGAAGACGAAGTTGTATGTGTTCATCTTTATTGGGGCTGGGGTTTATGCGGTTGTTGCTTATTTGATTCAGCATTACTTCTTTAGCATCATGGGGGAAAACCTCACCACAAGAGTCAGGAGAATGATGCTTGCAGGTATAATTATACTTCAAATTTCAAGTTTTACTGTTAATTTTATATCTTAAACTTTAAAGTAGAATTAGTAATTAAGATTTATAGTCTAAGATTGATTTAGGTGTTAGGGTTTAGAGTTTAGGGTTTTGGATTAAAGATATATCATTTATATTTTAGGATTTATAATTTAGGGTTTAGAATTTAGGGTATAAAATAAACAAATCGGAGCTAGAGGGAGCATGGAATGGAGCATAAAAGGGAGTAGAGGATTTTAATTTTTAATTAACAACTAGGTTTGAAATAATTGTTATATTGTTGCTTTCCCTAAAAAATTATAAGAAATTATATTTTAATTTTTTTATTGTAAATAATACTATATTAATATAAAAATATATAATTACATTAAAATATATTTATAATATACATATAATTTAAATTATATCAGTATTTTATAAAAAAAAATTGGTCCGAATCGGTTTTCGGATCAAACCGGACCGGAAACCAAAATCTCAGAATTCTCGGACCGATGACCGGACCGGTTAATTTAAGGTTTGGGGTTTAGGGTTTTAGGGTATAGGCTTATTTATATCTCAAACCTTAAATTAGAGTTAATTATAAGAATTTAGGATTTATAATTTAAGATTTAGGTGTTAGAATAGGGTTTAGAGTTTGGGATTTAGGATTTAGGGTGTAGGAATTATAATTTCGGATTTAGGATTTATATTTAGAGTTTATAATCTATATTTTAGGGTTTAAATTTAGGATATAAAATAAAAGAAAGTTTAAACTAAAAAAAACATAAAAGGGAATAGAAGATTTAATCTATCAACTGTGTATCAAATACTTGTTATTTTAACTATTTTATTCTATACTTTACAAATTTTATCCTTAAAATTAATAAGGGTATATTAGTATTTTATTAGTTTATTAAAAAGTGAGTATTTCTAAACGGAGGAGAGTAGTTGTTATATACTTATATTGTTGCTTTCCTAAGTTGTTCGATCGTTTTGTTTTCCGTTGCAGTGATTCTTCGGAATGAAGTGGGATGGTTCGATGAAGAGGAGAATAACTCAAGCCTCCTCGCAGCTCGGCTTGCAACGGACGCAGCAGACGTGAAATCCGCCATTGCCGAAAGGATTTCAGTGATACTGCAAAACATGACGTCACTTCTGACGTCCTTCATAGTTGCTTTCATTGTGGAATGGAGAGTCTCTCTTCTTATATTAGCCACCTTCCCACTCCTTGTCCTTGCAAACTTTGCTCAGGTACGTACTCAGCTCCTTCTATGTATCAAGACACTATCTTTAGCCTTGATAAAATGCATTATATGTTATAATACATTGTTGGGGCTCTTATGGAGTAGGATTCTACTTAGGAATGGCTAATTTTGTAGGAAAGTATACTATTTTATGACCAAGATTCCGGTACTATAATATTTCACAAGGGGAAAATATGCTAATAAGGGGACTAAAAAGGCTTTTTCTTAACAATTCAAACAGACCCTAAATACGTACGTCGTGTAAAGAAATTTGTATGTATTATATTATCGTTGCACTAAAAAGAATGGTACTTTCATAATGCCTTGATCCCATGTGTTTCGACTTATGCTTTAGGTTGTGTCTCAGGGTTTGTTTGGATAGACAAATATAATGTATTTTTAATGCAATATTGAACTTTAATGTAAAATAATGCATTTTAGTGTATTATGGTCGTTATCCAAATGGATCCCTATGTGCTTTTTTTGCCTTAGTGCGGGATTATACTCGGTGTATTATTGTTGTCGTTGTAAGGAAAGTGTTGATATTTAGGAACAAGTAAGCTACATACCAAAATTTGAGGACTAACATATCATATAAACTTTGTTTTTGTATGGTTCATAAAATGTTGGCATTAAATATATCAAATTGCAGATACAAAGTTGGCACAACAACAGTAATTTATTTCAAGGCTTTTTACCTTTTTAACAGTCACCGTAGTTCTGCTAGATTGACAGTTTACACTTGACAGTAAAATCCAGTTACCTACCATGGTCAAAATATATCTTCTGTGACTCTGCCTCTGTCGCTCTGTTAGTGATTCTCTGTACTACTCTTATCATACAAATCTAGGGATTTGGGAGGTTTTTTACCAGTCCCGTGATCTTTTTACCCCCTGATTTTCAGGCGGGAAATGTAGTGTCTAGGCATTTCAGGAAAGTAAATAAAAAAGGTTTCCAACTTCTTGTAACGTTGGGTAAATTTTTTTCACCATTTTTTTCATTTTTAGTTGTGTGTGATGGGTTTCCTTGAGTTGTTGAAATTCTTGATTTCTCATGGATTTCTTGTTACAAAAACTCCCTTGCATGCATTATAAGACTATTATTTGACTTGACTTATTTTTGTGACTTGTGAAGCTTACTAATATTGGTTTTGAACATATGTTTGATGTTGAAATGTGAATTTCTCACGAATATTCTTGGACTTTCTGAGCATTGAAGGCTTCTCATTGATCTGATTGTTCTACTAAGTAGAATAATGAAAGGTCATCAAAGTTTTCTTTAAAGGATATTAGTGATTTGAACAATGTTGAACTCAATCTAGGATTTGTCTGAATCCCTATAAGAATGCATTAAAATGTATTATTTTGTATTAAAGTGATAATTTAATGCAAATTAATGCATTATTTCAGTAAATACAAACAACAATTATCCTAGCTCGTTGATGCTAATCGATTTAAATTGTCTGCTTCCTTTATATGATCTCTTCCGTTCTCCATTTTTTTATTAGTTGAGTTGAATGTTTTATGTTATTTATTGATCGATCAATAAAGATCTTTTATTTTTTAGGGTTTGTTTGAATTCCGTTTAAAATATATTAAAATGTATAATCTAAAATTAAGTTGATGATTTAATACAATTTAATTAAGATAATACATTTAAATGTATTAAATCGGAAGATCCAAACATACCGTTATTTTGGAAATGGGTTAACTAATTATGTCATAGTGGAGTATATTACGAGTATAATTAGGGAGTAGAGAATTTTAACTCCATGCCAATGTATTTTGCCTAAGCTTGATTTAATTTTAATGTGTTTTGCGTAATTTTGTGACGTGTGAAGCTCACTAATATATTTTCATATTAGTTACCAGTATTGGTACTTTCAAACAATTGTTTAATGTTACGTGTTGGATGTTTGATTATTCATCAATTAAAGAATATTAGTGAATTGAACAAGCTTGAATTGAAATTCTGCTTGATTCTGTTATTACAGCAACTTTCACTAAAAGGGTTCGCCGGAGACACGGCGAAAGCGCACGCGAAAACCAGCATGATTGCCGGCGAGGGAGTGAGCAACATCCGAACCGTGGCGGCGTTCAACGCCCAAGAGAAGATCCTCTCGCTCTTCTCCAACGAGCTGCGGGGCCCACAGCGCCGCAGCCTGCGTCGCAGCCAGACTTCCGGGGGCCTCTTCGGCCTCTCCCAGCTGGCGCTCTACGCCTCCGAGGCCCTCATCCTCTGGTACGGGGCCCACCTCGTCAGCAAAGGACTCTCGACTTTCTCGAAGGTCATCAAGGTCTTCGTGGTCCTTGTCATCACCGCGAACTCGGTCGCGGAGACTGTCAGCCTCGCCCCGGAGATCGTCCGGGGCGGGGAGGCGGTCGGGTCCGTGTTCTCGGTCCTCGACCGCCGGACCCGGATCGACCCGGACGATCCCGATGCGGAAACGGCCGGGGCCGTCCGGGGCGAGATCGAGTTCCGGCGCGTCGAGTTCTCGTATCCCTCTCGCCCTGACGTGACCGTTTTTAGGGATTTCAACCTCCGGATCCGCGCCGGCAAGAGTCAGGCTCTCGTCGGCGCGAGCGGGTCCGGGAAGAGCTCGGTTATCGCGCTTATAGAAAGATTTTACGATCCAACGGTAGGGAAAGTGATGATTGATGGCAAGGACATAAGAAGGCTAAACCTAAAGTCACTAAGGCTCAAGATTGGCCTAGTACAACAAGAGCCAGCGCTCTTCGCGACGAGCATTTTCGAAAATATCGCGTATGGGAAGCAAGGAGCCACGGAAACCGAGGTGGTTGAGGCGGCTCGGCTTGCTAACGTGCACGGGTTCGTGAGCGCGTTGCCCGAGGGGTACGAGACGTCTGTGGGCGAGCGAGGGGTTCAACTTTCGGGGGGTCAGAAGCAAAGGATTGCCATTGCAAGGGCCATCTTGAAAGACCCGGCAATCCTTCTGCTAGACGAGGCGACGAGTGCGTTGGATGCTGAGTCCGAGTGCGTCTTGCAAGAGGCGCTCGAGAGGCTCATGAGAGGCCGGACCACGGTTGTGGTGGCCCACCGTCTCTCGACGATTAGGGGTGTCGATAATATAGCGGTCGTTCAAGACGGGCGCGTCGTGGAGCAAGGGAGCCACGGCGAGTTGGTGGGCCGGCCCGAAGGAGCTTATTCTATGCTCTTGAAGCTGCAACTTCATCATATATGAGGAACTCAGAGTCAACAAAGGAATGTTTGGTAAATTGTTTTCATATTGTTTTTGTTTTCTTATCCTTGGTTTTATGATGCTTATGGTGATGATGAATGATAGTTGTAGATATGATGGAATTTAGATGATGTTGGTGTATTGAATTATGCATGGGGGGCAATGAAAAGGGTTTCTTGATTTGCTTTTGCTTGGCCCTTTGTAACCTTTTTTAAGTTCTTGTTCAAGTTTATAGAGTGAAAATTAGCTTTGAGAAGAGAAGCCATCTTTTTCTTTTGAAATCCAGCACACCATTTGAAAAGCTCTTGTTTTTCTTCTTCTTATATATAGATTTTAACACTATGAATCTCTTTCTTATTGTGTTCTGCATGTGCTTTTCTGATGTAGATGCTAAAGTTAAGTGCACCGAACATTCTTTGGGTTAGTGGAATTACTCTATGTATAGATGTATTGATATCCTAGTAGAAATTGTAAATCCTAAAAAGATAACATAAAAAAATTGATATTAACCTATGCCAAATGGCGTAGGTTTAAGTATTTTCATTTGAGATAACAAATTTCTTAAAGTAAATTCTTAAGCAGAGGAATGGCTTCTTGTTCATGGAAATAGAGAGTTTGCAAGATTAGATTCCTCAAAATATGTCAGCACTACATTTTTGACATAGGTTTTGTTCGATAAATCCAGTTGAAATAGAAGCTGGAGCTGAATGAATAACTGGAGTTAGAGCTGAATGAATAGTTAGAACTGAGTTTATTAACTTAATTATTTAAATAATATAGTTGATGTTCAGTATTACAAGCTTAAATAAGATAAATGTAAAATTCAGTTTGTTAAGCTTTAACAATCTAGGGAGGTTACATTAAAAAAAATGGAAGAATTAAGCTATATTAATCTACTATAAGCTTCCTAAGTTAGATTGATATTTTTTTACCGAACACTCATTAACTAGATTAAAAAGAAAATCAAGTTCTGTTAATCTCAAAAAAGTTTTGTCGAACGGAGCCATAGTATGATCCATGTAGGATTATTATTGAGTACAAACTATAATTTGAAAACAGAGGAATTATAAGTTGTAACTTGTAAGTGATTCCAATTGTGAATTTATTGGACCTAAAATTGCAATTTTAACCAAAACTCCCATGGATAACCAATCCGAATAAAAGGTTTGAATTAATTGGAGAATGAACTTTCATCCGTCACTACATCTGTCATCTGATTCATCCGAAAAATATATACAATTTCGTATAATAAGCAGATAAATCAAAAAATTAGTGAAGCTCTATAATGCCTTCCCATCTTGTTACATATACACTGACCGTTTTATTGGTCTAGTTATTTGGCATTGGGCTTTCTTAGAATTCGAAGATATTGGGTTCGATTTCTACTGAAGACATATATAGAGATGCTGATGTTAGAAATAAATTTTTTCCTTCGTAGACCAACTGTACCTCAATCTAAATATAAAACGGCTCTGGCCGATTAAACCAAACGACGATACCCAAAAAATACACTAGTTTCGAATCTCACTCTCCATTGTGGTGGCCTAATTACTTCCAAAACACACAAAAATTATAGATTTCAATTAGTACAAGAGTCTTACTTGGATAAGTAACAAAATCAGGCCCTAACTTAGTGGTTAATAAAAAAAAATCTGGCCCATGCCATCCATCCTATGACCAGCCCTTCCCAATCAGGCCCAAAGTTTCAGCGAGTCCAGCCCATCTTCATAAATCATGTCACCGTGGACTCGTGTCAATAGTACCTTTAAATTAAGCCAAAAAAAAAAAACTATTTTTTTGAAGTACTTTTTTAAAACGGAATTTTCGTGTGGTACCCTTGAGTTTTTTGCGAAATACCCGAAGATTTGTTACATTTCGCGTGGTCCCCCTGAGGTTTTGACAAATTTCGCCAAATACCCTTGACGTAAAAAAACGTTAAATTTTGGGGTTCAGCCGTTAACTTCTAAAAAAAAGAAAAAATATATTAAATTACAATATGAAAAATCAAGGTCTATTTGGATCGTTTTTTATTTATAATTATAACATGGAATTTAGTAAAAAATTATTTAATCTTGTATTATAATATAATAAAATATATCGAAATACGTAATTTAAACAAATCCTAAATCACTTATATCCTCCCCTTTTCAAATATAAATGTATAACAAATAATTAAATCGAGAAGTGTTATTTTTTTCTTCTTCTTTTTTCTTTTTTTTCTGAATTTTCTTATTTAGTCTGTGTGGTACTCTAAACTACAATTCTTATCCCCATACGATGTCGGTTTTATAATATATATATATAAGTAAAAGATTATTTATATTTATATATAAATGAAACATAAGACCACCAACTTTGATATTATTGTTTGAAAAAATAAAAGCACACGACCCTTCCACTGTTTAGATTTATATAAAACAAAATACATAGTTTACTTGTAGTTAGGATGATTTTTCGTTCATATTTATTCTTAGATATTTTGATTTATGAATGGTTTTATATACATTCATCTCGACTTAATTATTTGTGATAAATTTATATTTGAAAATGAGAGGATATAAGTGATTTAGGATTTGTTTAAATTGTGTATTTCGATATATTTTATTATATTATAATGCAAGATTAAATAAATTTATACTAAATTTCATGTTATAATTATAAATAAAATATGATCCAAATAGACCTTGATTTTTCATATTGTAATTTAATATATCTTTTCTTTTTTTAGGAGTTAACGGCTGAACCCCAAAATTTAACGTTTTTTTACGTCAAGGGTATTTGGCGAAATTTGTCAAAACCTCAGGGGTAACACGCGAAATATAACAAACCTTCGGGTATTTCGCGAAAATTGTAAAAACTCAAGGGTACCACACGAAAATTCCGTTTTTAAAACTACTAGGGGGGACCCGCGTGCTTCGTGTGCAGGGATCGAGATTTGGCGATTTAGCTAAAATTTATCATCATGGATGTAGTGTGTGGTAAAGTAAGTGGATTTAGTTCTAGTTAACTTCATAAATTATTATTTTTCCCGGCCTTACTATTATCCATAAGTAAACGTGTTCCACATCTACTCTTTAGAACGTTAGGTTGATATGGTAAGCGCTTAAAATAAAATCAATGGTCCTATTAAGGACTCATAGTTCATCATTGTACAACGAGGTTTTAAAATAAATTGGTTGTTGTTCAAAAAAGAATGAGATGGTTTTCACTTTCCTAATTTCATTGAGAATGATTTTAAGGATTACCTATATCTTCTTGCACATATACAGATTAATAAGATATCTATAATTTGACCATGATCTTTTACTTCTCTCTTTCTGCATTTGTAAAGGCAAAAGGAGGCTGCAAGTTGATGGCGTTTTGTAACAATTAGGCATAGGACCCCGTTAACATAAAAGCTATGAACAACCAGTAGAAACATCACATGGTGACCACGTCCTTCACAACCCACTTTACAGAATGCATGTCTGATAGGGGTGGTCATCGGGTTCGGTTTTCGGTTTTTTGGACCGAATTGAACCCGAACCGATTATATTCGGTTCGGTTTTCGGTTCATATAAAAATAATATTCGGTTCGGGTTCGGGTTCGGTTTGGTTCGGTCAAAACCGATTATTTTTAAAAATAATTAAAAAAACCTAGATTTCTAGATAAATTACTCCAACCTTATTTGGTTCGGTCTAGTTCGGTCCAGTTCGGTCCAAGTTCGATTTGGTCTAATTTGGTTTTATACACTACAACCTACTTCAATAACCTAAATTAACATAATCTCAAAATATTCGGTTATTTCAGGCCAAAACCAAACCGAACCCGATCCGAGTATGTTCGGTTTCCAGTCCACAAAATTCCGAAATTCGGTTTCGGTTCAATTCGGTTTTGGCCCGATGAACAACCCTATTGTATGACATAAATTGTGGAACAAGGGCAAGTTCAATCTATACAAGATTGCCAACTTAATTTCAAGCATCTACTCAACATGTATGGTATATGCGGAGAAAAGTGTCGTGTCTAAACCATTTGTTCCCTGAAAGTTGAAAAACAGTATGTTGTGACAAAGAAGAACTTGTGAGTAATATGGCCATAGAAGAGTAAGAACTTGTAAGGCATTTAGTGGAAGCATGCATCGAATGAAAAATAGTGGGCTTAGAGAATGTGAGAAATAAGCATGTAATGTATGGAAGGGAAGTGAAGATGACAAAAAATCATAAATGTTTTTATTTAGAAGATCAACCTTATGAATCTAAATTGATATTTTGTACTGAAATTTGTATTTTGTGGTTACAATGTAAGAAAATAGTGTATCTTTCACAAAGTAGTATCTCATTCGCAGATTCATCTCCTCAAGGAAATAGTTTCACTTTTACAGAGTAGTCTCTCATTCGCAGATTCATCTCCTCAAGATATTTAATCTTTGGATTCATCCTACATAGAGAGCCTAGTATGTATAAGTTGATATTTTGTACTGAAGTTTGTATTTTGTGGTTACAATGCAAAGAAAGTAGGTTTTGTGTGATTAGTATTACGTAGTTTGTAACTGAATAAAGTAAGGATTTCTGTTTATACAGAACAACAATACATACAATTTCAATCCATGTAAATCCTAGTTCTTCAATAACGGAATCAAAAAGTGTCGTAACTTGAATCAAGGAAATGTCATAATTTCTAAATAGAAAAGAACTAAGCATAGGTGTGAGATGAGTAATAATACCTTATGGTAGAGAACGTGTACCATATATTAGAGAGCTTGCATCGATTGTAGATCTAGGAGAAGGAGATTGCAAAACTGATTAAGCCACACACAAAAAAGATGAGGTTCAACAGTATAGGAAAGGAAAAAACACATAATGGGTCAACTATAAGAGGAGGAAATGAAAATAGAAATAACAAAAAGGTTTGGAACAAGAGAAGAAAATTTAAGAAACCGTGCATAAGATAAATAAGTAAGACATACCTTTGTGTATAAATAAGTCATTGAGGAGGGAAATGAAAATAAATTTACTCAATTTGTGCAGTTTTACATGTGATAATGTTAGGATTTTACGGGAAAGTGATAAGTTTCAAATTAAACCGCATATGATAATCTTAGAATTTAACCGCATATGATAATTGTAAAATTTTACTGGAGGTGGCCTCTTACTGATAAAACTTAGTACGTCGCACTAAATGATAAGTTTCAAACTAAACATCATATTATAATCTTAGAATTTGACCACACATATGATAATCGTAAAATTCTACTAGAGGCGGCCTGACACTAATAAAATGAAGAACATACGTGGCATTAAGTGAAAAATCAAGCTAAACTTCAAGTGATAATGTTTCAAATGTAACCGCTTATGATAATTTTAAAATTTCACTGGGAAAGTGATAAGTTTCAAACTCAACCACATATAATAATCTTAAATTTTAACCGCATATGATAATCTTAAATTTTGACCGGAGGTGACCTCTCACTAATGTAATTTAAAACATACGTGGCACTATAAAGAACACTATGTCAATGCATTGTTCATAGTGCATGCCATGTGGCGGAGCTAACGTTTTTTTGGTGTAATGTGGCGAAGCTATGTTAGCAGGGTGAAATAAATGAAAAAATAGCAATGGCTCGTAATGAACGACATGTCAAAAATACATAATAGGATTAAACATTAAATGATTTATTAAAAGAAAAGAAAGAAGCATACCAATAAAATAATCATAATCAATTTCGGAAGATCTGTCATGTAATGAATCGAACAAGCCAATGAAACGAGGATCAAGTAATCAACTTTGATGATTAAATGATAAAGCACAATCGAAACTAAGATTTCATGAAAATGGCAAAAGGGATAACCTATGAGACCTAATTCCGGCATACCACAACATTTAGTCGATCACCAGGAACACAACAACAGAAGGTATGAATATCAACAAAACCTAGTCCACTACCGACTAATGTAATTGTGAACTTTAAATAAATTGGAAATTTTAAATTCACAAGTTAATCTGCAATGAAAAGAGAGGTGAGGATATCTGAAATATGGAGTTTTCGATTAGGATTGAAACAAAAGAAGGGGAGAAGAACAACTAAAGTTCATAATTATTAATTTGTACAATATTAGAGCAAATTAGAACAAAATAAAAAGAGAACAGAGAGTCTCACTGATGGGAGTTGTGAAAGTGAATGAATACACGTGCAAAGTTTTATATAAATCAGGTACACATAATGAGGTCGAAACTAAAGTGGAAGAGAGGACCATAAAATTTTACTGCAGAGTTAAGGTAAAAAAATAGAAGCAAGTGGTGTCTTACTAATAAAGGCTATTACATGGGAGTATAACACGTGGAAGAGCTATCTGTAACACAACTGTATAGTAAACATGAAAGAAGACAACAAATTCAAATAAAAAATAATTAACTAATGGAAGTGGTAGGCTGATATTTTACTTCAAAGATGGAAACAACTAGTGGCTTAATACTGCAAGGCAGTGCATAATCACGAACCACGTGGAGTAGCTATATACAACAATAATTCATTGCTATTTGGGAGGAGATAAATCAAGATGAAAAACAGTCTTAAATGGAAAAAAATACAAATATGATTTTCCTATAAAATAAGAATACTAAACAATGCACAAAAATGAGGAAAATACAAAGCAAAGCAAATGAATATTCCAAACTGAAATAAGTTTAAGATATGTGACATTATTCAATATACAATTGTGATGAGGTATTGAAACAACAAATCAATAGAAAAATTAGTACAATATCTAGGAAATTGTTGTACTATGCCAGAACTGAAAATACGGTTAGGGTTAGGGGTGTTCAAATCTCGATCGGATCGGAAAATCGGACCGGACCGGAAATGTCCGGACCGGTGAAAATACGGTCCGGTCTCCAGTCCAGATAATTTCCTTAATCCGGTTTCGGTCCGGTTCAAACTCGGAAAAAATCGGTCTAGACCGATGGACCGGATTTTAATTTTTTTTAATTTATATGTTTTTTGGAGATTTATATATATTTTTTTATAGATATTTTTCTTAATTTAATAAGTTAGGAGTATATATGTTTTTAAGATATTTTTTTTAAGATTTTAAATAAGAATTTATTTTATTTTAAATAAAATTCGATCCTAGATCAGAACTGGACCGAACCGAATAGGTCTGGTCCGGTCTCCGATCCAGACCAGATGAACACCCCTAGTTAGAATTGATATAATGGGGAATTTAGGGGTTGCAGCAAAGTGACGCCATTGGAGGAATCTGAACATTAGTACTTCGATTCCATTGTAGATCTACCAAATCTGGCATCCCCGACGTCGTCTAACAGATTGAGCACCTCCACGAGACTTGCATCTTCTGTGATGCTCCACCTCCTCCGATGTCTTCTCCACCAGAGAAAAAAAACGTTGTTACAACGTGCAATTCGAGAGAAGAAATTGGGAGCCAAGGACAACCATGGAGGAGAGCGAAGAGAATGAATAAAAGAGATCAGGATGGGCTATGAAATGAGAGAGTCAATTGAGTTTCCAAATATTAAGAGCAGGAATCGGGCTTGAGAAATTAGAGAGTGACGAGGAGGCATAAAAGAGATCTGGGTGAGGAGAGCCATGGAGGAGAGGAGAGTTATCTACATACTATACTAAAACCCTGGTTATCTCTCTGCGTGTCAGCGCGTGAGCTATGCCACGTAGGCAAATCTCAATGTACACTTACAATTTTATCTCTCTTTAATTTTGATATCTATTTCTAATCTATTTATTTTTTAATTGAAATAACTTACCTTAACTATACAGATATTATAATCTCAAATATTATTGATATCTTTTTACCTTATTAGTTACGTTTTAACCATGTAATTAAAATTATTTATAATATGTGTTTGTAAAACATGAATTTTAAATATGTTAAAAGTTGTTATAAATTAATGTATAAAGCCAAACTAAATATACGTTTTAACCATGTAAAAGGTACATTTTTCAAAATTATATATCTAAAAATGTAATGTTCATATAGTTTAAATACTTAAATATATATAATTGATAACATGCAATTGAAAATATAATTGGTCAATTACGATTCATGACGCAATAATGGTAATATATATTAAAAATATTTTAAATAAATATGTGATATGATTTAAATATTTTTCCCTTTTAATTAATTATACATAATTAATCGTTCTCATTACTTAAAGCTAATTTATATGTTTTCTTATCAAGTATATGTATAAAATTCTTTATCAACATATGTTAAAGAAATTAAGCTTATAATTTATCTCCATAACAATATATAATGTGTAAAACATAGTCCAATAAAATTTGAATGGTATATTAAATAAAATCTGGTTTAAACGGGTGCATAGGAATTGCAATTGAATGTAGGTGGTGCAGGATCACGTGTTGTCTAGGAAATGGACCACCACGGGCCAACGTCTATTAATTGAATGTCGTTAGTACAAATTAAACATCCATCCCCATCGCCACAGGAAGTGGTATTTGTGCAGAGATCGAAGAACATGGGTTTCTATCTTCCCACTTTCTATACATTAATTGCTTACTTTATATGTACGTAACTTACTTATAAAGTTATAACAAGATAAGTAACTACATATATATACAGAACCACCAGTAATTAGTTGGTCCAGTTAAACGAGACGCTAGGTTACTGTTGAGTATTTCGAATGATTTGATGAACAATAAAGCGAAGAAGAAAGAAACGAGTTTAGAGCAAATCACCCTCTCAGAATTTTTTTTATTGATTTTGTGGATAAGTAAATACAACCCAATACAGATACAATTTTATCTTTAATTTTAATATAAATAGGACTATCTAAAATTCTATCTATACCGTACCCAAAATTCTTTCACGAGCCCGCTAAAGCCCCGGGCCGAATTATAGCTCTTGCTCGCTCAAGTAGGGCCCCTTGTAGTACTTCTTGATCTTAAGTCATCTAGAACAGTTACTTTAAACGTTTATCCAGATATTCAGGTTCGAATTTTCCTGACAGCATATATGGAAAGACTGAATTAAAAGGGTCACCTCCGTAAAAAGCCTATACGACTATACAATACCCAATCTAGACGTAGAGCGACTCTGGTCTTCGAACCAGACGAAATATCAAAAAAATATACACATAATTCACGATATTGCTTGTTTTTTTGTCTTGATCGTCTGGTTCGATCGGACAGAACCGCTCTACTCCAGACCGGGATACTGTTGGCACACAAATTGATAGACCCCTCCCAACATTAATGTTTTCATACACACCTTCAGCAGGAATCGAAGTCGAGACCTCTGGATAAAACGTTTAAAAAAATATAGTGTCAAATTACTAGATTAACTGAATGTTGGTTTACGATATTGAATGGTTAGTGGAGTCCATCGCACGTTTGTTGAAGAGTACCTACTTGGTTGTGTACACAACGTAACTCAACTATTTAGACAAGAAAATTAGAAAATTAGTGTACCAGAAACGCACAAACATGTATATATATATAGCCAGGGGCGGAGCCAGAATTTTATCTCATAAGGGGCTAAAATCTTGCGCGATAAAAATCAATTTTAATTTTTTTATGTAGCTTAATGTAGTTTTCACATGAAATGAGGGAAAAATATTTATTTTTGTGACTTAAATCTGTTAGGACTGACTGAAATTGCATTTTTAAATGAGACTAGTTAACTCTCGTGCCATGCACGAGCCGACTTATATTTATGAAAGAAAATTTTAGTATACGAATAAACATCACATGAGTACAAATTAATGACTACGTGATTATAAAATATAAGATATATAAGAAAATGAGAACATATTGACATGTAGTTATATAAGATTTTCTCCAAACATATACATACTAATAGAAATAAAGTGATTGATCGAATTTATATATATAAACATTATAGGAAAAAAATTCACTCTAAATATATGTAAAAATTACGATTGTACATGTTACTTATCCAATTCTCAAGAACATTTTATTTTTCTATATTTAGAGTGAAATAGTATCCGAGATTGAAGTTATGAATCGAAATATACTATTTTTTCTTCTTCAATTTAATAGGTTAGTACGATGTTATTTCTTAATCTTCCAACAATATGTTACTGATGATATGTTTAGATCTATATTCTTTTTAAAACTTCTTAAGTTTGTTGATAGAATATTACTTTTGTTAGCTTTTTTTTTTTATACCTTTTGTAATATTCAATTCAGGTTTTAGACATTAAGATGATATTATTGAAAATAAAATCATATTAATTTACTCATTGTTTTATTATTATATATGTTGGGCACTTATATTTATTCATAATTATTAATATACTAAATTAACTCAATTGGAGAATCAAATAAAACCCAATTGAATTATATTTCAAATAGTATATTGATATTTTCATACATATTTTTTATTCATCATCAATTATTTCAAGTTCATAAATAATTTGTAATTAAATCTTGAAAATGTGAAATCTATCAAGTGAAGATTTTATTGCTATCAAATTTACGTGGGTTTATTTAAATTTCAAAATGTGAATGCATTGTAAGTAAATAAAAAAATATTAAAAAGATATGTTATCTAAAGGTTGTTACTAATTAACTTACACGGGTTCACTAATCTTGTTGCTATGTCAATATACTAATTAACGTACATGGGTTCATTTAATTTGCTAATAGTTTGTCACTAATTCATGATATTTACCAAAAAAATCATTCAAATATATGGTATCTAAAGTTAAGTATATAACCTAACCTTATAAAATATTTAATATTTAAATTAATTAATTATATTTTTTTATGGTGTTAAATGTCAATTAATATTATTGTTGCATTAACAAAAATATATGTATCACATTTACAATTCCGTCAAATAGAAAACTACATTAACATTTATTGCAAAAATAAGTTAGTTTGATGAGATTTTGGTCAAGATTTGATAAGATTTTGGTCAAGATTTGATAAGATTTTAAAATTTAGAGCTAATTAATTTATAAATCTTGTTAAGGTCTTTTTGTTAATTTATATTTTGTTGATTATTTAATATAATAATAATAAAATAAAATAATTAAAAAAAAACATTAACAACTTTTGTCTAAAAACACTCTAGTGGCTTTAAAAAGTGTCTGCTTTAATATAGATATATAGATTGATGGTCAAATTTATTTACAATGTCATTTGTGACTTTAAAGATTGGTTGGTTTTGGAAGTAATTGTAATCTAAATATTTACATATAAATTTTGGTTTGATAAACGATTTTTATTTTAAGCGAAATAAAATTTTTATAAAAAAGATAACAAATGAGAAAATGTCATGTATATATGGTGGGCTCAGAAGCGTTTTAAGAGCTCAAAAGGGGAGAGCTTTATTATATAGATATAGATGAGGGGAAAAACTTAAGGTAATTTCATTTTCATAGCTTAAATTTATTAAGGCTGATTGAAATTACATTTTCAGATTAAATAAGAATAAAAATATTTAAAAAAAAATTCCAGCGGGGGCTGTAGTCCCCTCTCAGCCCCACATGGCTCCACCTGTGTATATAGCTAGATATCTTTTGCACCGGCCAATTAATTATTTTATTCGATCAATATATTTCAAATAACGAGGCTAGCTAGAATTATCCAATGTTTGGTTCACTATTATAAGAATTAAAACTAGTGTACCTAGTTCGCTTATAATTTGTATTCTGTGCTGCAGGATTCTGCCGAACATGAGATTACTCGAGAAGTAATTACTTGAGAATACGATATTGATGTTTTTATAAGAAGTATAGGAGGGCCGAGGAAGAGATAATGGAAAATATCTATATATAAAAAAGGAAGATAAGTATAGATTTTGAATCAATATATATTATAATTTAGTGGGACATGTATCAACAACAAGATGATCAAGTCGATCGGGTGATGGTTTTTAACAAAGAAACTGTTTATGCTTAAATAAGATAAATAATTTTTCTAATTTATGTTATTGGAAAATAGGTTAAGATTTCATATTACAAAAGATTAGGTTAAATTTTACTTATTTAAAAAATATTTATTGTCTTTTAATATAGTTTATCAATTTATTTTCAGAAATATTGTTTCTAAAATCGAATTTTTAACCTTTTCTTTTAGGACATATGTTAATTTTATAAACTAAAGCCATATCTTCATTTTACACACTACATATATAGTACTATAGGGCAAAGTTGAGTTTTCGTTTTCGTTTTCTTTTTCTTTGATCTAGTAGATGATAATCCGTTCGTCGTACATGATTGTTGTTGGTCCAAGAAAATTTTAACACGAGGAGAATCGAACACGGACCTCTGAAATTGAGTTCTTTTTATGAATATCAAGTAATAGCTAATAACATAGTCAATCTAGGACACAAAATTAAAGGTAATTATGACCATATCACGTAGCTTTAATAGACTTGAAAACTAAAAGTGGTCTTGAAATATGTTCAAGCTAAAACTACTATGGGTAAATGCATGATCGAAACACCACCGGCCTGCCTATAAACAATTATAAGGAAAATGCATGTAGTATCATATATGTTGATTTGTTTCTTTGAAAATTTAAGCATATAAAAATCAAAAAGTGAGGAATGAGTTGAAAATGCATGCATGATCGAGTTGCATGTTTGAAAAGAATATTTGAATTGAACATCCAAGTATGGCATGTTGTTGACTTTGCTCTTTAAATTGAACATCTAAGTATGGAATGTTGTTGACTAAATTTGTCGGCATCAAAGGCAGATTAAGGAATGCACAATCACTGCCTCAAATATAGGAAATTAAAGCTTACATGAGAAATTACGAAAAAGCTTGAAAATTAATATGATAATTAAAAGTTGTTATAGATAGGGCTGAACACGGGCCAGAAACCGACCCGAACCCGAAAAGCCTGAAACCCGAAACCCCAAAAAAATGGGACCGAAGACCGAACCGAAGTCATGCGGTTCGGGTCGGGTTCGATTCGGGCTAAAACAACACTCGTAAATAAAGATCAGGCCAAACTGGGCTAAAAACCTGAACCCGACCCGAACCAAACCGAAACCCGAAACTCTGATAAAATCGGACCGAAATCCGAACCTAATAATTTCGGTTTGGGTTCGGTTTGGGTTTTTCGGGTCGGGTCGGTTCGGGTTTTCGTTTTTTCTGACCCGTGCTCAGCCCTAGTTATAGCACTTTGAGATAGTATATTATATATAGGAATATATAAAAGGGAAAAAGTGTTCTCCTACGGGAGGGACGGGCACGAGTTAGACGTCTCTAAATGTAGGTTGGCTTGCTCGGCTTGTCCAGTCCGTCCATAAAATAGGGCGGGTTTATAGCCTTCGAATTGCAAAGGATAAGGACGAGTCTGAATAAAGTGTGTTACTTATCTGGTTGAATGGTCTGATCTGATATATATTTTAAAATATTAATATAATGTATAAATGTAGAAGATGAAAAAAATTGTTATTAATTTGTTGTCTTGTTATCGTCTTTTATATCTTAACAATTGACATGATTGTTTAGTAAATAGCTTTTTCTTTAATTAGTTAACGATTAATTTAATATTTCATATATAAATATTAATTTTCTAATTTTTATTATTAAAATAATTATGACAAGTTGGGGTGACGGGCGGGTAAGAACACCACGTTTAGCCAGCGGAATCGGGCCAGGCCAAGCCTAGGGTTTGTTTGGCAAGACAATTTATAAAGCCATTATCATTTATAATGTATGTTTTGTTGAAAAAGTAGTTTTGGACGAACTTTAAAATTGTATCACTTTAATTTGAAATTGGGAAGGAAGAAATTTAAAATAAGAATATTATAACTAATATTGTCAAACACCATTTTTACAAATAAGTACTTATTAATAAATGTCTTCATAAATGTATTATCCAAACAAACCTTTATTCGGACAATTTTTTTAAAGGAGTGGGGCTCGCATTTGCCCCGAGCCCGGATGTGAACAAGTCTAGATAGAGTGATAAACATGTAACACATTACTTATCAATTACTCTCACCTTATCCACCAACATATTCACTAGTTAAAAACTCTATAAATTTATTGGCTGGATTGCGAGCTCCCTACTATTATTGATGAGCACCAAGCGGCGTTTGTCCCGGGTAGATCCCTGCACCATAACGTCCTCCTCTGTAGTGACCTTCTGAAGCACTATTCTTGAAAAAATATTTTTGGTCGATGTGCTATCAAAGTGGACTTCCACAAGGCTTTTGACTCGCTTGATTGGTCTTTTATTCTCAACTGTCTTATCCAGCTTGGGTTCCCTAATCAATTTATTGGCTGGATTGCGAGTTGCATCACCTCAACATCATTTTATGTAAGTGTTAATGGCAGTCTATCTGGCTTCTTTAAAGGGCAGAGGGGGCTGAGGGAGGGCTTGGGTTCCCTAATCAATTTATCCGCTCTCTCCTTATTTATTCACAATTGCCATGGAGTATTTTTCCCGCATGATGCTCTCTCTGGAATGTGTCTCCTCGTTCCACTACCATCCCAGGTGTGCTTCCCTTAAGCTCTCTCATCTCTCATTTGTCGATGATTTGCTGATTTTCTGTAAAGGGGATTTGAGCTCTGTCTCCACTATCAAATCTCTACTGGATGATTTTGGGGACTTGTCGGGTCTTCGTGCTAATGCTACCAAAACTAAAATCTACTTTGGAGGGAACTGTGCCCGGTGGAGAGACCTCATCTTGCATCACTGTCAATTCATCGAAGGCACCTTGCCTATGATGTGTCTGGGAGTTCCGGTGGGATCAAGAAAGCCAAAAGCTTGTGACTTCACACCGGTTATTGAGAAAATGACTTGCAAGGTTCGCTCTTGGACGGTCAGGCATCTGTCATATGCTGGTCGTGTGGAGCTTATTCGTTTAGTGCTTTACGGTATCCAGAACTTTTAGTGTAAACTTTTGCTATTTCCCACCCGTATACTGAAGAAAGTCTAGAGCATCTTGTGAGCTTTTCTCTGGTCAGGGGAGCTTGACTCTAAGCGCTGCCTTGTCTCTTGGAAAGCATTATGTCGGCCGAAGGGTGAGGCTGGGCTTGACTTTAAGGAACTTTTATCTTGGAATCGGGCTTCCATGGCTAAGCCCATTTTTGAACTTGCAACCACTGCAGCCTCTGCAACGTACCATTGTGAACGTCAGCAACATCTGGACTCAATGGGCAGAAGAACAATACCTCTCCACTTCTTCTATTTGGGATACTCATGCACGCATCACTGCCAGCTGGGTTTGGAAGGGTCTTCTCCGTGTGAGGGATTGTCTTCTTACTCGGGATGAGCCTAGTAGCATTTTGCAGCAGCTCGCTACTTCTTCTGGAAAGTTCACCAGTACAGGGGCTTATAATCTCATGCGAGTTGTGGGTAGTTCTGTATCATGGGGGCATATTATCTGGGGAGGGCTACATATTCCAAAATGCTCTTTCATCTCTTGGATTGCTCTCCAAGGTAGGCTCCCCACCAAAGATCGCATCTGTAGATGGGCTACTATTGCTGATGAAACGTGTGCTCTATGTGATGCTGGAAGTGAAACCAACTTACATTTATGGACTAGCTGCACTTTTGTCAAAGATGTTCTAAGGCATATCCTTAATTGGGTCTGTCTACCCAATTTCCCTTGCTGTGCCGAGGAATGTCTCGTACTCTTGCCCACTCTGCAGCATCAATCGCAAGTCCAACTTTTGACCCGGAGTATGGCGATCTCCTGCTTCATCTATATTATACGGCAGACTCGCAACAAAGTGATTTTCCAGGACCTCAATCCCTCGAGAGACGATTGCGCACACCAAATCATATGGTTAGCTACAATGAAGTTGTTGTTCAAGAAACTTAAGTTTGAGAATGCTACCATGGAGTGGCTTCGCGAGCTGAAAATCATGTGATTGCTTCCTCGGTGTCTTGATTTCTTGTTGCTTTTACTTTGGCCCATTGATGGCTTTTGTCATTGGTCTTTTGATCCTGTTCTGGCTTTCGAGCCTTGTACAGAACTATGCTCTGCTTATCTTTAATATTAATTTACCTTTATTCAAAAAAAAAAACTCTATAAATCGCTATGTATTCTCAATTTTTGACTTTCTTGGTTAATTCATATAATGCTATGTCCGGACCTACTCGTACAATTTGTTATAAAAAATGACTTTGCGAGTTGGGCGGTGAAATGACTAATATTTGTTCCAGTCGTCGCATTTTTTTTAGAATCGATTATATTATTCCACCTAGTATTTCAAATTATAAAGTTGTTACGTGAAATACTAAATTAGTAACGGCACTTCCTCTCGATCTTCATCCAAAAAGTTAAGAAAGAGTTGTAATTACATACAAAAAAAACATTTCACCTGCTAGTTAAAGGTAACTACATAACCTACACATAAGTCGAACCAATTCACATTTTTGGTAAAAAGTGTGGAATATCAATCCCGTTAAAAACAGAAATATTTGTAGTCAGGAATATTTTGGTTAAAGTCTATGTATTAGGTTTTAACACCATTTATCTTGAATGCGACAACCTTACTATTGTAAACGTCTGGAATAAGATCTGTCACTGTCTTTGGGATATTGAAATTTTAATTTATAATATCCTTTGTGTTTTACAACTGTTTTCTTAAGTGCATAATTTTCATGTCTTTCGAAAAACAAATATTGTGGCCGACTGTATTGTGAAGCTGTGGCAGCAGAGTTCTTTGGAAGATATTTGTTACGGCTCGAGCCCAGGCCCACTTTTAAGTTACCTTATTCTACCGTAACAGGCCTGCAGACCGTACACCTCAACCCCTCACATGGCCCAGGCCCGCCACGAACCATGGTGCTACCCTACCATGCAGGTTGTTGAAGGGGGGTATCGAACTCCAGACCTCCCTTTAACAAGTGGAAATATCACCACTTGCTAACCAACTAAGCTGCAGCACCATGGTTGGTGGCGGGCCTGTGCCATGTGAGGGATTGGGGTATACGGCCTGTAGGCCTGTTACGGTAGGATAAGGTAACTTAGAAGTGGGTCCGAGCCGTAACAATATTCAAGCTAATTTATATCTTTTAATTCTCATCCACAAGGATGCTATAGACTAAAAAATCGTATCGTCTGTGATTTTCGGTCTAATTTTTACCTTATAAAAAAAAGTAACTAGATAAGTAACTAGAGATTTCAAAGCCTTTTATTGAAAGCGACGAGTGGCCGAGAAAAGGAGATTAGACAGGATTATAATGAGGGTTGGCCACGTTTCAAGGCTTACAAATTCACATGGTGGTGTGTAATGAAACCTACACATAAGGGCCCCACACTGTGTTAGCTCTATTACAAACACTTTTCATTAAGCCCACTTTACATTAGACCCCAATTTGGGAACATCCTACCCTCAATCCCCCAAATAAATGAAATAATCATCTCTTCATCAATTCAATCTTCAACTAACCCAATTCACACGCAACTTACAAGATAAATGAATCAAACACTTATAAGACTTATATTATATATAGGAAAAGTGATACACCTATACCGTGTGTTGGAATTTTTTTTACACCGTTTGTCAAATGTCAAAAAATAATCTACTCTTCTAAAAAAATAAATTAATTTATGATAACCATACACACACAAAAGTAAAGTTCAGTATATTTTAAATTTTTGGGAATTCCGCGAGGTAACCCTGAGGTTTTGTAAATTCCGCGAGGTGTCCACAAGTTTAGGCTATTCCGCGAGGTAACCCTGAGTTTTTTAAAAGTCCGCCAAATAATCCTCCGTTATCTTTCCTGTTAAAGTACCGTTAATTCATATTTTTTTAACGGAAATTCCGCGAGGTAACCCTCAGGTTTTGCAAATTCCGCCAAATAACCCTCTGTTACTTAATCCGTTAAAAAAATGTTAAATTTTTATTTTTTTAATGTGAAAAACTGTTAATTATTAACTTTTAATACTTTTTAAAAAGTTGTTAATTGATTTTTTTAAAAGGAGAAATAATAACAAATGCTAATATTTAGTATCATTCATAAAATAAGAAAAAAATTAATAATTAACTACATAAATGAATTTACTTAATTACTTTGTTCATTCATGTAGTTTATTATTAAAAATTGCAATTTTCATTTATGTAGTTAATTATTAATTTTTTCTTATTTTATGGATAATACTAAATATTAGCATTTGTTATTATTTCTCCTTTTAAAAAAATCAATTAATAACTTTTTAAAAAGTATTAAAAGTTAATAATTAACTACATGAATGAATGTACTTAATTACATTGTTCATTCATATAGTTTATTATTAAATGAATTTACTTAATTACTTTGTTCATTCATGTAGTTTATTATTAAAAATTGCAATTTTCATTAATGTAGTTAATTATTATTTTTTTCTTATTTTATGGATGATACTAAATATTAGCATTTGTTATTATTTCTCCTTTTAAAAAAATCAATTAACAACTTTTTAAAAAGTATTAAAAGTTAATAATTAACTACATGAATGTACTTAATTACATTGTTCATCCATGTAGTTTATTATTAAAAATTGTAATTTTTTTTATGGTTGATACTAAATAGAATTTAAATTATTTTTAAAAAAATAATAATCAATTAACAGTTTTTCACATTAAAAAAAAATTTAACAATTTTTTAACGGATTAAGTAACATAGGGTTATTTGGCGGAATTTGCAAAACCTGCGGGTTATCTCGCGGAATTTCCGTTAAAAAAATATGAATTAACGGTACTTTAACAGGAAAAATAACGGAGGGTTATTTGAAGGACTTTTAAAAAAACTCAGGGTTACCTCGCGGAATAGCCTAAATCTATGGACATCTCGCAGAATTTGCAAAACCTCATATTACCTAGCGGAATTCCCGTTAAATTTTTATTTTACAATTCCAATGCAATACTTTTTGTTATTCTTTTCACCACTAATATTTACTGTTTCTCCCTCTTCTTCCTCTATTCACCGATTCTCTGTAGAACTTCCAATTTTTGGCTTTTCTGTACTTCACCATCTCCAATATTTTTTTTTCACTTTTCTTTACTTCACCATCAACCACAATCCAACCCGCCTGTTGTTGTCACCGCCGTCCCACCGCCACCGACTTTTACCATTGCCTCTCACCACTAGATCCAACCATTTTCAAATTTTATAGATCTAAAAAAAGTTCAGTAATGGAAGGGGATAACTGGAGAAGATGACATCGAGGCTGGCGTAATGGAGAACAAAAACCGGCATAACAATTGTCGTCGCCTTGGAGGAATTATTACCGAAGAAAAGTTTCTCAACAAGATCTAGAAGCAGTAATGGAAGGGGATAACTGGAGAAGATGAAGAGTTTTTCTAATTTTATATATTTTTTGAAATGGAAGAATTAAAATAGAAAGTAACTAATATTCCATCTGTCCCTAAATATTTATCCTAAAGTATAAAAAGCTCTTGGATTAAAAAAATTAACAAAGTATAATTGGGGACATGACATGCTACAGTGAAAATTAACATTAAGGCAAAAGGGGACATGACCTGCTACAGTGCAATCTGTGGTTATTTATCACATATGAAATTTCAGCCAATGAAAGGCTGATTTTAGGGGCACACAGATCACTTACAAATTTTGGGGACAGAATTGTCCTAAACAAAAGGGGACTTAGAGCATAATTGCCCTGACAAAATTGCCCCTAAACAGTACCTAAAAGGGGATTACATCATTCTCATCTAAATTTACAGAATTTACATTCAAAGCTTCAGTAAATCACAGAGAGAAATTAAGGACATAATACAATCTCTGTATCACAGCCTGGTGGTGTCATGGCCTCAGTTTTATGAGACTTAAATGAAACTCCACTTCCAGATGAACAGTACATTTATGATGGAGAAGAGTTCGAAGAGGGACAACCATCAGGAGACATGGAACAAGATAGTGAACATAACTTTGATCTCAACCAGGAACCAGGAGATGAAGAGGGACAATCATCAGAAGTAGAGCACAACACAGAGGCAACACAACATCATCAGCCAACACATAATACCAGGCTCAACAGTGATAAAAAAATGCACATATTGAATGCTCTACTAGCAATATCTAGAGAGGGACAATTACCACATGGTGCAATAAAGAAAGCTGCAGAAGAGTTCAAAATGTCAACAAGGTGCATAGGCAGACTTTGGAACACAACAAAGAAGCAACATAATGCACAGCAGAGGTACAATCAAAGCACAAAATATCACAATTGTGGTAGAAAAGGAATTCAAATAGAGATGGATTCAATCACAGCATTGGGCATGGGAGACAGGTCATGTATTAGAGACTTAGCTAGCAAGATTGGTCTTTCAAAGACCAAAGTGCATAGGATGGTCAAGTAAGGTACAATAAAGCCACATACAAATCCAATCCATCCTGGTTTGAGTGAGGGACATAAGAAGGCTAGGTTGGATTGGGTACTGAAGTTACTTTGTGGGGATACAGTAGAAGAAAAATCAGTGTATTATCCAATGTTTGATTTTGTACACTTGGATGAAAAGTGATTTTTTCTATCAAAGAAATCACAAAGAGTATATCTAGCACAGAATGAAAGGGGCAAGTACAGAGCTGCAAATTCATCTAAATTCATTCCCAAAGTTATGTTCACTGCAGTTGTAGCAAGGCCTATATTTGGTGCAGAGGGACAATGCATTTTTGATGGGAAGATAGGAATCTTTCCATTCACATATCAACAAGCATCAAAAAGGTCATCCAAAAACAGAGAGAAGGGGACACTAGTTACAAAGCTAGTTGAATCAGTCAACAAGCAAGTGACAAGGAACATGTTGATAAACCAAATCATTCCAGCAATCAAGGCAAAGTGGCCACAAGATGGAGCTCAAAGAGTTATATTCATACAACAAGACAATGCAAAAGCCCATATAACTCAAAGAGATCCAGAATGGCAACAGGTATACATTCAGGATGGATTCACTTTTATCTTAATACAACAGCCAACTAATAGTCCAGATGTAAACATCTTAGATCTAGGATTTTTCAGAAGAATTCAGTCACTCATGCACAAGAAGATGTCAAAAAGTATTGATCATATGATAGAAGCAGTGCATGAAGCATTTTTTGAATTGGCCCCTACAACTCTAAGAGATGTGTGGATGACACTACAATTTGTTATGAATGAAATACTTAAATGCAAGGGAGGCAATGAGTATGATTTGCCACATGTAAACAAGAAGAAATTAATGGCTCAAGGAAATCTACCAAGAGAGATCAAGGCACCTATGTGGGCTATCATAGAAGCATGGGACATAGTGTATGGGGGTGCACAACAAGCAGATCAAGCAGGAACATCAATAGCAGGTCAACAGAGTCAACAAGGGACAACATAAGTTGAAGATCAAGACACTGAAGAAGCACTTGAAGACAGACAGTTTATTTAGCAATATATGACAAAGATTGAACATTTTATGTACAAAGCAAGAACTTTTGTAATTTTATAAACAAGCACAAGTAATGGCACAACAATGACAATGCATTTCTCAGATGTCCCTAATACCATCATAGACACAAGCCCATTCACAATACCTTAGCATACACATAAGCATCAATCAGTCATTTGACTGTGTTCCAATGGCACACTAAGACAGTGAACATGCAGGGAATGCATCTCAGTTTCAAGACTTCATCATAGATAGACTCAAGGAGAATAACACCATCAATCACAAGAGCTTTTAGAACTTTAGGACAAATATTTCGGGACAGACAAGGGAAATGCATAAATAATCTCAGATGTCCCCATAGCCATCATAGACACAAGACCAATCACAAGACCTTAACATACACATAGGCATCAGTCAATCACATGTGAAAGTGTTCCTATGGAACATTAAGGCAGTGATATTAAGGTCTTGCATCTCAGCAAAAAGACTTCATCATTGAAATGCACAAATAATCTCAGATGTCCCCATAGCCATCATAGACACAAGACCAATCACAAGACTCAATATACACATAAGCAACAATCAACCACATGTAAAAGTGTTCTTATGGCACATTAAGGCAGTGACATTAAAGGTATTGCATCTCAGTTTCAAGACTTCATCATTGAAATGCATAAATAATCTCGGATGTCCCCATAACCCTCATAGATACAATACCAATCACAGTACCTTAACATACACATAAGCATCAATCAATTACATGTGACACAGTGTTGCCATGGCACATCAGAAGTCCAGTGAACATAAAGGTTTTGCATCTCAGTTATCATGCATCATCACCGATCACAACACAGAGGCAACACAACATAATCCAACATCAGAACAACAACACCAAAACAGAACACCAACACACCAAAACAGAGAATCAACTTAAACAGAATACCAATGTCTTAGTCATCAGAACATCAACAACAAAACAGAATACCAATGTCTCAGTCAACAGCACAACAAACTCATTCAACAACATGCATAATTCAGAGCAATAATCTCAGCAAAAGTACCCATGCATAAACAACTAAAAAAGAGTGAGACTTAGCTAAAAATCAGAATTAGAGGCAACATCACCATAACCGGGGATGTATCATCTCCCAACTTCATCGTCAGAGGAATCAGGGATGAAGATAATCTCAGGGGAATCAGGGAGGACGACGATCTCAGGGGTAGGAAAGAGCTCAACGAACTCAGGGGTAGCAGGGAGCTCAACGATCTCTGGGGGCTCTTCTCGCAGCTTCCCCTCCACAGTTTCCTCTGAGCCAACAAGAGTGAAGCTGTGATCCCCAACACAATCGCCACCCCACTCGCACTGTGGAGCTTGAGAGCAAGCAACAAAAAGTGCATCAGAAGTCCAGGACCCATCGGACTTAAATAGGTCCGAATCACCCATTTTTTATGCAAACAGAGAAGGGAACCTAGGGGACCGGGGTTTTCAAAGCAACGATTTTTGAGATTTAGGGTTTTTTTGGGCGGGTTTTGGGAGATATGGGTAGATCTAGACGAGGAGCAATCCTTTTCTGTGTTTTGGGGACAGTCGGAGCAGATTAATCGCCGGCGAGCAGATCTGCAACATATCGAGATCATTTTTGATGAGTTAGGGTTTCAGAGAGAGCTCAGACGAGAGAGAGAGCTCAGACGAGAGAGTAGAGAAGGAGAGGCACCTTCAAGGAGAGTGAGAAGTCAGATGAGAGCACAAAGGAGAACTAGAGGTGAAGAGAGCTCAGACGAGAGAGGAGACGAGAGAACTCAAATCTAGGGTTTCAGAGAGAATGAGAGAAGAGAAGAGAAGAGAGCGGTGAAGAGTGAGACGAGAGAGTGAGGGGTGAGAGCTCAGATTAGGGTATTTAGGGTTAGGGTGGGAAATGGGTTGGGCTGGGTAGATTAGGGTTTCGGTTAATTGGGCTGGGTAGACTAGGCCGGGTTAAATGGGTAGATTAGGGGTAGGTTAATATGGGTTAGGGATATTGGGTTAGGTTAAAATATGGGTTTGGATTAGTTTGGTTAAAAATATAATTTGGGTTAAGTTAATGGATTTAGGAGTAGTTTGGTTAATTTTGTTAGTTTAATTAATTAATTAAATTTTTAATTAATTAGATTAATTAGGTTAATGGAATATGTGATACGGGGTTGGCCGTGTAGAAGATGGATCTAGGCAACGGATCTCAAAACAAAAGAAAACACAAGATTAGAACAATAGCGGAAGTGAAACTAATGGATAGGATAATAGATAGAACCAATAGAAACGACGAGAAAACCCGCTTGCTTGATAGCAAGGAACCTTGTCGAACGATCTACCAACCCGATCTCTACAACGCCACACAACCAAGAATCGCTGACGAACTTGGAGCACGGAGATGATTGCTTATGAAGTACGAAATCACCAACTCCAGAGGGACTTGACAAAGACGAAAACAACTAAGCAGGAAAGAACAATCGATTGAAACTCTCACGGGGAGCCGAGTTTTCAAAGCAAAAACCAAGCTCTGTTTTTGTGTTTTAACAATATGAGAAATCTGCCTAATGAAGAAGACAAGGGAGGCCTTAAATACCCTAGGAGGGCCGGCCCTAGCTTCCCAAAACGGGTTACACTTAATCCCGAAATATCCGAAAATAGAAAGCTGAAAATAAATAAATAATAATCCTAAAAATATCCAATGCAGAAATTAATAAGATTAAACATATGTAACGTTGACCAATAAAGTCAACGCCTTGACTTTGGACTTATCCTCTTCGTCATGTGATACATCATGTGCCATAAACGTCTCCAGCTCTTGACGTAGTTCCTTCAATCTTGACCTAGTAATCGGTCCATCAAAGGTTGGCACTAATGGCGGGGATGATTCCTCATCATTCTCCCCTTCTTGAAAAGGACTCGTCCTCGAGTCATCAACATCAGCGGCTGCATAAGGGGTAAGATCACCGACATTGAATATCGGGCTCACGCCATAGTCATCGGGCAGCTCCAACACATAGGCATTGTCGCCTACTCTCTTCAGCACCTTGAACGGTCCATCACCTCTGGGAGACAGCTTCGACTTCCTCTGCTCCGGGAACCGCTCCTTACGCAGGTGTAGCCACACCAAGTCGCCGGGCTCGAACAATACTTGACGCCGGCCGTGATTAGCTCGGGCTGCGTTCTTTGCTGCAGTAGCTTCCAAACGAGCCTTAGTCCGCTCGTACAGCTCCTTCATGAACTCAACCTGTCTATCAGCATCAAAGTCTGCTCATTCCGGTAAAGGCAACGGCTTAAGATCCAAAGGGGTTAGGGGATTCAAACCATACACACATTCAAAAGGGGACATATTGGTAGAAGAATGAATAGTCCTATTATAAGCAAACTCAACATGTGGTAAGGCATCTTCCAAACTTTTCAGATTAGATTTAATAACAGCCCTAAGGATAGTACCCAATGTACGGTTAGTGACCTCAGTTTGTCCATCTGTCTGGGGTGACTAGCAGTAGAGAACAACAACTTAGTACCAAGTTTACCCCACAAAGTCTTCCAAAAGTAACTCAGAAATTTGACATCCCTATCACTCACAATAGTACGAGGTACACCATGTAACCGAACAATCTCTCTAAAGAACAAATCAGCAACATTCCTAGCATCATCAGTTTTATGGCATGCAATAAAGTGAGCCATCTTAGAGAACCTATCAACAACCACAAATATAGAATCTCTCCACTTCTTAGTCCTAGGCAAGCCAACAATAAAATCCATACTAATATCAACCCAAGGAAAGCAAGGAATAGGCAAGGGAGTATAAAGACCATGCGGTTTTGCCTTAGATTTAGCCTGTAAGCACTCAACGCAACGTTTGATAAAATTCTCTACATCCCTAAGCATGTGTGGCCAATAGAAATGAGTATGCAACATGTTATAAGTCTTATCTCTACCAAAATGACCCATCAATCCACCTCTATGGGACTCATCAACAAGTAACAACCGTAGAGAACAAACAGGAATGCACACCTTATCAACTCGAAACAAGAATCCATCAAACAAGAAAAACTTATCAAATGAACCCTTTTCCACACAATGCTTATAAATCACTCCAAAATCAGCATCCATATCATACAACTCCTTAATATAAACGAATCCAAGGACCCCGAGCATCCAAAGTAGTCAAGAGTGTATGTCTCCTAGAAAGGGCATCAGCTACAACATTATCTTTTCCTTTCTTATACTTAATCACATAGGGAAATGTTTCTATGAATTCCATCCACCTACCATGCCTCCTATCCAACTTATCTTGACTCCTAAAATGCTTTAAGGACTCATGATCAGTTTTAAGCACAAATTCTCTAGGCCAAAGGTAGTGTTGCCAAGTTTTCAGCACTCTAAACAAGGCATATAATTTCCTATCATAAGTAGAATAATTCAAGCATGCACCTTTCAACTTTTCAGAAAAGAAGGCAATAGGCTTACCTTCCTGCATGAGGACTCCTCCAATACCAATGCCAGAGGCGTCACACTCTACTTCAAAGGGGCGAGTGAAGTCATGCAGAACCAGCAATGGCGCGTGTGTCAAACGATCCTTGAGAGTCTGGAACGCCTTTTCTTGAGCTTCACCCCAACGGAACGGAGTATTCTTCTTTGTGATCTCTGTCAGCGGGGCTGCAATGGTGCTAAAATCTCGAACGAACCTCCTGTAGAAGCCAGCCAGGCCGTGGAAACTGCGCACGTCACCTAGGTTCTTCGGGGTCGGCCAGTCACGGATGGCTTGCACCTTCTCTTGATCCACTTGCAGTCCATGAGCACTCACTACAAAACCAAGAAACACAACTCTGTCAGTGCAAAAATCACACTTCTTCATATTTCCATACAACTGTACAGCTCTGAGAGTGGATAAAACTTCCCTGAGGTGCTCTGCATGTGCTTCCAAAGAGTTGTTGTAGATCAAAATATCATCAAAGTAAACTACAACAAATCTACCAATAAAAGATCTCAAGACATGATTCATAAGACGCATAAAAGTAGAGGGGGCATTAGTCAAACCGAAAGGCATAACAAGCCACTCATACAAACCAAACTTCGTCTTGAATGTTGTCTTCCATTCGTCTCCTTCCTTCATCCGGATTTGATGGTATCCACTGCGAAGATCGATCTTGGAGAAGGTGGAGGCGCCATGGAGCTCATCCAACATGTCATCGAGCCTGGGGATCGGGTGCCTGTACTTGATCGTGATGTTATTAATAGCCCTGCAATCAACACACATACGCCAAGTATTGTCCTTTTTGGGGACGAGTAAGACAGGCACAGCACACTGGGATCGGCTCTCTCTAACATACCCTTTATCTAGAAGGTCCTGGACTTGGTTCTGGATTTCCTGGGTCTCAGTAGGGTTCATCCTATAGGCAGGCCGGTTGGGTAGGGTAGCACCGGGAATCAGGTCTATTTGGTGTTCAATGCCTCTAATAGGGGTTAGGCTAGGGGGTATCTCATCCGGGAAAACATCAAGGAACTCAGCTAAAAGGGTCTGGACAGCAGCTGGGAGTGTAGCTCGGTCTTCGTCACCTAACAGGGTATAGGCCTGACAAAGGGACATGAGGGCGACGTCCGGGGGAAGGTAATCTACCAGGTGGTCTCTGCTGGATGCTAAGAGCACTCGGCTAGGGGTAGAGGCGAGGGTGAGGTCGGTCCGTGTGGAGGCAGTGGATGGTTCGGCTGGGGACTTACCCTTACGCTCGACCTCTCTTTTCTTATCATAAGCCTCAGCCACTTGAAGCGGCGTCATCGGTTTCAACACCACTTTCCTACCACGAAACTCAAAGGCGTGTTGGTTAGTACGTCCATCATGAATAACATGTCTATCAAATTGCCAAGGACGACCTAACAAAATATGACAAGCTTGCATAGGAACAATATCACATAAAATTTCATCCTCATAAGTTCCTAGCTTAAGTGTAATCTTAGCTTGCTTATTCACCTTGAGTTCACCACAATCATTCATCCAATGAAGTCTATAAGGTCTAGGATGCAAAAAAGTAGGGAGTTGCAGTTTATTAACTAATTCAACACTAGCAATGTTACAACAACTACCACCATCAATAATCATGTTGCAAACTTTCCCTTTAACAAGACATCTTGTATGAAACAAATTCTCACGTTGATTATCATCACAAGGAGCCTGATTAACATGCAAAGTCCTCCTAACAATCAATGAATCACCATGCTCATATTCAATAAAATCCAAATCATCATCATTGGCATGCTCATTCATATCATGGCTAGCAACTAAATTTTCATGCTCAGTGTCAGACTCAGACTCTAACTCACCCAAATGATTAATCATCAAAACACGAGTATTAGGACAATCCTTCATGTAATGACCCTTTCCTTGACATTTAAAGCAAGTGATATCTCTAGCTCTAGGAGGAGGGTCAGCAGGGTTACCTCGTGTAACTGCAGGGGCGGGCCGTGTGGGCTGTTGTGGTGCGGTGGAGGTAGAAGGGTGCGCACCACGGAAATTCTGCTCATTGCCGCGAGGCGGACCGGTTGCTGGGCGGGGTCTCTGGTGTCCGGTGCGGCCCTGCTGCTGGTCGGGACGCCAGCTTTGGCGTTGTGGCACCGTGCGGTGTTGTTGGGTATAGCTGGACTTGAATTGTCTCTCCACTTTAATTGCTTGGTGTAGCAAATCTGTCATGGTAGAATAGGGATACAATTCTATAGTGTCAGCTAAATGAGGATGCAAGATACGTAGATACCTGGACATAGTGGCCTCTTCATCTTCGACGACGTTGCCGCGTGCCATGGCTATCTGCATATTGTTGTAGACCTCTTCAACACCTAAAGAGCCTTGCCTCATAGTCTCTAAACGGTTGCGGAGAACTCTATTGTGGTGGTGGGGAACGAAGCGGGCCCTCATCATAGCTCTCATCTGGTTCCATGTGTTGACCGGAGGGTCCATGGCTTGTCTTCGAGCCTTCACAACAGAATCCCACCAAACCAAAGCATAACCAGTAAATTCAAGAGCAGCGAGTTGTACCTTTTTATGTTCAGGGAAATTGTGGCAACCCCAAATCTGCTCAATCTTCGTCTCCCATTCAAGGTAGACGTCTGGATCACACTTTCCATCAAAAGCCGGGATCTTCACTTTGATCCGTCCAATGCCGTCTTGTTCGGCTTCACGGCGGCGGGGCTGTCCACGGTCATTCCGGGGGCGGTAAGGACGCCACTCATTACGCTCCTCGCGCTCATAGTCCTGCATATCATCATCACCCCATAAACTAGAACGTATCGACATAGGAGGGGACTCAGACCTATCACGAGGTGCGGGATGCCGAATCGGGCGTATGCGGTCGGTGCCAGTGGCTCTCGGTTGGCGATGCTCGTCCATTGCCGCTTGGTAGGCCGTGGCTTGGTCGACCAAGGGCTCGGTGGCGGGAAGCGGTGCGCTATGCGATGGACCAATGTGTTCCTGCGCAGCCGGGAGTGGGTTGGAGCGGGTCTCCAATGAGTCAAACTTCGCAGACAACTGCGCGACTGTAGAAGCCAACTGTTGTAGCATCGCCTGCATATCGACATGGGAACCATTTGCAGTAACCTGTTCATCACCGGAACCTGTCATGATCACCACTTAGACGAACACAGAAAAACGTTAAGGTTAGGAAAACCAAAAAAAAAAACTCTCAAGTGTTTGCACTCGGTGATTGTACAACCTGCGAAGTTAGGCTCGTAAATGACAAGTTCTCTATGTGCTCAAGATACGCAGCAAATCAAGGTCAAGCAGAGATGTAGTAGACAAGACAAGTAGATGTACGACGAAAAATGACTCAAACAAAAGCGAGACTAGAGAACGACTCAACAAGGAAAGCGACACAACTATAGTCACAAGAATGAAATGCAACTAAAGATGGGGCTATATATGTGTTTCGAACTCAAGAAATGCGAATTGCAAGTCAGAAAGACGTACCTTTGTCGACTCGGAACGAAGCCAATTTGAGCCGAGAGTGACCCGAGGGAACGGAAGGGAGAAGGGGTTCGGGCAAGAGGGGGTAGTGCTCGACTGAGGGCAACCCGGGGTGGGACCCGGTCGGGTTGGGGTCGGGTAGGGTGGACTGAGAGCAACCCGGGGTGGGACCCGGTCGGGTTGGGGTCGGGTGGGGACAAGCTGAGAGCAACCCGGGGTAGGACTCGGTCGGGTTGGGGTCGGGTGGGGTGGACTGAGGGCAACCCGGGGTGGGACCCGGTCGGGTTGGGGTCGGGTGGGGCTCGACTGAGCGGAACCCGGGCAGGACCCGGTCGGGTGGTGGCCGGGTGGTGGCGACTGAGCGCAACCCGGGGTGGGACTCGGTCGGGTTGGGGTCGGGTCGGTGGCAGGTACGTGAGGGCTGGGTTAACTGAGGCTCACCCGGTCTGAACCCGGTCGGGTTGTGGCCGGGTACTGTTGCGGCGACAAAGAGGTCCGAAAAAAAATCTGAAACGGAACCCTAATTTTATTTTATTTTTATATTTCGAAAAAAAAAAATTCTGAAAAATTCTCAAAAATCCCAGATGCCTTTTCCTCTTTTTTTTTTTGAATTTCGATAATGCTTTTTTTTTTTTTTTGATATAATTTTCTTTTAGGCAACTTGTTTTTCCTGGATATTACACCATAAAGATAAAATAAAATCTCTAGAAAATCAAGCAAGTATCTTGAAGATTACCAAAATTGAACAACCGGATCTTTGGCGCGCACGAACCTGGACGCCGTCGTGTCTTGCTCGCCAAGCTAGGGTTCGAACAACAATGGTGGAAGGGGGGGGGGGCGAAATTTTTGTTGATTTTTGGACGGTTTTGGTATGTTTTTGTGGATCCTCGTAGTCACAATCAACCACAACAAACTCCTTTCCAAGACAAACAAGAGCAAACAATCAGTCAGACTAACAATTCACTAATGTGACTCAAACAAAGAAATTCAATTGACGATTGAAAACAGGAAGATCCAATTTTTGATGATGAATCTAGAACCGTCAAAGGCGATCCGAAGCCGCAAAGCTCTTGATACCAATTGATACGGGGTTGGCCGTGTAGAAGATGGATCTAGGCAACGGATCTCAAAACAAAAGAAAACACAAGATTAGAACAATAGCGGAAGTGAAACTAATGGATAGGATAATAGATAGAACCAATAGAAACGATGAGAAAACCCGCTTGCTTGATAGCAAGGAACCTTGTCGAACGATCTACCAACCCGATCTCTACAACGCCACACAACCAAGAATTGCTGACGAACTTGGAGCACAGAGAGGATTGCTTATGAAGTACGAAATCACCAACTCCAGAGGGACTTGACAAAGACGAAAACAACTAAGCAGGAAAGAACAATCGATTGAGACTCTCACGGGGAGCCGAGTTTTCAAAGCAAAAACCAAGCTCTGTTTTTGTGTTTTAACAATATGAGAAATCTGCCTAATGAAGAAGACAAGGGAGGCCTTAAATACCCTAGGAGGGCCGGCCCTAGCTTCCCAAAACGGGTTACACTTAATCCCGAAATATCCGAAAATAGAAAGCTGAAAATAAATAAATAATAATCCTAAAAATATCCAATGCAGAAATTAATAAGATTAAACATATGTAACGTTGACCAATAAAGTCAACGCCTTGACTTTGGACTTATCCTCTTCGTCATGTGATACATCATGTGCCATAAACGTCTCCAGCTCTTGACGTAGTTCCTTCAATCTTGACCTAGTAATCGGTCCATCAAAGGTTGGCACTAATGGCGGGGATGATTCCTCATCAATATGGTTTATTAAGTTTTAGGTTATGGATAAAAATGGTGGATATTAATGGAGTTTGAGATGGATGAAGATGGTAGGTGATAATGATTGGATGTGAATGATTAAATGTTTTTGGATGAGGGATAAAATGGTGTAAAAGATGGAATGAATAAGGGTAATATTGGAAAGAAAAAATGGATAAAAAAGAAAAGTAGGACAAACAAAAGGGGACGCCCAAAACGGAAACAGGACGAATATTATGGGACGGAGGGAGTATAATTTTACTTTTTGTATTTTCAAGATGTAATTATGAGTAAATAGATATAGTTTCTACTTTTTTTTAGGCGGTTTCTTTGTACACTACAAATTTTGTCTTCGTACACTACACTTTGAAACGCAGAAATGTTGCTTAAGCAATATACCCGCGTTTGAGGGTAAATTATACCCAGAAATTGCGTTTTTGTACTAGGATGAAACGCAGGTATTTTGCTTAAGCAAAATACATGCGTTTCAAATTATTATTTTTTAAAAGTGAAACGCAAGATCTTTGCTTAAGATCTTGCGTTTCAATTTTTTTTTAAAAAAAAATTGTCTTCGTACAAAGAAACGCCGGTATTAAGCAAAATACCTGCGTTTCAGGTTTTTTTTTTTTTGAAAGCGAAACGCAAGGATCTTGCGTTTCACTAATTTTTTCTCTTCTTCAAAATTGCACTTTTTTTCCATAATCATGTAGAAAATTTCAATACGAGTCCGTACATATAAAATTCGTCCAAAACGGACATCGTTTGCCCCTCCAAAAGCCCAAAAAATGAAGTCTTTCTACCTTTTTTTTTTACAATTTGGTGTCCGGCATATAGGGCATTGTAGTGAAATTTTTTGGTATTTTCGACATTTTTCTACTATAATTTTGTATAAGATTTTAATACGAGTATATAACTATACGTTAGAACCATAATATATACTTATAGTATATAACTATACAATATAACAATAGTATATAACTATACGATATAACAATACAATATAGCTATAGTATATAACAATACGATATAACAATAGTATATAACTATAGTATAAAACTATACGATATAACCATAGTATATAACTATTCGTTAGAACCATAATATATAATTATAGTATATAACCATAGTATATAACTATACGATATAACAATAGTATATAACTATACGATATAAAATTTGTATATAACCATAGTACGTTAGAACCATAATATATAATTATAGTATATAACTATACGATATAACCATGGTATATAACTATAGTATATAAATGAACGATATAGCAATAGTATATATATAACTATACGATATAACAATAGTATATAACTATACGATATAACCATAGTATATAGTTATATATTATGATTATATCTTATAGTTATATCCAATTTGGTTATATCTTATGGTTATATCCTATAGTTATATACTGTGGTTATATCTTATAGTTATATCCAATTTGGTTATATCGTATCGTTATATCCTATAATTATATACTATGGTTATATCTTATAGTTATATCCAATTTGATTATATCATATCGTTATATCATATAATTATATATTATGATTATATCTTATAGTTATATCCAATTTGGTTATATCTTATAGTTATATACTGTGGTTATATCTTATAGTTATATCCAATTTGGTTATATCGTATCGTTATATCCTATAATTATAAACTATAGTTATATCCAATTTGATTATATCATATCGTTATATCATATAATTATATATTATGATTATATCTTATAGTTATATCCAATTTGGTTATATCTTATAGTTATATACTATGGTTATATCTTATAGGTATATCCAATTTGGTTATATTTTATGGTTATATCCTATAGTTATATACTATGGTTATATCTTATAGTTATATCCAATTTGGTTATATCATATCGTTATATCCTACAATTATATACTATGGTTATATCTTATAGTTATATCCAATTTGGTTATATCATATCGTTATATCCTATAATTATATACAATGGTTATATCTTATAGTTATATCCAGTTTGTTTATATCATATCGTTATATCATATAATTATATATTATGATTATATCTTATAGTTATATCCAATTTGGTTATATCCTATAGTTATATACTATGGTTATATCTTATAGGTATATCCAATTTGGTTATATTTTATGGTTATATCCTATAGCTATATACTATGGTTATATTTTATAGTTATATCTAATTTGGTTATATCATATCGTTATATCCTATAATTATATACTATGGTTATATCTTATAGTTATATCCAATTTGGTTATATCATATCGTTACATCCTATAATTATATACTATGATTATATTTTATAGTTATATCCAATTTGGTTATATCTTATGGTTATATCCTATAGTTATATACTGTGGTTATATCTTATAGTTATATCCAATTTGGTTATATCGTATCGTTATATCCTATAATTATATACTATGGTTATATATTATAGTTATATCCAATTTGATTATATCATATCGTTATATCATATAATTATATATTATGATTATATCTTATAGTTACATCCAATTTGGTTATATCCTATAGTTATATACCATGGTTATATCTTATAGTTACATCCAATTTGATTATATCATATCGTTATATACTATGGTTATATCTTATAGTTATATCCAATTTGGTTATATCATATCGTTATATACCATAGTATATAATTATAGAATATACCCATAAGATATAACCAAACTGGATATAACTATACAATATAACCATAATATATAACCATAGTATATAACTAAAGGATATAACCATCGGATATAATTATAGGATATAACCATAAGATATAACCATAGTATCTAACTAAAGAATATAACCATAGGATATAATTATAGGATATAACCATAAGATATAACCAAATTTGATATAACTATAAGATATAACCAAATTGGATATAACTATAAGATATAACCATAGTATATAATTATAGGATATAACGATACGATATAACCAAATTAGATATAACTACAGGATATAACCATAAGATATAACCAAATTGGATATAACTATAAGATATAATCATAATATATAATTATATACTATGGTTATATCGTATAGTTATATACTATTGTTATATCGTATAGTTATATATATACTATTGCTATATCGTTCATTTATATACTATAGTTATATACCATGGTTATATCGTATAGTTATATACTATAATTATATATTATGGTTCTAACGTACTATGGTTATATACAAATTTTATATCGTATAGTTATATACTATTGTTATATCGTATAGTTATATACTATGGTTATATACTATAATTATATATTATGGTTCTAACGAATAGTTATATACTATGGTTATATCGTATAGTTCATACTATAGTTATATACTATTGTTATATCGTATTGTTATATACTATAGCTATATGCTATTGTTATATCGTATAGTTATATACTATTGTTATATCATATCGTTATATCATATAATTATATATTATGATTATATCCAAATTGGTTATATCCAAATTGGTTATATCTTATAATTATATCCAATTTGGTTATATCATATCGTTATATCATATAATTATATATTATGATTATATCTTATAGTTATATCCAATTTGGTTATATCCTATAGTTATATACTATGGTTATATCTTATAGGTATATCCAATTTGGTTATATTTTTTGGTTATATCCTATAGTTATATATTATGATTATATTTTATAGTTATATCCAATTTGGTTATATCATATCGTTATATCCTATAATTATATACTATAGTTATATCCAATTTGGTTATATCATATCGTTATATCCTATAATTATATACTATGATTATATTTTATAGTTATATCCAATTTGGTTATATCTTATGGTTATATCCTATAGTTATATACTGTGGTTATATCTTATAGTTATATCTAATTTGATTATATCGTATCGTTATATCCTATAATTATATACTATGGTTATATCTTATAGTTATATTCAATTTGATTATATCATATCGTTATATCATTTAATTATATATTATGATTATATCTTATAGTTACATCCAATTTGGTTATATCCTATAGTTATATACTATGGTTATATCTTATAGTTACATCCAATTTGGTTATATCATATCGTTATATACTATGGTTATATCTTATAGTTATATCCAATTTGGTTATATCATATCGTTATATACCATAGTATATAATTATAGGATATACCCATAAGATATAACCAAACTGGATATAACTATACAATATAACCATAATATATAACCATAGTATATAACTAAAGGATATAACCATCGGATATAATTATAAGATATAACCATAAGATATAACCAAATTGGATATAACTATAAGATATAACCATAGTATATAACTAAAGAATATAACCATAAGATATAATTATAGGATATAACCATAAGATATAACCAAATTGGATATAACTATAAGATATAACCAAATTGGATATAACTATAAGATATAACCATAGTATATAATTATAGGATATAACGATACGATATAACCAAATTAGATATAACTATAGGATATAACCATAAGATATAACCAAATTGGATATAACTATAAGATATAATCATAATATATAATTATATACTATGGTTATATCGTATAGTTATATACTATTGTTATATCGTATAGTATGGTTATATAACTATAAGATATAATTATATACTATGGTTATATCGTATAGTTATATACTATTGTTATATCGTATAATTATATATATACTATTGCTATATCGTTCATTTATATACTATAGTTATATACCATGGTTATATCGTATAGTTATATACTATAATCATATATTACGGTTCTAACGTACTATGGTTATATACAAAATTTATATCGTATAGTTATATACTAGAGGGATTTGCAGAAAATCACCCGTTAAATAGGCCACTTTACCTACAACCACCCGTTATACAAGTAATTATTTGTGATCACCCCTTAAATCCATTCTGTTAGCAAAGAGCCACCCATCAACCATTCCGTCCATTTCCACCGTTAACCATTGCGAAATTACAAATATGCCCCTTATTTGAATTTTTCTCCAATTGTTTTTTTTATTTTGAATGTTCAGGTACGGGTTCGGGTTGACCCAGTGGGTCGAGAGCGCCATTTCAAAATTTTATAAAATAATATTTTAATTAAAACAAAAAAATAATATTTTTTTTATTATATTATTTTAATAACAAAATATATTATAATATTTAATATATAAAATAAAAACACATTTGTAATGACCCAACAGGTTAATGACCCAACCTAGAAATTTTCTAGTCGAACGGGTCGGGTCACTTTTGACCCAATATTTTTTGGGTCGAGTCTCGACCCAGAAAACACGTGTCGGGTCGGGTTTGCAGGTCAGGTAAAAAATTGACATCTCTAAATCGGACCAAATCGGTTTTAATATTTTGAATGGTCAGGTACGGGTTCGGGTTGACCCAGCGGGTCGAGAGCGCTATTTCAAAATTTTATAAAATAATTATTTAAATAATATTTTAATTAAAACAAAAAATAATAAATAACAAAAAATATTATATAATATTTTAATAACAAAATATATTATAATATATAAAATAAAAACACATTTGTAATGACCCAACGAGTCAATTACCCAACCCAGAAATTTTTGGGTCGAACGGGTCGGGTCGAGACCCGACCCGAAATATTTATAGATTTCTCATTATTTGACCCGTTCGACCAAAAAAATTTATGGGTTGGGTCATTACAAATGTGTTTTTATTTTATATATTAAATATTATAATATATTTTGTTATTAAAATATTATATAATAATTTTTTGTTATTTATTATTTTTTGTTTTAATTAAAATATTATTTTAATAATTATTTTATAAAATTTTGAAATAGCGCTCTCGACCCGCTGGGTCGACCCGAACCCGTACCTGACCATTCAAAATATTAAAATCGATTTGGTCCGATTTAGAGCTGTCAATTTTTTACCTGACCTGCAAACCCGACTCGTGTTTTCTGGGTCGAGACCCAACCGGAAAAATATTAGGTCAAAAGTGACCCGACCCGTTCGACCCGAAAATTTCTAGGTTGGGTCATTACAAATGTGTTTTTATTTTATATATTAAATATTATAATATATTTTGTTATTAAAATAATATAATAAAAAAAATTATTATTTTTTTGTTTTAATTAAAATATTATTTTAATAATTATTTTATAAAATTTTGAAATGGCGCTCTCGACCCACTGGGTCGACCCGAACCCGTACCTGACCATTCAAAATAAAAAAACAATTGGGGAAAAATTCAAATAAGGGGCATATTTGTAATTTCGCAAGGGTTAACGGTGAAAATGGACGGAATGGCTGATGGGTGGCTCTTTGCTAACGGAATGGATTTAAGGGGTGATCACAAGTAATTACTTGTATAACGGGTGGTTGTAGGCAAAGTGGCCTATTTAACGGGTGGTTTTCTGCAAATCCCTCCATATACTATTGTTATATCGTATAGTTATATATTATGGTTATATACTATAATTATATATTATGGTTCTAACGAATAGTTATATACTATGGTTATATCGTATAATTTCATACTATAGTTATATACTATTGTTATATCGTATTGTTATATCGTATAGTTATATACTATTGTTATATTGTATAGTTATATACTATAATTATATATTATGGTTCTAATGTATAGTTATATACTCGTATTAAAATCTTATACAAAATTATAGAAAAATGCCGAAAATACCAAAAAATTTCACTATAATGCCCTATATGCTGGGCACCAAATTGTAAAAAAAAAAGGTAGAAATACTTCGTTTTTTGGGCTTTTGGAGGGGCAAACGATGTTCGTTTTGGACAAATTTTATATGTACGGACTCGTATTGAAATTCTCTACATGAGTATGGAAAAGAAGTGCAATTTTGAAGAAAAAAAAATTTAGTGAAACGCAAGATCCTTGCTTAAGCAAGGATCCCGCGTTTCGCTTTCAAAAAAAAAAAAAAAAAAAAACTGAAACGCATGTATTTTGCTTTAGCAAAATACCTGTGTTTCATCCTAGTACATAAACGCAATTTCTTGATACAATTTACCCTCAAACGCGGGTATATTGCTTAAGCAACATTTCTGCGTTTCAAAATGTAATATACGAAGACAAAAATTGTAATGCACAAAGAGCCTTCGTTTTTTTACATTTGGCGAAAGGTGTAAAGTTTTATCCTACACTTAGTGTATGTGTAGATTTGTCCTATATATACATATATGGGCAATGATAAGGTGAGAACGATCGCTAAACCTTAATAGTTGGATGTATAAATGCATATCGTCTATATATATCTTGAAAATGTGAGGAGGTGTGAGTAGTTAAGAAGTTTGAAGTATAAGTGCTATACTTATATCATCACGATTCATGAATCATGAGTACTTTGGCTTGTTAAACTAAATGATCGAGGATAATGAACTTGAAGACTTAGGGTACGTTTGATTGCAGCACGTAATGTATTAATACATTACGAGCTATGATCCAAACGCAACCTTAGTTAACATGCCTAATGCATTATTTCATGTGTCGGAGGACAAGGCTTACATTACGTACTCTATATATGTCTAGCAGTTTGGATTCGGCGGAGTTAGTTTACAACTAGATTTAATGTAATCCTAATTATGTGTATATATATATATTTCATATATAATACAAAAGCCATCCTTCCCATGCTAGGCTGGCTGGAGTAGGGATATGTGATCTTAAGAATTTGGTCGAGAAAATGGCTTTGAATTTAGACATGTGGATTTTTTTATCTGCATATGAGATCCTATAGTAAGGGAGTCATCACTAGGGCCTCCTAAAGAGTAATGGAGGTATGCGAAGGTAGGCTCATTACTTACCCTATTTCTTGTGCTCGAGTGAGTAATCAAGGGCCTTACTATTCGGTGCATATGCAATTTTGTCTTTCAGCGCATAGGGTCGTCACGTTACGTGAGGAGAGGCTCCACACGTAACGTGGAAGGAGGCGCCACACGTTACGAGAGAGAAGAATTCACACGTTACGTGGGAACAGGCTCCACACATAACGTGTGGAGCCTCCCCGGCTTTAAAAGCCTTAGATTCTCCTCCTTCCTCCATTTACATTCACCCCACCGCTGCACTCTCAATTTTCTCCCTACGTTACGCATCTATGTAGTCGCCTCGTTACGAATCAACAAGTTTCGCGCGTTACGTAGATCCATTTCCTTGAAATGTTAGTAACATCTCATATCTTGTAAAAAAAAAGTTGAAGTTTTTGTATATTTATTCTAGATCCATTATGTTTTAGTGTTTATGTTCTTGTATTTGTTGTTTTTGAAGTAGTTTAGGGTATGAAATTGTAGAAATGTGTTAGATTTGTATGAAAGGGGGTTTAGGGTTTATGTTGAATTTGTATGAATTGATGTGAATTTTTTAGTTAGATTTGTATGAATTAGAGGTATTTTAGTTAGATTTGTATGAAGTAGTGGTATTTTAGTTAGATTTATTAAATTAGTGTGCTTTTGTATGAATTTTTGAAAAAATTTGAGTGGCCGGATTCTGCACAATTCGCCGGAGTAGTCGCCGGAGAGTCATCGCCGGAGAAGAAGCCGGATCGCTGGCCACGTAACGTGTGGAAGGCCTCCACACGTAACGTGGCCAGGGATCCGACTTCTTCTCCGGCGACTCTCCGGCGACGAGACTGTTTTTGTTCTTGCATTTGATGGTCAATTTTGAAGTAGTTATTTTGTAGGAATTTGAGAGATTTGTATGAAAGGGTGTTTAAGATTTAGGGTTTTTTTAATGCCCGTATCCTCCAAATTTGTATTTTTTGAGATAAAATGATTTATTGTTGTAGATGGAGCCTGGTGAGAGAACGAGACGTAGAACCAGACGAAACCTCGTCCGGGATACTTCGTTTCGGACTGAGGAGGAGGTAACCCGTAGGCGTAGGGTTGCGGGTGGTACACAAGATGATGGAGGTTACGGGCAGGCGGGCAATGATGACCCCCCTGTGTTCCCGTTTGTGGCGGGTGGCCCTGCGGACTCGGACCCGCAGTTGTACCCACAGTACAACGTGAGCCCGCTCCATGGTTATTCTGATACGATCGATCAGAATAACTATTATGGCCCTCAATTTATTCCGCCACCCCAACAGAGCCATTATCGTGTTGAGAGCCCGACGTCCCATCAGAGCCATTACCGTCATGAGAGCCCGATTTCCCATCAGAGCCCTCACGTGTCCTATCACAGCCCTCACCTCCATCATAGTCCGATGTCCTATCACAGCCCTCACCTTCATCAGAGCCCTCACAACCCCGTATATTATCAAGTCGGCTTAGATGATCAGATGGGGTACAACCCATGGGAGAGCTCGAGGCTCAACCCGAACGCACCTGGTCCTATGATAAGTAGCCTTAATATATCAAAATATGAGTGTATGATAAAAATGTAATTACTTATCATTTGTTTAAAAAAATGTAGGACGAGGATAGTCAAGCCTGGGCTCCAAGAGCTCAACCTGATTATGCGGACGAAGAGCAACAAGAAGCCACCTCTTCGCAGGCAAGAGCTCCCCGAACCAAGAAAAAGGGGAGATATGACCCGGAATTGCAGATTAGAGTCTATGGAGGTCCGGAGAATCCCGAACTTCTGAAGGGTTTTGCCAATCACGTGGCGTACACCCTTTATCAGCGCATTGTAAGTTGCATGGAAAACCTTATTCTTGTCATTTCACATTTTAATATAAATATGTCAAATTGATTGCTTACACTGGTTAAAAAATGCAAATATTTATAGCCCGTGCCACCGTTGAGGTTTCAGCAACGAGGCAAACAAATACGTGCATGGCGTTTGCAGTTGCAAACGCCATGCGCTGATCTGGCATCTAGATCAGGCTTGTGTCATATTCCGAATGTGATACATGAGCATGTGCACGAGACGCTGATTGGTGCGTTTGTTGAGCGCTGACAACCTGAGACCAACTCGTTCCATATGCCATGGGGAGAGATGACCATAACTCTCCATGATGTATTGTTGATCCTTGGGCTAAGCATCAACGGAAAATACTTAGCACCTCCACGGGGTTGGCAAGAGCGGTTGACTGTGACTGATTTGAAGAAGGCTATGGTGGCTGAGGCAACGGGATTCTTTGAGTTGCCTGGTAAGGAGGTGACATCCGGTACTGTAGTTGTTGATTCGTTCAGGAAGCATTGCAAAGAGCTGAATGAAGAGAAGTGTGCTTCTGGGTACTTGTTTTACTTGTTGGGCTCTTGTCTCTTTCCGGACAAGTCCCAACACAAATTGTCAGTCTACTATACGAGATTTGTGGACGATCACTCGTGCACCAAGGATTATGCATGGGGTGCTGGCGTTCTTGCCCACGTGTACCGTAGCTTGGGCGAGTGCACCAGAAAAGATGCGAGATTGATGTCCACGTGCTACACTCTGATTCATGTATTTTTTTTAATTATAAAAACTATTGTTTTTATAAAAAAATTATTATTGTAAATGTAAATTGCTTATGAAAATTGCCTTTCAGGCGTGGATATACCAATATTTCCCCATGTTCAGACCTACAGAGAGTAGAGACTGGGACTCTGATCATGCGGTCCCCTACGCTCGTAGATGGAACCTTTCAGTGAAACCCAACCCAATGCGAAACTACAGATTAGAGCTGGATATGATGACTGCGGATATGGTAAGTGCAGAAAAGATGTTTAGGTTGATTGGATGTCGTTCGGTACGATTGATAGGTATGTTTAGGTTGACTTTGATTTTTAATTATTTTGCAACCAATTATGTTTAGGTTGACTGGAAGCCGTACGGTACGATTGACTTTAGCGGTGCGAGCTTCGCTCCATCGCGCTTCCATGGAGTTATATCGTGTCTTTGGATAATTGAGCCGTACATGCCAGACCGTGTGGCAAGACAGTTTGCTCGTGTACAACAGATTCCACGAGCGCCTATAGTGCCTATAAAGGCTTGAGAGGAGCAAAGATCAGTAGCTACACGGTGGAGTACGACAGAGCTCAATTTGCTTGGGATGCGCAGAATGTACATTCCATGACCCTAGATGCGATGGGCCCTCCAATCCAGCAAGGCCATGACTGCAACGATGATTACATGGACTGGTACCGCCCACGTACACATCCATTGGTCAACCCCCCTACCATTGAAGACGCGACACATGTATGAAATTGACTAATTTGTAGGTTGTTTAATGTTCGGTTAACTCTATCTATATTTATCATTTGTGTTGTATACAGGCCTTCGAAAGTTGCTACAATGAGCTTGAGCCACATCGCAACCATGAAGGAAGCTGTGAAGAAATAACAGCAGCGCTACAAAGGTCATTTGAGCGAATGTATCCCTTCCTTCCCAATTACTGAGGAAGATGTCTTCATTTTGTATTGTGTATGAGACCGTATTGTGTTTGAGACCGTATTTTATGACAACAATGAATGTTATAACTTTGGATTAAGATGTCTTCATTTCATATTGTGTATGATACCGTATTTTAATTCACGTGAAGCTAACAAACTAGATGACAAACCATGCGCTTAACCGTGTGGATTAGATATGTCAAATTCATTGCATCATAATTCATACATATCAGTCATTACACAAATCGATCGTTTCAACTTTCTTCTTTCGTCTTGTCTTCTTTGGGGCAACGGCTGCTTGGTACTCCATCAATCGATCATAGATTTGATCTACGTAATCACCCGCAAACGAGTCATGATTTCTCACCCACGGCCCGTAAAGATGCGGCAAGGGTGCGGTTTCGGCAAGGCCAATCTACATCAAAGTCAATGCATCATACATATGTTTTAACATAAGATAGTTTCAACTTAAGATAGTTTTAACATAAGATACTTTCAACTTATTTGATTGTATTAACGTACTGCAATGAAATGTTGCTCTTCCTCGACATGGCAAATGCATATCGTCTTCAGCTTCTCGCCAACTGCTTGGTTTGGCTTCGGCCTCATAGGCATGTATGTCTTTCCCACACCAGCACCGACGAGACGAACACACAGTTGAATGCAGTTGCCACCAAACATCCCATATCCGGGAGGTCTAACCACGTCTCCAATGGGGCAGGCCTGTTGGGTGAAGGAAACCATGCAAGCTTCGACTCCATTGCCTCAAGTGTCATCGTAGACATCCAAATTGGCGCGAATAGCTCATACTCTTGTTTCAACGTAGCGATCATGGTACGTCGAACAAAAGCCCACTGCTCATGCCCTAAACCCAGACCATGCGCAATTGCTCTATACCCGCAGTTTCCATCACCCACTATTTCCCACCATCCTCCCACGTGTGGTCTCATACACTTGGGAAACTGGGTAATATATCGCTTGGGGTTCTTAATCATTGATGTGTGATACGAAGGCATAGTTGAAGCCTTCTTCGGTGGTCTTCCTTTTTGCTTTTTCGGAGGTGTTCCCTCCATCTGTTGGTCAGTGTACTCCCATGATGACGGCTGTCTTTTGGTGGCAAAGTTTAGAGCTCCTTGAGGGCGACCCTTATGCCTAACTTTAGCTGGCTCTTGTAGAGTAGTCCGCTCTGGATGTGCTATACTTGTTAGTGTTGAGACAACTCTTTGTTGATCATGCACTGTCAATGTGGGGTAGACGCTTGCAGCAAATTCTTCAAGCAACGACCTATTCACTCTGCGTTCTCTGGCTTCTTCTTCTGTCCGCACTTCTGACAAGGTCAATTGCCTCCAGAACGGATGCAATGAGCTAGGTTCAATTGGTTCCTAGTTCATCACATTCCGTGCCATGTCATGCACGCAAGGCAAGCCATCTCTGACCCTCATCTGGCATCTGCATATAGTGTTCCACAATGGAGCTTCGCCTTTCTTGTATTCTTCAATCAACCGAGCTAGTGCAATCGCATAGACCTTGTAGTGCAGCTTGCAGAAAAGATGTGCGTTTGTTATCAGCGTAAATCTCTTTCCTATGCTCTCATTCAATGCCCCCTTATCTCACCAATATGAGTGCGTAACCGTGTATGATATTGATCGAATACAGTGCAAAGGTTGTCATCATTGCTTGTGAAGAAGCTTTTAAGACTGGAATGAGCCCCTTCAACCCTGTATTACAATCAAGAATCCGAAATCAGTGTGTTGTTGTAAAAGTCTAAGTTCAAATAACCAGTTAAATTTAGAAACATAATGCACAAACCTGTTAGTTATGGTAGTTCCGAGCGTGAACACTGTATCTGTCCATACGGAGACGATTCTTTCCTTGTACGGGTCAAGCCAGTTTTTTTGTACGTACTGGAGACATTTTGGAGATTTCCTCCAATCATACTGAATCTTCTTCAGTGTTGCTTCATACCCTTGTATAGTCGTTTCCTTGAAGAGTTTCATGCAGTTGTTAGAAAACGTTGTGCCCCTAAACTTGTCCATGGCCTTCTTCCCGAAGTCTTCAATATTCTTCCTCACATGCCGCCTACATAGAAGGAATTTTGCATCTGGAAACTGCTTATCTAAGGCGTTCATCAACGCCTTCTCCCGATCAGTGACCAAACATGTGGGTGCTCGTTGCACCTTGACAAACATTTTTGAAAGTTGTTCTATGTCCCACTTGTAACTCTCTTCGTCCTCATGCTCCAGAAACGCTCCGACAATATTGTAGTTTTTCCAAACAGATGTGATGCCGACAATTTCAAGGAAGGGCAAATTATAACTGCACACATAATGAGTGCATTATGGCATGCTAATTATCACATGAACAAGTGAAGAATATAATAGATATGTGTGTTACTAACCAGTTAGTTGCGTATGTAGAGTCCAGCAACACAATGTACGGAAATGCCTTCAGCAGCGACAACTGGTCCGAGCTTGCGAAGAAGATATTTGTTATCTTGTTGGTCTCCTTATTGAATCTATGCTCCACGAAGTATCCCTTCTCATTGCACTCATAGAAGAAATGTTGCACAACTGTTCTTCCTTCCATGCCCTTCTTTCGTATCTCATGCATGATGTTGTACACTTGCTTTATCTTAGTCAAGTTTCCTGGGGACGACCTGATTGTAGTATGAATCTTTTGAGGCTTGCAATGATTGACTGTCATCACCCTAATAATCTCCTTCTCTTCAGCGTTTGGTCGCCCAGCTAATGCATGACCATACAAATTCTCATTTATCACATGATTGTGAGTTCCATGTTGTACACTGATCTTCCACGATCCTTTCGGCCCTTCTTTAAGCCTCAACATGAAGGGACACCCACACTTCTTCGACCTTGTGATGTCTCTCACTTGGTCAGCTTGTTTAGGCATATTTTGTCCATGCCTATCACACGGTAACCAAGTCCCCCCAAGGGCCGAAGGGGTGGAAGGTTTAGTCCTCCACTTTTTGATGCAAAAGTGTTGACACATAGCCATCTCCCGCGCCCACATAAATGCTTCTTCTCTAGACTCCCAGATTTGATCAGTTGTGAAGAACTTTGAATAATCAACAGAGACGAAAACATCCTCTTCTGGTGGTACACTAAACTGAGGCTGTGTGTATAGGGATGGAAAGCAAAATTGTGGGGTAGCATGAGATAAAGATGCTTCTGGAGGCAGAACACTATAGTCAAACGATCCAAGTGAGAAGGATGGTATATATGTGTTCCATTCCGGCAGCGGTTGATGAGGTGTTTCCCAAACAGAAAATGTCTTTTGTGGGGTGCTCCAGTCATCGAGGGAAATATTGTTTAACCCCTCATATAAATAATAGTTCGTCTGCATACACATGGAATTATCTCATCAAGTAGTGAACTAATTATAAACTGTAAAACCATAATTCCCTTTAAGAAAATAGATTCTGCTAAATGGCACGGTTTGTGACAAACCGTGCACTAACCCGTGCCATTTTACAGAAGGGACTTAACAACCAGTATCTGGTTGTGGGTTCACACGTAACGTGTAAGGATGTTCCACACGTTACGTGTGAAACATCCCCACACGTTACATGTTGAAGAGTCCCACACGTTACGTGTGAACAATCTTGTCACAGAACGCGTGGAACTGTTCTTCAATGTAACGAGCATCTCGCATTCTAAACCCTAAATCCTAGAAATAAAATCTAGTATCTAAAACTTTGTTTGTAATTCCTAAACAATAAAATTCAAGTTCAAAACTTACAAAATCTAGCATGTAAAACTTGGTTAAACCCTAAACAATGTCTAGTTTTCTAAACCCTAAACATAAAGCTATTAACTTTGAACATGTTCAAAACAAAAAAATGCTTCATTTTAACTTTAAATAACGGAAATTACCTCATTCGAAAGTGGAATATCTTCGACATTGTTGTTCCAATACTCGTTGTTGTTCGTATTGTCCATTTTTTTTGCAAAAATTGAGAGTGTAAAAACAAATTTTGGATTGTTTCAAATGAAGGTTTAGGCTCGAAATGGTGGGTTAGCCGGGGAAGATGAAGGGGACCATTAATTCAGTTAGGTGGGGACAAGACGGTTAATTCAATGCATTTTGCAACAGACCGAACCACACGTTACGTGTGAGCATCATCCACACGTAACGTGTGAGCATCATCCACACGTAACGTGTGAGCATCATCCACACGTAACGTGTTGGCATCAAGGTTAGGGTTAGAGTTAGGGTTTAGGGTTAGGATTTAGGGTTTTTGGGAGTGTTTAGGGTTTAGGGTATATTATTTAGGGTTTAGGGTATATTATTTAGGGTTTAGGATTTATGATTTAGGGTTTAGGATATAGGGTTTAGGATAAAAGGCTCATGACTATAGCTATTTACTACAATTGGTTATTAACTGTCAATCAGATTTCTTTTTTTTGAGGCTGGTTATTAGCTGTCAAACACATTGCTTTTTCAATATATAAGAAGCATTAGGGTTGTTTGTTTAGTACAACAAGTCCAACACAAGCGGCGCTCGAAGATATATTTTTTGGTAAGCTTCTTCTTCCAGTTTCTTTCGATTTATTAACCCTAATTTTTTATATTAATGAATTCATGATATTTGTAGCAAACCAAACACTACAACAAATAATGACATCTTCATCCAAACCATCAACATACGCAGATAAGCTATGCTATTGTAATTTGAAAGTTGTTGTTCGAAGTTGGGATTTGCAGTGGAACTACGAAAGGAGGTATTGGGGATGCCCAGAACTGGGGTGTTGTTTCAGGGAGTGGATTGATCCAATGTACGAGGACAGGGCACACGCGGTTATTCGACAACAATGGCAGGAAAAACAAGATCTTGTTAAGGAGAATCGAGATCTTGTAAAGCAAAATCAAGATCTTCTTAAAGATTTTGATAACATTCGTAGGTATAACCTCAAACTACTAAATGATATACATCGTAGGTGATTAATGTCGTATCTTTTGTGTAATGTTGTTCATGTACTATAAACCTTTGTAGGGAGCAAACAAATTTAGCAAACCAGAGATATCATATGAAGCGGACGTTTACCAGAGACTATCCTAATTTCTTCAAACGCTAAAGCAATGTCATATATTTTCTCTTATTTTTTCTAAGTTTATGAACAACTTGTGTTATTTCCTGTATTGTGTGTTAAATGTGGTTGTAGTCAACCAACATAATGAATAGTTTGTTTTTGTCTTCTAGGTTCATTATTGACGGCGGCTAAAAGATGCACAAGCAAATGTCGTTGATTAGCCGTATCAAAGTAAATTATCCTAACAAACCCACTAAACAGAAGTATAGCAGACAAGTAAGGGTCGATCCCACAGAGAAGATTTGATGCAGTATGCAACCGTGAATGACAAGTAACACAAATGGGGGTTTAGTTATCAAGAGAACAAAGCAAATGAATTGAGTTTAGAAAATATGATAAGGGAAAGTAGTTCTACTAGAGCGAAATCCACAAGTACAGAGATAGAATTTGATCACGGAAATCTATTCAATCCAAGTTCTTTAATTATTCTTATAGTCGTTCCCACCCTGATCTTAAGTACTATTGATTCTCACAGTTGTCAATAGACTTATTACTATGCCAATGATAAAGTACCACTGATTCTCACAGTTGTCAGCGTACCTTAGCACCAACACAGCAATAGCAATGCACACAAGGATATAGGATACATGCAAGTAGAAAGACGTACAAGTACTCACTCCCCTACTTAACATGCAACTGATTCTCACTCACAATTGTACGCTCGGAACCCCTATACGCACAATTGTGTTTGACACTAGATATGCACTCGGGACCCCTATATGCAATCCTAGCAATTGATAAAAAAAGCATTCAACCTAGTTGATCAGGCTAAGAAGAAGAACAGGAAATCAATATCAATATAACCAAGAGAATCAATCCAACACTTATAAGGATAAGAACAAGGAATAGAAATTTCACAAACACATCAACTGCACTGCTTCAATCGTCTAGCAGAACAAGAGTGAAGTTAGTTTTCCATCAAAGGGGGATGAAAAACTCTATAGAAAATAACGTCTGAAAACGGAAGCAATCAAGTGATAATAAGTCTCCCTTTTCGTAACCTAGAAAAGAGGCTTAAATAGTCTTAGGAAACTAGGTTAAACTAATGCAAATAATAAAGGAAACAGAATAATAATAAAATAAAGTCTCAAACATAAAAGGAAACTAAATTGTCTCTGGCGCGAGGTCATTAAGCACAACCACCGCGGGGCGGTGAATTCCACCGTGAGGCGTCAAACTTCCACCGTTGGGCGGTGGCATCCTCTGGCGCGGGCTTCATCTTCACTGAGAGTCACCGCCGGGCCGCGGTACTTCTGACGCGGGGCGGTGAGCCCATTTCTCCAGCTCTCTTCTTCTCTACTCTTCAATCCTACCAAGTGTTGGTAGTCTTCTCCATAGATGTTCCAGCATCTCCATCCATCCTCATGTTCCATCTAAGCTGCAAAACCTTGGATTTCTTCACTTCTCTCCAAAATATCTGGATCGCAGACTTAGCACCAAAGCTCATCCAAAACCTCTCCAAATCATGCTAATAATTGCTAGTAAAGGTGTATGAAATAGCACCTATCAATTATTTTATATTGTTTTTTTATTAATATTAGATCAAAGTTGGACAATGGGGGTAACCCTCCCCTAATGCCTATTTACAAATCATACACAACATTATAATATGATTCATACACAACATTGAAACACAAATAAATACTAAAAATAAACAATAATATTTATACAACATCCACAACATTATAATATATTAAAATAACCACACGTTACGTGTGGTTAGGCTCCACACGTAACGTGTGGTTAGGCTACACACGTAACGTGTGGTTATGTTCCACACGTTACGTGTGGTTAGACTCCACACGTAACGTGTGGAGCCTATGCGCTGAAAGGCAGTTTTGCCTATGCGCCGAAAAGTAATCGTGATAATCAAAGAATGTGTACATTTACTTATTTAATCATTAATGAATTGATATAGTTTACAAACAACTTCAGTTGTTGAAACATAAAGTTCATCTCATATTGTAAGTGAGAGCATATCAAATCCTATTATATAAGGTTGATGTATTATTTTTCCTATTACAATATTATCAATTGATTTTAAGATGATACTTCATCAAACTTAAGCACGTATTGGACTTATTGTCGCAAGTGCTCGTCATGCACGACCACCAGTATATCTGTCCACGGACTTTAACACTACTGAATATATTTGTCTAGTAGTTGCATGTGAATGAAAATATATATCGTTGGATCACTAAATCAAACCTAGCTTGGGCCTTGTTTGGTATATTATGAATAAAGATTTTTTTTTAAAAAAAATATTTTTTCTACTTTCACATTTTCCTATAATATCCAAATTTGAAATTTCAAAAACTACTTCTATAAAAAAAGTACTTTTTAATCATTTTTTTTAAATACACTTATCAAACAAATCTTGTAACCTTATACAAAGACTAAATGTGAAATTTGTTGCCGAGCTCACCTGCATCATTTTGTAGATCCATTTGCCTATTGTGAAATTTTAATCTGCGTACGTAAGTAGTAACTCATATATTATACACTCGGGGCTATATATAACACTAGGAACATTATTCTTATGTCATATGATCGAGCCGATGAAACTCCATTCTTCGAATCTTGGCTCTGACTTAATAGTCTTATTCGAAAAGATGTTCTAAGATTATTGTCGGTCGTCTTCTAGAAATTACTTTCATTATATAAAATATTATATGAAACCGGTCAAATGTCATCATGCATATGCTCCTTGACTCCATATTTATTTGCTTAATTTACTCATAGAAAAGAGAAAAGATGAGTGTATATATATATTGTATTTTTATGGGCATACGTTAAAAGGTTAATTTTAGAAATTATTTTCAAAATATATAGTAGGGGTGACTCTTAGGAAAATTTTTTAAACTAGTAACTAAAAATATTATTATTAAATATAAAATATTTATTATACGTCCATGGACAAACATTAGAAAATTTTATATATATATATAGAGGAACGCTCCGGTAAAACGAGAGTTATGGTAAAACGGAAGTACTAATATGGAGCGTTGGATTGATGGTGATGGATGATTGGATGAATAGGTTATATAATAGATATGGTTGGGGTGTAACTACCAAATCTAACCTAATATGACAATTAATTAAATTTTAATTAACAAAAAAAATTAAATGGGTTGTTAAGGAGAGAGAAAGAGAATATTATTCTATTTCCTAATCGTCTTCAACGTACAGCCATTCCTTCCTCCATTGATGATATTCTTCAACGTACAGTCATTTCTTCGCAATTTTATAGATATTCATACAGCCAGTAATTGATATTCATTCAAAATGTTTTGATTTCATGTAATTTTGAAATCGATATTCATATAAGCAATATTCGATATTCATGAAAATAGTGTCGATATTCAGATTTTAATCCGCATATGATGATTATCGGTTATATGAATTAGGCGATATTCATACAAACGGTACTGATATTCGTGTGTTAATTTCAAGCTTTTGGAAACGATTCATGATCTTCAAAACTTTGTGTTTGTATCTGGTGAATATCGCAAATCCAATTTTGAATATCGACTACTCAACGCATGAAACATACATCCAACATGAATATGAACAACATTATAGTGAATATCACATCATACAATTTGAATATCAACTACTTAACGCATGACACTTAAATCCAACATGAATATCAAAAGAATGTGTATGAATATCACAATAAATAATTTGAATATCACATATAAAAACGTGAATATCAACGATAAATAACTCATACAACACCATCAACAAGCAGAATCTGAATCCACGTGAATATCAACATTGCTATAATGAATAACACCACAGAGAAACTGAATATCATACATACAATATCTAAATCATAAATATCAAAACACATAAATTATAACACTGTGAATAACAACACTGTTAACATGGATATCAATGATAAATAACTCATACAACACCATCAACAAGTAGAATCTAAATCCACGTGAATATCACATTATTATAATGAATAACACCATACAGAAACTGAATATCATATATACAATATCAAAACAAATAAATTATAACATTGTGAATAACAATATTGTTAACATGAATAACAATGCAGATATGAGCGGAAACGGCTGTAGACGTGGAGGGGCTTGGAGGCCAAGCCGGGGAGTCTGAAACTTCGTAGATCGGGGCGGGAAAGGGTTCGGATAGGCTCAGATCTGGGTTTGGGTAGATCGGGACAGTGGGCAAGGGTTCGGCTAGGCTCAAATATGGGTTTGATCGGGTAGATCGGGGCGGGTTTGGCCTTCCGGCGGCCACGAGCACCGAGAACACGTGATATGATCAAGGATCGAGGGGCTCTCGGTGCAAGGAATTGCTCTTCAACTTTTGCAAGAATTGACAACAACTTTCCATAAATCCAGCATGACTTCAACTGGCTCGTTCTCTCTCGTCTGGACTCTTAATTGGATGATTCCAACTCCCAGAGTTAGATCTGGAAATCTAATTTCGTCCCTCAAAATTTGAGAATTTTCTGAGTTGTGAATCAAAAGATATGGCGTTTTAACTGAGAGGTCGCTGAGATTTTCGAGAAGGAATTCAGCGAGATGAGTTTATGGATGAAGAACGTGAAGATGGGGATGGATTGATAGAGGGATATGCACCTAACACCCTTGTGGATAGCCAATCTGAATTCTGGAGAGAGTAACGTACAGGGAGAAGAGAAATTTGGAAAGTGAATAATATGGGTAAAAAAATCCCTAATATCATGAGATTTGGAGGAATTGTGTGTAGGTGAATCCACCAACCTATTTTACAACCTTTTAGATTAAATCATGACCATCAATTCTATTTTCATCCAACGCTCTAGATTAGTACTACCGTTTTACTCTAAGAGGCTGTTTCACCAGAGCCAAATTCTCTCTTTATATCTTTGTGCACATCTAGGGTACGTTACTTTACATTTATTTTCATCTTAGGGTTTGTTTGGCAACCCATTTTATAATGATATTATTATTTATAATGTGTTTATATGGTAAAAGGTAACTTTAATACTTTGGAATTTGTGTAGTATTTTAAATTTTGAATTTGAGTGGTATTTGAGAACTAGTAATTTAAAATGACATTATTTATAAAAATGTATTTGTTGCACCAAACATATTTTCTTAAAATAAGTATTTAAAACCAAAAGAGTCTTTATAAAATGTAGAGCCAAAAAAACCCTTAACTAGAAAAAGGAAACCCTAGACCTTTCATTTGAATTTTAAATTTGTGTCATGCAAATTCAGTGACCATTCTAATTATAAACAACCTTCCACTTCCTTGCCTCACACACACATCACACCAAACTTTGCTTACTTAATTAATTAGAAAATATTAATCAAAACCCATTTATGATTTCCAACAACAAACAACACATAAATGTTTCCTTAGCTTCCATTGTTTTCTTACCCACAAATATCATAATCAATTTCCACACACACATACGTTACACACAAATATATTATAAAAGTCAAGATCGATCCATCGCCATTGTTTACTCCCATGCAATTGTCTTCTTCACATACAACATCGCTGTCGAAGCCAATTTTACCACTCCACCCTCTTCTTTCTTGCTGGTCCCCTATATAAGTAATGCCTCTACATTCAATTCCAATATATTAATTTCTATTCTTATTTATATTATAATAAATAATAGCATGTTATAATCTTCTTCTTGTTCCTCTTCCTCATCCTCCTCTTCAATATTCCTTCTCATATATACGTTTCCTACCCCCCTACTAAAATCCTTCACATTATGGCTATACTGAATTAGGGTTTTAGATACCTAGCTTTCGACGCACGAAAACCGAGAAAAAACCGAGAAATGTCGAGTAGACGACCGAGGCAGCAGTCGGGGAGTTCGAGGATCTCCGATGATCAGATCATCCAGCTTGTCTCGAAGCTCCAACAACTAGTTCCGGAGCTTCGAAACCGACGCTCGGATCGAGTATTCTTCTTTCCCTTCACTAGCTTCATTCCTCTAATTAATGATATTGATTAGGTTAATTTGTGCTTTTAAGTTTGGCAAATGACATTATCTATGCTATGTTGCTTTCCTAAACCCTAATAAGATGTATGTAAGATAATGACATTCTATAGCTAGAATATGAATTGAAGAGGGTTCATGTAAAGAGGCCATAAAAATGGAAATAAATTAGTAGAAAATTGGTTAACCTATATACATTTTTTACTTGAAATTACACATTACATTGTTAATTTGTATGAATGTACTTAATTAATTTCATGCATGTCTTACATGTTTTTGCAAACCATGTTGAGGAGTCTAGCTATCAAATATATATCTTTACAGATAATAGGTTCAAAATTTGTGAGGCCCTTCCTTGATATTATTGTAGTTGTGTGTCTCCTAATTAAAAATCAAAAGAAATATATTTGTGGAAATTTTATGTGGGCAAATATGTAATTTGTGGAGGTGGACAAGGAAGCAACATTTTCTCATGCATAGGTATCCACATCCATTGACCAAAAGGACTCAGTCCTTGTGGTAGGACGTTATGGTTGATGATATGTCCTAATTTCTATTTATTATATTCATATATATATAATAATTATATATATATGCACTCCCTCATTCATCTATGGTCCCATTTTCTTTATGTGATTTCATAAATTATTTTCTATAGGATATAAGTTAAGAATTCTCTTTATTTAGTAAATGTCATTCTAAACTAAAGAGAAATACTTAAATACTTTAAAAAATTAAAAAATCTAAATAAATAATATCTAATAAAAAAAATTAAAATAAGGTTTTTAATATTCAATGCGCCGATTATATAAGTTAGAAAAATCATATCATGCAGAATATCCAAAGCAAGTTTTAACACTACTTTTGGCTTTAAAAATGATTTAACAAAATGTTTCACGTAGTTGGAACACTTAGCAGTCTCGTGTCTCCTAATTAATTGATATCTAGGGGGGAAAATAATCGCCTCTTTCCTTGTGTCTTGTGAGATTGTTTTCCTGATCATCCTTGTATATATATATACACCTGGATATATAATCTTTTTACATATATTGTACATACATAATTTTATAGTACTTAATCGGAAATAGATTTACATTTCCCAAACTTTTTTTTTTGCTTAATTATCTTATAGATTTGAAAAGTATATAAGTTACCGAGTGTGTGTCATGTACATATGTTAAGAGCTTAAAATTTTAAATTATTCTAAACTATTTTCTAAAATAAATGGAATAAACTTTTAGAGAAAAAGTTAAACTAATAGTTAAAAAATATTATTATTAAACATAGTTTTTTATTGAGGGTCCATGGACACATATATACTACTGTAGAAAAAACCTTTCTTAATTGAGGGCGGATCTTCAGCTTCACACTTTTTTAGTGTAATATTTTTGTAAGTGATTATTTAACTATTAGTTTTATTCGGTGTCTTTTTTTCTTGAGTTGAAAAGTTATCTTAAACATTAAAAATACAGTGTATAGATTAAGTGATTTGTCATAAAAAAATGAAATAATATATATGGTTAGGTAGAATAAGTTTTTAGAGAAAAGAATAAAAGTACTTAATTTACTTGGACCTTTGTTTTTTGTTTTTTCTTTATACACAATAAAACAGAAAAAGAATAAAAAACAATTCACATGGTTGAAATGATATAATGTGGTAGAATGTTGATAAGGTAGATTGGTAGATAGGAAGTTGACCAGGCAAGCCTTCTTTAACTACTACGAAGTTTATATATAATATATATCGGTTTGTCTACTGTGTTCATGGATACATATTAAGAATTTAAATTAAAAACTTTTTTAAAAATATTATATAAAGTAGAAGAAATGAATCTCTAGAAAAAAAATAAACTAGTAATTAAAATAGATTATTACTAAATATAAGTATTTTACTATGTGTCCATGAACACACGTTAAAAAAATCCTATATATATACACACTTTAATTTTACCATCTTTATCAATTGCAATGAATTTGATAGTGTCATGTTTGGTATCATTACCTACCATGTAATTAACCATATTATTACACTGTTAGGTTAGGGGACCCCAACATTTATTACAATCTGATGATTTTTTTCCCCTTTACTTAGCTTAAATTTCAGTTTTTTTTCTTAAGTGTGAAAGACCTTCAAAGGAAATTAAATGTGAACCAAAAAAAGAGAAATTAATTAGATTAAATATCTTAAAATATGAATATGCACATTAAAAAAAAACTATTTTAGTTTGTAATTGGTAATTACCAATGCAAGTGATTAAGGTTCTTTATAAAGTAAATCAACCTAGATATAATTCATATGCAATTTACGGAGTATTTTTTTGTATTTATTAAATAACCAAAAATATGATGGAGAAATATGAGGAAACAATATCAAGTCTGAAAAGAACCATACATTCATAACAATTGAACTTTTTATAACGTACGCATGCAGGTCGATCGACTTTATATTTATTTTGCACTTCAAAGTCAAAAGATATATATGCTTTTCGGAAAAGAACTTTGCATTTATTTTGAATCTAGCTAGCTAGTATATATCAATCATATCATGTTTCAGAAGTATCTAATTAATGACATTTTCGTGGCTTAATTAAACTTAATTAACTATCTATTTCGAGTGTTCTTTTTCAACTCTCACATGCATAATGCATGATATTTCAATATATAGCATCAAAATAAATTTATAAATGCTATCATATTACTAAAGACGGATAAACATGAATAAGCGTTTATACGCAACAAGCCCGACACATAAAATTAACGAAATTATATTCTAAAATAATTTGCTAATATTAAAACTAGTTCACCAACCTTATACGCACATTTTTTTTTCACGTATACCACAATAAATTATTCCACTCTATAGAGTTTCTTAAACAACATGCATGGTATACATAATACATTGCATCATGATATATATATATAGCAATTTATGAATAAAGTTTTGGACTTTTCCCCGCTAATTAATATTCCAAAAGTTGATATTATTGCAATTTGACCAAACGTTTATAATTGAATTTGAAAAATTCTGTAGAGTTAGTTGTTAGATTCTAACTACCTATTTGTCATGATCATGTCGACCGGTTTATAGTTTTTAATTTATTATAAACTATAAAAGTAAAAAGGTGATTGTATAATTGATTGATTGTCATGCAACATTAATTATAATGTGGGAATTAAATTAATGAATTAATCTTCCAATTTGGGAATTAAGCAGGTATCAGCTTCAAAGGTGCTACAAGAGACTTGCAATTACATAAGAAGTCTTCACAGGGAAGTTGATGACCTAAGCGATCGCCTTTCTCAGCTCTTGTCCACCCTTGATGCTAACACTGAAGAAGCTTCCATTATTAGGAGTTTAATTAATTAATTTATTAATTAATTCTATTAAACCCTACTCAAATCAGTTTATGATTCTCAATATCACCATGTAAGTATTCTTAAGCTAGTAGTTGTTTTCTTTTGTTTCTTCCCTCCTCTTTTTAATTAATTTGCTTATATATTTTCATATATATGTAATGCCCAATATCTTTTATGAATGGGTTTCCTGTACGCTGGTAGTTGACTATGGCAATGAGAATTATATATAGTTGTATTCATGAATTTGTTTGTTATATAAAAAAGATAATTTTTCGATTAATTAACCAGAAAATCTCCCAAATGGTGAGGGCGGTGAAAATTAAGTAACCGGTTGTATTAATAAGAAATGAAATTGTACAATTCACCCTATTATCGATCTGAACATATTATGCTATTTTTTATAGGAGATATTAGGTCATTATAACGGAAGATAGGGGATTCAAATTTGTAATCTCGTAAGTATAAAGTGTTATGCTTGTGAGCTAAGCTGGAAAGATTAAATTTGTTAATTAATATTGCCAAGTAGAATACTTATAATGGATAAAAAGATTAAAAAAGAAAAAGAAATGAAGTAGATATAAAGTCCAAGCCATTGCTTAATATAATAAGGGGTTTTTTCTTTTTGTTAATTCATACATATTGGGTTTCAAATATGGGCCTTGGTTAACTTACACTAGGCCTTCCGCATAATGGACCTTGGCTTTGCTTTGTTGAAATAAGTGGAATGTCCCTCCAAATTTGCAAAGTGGATTGCAAGGTTATTACTCCCTCAACGTAATAGAGATTGTAATTTTAAAATAAAGTTCACGGAATTTTTAATAACAAATCTCATAATTTATTAATAAATTATTACATAAATCTTTAAAATGATAAAATGTTTTACGAGAATCATGAACTAGAATAACAACCTTTATTAAATAGAGGGAGTATATTTTTAAAAGTTAGGGTCATGAACCCCATTTGAACACATAGGTTCAATACATAAGTTTAGTGAGATTTCATCTTAAAACCAACCAACAATAGAAGAAGTTATATTCTAACACGTCTCTGCAAGTACAACGAGCTTTGCCTGTTTGACACTAACGGATGTGGGTGGACATTCTCAATCTCTTTATAGTCATACCCAATCAATCTCTTTATAGCCATACCAATCAACCCAAGAAATAGACTTAGGAGGGAACGTATTAGCGCATAGGTGCGATATGATATGACCAATACATAAGCCCAGTTGAGTTTTATCCTAAAATCAATTGATAATAAGAGGAGTAACCCACCAAGTTATATACTATGCCTTTTATTCCAAACTTTTCAAATGTGGGTGTTATATTCTAACATTCGTAAATATTGTCATGAGTGGTGGAACATCCCATATCGGAAACAAAAATATTACACAAATAAGATTAGGTTCATCTTCTAAGACAAATGTGTGTTGGGAGTAGTGAAACGTCCCACATTTGAAACAAAAACATATTACACATATAAGGTTAGATTCATCCTCTAACATAAAAGTGTGTTAGGAGTAGTGAAACGTCCCACATTAGAGACAAAGGTAAATATTGAACAATATATAAGGTGGGTGAATGACCAATACATTAGCTTAAGCTTTTGAGTTATAAGATATATTCTAACTTTATATATGTAAAATAGTTAATCACGACATTGCACCCCATTCTATCGACTTGTCGGATTCTTACAAATATCATGATTGCAGATATAAAATATGTGTATAACTAACAATTCAAACTTGTAATCTCATAATTACGAATACCATAATTATCAGCTAACATATACAAACTTAAATAATCAAGTCTATATTAAAACAATATCAACACTTAAAGAGTTAATTTTGAGCTTGTTTTAAATCCTATCTTATCATATATTTTAAAGAGGATCCATCTTTAAAAATATATTATCGTGGAGAGATCTTTAAAAGGTTTAGTTAGTCACTAGCATAGTGCCAGTGCCATACACGAGTTAGGATTATAAAATATTTTTTAAAATAACTCTATCGATTATTAAAGATTTTTTCGTGATGTTGAAATTTTATATAGGTATTCTCTATATAAAATCGTAGCCTTATAATATTTTATAATGGAGATGTTAAATTTATTTAGAGATGTCAAATTCATTTGTATATATGCCACATATTAGATTTATTCAATTTAGTTTATTAGATTTAATTATATCTATAAGCTTTTATTCTTTTGAGTTTTGTTAATTTGTTTCAAATCTTGATAATAAATTTTCAATTCAGCTAAGTCTGTTAATATATATTTATTTCAAGTTCGTTTGACATTATCTCAATAAATCTAATTAATTATATTTCATGAAAAGCTAATCGATAATATTCCTAACAAATTAACAATAATAAGAACGTGTAAATTGAGTAACCTCGCCAACTTACCTCAAGAATACGCAAGAATACGCAGATGATAATGATAATGGATTAGATTAGTTCAATTTAGTTTGTTAGATTTCATTATATCTATAAGCCTTTCGATAAGAAAATTTTATTAGTGTTTATATAGGGAAAACAATATTAAACTTAACTTACCTCAAGATAAAAAATAAAAGATGAATACGGATCATTGATGGTTGAAATTTTATATAGGTATTCTTTATATAAAATCATATCTTTTCAAAAAAATTCATAATATTTTTTTGAAATTTAAGTTGGATGATTTTTTTTTTAATTGAATAACTTTTATATATAATTAAATTGAATCCACTGTTATAATTTTTTCTAAAAGAATGAATGATGTGGTGGATTATGGTTGGATGAGTTATAACACGTATGCGAATTGAACATGAGGCCGACACGTAGAATTTAGACATCTCCTTTAATATTTATATATATATAAGATATACCGTATCATTTTTTAAAACCAACCAACTTATATAAATACTTGAAAAACCACCATAAAGATTCTCATCTAAAGGGTCGACTTAAGTACCAAATAAATATAAAACTATTGGTCTAAGGTACAAATATAGGCAGAAAAGATCAAGGCTCTGTTTAGGAAATTGTTTATAAACACTTTATAAATAAAAAAATGTTTTTCTTAACCTTATACAATTTTCAATACCTCACAAATTTTAAATTTCAAAAATTATTTTTTCAAAATAAACACATTATAAACAATAAACATCTTTTATCAAACAAATTCCAACATAAAACTTAATTTGACAAAATTTGCCACTTAAATAATTTGAATGATGCTACGGTTGTTGTAATGCATAACAAATAAGATGGACAACTTTTTCTAAACATAAAAAAGGTAATGCTTTTAAGGGAAAATTGGTTTTATGAAAATTTTCCTAACAAAAAACTTTTTATTACATCATGCTTATGTCATCTGAATATCCAGTTACCTTTTTAGCCGGGCGATGCGTTGCGCTGCGTTCCGTTCTCATTCTGAAGTCTCTCTCTCCATTTCTCTGCTTCGCTGACCAACCGAGAAGGTGTTTCTCTTTCTCTCACTCGACTGTAGCTATTGATTATCCGTCGATTTCAATTTTGTTATCCTGTTCATTGATGTCAAACTCTTCTTCGGATAGAGTGATAGATAGGATTTGATGTTCAATTGCCGACATGGTTTCACCAGGGATTTTTTAGTTAATTTGCCCTATTGTGTCAGAATCAGTTTCACATTTGGAATTCCGTTCTTCTTTTTCGCTATCTGTGTGTTTTTCCGGTGCTTTATCGTCTCAAGATTCAATTGGAATGAAACGGAAACTCTTGTTGGAGTTTTAGCCGAGAATTATAAGTGGAAAATTTTCGCATCTGATAATGCTTCCAGTACCAGTAGTGAATTAGTTCCTCTCTATGTTCTTGGAAATTCCTTTTTATGTTGCTGTATTTTGGCCTCTTGCTTTTGCGATTTCTAAGTTAATGCAAGGATCTTCGGTTATGTTTGTGTTAAAACTAATGAAAAGCTCCTTCTTTTGTCCAAAGCTGTATCCCGATAACTGATGAGGGTTATTATTGGATATTTGTAGGATTCTTCTTAAATTATTGGGAAGTGTAGGTTAAATGATCTTGAATTGGTATAAAGTAGCTTTCCTACTGCCTAATTGATTGTCTTGTGATTAGCAAATTGATTTTTACAAGGATTGAGGGGCAGATTGGGCATATTAGCACAAGTAAACAATTTAATATGCTGTTGTGACCGACAAGTTAGTAACTCTTTATCTAAGCTTGAAGTATTAGCCAGCAGATTCCTTCTTGTGGAATGCACTGGACTTAGTTGATTGAAGTTAAAATATTATTTATGGTTTCCAAGTGAGCAGATGGCTGCGATGCTTGTACCGAAAGCTAACACTAAATTCTGTAGTCTGACTATTTTGTTATTCTTTAGTGTAAGGCGCATTCCTCATTTGCCTGTGAACAGCTTGCTCTAGTCCTTCCCATCATCATTGCACAAACTTTAATTACTTGGCAAGAAGGGCATTTTCATTTGTTGTTTACGAAAACTTATGTCTTTCTTGGCCAGAAGTCTTCGTTCATTAGAGTTTTGAATGATGGGTTTATCTTGATAAGATTCTCATTTTCTGCTTCAGAATTGAGATAGATTTGCTGTTGTGGTTGATCTTACTTGTCCATCCTTCAGACAATATAATTCAAGCATATTTTTTAATCAAATGAGGAATTAATATAGTCGTATGAAAGGAGCTGCTGAAATCTATCATAGTTTTTTTCAATCAGGTTTACGTAAATTTAGCATCACCTGGTTGGACTGTGTAAACCATGTATCCTGGTGGTTATACTGTTGAAGTCACTTGCTTGTCTCCAAAAGCAACAGAGAAGGATGTTAATGATTTTTTCTCACATTGTGGCACGGTAGAGCATCTTGAGATTATAAGGTAGATGAAGCCAATATGATATCTTTTTTCCTTTCAGAATCATCTCTATGATGTTTCCCCCCCCCCTTTTTCCAGTATGCTTTGACAGTTATCCTTTTGATAATGTTTCAGATCTGGTGAGTATGCACGTACAGCCTATGTGACATTCAACGCTGCGTATGCTGTGGAAACTGCTGTTCTTCTTAGTGTAAGCTTCACGATGCTGATGAATTTCTTGCATAAACATTATCCTATTGCTCGCTTCAATATTGCTTGATCTATTTCTGTATATTTACATGAGTGCGGTTCCGGTGCGGAGCACTCTTTCCGTGCGGACGTGCGGACGTGCGGACATGCACTATAGGGCCTTATTTGTGCACTTTAGAGCCTTATTTGTGCACTTTTGCAAAAAAATTGAAAAATGCTTGGAAAACAATTTGTAAAAGATTTTTTTTTTTGAAAAAGTGCACAAATAAGACATTAAAGTGCACAAATAAGGCCCTAAAGTGCATGCTCCGCACGTCCGCACGGGAAGAGTGCTCCGCATATGATCCAAACTCATATTTACATTAAACTTCAGGCGGGGTGGTTTGCAAAGTTATTTGCTTAGGTTAATATCAATTGATGTTTGAGTCGGTTGTTATTAAACAATTTAAGAGTTTTTAGGTTCATTTCATTGAGTTTAGTGGTTAACTGAGCAAGAAACAGTCTTAGTAGTCCTCTAAATTTGTGGTGATAGAAATATTCCTTTTCCTCTGAAATTAGGACATAGTATAAGCTTAATTTCTTTTGTTGCGGCTATTACCAGATGCTGTACTTTCTGGATTGTGACATAAGTTGCACAGATGTGCAAGAGTTCTATTTACAGACCTTGCGGTTTCCTGTCAATACTCAACCAGCAATGATCCAATCTCTCATCTTAACATCTATAAAATCAGCTGTCATCATTCAACTATCTATTCTTTCCTTTAGCCTTGTTTGGTGTGAGGCAATGAATGATTCCTGTACCTCAACCAGCAATGGTCCAATCTCTCATCTTAACATCTATAAAATCAGCTGTCATCATTCAACTATCTATTCTTTCCTTTAGCCTTGTTTGGTGTGAGGCAATGAATGATTCCCTACAGGAATCAGCATAATAGACTTCACAGAGTTGCATGCATAATAATTAGATTCACAATGTGCACCCTGTTTCCATCAACATGATTGCACCTGATTGATACATAAATTGGCTCAGTTTCAGTTGCATATTGGTCTCTTTATTTGTCTAATCCTTCATGCATCATCTGATTGGATATGCATAAATCTGATTCACATTCCTGATAATATCTTACCATACAAACATCTAAGTTCCTAATCTAGCACTATGATGTTTCAGGGAGCTACTATTGTAGATCAGCAGGTGTGCATCACTCGGTGGGGAACCTATGTGGATGAGTTTGATCCTTGGAGCAGCACATCATGGAAAACTGAAGATAACTCCACCCCTGGAGTATGAATTTCTCGCCCTTATCCTTCTATGCATGCAGCCTATAATTATTACGCTCTCTGATGAATGAAACAATTTCAGAATCCAGTGAAATCACCCCAAAAAATTCACTGAAGTGGTCAATATCCATTTATTCTGGGCTTGAATGAAACAATTTTATATATGCCGTCTCATGAATTAAGGGTCCGTTTGGATGCTCTCTAGAATGCATTATCTTACGTTAAATTGATGATTAGTTGTTGGTTTTTCCTCTAGGTTTGAAACTCACCATTATTCAACTGTAGTGCATAAACTGCCAAACTTGAGATTTTATCCTTTTCCCTGCAACATTTCAACTTACTTGTTATCTGATTGTTCATGTAAACCCTTGGCACAGGAAACCCATGTTAGGCCCTTCATTTCCTCCCCAGGGGAAGCAGTGACGGTGGCACAGGAAGTGGTGATCACCATGATGGCCAAGGGCTATGACCTGGGGAAAGACGCCCTCTCCAGGGCAAAAGCCTTTGACGAGTCCCATCAAGTTTCCACCACAGCAGCTGCCAAAGTGGCCGAGCTCAGCAACAGACTCGGCCTCACTGACAAGCTATACGCTGGCATGGAAGCCGTCAAGTCGGTTGACCAGAAGTACCAGGTGTCAGATAGGACCGTTTCTGCTGCGTCTTACACTGGGAGGACAGCGGTGGCTGCTGCCACTACCGTGGTCAACAGCAGTTACTTCTCCAAAGGCGCTCTCTGGGTTTCTGGGATGCTCGACCGGGCATCCAAAGCAGCAGCTGATCTGGGTAGCCATGGAAATGGCAATTGAAGATCGATTTGTGTTCATTCAAGGCAGGTATGTAATATAGCGTTATTCTTCTGTTTATGTTATATGGGTCTTTTTATAGAGGAGTGTTCTCATCCAAAGTCAATGACTATAGCCTAAATTATGACTCTTATAATTAAACAACCCAATATATATATATATATATGGTTTCATGAACTAATAAATTGTTATCTTTTGCATAAATTGTCGAATTCTCAATTTTCATCCTCCTACTGAATTTTGGTTAGATTTTCTCTCGTGGAACACTAAGAACAGGTCTTTTTCAAACCAACTTTACCCCCATTTATTTTATTTCTTAAGTAAATATTGATCAATGGAGGAGGGGGTCTTCACAAGTGCAGGTTGCTCATATTTTTCCTCATGCTATTTATTTTGGAAAAACTACCAAAAATAATCCTAACTTTCACTAATAGGCCAAAAATAATCCGAAAACACAAATGATTTTTTCGGTTAAATTTCAGCTAATTCGATATCTCTTTGTAGTTGGACGTTATAAATGATTCTTCTTTATATAAGATCTATTATTAGGTGTAATGTTCTTGTCGAATTAGCCAAAACTTGAAACAAAAAAAATCATTTATATGGGTTGAAAGTTGGGATTGCTTTGTTGACATGAAGTTAGTCCACTTCCTTACAACAAAAACCAATCAGTCGAATAACCAACATATTATGAAACTAAAAGAAACTTTTTACCATTATTTGTTACAAAGAATGGGTAAAACTCAATTAATTGAAGTCAAATCCAACTCTGAAAGCCCCCAATTAACCATGGCAAAAACAAGCTTAATTATAATTAATGAACAAACAATTAATCATCATCACTGAACTGCTCTATTACTATAAGCAGTTGAAAACCTAAACAACATAACATGCTTATACTCCTCCCCTTCCCCCACAATCTGATCAGGAAAATGCCTGTGATTCACAGCATCAGGAAACCCTTGCGTTTCCAAACACACCCCACCAAACTTCCCATAAACCGCCCCATCTTTTCCCTCCAAATCCTCCAACTTCCCACCCGTATAAAGCTGTAACCCTAGCTGATTCGTCAGCAGCTCCATCTTCCTCCCGGACCCACCATCCTCCAGCACAGCCGCCACGTGGAGCTTCCCCGTGGCGTCGGCGGCTCCGTCGAGGACGTAGTTGATGTCGTAGCCGTCGGGGAAGCCCTCCATCTTGGAGGAGATGGGGCGAGGTACGAGGAAGTCGTAGGCGGATCCCTTGATGTCGGAGAATTCGCCCGTTGGGATGAGGTCGTCGGAGACCGGGGTGACGTGGCTGGAGTTGATCTGGAGGCGGTGGGAGAGGACGGTTCCCGAGGAGTGGCCGCCCAGGTTCCAGTAGGCGTGGTTGGCGAGGTTGACCGGAGTTTCGGTGTCGGTGTTGCCGTGGAGGGTGGCCGTCATTTGGATTGTTAGGGTGTTTTCTTTGTCGTCTAGAGTGTAGGTTGTTTTTACGGTTAGAGATCCAGGAAAACCTAAGACATGTAATGAATACGATAATTAATGGTGTGTTCGGTAAAATAAAGTTTTTAAGAGATTAAGTTTTTTTTATAAGATTGGAGGTTTTTTTTATAACCTTTCAAAACCTAGTATAAAAGTTATTTGTGTGTTTGGTGAGGTAAAATTTTTTAATATTTTTTTAATATTTTTTTTATAAATGGAAAATGATAAATTTTCAATAATCTTTCTTTGAGGATGTTCCTATAACGGGTAGGTTTGACATTATGTGATTATGAGTTTACGTGTTCGATTTTTGTATTATATATATGTTATGTTAAAACTAAGTAGCATATTGGCAGTAAGTAATTAGAAGTGCCAAAACCCGGGATTAAAATATACTAGGTTTTGGTAATATGTGTTTCTAGTATAGATCGTAAGCATGATATTTTGTTGTAATTATAAGGTCACGAGTTGGATTTTCCTATCATACTATAGTGACTTAGTGTTACAATAAATAATAATAGGTTTTGAACTCAGAAGTCAGAACCATAGTTAAGCTAAAATTAGACTTCAAATCTTATTCTTGAAGATAAATCCAACTTTGATCCAAACCAAACCTAGCTAGACTTGTAAATCTTTACGCATTATTATGTTGATTTTAAGTTTTGAATCTATGTATACCACATCATTTGTTGCCTATTTAATCATTTTAAATGGAAAACTGATTAAAGTAGCTAGCTCGATCTAATTAGAAAATGTTTTAGATCGATTTAAATACACAAAAACATTATCACCTCCGTGTAGAAATGAAAATACCTTGATCGCCATCAGGACTTTCATAGGCAAATGTAATGGAAGGTCTCTCGCCTTTGGGCACATATTTCTCAACCTTCCATGTCACGTTTGAGAATCCACGACGCCCCCCTTTACATTTCCAATACACAAATTAAGAAAAAATTACTTTTATGTATAACATATAAATAAGCACATTAATGACCAATAAGAATAAATGAAATTAAGGATTACAAGTGTATAATATAACCGTTTGTTTAATGTGTACCCATGGACACATATTAAGAGGTTAAATTTGGAAAAAAAAATCCAAAAAATTTTCTAAAGTAGAAGGAGTGATTCAGAGGTGTCAAACGGGGTTCGGGTTTAAGCATACCGAGTCAGGTCATTTACGGGTCGGGTCAATTGCGGGTCAAAATTTGTGGGTCGATTGTAGGTCGGATCGTTGCAGGTCAGGTACGGGTTCAGGTCGACCCAATGGGTTGAGAGCGCATTATTAAAATTTTATAAAATAAATATTAAAATAATATTTTAATTAGAACAAAAAATAATAAATGAAAGAATTATAATTATATAATGTTTTAATAATAAAATATATTATAATATTTAATATATAAAATATAAACACATTAGTATTGCCCCAATGATTCAACCCATAAATTTTTGGATCGAACGAATCAATTATTTTTGACCCAATACTTTTCGGATCAGGTCTCAACCCAAAAAACACGGGTCGGGTAAAATTTTGACAGCTACTAAATATAAAACTTTTATTGTTTATCCATGAACACATTAAAAAAATCATAATATAAAGTTGGCAAAATAAATGTACTTACCATGAAGCAAGTTACTGCCTTCATTAGGCTGTAATTTGTAGTGTTTTTGGTTGATAGAGAACTGGGCCCCTTTTATCCTGTTCGCAACTCTTCCAACAGTTGCTCCCATGTATGCTTTCCCATTCTACCATCATAATTAATTAACAAACTCCTAATTATCGAGTAATAAAATCTAATATATAAATAAATGAGCTACTTTTCCTATTATCAATTACGATAAAAATTTTGTTAGATTTATTTATTCGGCTTGACGATTAGGTCATACATATAGACATGTCCCCACAACAAGTAATTAATGGATAATTGTAAAGATGAAGAAGTCATCTACCTTATAATCATCAACTGAATTATACCCAAGAACCACATCATCCATCTGCCCTGAAATTAAGTATGTACAAAGTCAAAAAAGAAAATTAAGGCCTAAACCATTTTAGAATAAGGAAGTTAAAAATAGAAAAGATCGATATTAACTTTTTTTTATGATACTCTTTTATTGTTAATGTAATTGTCAAAAATATCTTATAATAAGCGCATCTTTTTGGTATAAAAGGAAGAAGATGTTTTTCGTATATATAAAACTCTAGGGAGAGTTAAAAAAATTACGAATTTAATAGTTAAGATTATTCTTTTCTCTTTCCATATCTATTGATAATTTTTTTTAATAGTTTAATAAATTTACCATTTAAATTGCTATATGGTTTTTGAACTTTATAGACTTTCTATAAAACTCCATCGAAACATGACCGGTTTTACTCATCCCTTGTCGATTATAATATTTTCACTTGACGAATTTTCCGTTTATCGGTCTCTCGATGTTCCAGAGACATTGAATCACTTTATGTTTTTGTAATACAAAAAACTATATTTAAAATGTTATATTAAAGTATTAAAATGATACAAAGCAAGAAATATTGAGAAATAAAAGGGAGTAATATATGTATTATATTAAATTGAAAATTTAATAAATAAATAAATGGAGATTACCATGCATGTCAGGGAGATACAAGGACATGAGAGTGGCACCCCAATTAGTGAAGTTGGCATGCATGTCATGTGTCTTGAGCTCATATATCCCAACATGCCCATCATCATCATCATCACCATCAGCCATCTGCATGTGCCTTCCATGGCCATGATGACCATCATGACCATGACCATGATCACTATTAATGTGGGGATTTTTATCTACAACATGAAGGTGAATTTCTCCGTTGTTTGGTGCTTCGGAGGAGCCATTAACAATGGCTAGATCCAGCAAGAGAACACATATCAACCAACACAATTTTACCATTTTTTTTGTTTTATTGGCCGGATTTCAAAATCGGGTGAGCATTTGGTTGAATTTAATCAAGAATGTTTGATTAAAAAAACTGAGAAAGAAGGGTAAATCTACAAGTGGCGTTGCATTTATATATGCAGGTAAATGAAAAAAATAAAGTAAACTTATGGTTATAATTAAATAATTAGGGTGCTAAAAATGGAAATTGTGTTGCGTAATTATTATTTTTTGTCTAAGAATAGAAACTAAGCACCGTGTGGGAAGGACGAATTTTCTGGGTGCTTTGCTTTCGAAGGATGATGCTAGTTATTCCCCCATTTTTAGGTTTTCTTGTTTTGATATGAAATTTGGCCATTAACAATGGCCAGATCCAGCAAGTAGTAGTGGAAGTTGTTTGAAGTTTAAACAATTTACCTAATTTTCAACATTGAGAAAAATAGAGTTAAAGTGGGAGTTAAAATGCCCTTTCCACTTTAATCCATTCTAACCGAACATACCCTTAGTATAATGGGACTCTTCGGGTGCAAACGGTGGGTTAGGTACGGATACGTGGATAAATATAAGTCGTTCAAACTCCAAAACAAACAAGCTATATTGATTTTTTATTAAAAAAAGTGTGGTCTTATTCTATCTGTATAATTCATGATTAAAATTTGTTGGGCGTGTTTACACTTTTGTACACCACGTTCTAGTAAAATGTGTTTTAGAATATGCACCTAAATTATATTGAATTGTGCACTAGTATCTATCCTAATAAATTAAAGCTGAAAAAACTTCTTTAGAAAAGAATTTGTCACTTGGCCTCTTGTATGTCTGGCATGTGACTAGCACATGTTACTAAAATTATAACTATAAAACTTTCCACCAGCCCACTATCCAATTTCCATGGCTATGTTCTCCTATTTTTCTAAAATTAAATATTTTTATTGATTAAAAATATTAAAATTTGCTCCAAAAAATTTAATCAATATAAATGTCATCTAAGTCGTCAACTTATTTAATTATTAATCATTGTTAGGTATGGTAAATTACTAATTAAAAATAGAAGAAGTAAAATTGTTGATTGCATTTAATGTATCGAATATCAATCTTTTCATTTTTTTTTCTCTTTTTTGCGCAATCCAACTTTTTTTTTCTCCTTATATTTAAAAAAAATAGATACATATGTTAGCTTTTGACCAAGTTAATTCGGGTAGAGTTCATGTTCAATCTATCCTAATAAATTAAAGCTGAATGAACTTCTTTAGAAAAGAATTTGCCACTTGGCCTCTTGTATGTCTGATATGTGACTACATCAGGTGCTAACACATGTTCCTAAAATAATAACTATAAAACTTTCCACCAGTCCACTATCCAATTTCCATGGCCATGTTCTCCTATTTTTCTAAAATTAAATATTTTTATTGATTAAAAATATTAAAATTTGCTCCAAAAAATTTAATCAATATAGATGTCATCTAAGTCAACTTATTTAATTATTAATCATTGTTAGGTATGGTAAATTACTAATTAAAAATAAAAGAAGTAAAATTGTTGATTGTATTTAATGTATCGAATATCAATCTTTTCATTCTTTCTCTTTTTTGCGCAGTCCAACTTTTTTTTTTCTCCTTATATTTTTAACTTTTTTTAAAAATAGATACATATGTTAGCTTTTGATCAAGTTGATTTGAGTAGAGTTCATGTTCAATCACTATTAATTATATAATATATATATATATATATATAATGTTATCTGATTGTTTATAATCTACTTTTATCAATTCTATTTTCTTATTTAGTGTTGTATTTGCTTATAAATTATATTTTAAATTTTGATTGCTATATTTTTCTTTTGATTATGTTAACCCGTACATAGTACGGGTGTTACACTAGTATTTAATTTAAAGTAAGTACATCATTCTATAAGATTATGCATTTTCGTGAAAGAGTATGGATTGAAATTGAATTTTCATTAAAATGATCATGTGATTAATACAAATTATTGTAATTTTAAAATATACACCAAATATGCAAGAGTATTTGGTGTACAAACACATTAAATGTGGTGCACGTGATAACATAAATGGGATGCATAAACACATAAAAATTAATGCATAAATAATAGAAATGTGATGCATAAACACATGACTATGATACATAGATACATGAACTGCGGTGCACAAACACATGAAATATAGTGCAAATAATAACATAATACATAAATATATGAAAATGTGGTACATGGACACATACAAAAACGTGAACAACAAAGAAACACGAACATATTTTTATGTCATTTGTAGGTGCGATATTTAATTTGAAACTTAATATCCAAATAAGCTTACCACAATGTAGATATTTTGAACTTGTGAGAAATATGATCGTCATTTTAAAAGTAAAATGCTTTAAAACAAATAAATTATTAAAAAAAGTATAACTTTCGACCCATAATTAAAAAATTATATAAATACTTTTTTTAAAATTTGGCTAAATTGATAATGTGTATTCGATTTTTTTTTAGTTAAATGTGGCAAGTTATTTATCTTTATATAAGATGTGTTATTATAATCAGCCATTCAACCTAAAATTTATTTATATTTTACTTCATATGTTAAAAGTTTGAATTAATTTTAATTAGTTAAATATGTATTTATTTTTGGGGCATGTTATGCATAACCCACTAAAAATACTAAAAAAACATTATATTTTCTATATTTATAAATTAGTCCCGCATAAATTTTAAATTTTTTTCTTTGTCCCGAAATTATAGACAAATATAATTAGCATATTTAGTAAAAGTGAGTATATATATTATGCCCATTCTTATATATCATGCTAAATAATTTATAACACTCTATGTGAGAGGGCTAATATATTTGGCCCATTAATTTTTAATGAGCTTTCGAAATATGCTCAACAATTAACAGAAGAACTTTTATTTTACCTCAACTATTTTTAATGAGCTAACTTCAAATACTCAGTGGGATCATATAATAAATACTTTCATTTTAACCCCAACCCTACTAATCTCTCCCACCTCAAAACGCAACAGCAACAATCCCTAGTTGGCAATTTCGCATAGCCTCAAATCACCCACTTAGCTACTGGCATCGTCAGTGCTGGAAACTTCCGCCGCCATCAAACCGTCGTCGACAAAGTACAAATTGGAAGGTAATATCTCCATTCAATTTTTTGAAACCTAAGTATTCAATCCAAAATCAGTCAAACCCAAATGAAGCTTGGTCTTATTGCAGCATGTAGAGTTTTTTTTTTAATCATTTGTTATGTACAGATTCTATAAAGATCTACGCACTCTTGTAATTGTATTTGCTTAATACAACAGAATTATCCATAACTCTTTCTCTGCTTGGTGTTGCCATAGATCTACGCACTCTTGTAGGTATATCAAATTGTGTTATATTAATATTATATCTAAAAAGATAGAATAAAGAAATTAGTTAGGCCAAAAAACGTTTTATCATTATGATGTAATCTGATAAGAAATCACTTAGGCCGAAAAAATGTTGGATTTTTACAGGCTTTTCTAATTAGCTCACTCGGACCTAATGGCGTTCTGAATTTGCACACAACTATTCGTTGGGCTTATTTCACACGCTCAATATCATAATTACGAGTATTCTATTTGTTCACTCATATCCAGTGTGCTTTTGTGATTTTCAAACAACCGTTTTGTGTGCTTCTTAGTTTTGCTCAACAAAATTTAGTGGGCTAAATTATTTTGTCTGTTTGTTTTGGTTGAACTTTTTAATTTTCCTTATCTAGGTCCCAATTTATAAATATATAGTTTATTTGAGTCTATTAACACCGAAACTTTCGGTGTTGTGTATAGTAATTATGTTATTTTTTATATATATTAGTGAAAGTTGAAATTATTTGTTATTTTTTTTAAAAAAATATCAAAAGCGAGAAACAAATCGAATAATGAAATGCACGTGTGCAGGGACAGAGAAGGGTTCTCTCTTCTCTCTAGAAAACCCTTATCAAATGGGTAATCCCCTCTACCAACAACTAGGAACAACCAACACCAACCAACGAATCAAAGGGAAAAACTCCCACTTAACTCAAAGGATAATCCCCTTCTAACAACAACAATCAAGAACAACAATTCCAATGATAACAATCACAAATCAGTAAAATCAAGAGGATAGGACTCCCAAGTTCTCTTATCAACTACTACACCAAAAATCACTAATCAGTCAAATCAACACTTGAATGTAAAACAAACCTCTCGAAAACCACACTGAAACAATGAGGTACAACACTCATGTGTTGTTTCCTTATTTGCTTCCATAGCCATTCCCAGATCTAAATTTCTTCGGCAACAGTAATGGCTTCCATGGCCATTCCCAACTGTCTGCACTTCTTTAGGCAAAACTGACCAACTCGAGGTTGGTCGAGTACCACCTATAAACCCAATTCCTTCAGCTCACCGACGGCTTTGTTCGCAAATCTGAATCCCCACTCAACAATAGAAAACTAACCCTTGACGATGACTTTTGCTTTGAGCCCAAATCCCCCGTCCAAGAACCAGATCCTCATCGGCTCAACCGCCGCTTGTCGGAACGACGCCCGAACTGTCATTTGCTGGCTCTTGTGGTTCTTGCTGGCTCTTGTCGGAACGACGCCGCTTGTCGGAACCAGATCTCTATTGTCTTCGCCTCTTGCGGTTCTTGGTGATTCTGAACCAGAGCCTGTTTTCACTTCCTCTCAGAGCTCCGCCCTGGCCTCCGTCGCCAACCTCGGCCCGGGCTTCGATCTCCTTTGATGCGCCGCTGACAGCGTAGGCTACTACGCCACTCTCACCGTCCACCCCGGCCAAATCTCTCTTCCGAGCTCACCGGCCCCGCCGCTGCCGCCGCCGCATAAAGCCTTCCAAGAATCCCCTGCACATCTGCGCCGGGATTGCGATTCTACATCCCCTTAATCACTCGTCCCTGACCTTCTTCCCCACCTCGAGCCCCTCCCCCAAGTCAGCCCCAGGCCCTCAAGCTCGCTTGCAACCCCCTAACCCTTTCTCCCAGATTTGTTTGGGTTTGGTTATTGGGCTGAAAAGCCCAATTCTCAGACAATTAAGGAGTAAATCTCCCTCTTTAACAACAATCAACAATCAAAAGAGTAAACCTCTCTCTCAAAAAAAAATAAAAATAAAAAAAGAAAAAAAATAAAAATAAAAAAAGAGTAAACCTCCCTTTTTAACAACAATCAACAATCAATTTGGTTTCTTTCTTCTTATGGAGAAGTACCAAATAACAAGACTAATTGATATTCTCTTTGTACATCAATTTCACCCTTGTAATCTAATTTGGTTTCATTTGGCTTCAAGTATGGTGACAAATTCCTCAGCAGTTGTGGAGCTGATCTAAGGTGTTGCTTGAGTGTCCGGTAGTAGTCGTTGTCGTGTATGTGGCTCAATAAAGATCCCTCTTGTACGAGGGCAACGTCATGGTTGAGGCTCCTGAAGATCCCTCTTTGAAGAGAGGGCAACGTCATGATAGTCCGTTCAGCACTTCCGCAGGAGGTCTCCTGTCTGACTCGTCAACCGGTGACGCTTTCGTCTGATCGTGCTTGCTCAGCTCTCGCTTTAGGTCGTCTTAGCTCTATTTTTGCTTTGTTATAATTTTCATACTTGTTGTAGTGTTCCTTTTGTCCGATTTTAACCGGCGCCGATTTATCGGCCTCTCGATCTACCCAACGTTGTTATGTCGGGTACGTCGAATTCTTTCCTCATTAAAAAAATAAAATAAATTGAAATGCACGTGTGCAGAATCATAGCTGAGCTCGTTCAGTACTTGAACTGGGATCTCGAAGTTGGCGCCTTAGCGGTGCGGCCGGCGTTCCCACTGGGGAAAAACCAAAATACTGCTTTAATCACAAATTTCTCTCTTTCAATCTAAATTTCCCCCAAATTTAATCACGCAAGTTAGAGTTTCGTCGTTTCCGTTTACTTTTCGGGAATTCCGACCCAATTTGAAGCTGGATTGAACAATTAGGGTTTTTTGCTGAGAGAAAAATCGAGGACGATGGCGGAGACACCATCGTCGCCGGCCGCCACAATCACGGAGCTTGACGAGGACTCGCTAGCGCAGTGCGCCAATTACTTGAATCTCCGAGACATCTCTAACATGGCCATGGCCTGCAAGTTCTTCAAGAGAGTCGCCTACTCCGACTCCGTCTGGCACCGCCTCTTCAGGTGAAGCTTCTACCGAATTTCAGTGTCTTCTTTCAATCAGTTATGGTGAAACACATGATGTGATTACTGCGTGGAATGGAATATGATTCTGTTGATTGCCTTTGCCTATGAAACTCTCTTTTCATGTTATTGATTGCTCATGAACTTTTCACTTTGTTGAAAGCTTATTCTTGCATCTGTTTTGAAGCTGAATTGATAACCCTAAACTCAGGGGAACCAACAGGAATTTTCCTTTTTTTTTAAAAAATGCAGAGCTATTGGTTAGCTGTTACATGATTAAACTAGTGCATGAGATAGATATGAGAAAGTTCCTACTAGCATTGGTTTTAGGTCTTGGTGGATAAGTGAAGGTATAGTGAAGTTCAGATGTTTCCATTTGCTTGTATATTGTTGATTATCTTGCATCCATGTTTTTTCACATGAAAGTGGTTGGTTCAGGATGGAAATCCAAACTTGTCCTTATATGGGTTCCTTTTTTTGTTTGATCAACTATGTGGTTGCAATTTAATTTCCTTCAAGGAATGAGTTTTTGGTTTTGCATTTGGATTATGTAGTGAGAAATGGCCGAAACTGGTGACGTCTGGATCTTCACAATCATCAACTGTGAGGGGAGCATATTTAGCAAGACATACTGCAGTTCAGCAATTTAAGTTTGTCGATCCTTTGATGGCTGACATTTATACGCATGCAAAACCGTGCAGCCATGTATTGCTGCAGAGAAACCATATTATCGTCTCGCAGGTACCACTACTACTGTATTTATCGCTTTACATATCTTGTATTTGAAATGGATTGATGATTTTTGCTTGTGAAAAAAATAGGACAGGCTTGACATTTCTAGCCTTATATCAAGGCAAGAAGAGTGGTTTTGTACATAGAAATATAGCTTGAATTTAAAATTGAAAAATCTTGGACCATTACCAGTAGCAATATTAGGCAATATGTCATCAATTTGTAAACATCAAAACACAAGAGTTTACCAATAAGTATGGATACAATACAATAAATCAATAATACTTTCTAGAATTAGTAGCATTACATGATGAAGAAGTTTTATTTAGTCCACTATTAGAACCAATAGAAGCTATTTTCTTACTATTAAGTGAACACTATATCACACGAATACAAAAACTTGAAACGTAACATCAAATACCACTATACAAAAAATATACTAATCAATAGTTCACTAGGTCTCCTATTTTTAGTATTTTTAATTTTTAAAACATTGTTATACAAACAAGAAATTTCAAACATATATAAAGCAATAATAAGAATACCAGTGTTTTTATAAATGCCCTTCTTTTTATTCAATAAAAAAAATACCAGTGTTTCGCCTTGTCATGCCACCGCTTAACGATTGATTCATCCGTACAGTAGTCTAGCCTTTTAGAAAGAATAATATCATCCCCAATCAAATACTAATATATTACCCATTAGTGTAAATCTCCAAAAGTCTTGTCAATGCTTGGTATTTAGTTTCCATTTTTTGATTGGTGATATAGGGAACATGTTACTGCAAATTTGGTGTGGAAGGACATGTTACTGTTTAAATGAGCAAACTGGATTTCTCATTAAATGCACAGAAATAAAAAATTAGTGTCTTTTCAGTTTGAGATTTTACTTCAGAAGAAACCCTGATATATTTTATTACGAAGGAACCAATCCCACATGTTTTAGTATATGCACATGATCTTTATTTGTCAAAATTTATCTCATCGGAAGCTGATGTGTTTTGTAAGCAGGGATCAAATATACAAAAATTGAAGATTGATAGCCTTTTTAGTGGCACAAATTCTCTTGTCACCTTAAATGATCATAATGCAAGGATCACATGTATGAGGTAAGTTGCATGGAAGGTTTCACAAATGTTAATCGCTTGGTTGCTTCATCAGTCTTAAATTATTTATTTATTCTGAATTTCTATTGGGTAAAATTTTGTTGAGGGAAAAATTTCAAATAATGAAGGATTGTGTTGCTTAACTTGTTCCCTTTTATGAGAATGATTAATGCACTCATACTTAGACTCCCCCTAATATATAAATTTTGAGGCACTGATGATACTGGAAAGACATTCCCATTTTTTCCAACCTTCGTTCTTTGTATGCAGCTGGTCTGTCTTATTCTGTAAGTAATTATAATCATCCACGAACTATAGTCTTTCCTTTTTAAAACGCATATGAATTGTATTAGTAGTTGATTATAATCACAACTATCTTTTTTTTTTTATAATCTTGGTCAGTAAGTATTACTAATTGATAAATGGACATGACATATGCTTCGGAAATGAAATTCTCTGAGCAGCTAATGCTATATACTGCTGGATTGAGATTTTCTTTTAATTCGAGGTTTGATAATTTGTTTACAGACTTTATCCACTCAATGAAGCATCTAGTTTACAGAGTGGCACAGAAAAGGAAGAAAGTGTTCTAGTGACATCAAGTTTTGATCACTCTATCCGCCTATGGGGGAAGGTATTTTATACAGTAAACTTCTCTTCCATATGATAAGGTGATTGCAATTTAAGCGCAACTTTAAAAACACTTGAGAAACATTTGTGAATGCCTGTGCTTTTAAAGAAAAAAGAGCGACATGAGCTTTATCATTGGAGTTCACAGTTTTAGCTTCTGAGTTCTGAATCATTGTGCTTATAGATCTTTGTAATAAGCAAACATTCAAAACTCTCAATCGCTCTGTCTTCCCTCAATTTGCAGCGTTCTTGTCAACGTAATTTTAGAGGTCATCGTTGTCCAGTAACTGCTCTCTCTGACAAATTGCTTGGTGATGAGATTAGTAAAGTGTTTGCTAGCGGTGGAGAAGATGGCACAGTGCGTCTATGGTCCCTTTTTTCTAGTGGGAAACGCCAGCAAAACTTGAAGGCTACACTATATGGGCATGAAAGACCTGTGAAGTTGATATCAGTTGCCTGGTATGAGCATTTATTCGATAAATAGGTCCAGCTTCATGGTTGTAGTGAATTGTCATCATAACCTTCTGACTTATATCTCGAATTTTCGGACTCTTCTAATTTATCTTAGACTTCAATTATTGATTATTATGTTTGAATGCATTATTACCTTACTCAGTTTGAACTCTGAACTTTGTAATATGTATGAACATTGATTGCATATATGCTCTGCTATATCTTGCAGGCATAAACCCTCTCTTCTGGTTACTGTTGCAATGGATTCCAAGGTAGTTTCTCCTTTTGAGTTACATCATTTAAACATTGAATAAAATTGTGTAGATCTGATTTGAACGGCCAAAATGTAGAGCATCTTCGTGAACGGGTTGTCAACTCGCTCAATCTTCTCCTTACATAAGTCTTTCTTTTGTACCTGATTTGAGCTTTCTTTTTTTGGTCTTGCATTATTACATTTTTAGTTTGGGGTGGGATTGACTGCGTTACTATATATTTTTCGTCAAATCGATCTATTTGTATTTTGTCATAGATTAATTCTTGTTCTTTCTGTTTTTTTCTGACAAGTTCGTTGTACTCATCTTTCTGCAGTTTACATGTTATGGAACACTTAAATTCTGCTGCCTAGAGTGCATAACCTTATATTGATTAAGTTCCCTTTGTTGCAATCTTTTTTTTTTGAATCAATGAAATTTTGATCTTGTAGTTCTTCTAATCTCTCTCAACTTCTACAGATTAGAGTTTGGGATTCGACAGCATCGTCTGCTGCTCGTTCATCATCCTGTGTTGGAATGACATCTGTGTCGGGTTCTCCTGTCTCGATTAAATGCTATGAATCCCTGCTTTATATTGCTACTAATACCTCTGTTCTGGCAATTGATTTAAGAACAATGAAGAAAGCTTTCACAGCTGCTGAATGTCAACCTGAGCTGCACTCATTTGACTTGTTGCCGTCAAAATCTCTTGTTTGTACGGGTATGGATAACAGGTACGTACGTTGTTTATGAAAGCGACGATGTTAGGCTTTCTGTAAACTAACACTATGATATCAACTGATATTGATATCCAATATACCAAACGAAAAACGAAGATTTCCCAAGGGGCGGTAGGAAGATAGCCCCCACTAGGAATTTAAATGTATTTTTTAATTAACCTTTTATTTACCATTTTTTTCTTCAAATTTTCAATATAGAATTTGTTAGGTATAATCCTCAAAAATATTAAAAAAATACAACTCTATTTAAATTTCCATTAAAAAAAACTATTTTTTCTATATCTATCTTTATTACTTTTAAAATGTAGGGTTGACTTGCAAAATTTTAAATTAATTTTTTATACATATTTGTTGAGATTATGTAATTTTGAAATTTGTTTAAATTATGTAATATTTTGATTAATTTTGAGCAATAATTATTTGCCGTTTGTATATAGATTTTCTTGTTTGAAATTGAGGCTCGTATACAAAAAAGACTATAGATCTCTAAATTGGATTTTTGCGTATAAAATTTTAGCCTCTACTGAACTAAAATCATATTTACGGTTTGCAGGGCTATGTTATGGGATATGAGGAAGAGCCAAGAGCAACTCAAGCCAGAACCGTGGGCTGAGCTAGAAGGACACGTTGGCCCGGTAAAACACGTGCACGTGGATCCGTACAAGATCGTTACGGGAGGTCCGTACGACTTCAACGCGCGCATATGGGATACGGAAACCGGCGCACGTACTAACTCCCTGAGCTGCTGTTACCCTGAGAGATCCAACACCTTCTGTGGGTGCGCGTGCGTGGCTGTAGACGGGAGCAGAGTCGTCACTGCTAGCTCGTGTGAGGAAGGGCTCCTGCGTTTCAGAGACTTCGCTGACGCGTCTTGCGGGGCCGTCTCTTCGTACGAGGATGACGAGGTTGATTCCAAGTTCTGGCACACCAAGTTAAACAGTGATTCTGAACCTGAGGAGTACTCTCTTCCAATTAGACCATGCTCTTCACATGATGATTCTATATACTAGTCTTCAAATTTGGATTCATTTGAGTGTGCATTGTAACTTGCAAATTAGAACCTCAGCTTCCCAAATGAACTGCCAACACATCACATTGCTCATAAGCTAATAAGCTCTATCAGGAGGGTCGAGATTCTAGGATCCACAATACTATCGAGATCGAGATTCTAGGATCTGCAATACTATCAGGATCGAGATTCTAGGGAATCGATTGTTGAGAGATTTTCAAGATCGGATTTATATCGTGGATCGGAAGATTCAAGATTCTATGACTAAAAGTATTTAGTGACATTATATTATAATTAAAAGTATGCAGTGAGTTAGTTACATTATATTATAAAGGATTTTTTATAACATATGTTTTTAGGACATAGGTTAATCAATTGATTATAGAAATATTTGCAAGATACAAAGGCATAGGTTAATCAATTGATTATAGAAATATTTGCAAGATACAATAAAATTCTAGATTTTAACTTTTTATGATGGATTTAAGTTTTTTTTATTTAGGATAACAATTTCTAAAACATGTGTGCTTATATATAACATTTTTTATAAATATTAATTACCAAGATAAATGAGATCAATTATTAACTAGTGTTGTCTTATGTCACTAACATGAACATGATTTAAGAATTTTAGTGTTGATATATAAATTTCATACTTGGATTAATATAATACTATAGTCATTTTTATAGGCTTAATGTAGAACCGTGTGTATGATCATTAGAATTTTATTTAAAATCGAGATTGTACAAATATTCTTTTTAGATTAATTAAAATTCTACTTCTAATAAGATTTTACTTAGAATCGACCATTGGTCAAGCCCTTGATGGATTTTGAATCGTTAGAATTATTTAATATCCTTGCCATTGGGTCAAAATTCCAACCATGACTATAGGATTAATGTAAACCGGTTCACCTAACCATTTGGATATTCAAAAAGTTTGTTTACAACTTGCACAAATTACATAAGAAATATCTAGCCACATTCAAACAGGTTAGGTATATATACGTTGTTTAATCACATGAAAATTACACTATGCTACGGCACGTTCTCTCTACTATAGCTAATATACGATGATTAATTAGCCAATTAGGCCAGGCCGCCCCATGTGCAAAACTAACAAAAATAACGTGTATATATATATGATATATCTAATGTACGTATTGCAAATTGACGCATATGTTGTTTTACCACTATGTATAAATTATTAACCAATTAATTATAACATACATCGATTGAACTTAATTCTAATATGCAATGATTAATATATAACATCCCCGGTCGGATTAGCCATGATTTATGAGTACGTTCAATTCATGGCGTCGTTATCAATTTATTACCCATGATTAAAAGTGATTCAATTGATAGGATTTGGTATGATGTTGAGTATTTCTTTCACGAGCAAGGACATGAAACAAGTGTGGGGATTGCATGTCATATAACGTACCATATATGCAAACATGTCACAACAAAAATTTATCAATTTAATCTGAGGAGGTCTTAGCTTCGACTATCATAAACGCTATTTTTTTAGGGATGTTCATTGACTTCGGTTTTCGTTTTTTTGACCGAATCGGACCTAAATCGCATATATTCGGTTTGCATGAAAGCAATAATTGGTTTTCGATTCGGTTTCGGTTGGGTCATAATGGGTTATTATTAAATTTTGAAATAAAATCCTAATTTTTTAGATAAATTAGTAAATTCTTATTCCGTTCAGTCCAATTTGATCCTAATTCAATTTGGTGAACTAAAATCGATTTAGTAATTTAATTTTAAAATATTCGATTATTTCCATTTATAACTAAACCGATCCAAACTGAACATATTCGATTCTATTCACTAAAATCTGAAAATCTGTTTCGATTCGATTTTAGACCGATAAATATCCCTAATTATTTTAGATGAAAAAAGCACTGTCCATGTGTAATCGCCGGGACCCGGGACCCGCAACAAATCGATCAAAAAAATAAAATTTAATCAAAATAACAAAGTTACTAGATGTTCAAAGTCAAACTATATCACGATCATTAAAAAATGTATCATCTCTCTTAATTATTTTCCAACAAATACAAATTAGGTTACAACCATATACAGCCACATATTTTAATTAAAAAAACTTATTTTAATGAACGAATCATTGCTTGCCACCTGTCACAGGATAGCCAATGCCGTGGCGCTTAGTAGGAAACACCACGAAAAGCAAGCCACATAGGACTCCAACCCCAATAGGCACAATATCGAGCACCTCCTGCGCCTCATGGCTAGGCCTTGGGTACATACAACTCGCCACGTTGCGGTCCCTCGCCGCCACCACGCTGAACACCAGCACCGACAACACCGCGTGGATCCAGTCGATGACCCGGATCCTGTACCGGGCCAAGTCGGGCAGGCCCGAGCCCGGGTCGTCGAAGAGCCACATGCCTTTGAAGGTGGCGAGGCCGTAGTAGACTTGCCCGTCGGCGGCGCGGAAGCTGTCGGTGAAGGAGGCGGTGAAGCAGGAGGCGGCGAGGAGGAGGAGGAGGGTTACGGTGAGGGCGCGCGTGACGGAATCGCACGCGCCGTTGGCAGTGAAGATTGGGGTTAGGAGTTGGAAGGCGAGGAGCGTGCCCGTGGGGAGGAGGTTGGCGAGGTAGGCGGTGCTCGCTAGGGTTTGGGAGACGACGGTTCGGTTGGGCGGTGGCGGTTGTTGGGGCGGCGTGGTTTCGGTGTCGGAATCCGAGGATGACGTGGCGGGTGGTGGTGGTGGTTGTTTGGTGGAGGAGGTTCTTTGCTTGAGTTCGGACATTTTGTTGATTATTGTTGTTTTTGTGATGGTGAGAGTTTGAAGTTGTGATTATATATGGGGAGATATGGATCATGAATTGCGTGTAGTTGAAGAGGTTATGAAGTTTCTTGTGGGGTTCTAGGAAAACGAGGCTCTTGCATAAGTCTTATAATGTTTATTGATTGAGAATTTAAGACGTTTTATAATTATGTTATATTATTATTTTTACAAGTTTGGAGAACAGAAGAGGATTAGGTGAGAGCGGTCACTTAGATACACGTGAAAATGATATTCTATATTAAGAAAGTTTATGAATACGTAAAAACATATACACTTATTAAAAACAAAATATGCAGAGTTAATTATGAGTATATGAACACATACTAATTATAAAATATATACATATATATTGTACAAAATATATAAACACATACTAATAAAATATACGGTTATTTCGACTGGTGATTCCGATGTATCACTTAATTCGTGCGATACACCAAAACTTGACATATTTCGCGCGGTAACCTTGATGTTTTTATTTTTTTCGCGAATACCCAAACCGTTAAATACAAACGATTTTCGTTTATTATTATTTTTTAAATAAAATAAACCCTAAACCCCTAAATTCTAAACCCTAAAAACTTTTTAAGGGTATATTTTTTTTCAAATAAACGAAAACTGTTTGTATTTGACGATTTAAGTATTCCGCGAAAAAAATGAAAATATCATGGTTAGCACGTGAAATATATCAAGCTTTGGTATACCACTCGAATTAAACGATACCTCAGGATTACCACGCGAAAAAACCGTAAAATATATACGTATATTGTACAGATTATATGAATACAATTTTTTATACCCATATATATATTTAGTAAAAAAACGTATGCACACACCGGCACACTATATTTTTCCTTGAGATAATCTGAAACAATGTGAATTTGGGAATTTGTGATGTGTATTATGCCTTTTAAAGGGTTGAATATATATCGGTTACAAACAAAATAATATAATATATTTTAGAAGATATATGGAAACTATATATCTACAAGATATACTTTAGGAAATAAGATAACTTAATTTTCAATCTAATATAATCTCTACTTGCAGTGCCTAATTGTCACTAACCTAATAAAAATCCGCACAGAGAAAAACTTAAATCATATCTACCACTAAATAAGCCATTTCGTATAGGCACCAATTTGACCTTATTGTTATAATTTAATAATTTTGGTGTGGAAATAAGTAGAATAACGATAAGAGTTTGTTTTGGTTCTAGATAAGAACATAGATTTGGGTATAAGAATTGTTCCAAGTTGTCTAAACATGTGCGTGGACCGTAAGTTATGTGCAAGTCAAAATATAGAATTAGGAGAAAAAGGAAGGGAAAAGCGAAACCGAAATGGGTTGACGTGTACACATGGATAAAATGGTAGCTAAATTCCACGTGGCATTCTCAAATCTCTCTCTCTTTCAAACCTTCTAATGCAACATGTTCATGTATATGCGTGCAAGTTAAATGCTTTTGGAACTACATTGAAGATGCGTTACGCTATTATATACGGAGTGGTACTTAATAAAGTCAAGCCATAATTAGTGCCCGTGTAGCACATGGGCCCAAGTCATGGAAGTCCAAAGTATTTTGTGAAGCCCATATGTTCTTATGTAGCCCAACAATCTTATAGAGTAACATTTTTTTGAGAATTTTAGACCCATTGGTTTTTTAATAGTTTTCAATTAATAAAATAGACCCTTATTAATTTTTAAGGGTTTAAGAGGTAGGATTTAGGGGATAGGGAGTAGGGTTTAGGAAGAGGGAGAGATGTCCATTTTTACTAAGGGTCCATTCATTTAAAAAAAGGTTTGTCAAATGATTATTTACTTAACTCACCGCATTTTTTTATGAGGAAGAACTCAACCTTGCAGAGATAGAGATAGACTAAGGCCCTGTTTGGTTTGGAGGAATCAGAATAGCTCATTCCAGTATTTGTGTTTGGATAAAAAAAAATGGAATCGGTTTAATTTCTTAGAATGGTTCATTCCAACTCACAAGAACAATTTGATTCCAATGAAAAAGGCAAGGTATAGGTCATTACTACACTCATCTCTCTCGTTGCATACCAAACAATAAGCTACGAGAATGAGAATTAGACATTTCTGATTCCGATTCTGATTCTTGGATCATACCAAACGAGTCATAATATCTTTTGATCTGATCGGTAAGAGTCATGACTCGAGTTAACCAATATGATCGAGTTGAGAAAAATATGGTGAATTGCATTTTGTATGCAAAACAAAAAGGATTGACAGTGATTGAATCCAAAATCTCCCAAAGTCCCATCATCCTTCAACCTTTCTTCTACTAGAACGATACCCTATAAATTCTGAGTACTTCAATGTACATATTTGTTATTTTAGAGTTTTAGGTAATGATTTATTTATGAGTTACAGTGTATGCTATTAAAAATTGAACATATTGATATTTTTTATGTAAATTTTTGATTAAAAATGAGGTGAGTAATTAATAAATTATAAATTTTAGAAAGAGTTTGTAGTATTTTAACACCATTATTGCATTTCTGAATAATTGTATGCAACAAAAGGATTTTTGTCATGTGGTGCCTCGATTGTTTTGCTTTGTACATGACGTGTCCAAGGTTTTCTAGATGTTCAAATAATGCCCTTTTTTTTAGAATTGTCCACATGAAACTCCATCTTGTGTTTTTTTCTTTCTCATTTTGCTATATTCATTAAGTAACAAAATCGAGTGGGAAAAGGAAATTAACAAAAAAAAAAATTTAACAAAAAGAAAATGGAGATGCGGGGTATCGATCCCCGTACCTCTCGCATGCTAAGCGAGCGCTCTACCATCTGAGCTACATCCAAATAGTTGCTATTAGATTGAATCAGACAAATTTGATAGAAACTGTGGAATTCTATGGCCATTGTAAGTTTACAACCGTCTTCCTCTCTATGCATCGCAATTCGCAACCGAAAATGTTGAGAAGAGCTCTGAAGCTGGTTGCTTCTCGCTCCCTCATCGCCGATCGCGTCCTCCCATCACCCGCCGGCGTTCTCCGATTTTCAACGGCTCATTCTTCGTCTTCTTCCTCCCCCGAGAACTCTACTGATACTTCCGTCCAACAAGCAGCTGATAATGCAACTAAAAACGCCTTCCCAGACCCCTCGCCCGGCACTACCATCTCCATTGACCGATCTGGCCTCTGCAATCCTCTTGGTTCCGTCTCTACATCTACTCTTTACTTCGTTTTCTGTTTAAAAAGTTTGATAGTAAAAGTTGAGGATTTTGTGCTTACTAAAGATTGGGTCTTGAATTTGCAGATCACTCCCATGAGCCTAGTCCGGATTCTGAGCTCGTCAAGCATCTGAAGAGCATTATTAAGGTACTTTTTAGTGTTATGCCGTTTCCGTTGGTCGCTTTCAGTTTTTTGTACTGGTGCGTATAATGTGTTTGTTGAAATGCCTAGGAGACATTATTCGGATGATTCTCCCCTTATTTATAATTATTTGGTTGCTTGATTAATGTTATTTGGCTATGGCAGTTTCGAGGTGGCCCTATCTCGGTGGCGGAGTATATGGAGGAAGTTCTGACGAATCCTAATGCTGGGTTCTACATGAATCGTGATGTCTTTGGAGCAGGAGGTGATTTTATAACGTCTCCTGAAGTTAGCCAGATGTTTGGGGAGGTAGCTAATTGGACATTGGTTGTGGGAATATAATAAGTCTCCTCTAATTTCTCAGTCAAATGTTCTTTAAACTGCTTGTTACTTCTAAGTTGCCTTCTTTTTTTGTCGCTAGATGATTGGCGTATGGGCTGTGTGTCTTTGGGAGATGATGGGGCAACCTAATGAAGTTAATTTAGTTGAGCTTGGTCCTGGCCGAGGAACACTCATGGCTGATTTTTTACGTGTAAGAAAAATGCTATTTCTTGTTGGACATTTCGAGCTTATGCACTGCCACATTGGATATGAGAATTCTGAAACATGTCATATTTCTGTTCAGTGTAATCACTTGTAAATTTATACAAATAATTTTATCTCAGGGTACGTCAAAGTTCAAAAACTTCACAAACTCGCTATCCATACATCTTGTCGAATGCAGTCCTGCTTTGCGGAAGCTCCAGCATTCCACCTTGAAATGTGTGGACGAAGATAATGGTTCTGGGCATGATCAAAAGAAAACCATCAGTACGTTAGCTGGAAATTCTGTGTCTTGGCACTCTACACTAGATCTGGTTCCATCAGGAAGTAAGTTTAGAACTTTTTTTCCCAACATCTGGAACCTGAGGACATTTAGTCTAATGTGATATTTTCCATCTCATCTATATGCAAAATGCAATCAGTCCAATTTGATTCACGTGTATTTTTTTTGCTCACTTGAACTTCATTGTATTAATGTGTGCACCTTTGCATTACCCATAGAAAATTCTTAATATGGGCAATTCTCAGATCCAAACTATAGGCTTTAATTTATTTCACAGCATACTAATGTTAAAATCTTCATAAAAAAGGGTTTTTCTTTCTTACATCTAGATTCTTTGTGGATCCTGACATTTTACTGTGCATAAAAATAAGATTTGTGTTGACTTCCTTTTGTTTTTCATTCCTCTAGGGCCATCGATTATAATTGCCCATGAGTTTTATGACGCTCTACCAGTTCATCAATTTCAGGTTTGTTTTATTGTTTCTTATATAGCTGAGGAAGTCTATGCCGATCATAATTGAATGAATCAGCTGTCTAATCGCTTCACATTTCCGCTATAAACAAACATATACAGAGAAACTGTTCACAATTATTGCGAGTGTGCATATTTTGGCCATTTGAAGTTGATAATTGTCCTTGCCAAAACATACAAAAGAAAAATGAACAAATGTTCCCGCCCTGATTGTAAAGACTGCATACGTGTTGTTTTGTTGGTAGGAATTATATATTTGAAATTGTTCTCATAGTGTTTCTTGTATATTAAATTGTTGTGGCGATCCACTCTTTAATGTTTTATATTGATTCTGGTTCCTCATTATCATCTACAGAAGACATCTCGTGGCTGGTGTGAGAAGATGGTTGATGTAGCAGAAGGATCAACGTAAGGACTTTCAAGTATTCTGTCTCTATTTCGGGTAGTGCTTTCTGGATTGAGATTTGAATAAATGATGCCCTTCTTTACTTGTGTTCAGATTCCGATTTGTTCTCTCACCAAATCCTACTCCGGCGAATCTTTTTCTGAGGCGGCGCTTGAAGTGGGCGGAGAAAGAAGAAATGTCTAAACTTGATCAGATTGAAGTTTGCCCAGTTGCTATGGAATTGACTGAATCAATTGCACAAAGAATTAGTTCTGATGGCGGGGGAGCTCTCATTATAGATTATGGGCTTAATGGAATAATTTCAGATAGCCTCCAGGTGAAGCATCTCCAGAAAACTCCAGTTTTATTCTGTTATTCTGTAGGTCTTGTGGAGATCATGCTTAGAAGCATCAAAAATAGTATTAGCTACTATTACAAGCCAGTTAACTTTCAAAGTCTTTTGAGTTTTCACATGCGTTTGCATGTTATTCCTTTAGCTCAATGTTCTTTGCTCTTCTAACCATGTTCTTGTGTTTTTTTTTTTATAATCCAGGCAATTAGAAAGCATAAATTTGTGGACATTCTCGATGATCCTGGGTCTGCGGATCTCAGTGCTTATGTTGACTTCCCATCAATCCGTCACTCTTCCGAAGAGGCTTCAGGTACCTTCTAATATTGCTTTATATCACTTGCTCATTTTTCTTGCCTAGAGTTTCTCTTTGTGATAAGCACTGTCGTTCTTCCGCTGCCCGGTCTGCATCTCAAACCTAAGTTTTTTTTTTTGCTTTTTCACCCTACAAATATCATCTCACCAGTTCCCAGTTTACCACCCAAGCCACTCCATATTTTATTTATCTTTCTTCTTGGAAGATAGACTGCCTTTGAAGAGATATAGTAAATGTCCTATTGAGCTGCACTCACACATAACTGAATTCTAATCCTCCGCATCTTACTGATTAATTGTCAATGATGTAACCTTAATCTTTGTTCCATTGTATTAAATGTATGGTTATAATCTTACTTCCACAACAAGGGCAGTTGTGAAGTACAAATTATATGTTTAGAAGTGACTAGATTTAGGCCTTGTTTGGCACAAAAGGATTTTTGTTTATGTTAACCTTTTCCCACTACTCATACTTCTTCAATAAAATATACACATACCTATAAAAACTACTTTTTTACACAACCATATTTTTCAACTACTTGTCAACAAAAAACTCTAAGCACTTTGTGGTTGCAGGAGAAGTAATGGTCCATGGACCCATGACTCAATCCGAGTTTCTCGGGTCTCTGGGGATAAACTTCAGAGCAGAAGCTCTGCTGCAGAACTGCACGGACGAACAGGCGGAGTCACTGAGAACGGGGTATTGGCGTCTGGTGGGAGACGGGGAGGCTCCGTTCTGGGAGGGGCCAGACGAGCAGGCGCCAGTTGGCATGGGCACGCGGTATCTGGCAATGGCTATTGTCAATAAGAAGCATGGAACTCCTGCTCCATTTGTATGATCTTCCCAACTCAACCAGCCTTTCTATTTATTTGAGTTTGTATTTTGTGTCCTAGTTTTGAGGAAATTTGACTAGTCTTTCTATCTATGTTTGTGCCGGGTAGGGCCGGTTACCTGTGTTTGGTATGGCTCCGTATCGGTATCAAACTCGTTAATTTGTGTTTGGTATGGCTCGGTATCAGTATTAGGGATAAGCCAGACGGGGTTCTAAGGTGTTTTAAATAATAATTTACGAGTTCTATGGAAAGATGTGTAACCTTGATGGTTTTGAGTTCACACTATGAAGTTTTCCTCTTAAGCAATTGTAATATAGATTGGGGAGGTAAACTATACAATGTAATAATTTTCTACGTCTCATATATAGTTATAAATGCATTTTAATGATAAATCGTGAAGAATTAGGGTTTGTTTGACACAATATTTATAAAGATTTTTTTAATAAAAAATACTTTTTATTTTCTTTTTAAACTTCTCTATACTACTCAAAATTCAAAATTTAAAAAATATTTTTTAAGTGAAAAAAGTATTTATAAAGACACCAGCCCTTAATTGTACAAATTTCAAAACTCCAAAAGTATATTTCTTAGGTAAGTTCTTTTATCAACAAAAAAAGTCATTATATCCACCAAACAATGTCATAATTGGAAATAGGGTTGTAACTAGTGAACCACTTGATATACTTTATTGAAAGATTTGCTCTAGTGAAGCATGACAAAACCTAATGAATACGGAACTTTGTAATAATCTGTTCGATGTGAGGTATATGTAATTACTTCGATAAGTATGAGTACATAGAAATATAGAATCCTCATATATATACATTATACCATTATATTTTACATTACTCCATAAGAAATTCAGGACTTTGATCAATTTTGTATACGACCTCACTTTTCGTTCGGGATCAAATTAAGGAATTCTTTCAATTTCAAAACAAAGAAATTTCATCTTAAGATAACAAATTTAATCTGTCCATTGTCATTATTGAAAAAAAATCCCGTGTTTCAGCCTACACAAGTCAAAGGGGCAAGAATTAGGTAATGAAACGGTGTCGTATAGTCTCGCCTGCTCAACGTCACTCCAAAAAGTAACGAATAACTCTCACCAAAAACGCGCTCTTGTTCTCGCACTTTTACTCGAGGGCTTGCAAAAAGGGGAATTTCAGAAATTTTGGATTAGTTGAGAAAAGAGAGATGGGATCCTTTTTATCGTCCATGTTCCCCGGCGGCGGCGCCGCTTATGCCGCCGAGGACGCCTCGTCGGAGCCGTCGCGTGTGGTGGCCTACCACTCTGCCAATCGCTGGCAGCTCCACTTCAACTCCGTCAAAGACTCCAATCAGCTTGTCTCTCTCTTCATCTGCTTATGCAATTGATTTCTTCTTTCAACAATTAAGTTTGATTTCGTCTAATTTTTTGTGTTTTCTCGCCTGATTGTTTGGTTTTTACAGATGGTGGTGGATTTCGCGGCGTCTTGGTGCGGGCCGTGCAAGATGATGGAGCCGGTGCTTAGCGGCATGTCTTCCAAGTACTCCGAAGTCGAATTTGCCAAGATCGATGTCGATGAGTTGCCTGTTAGTGCCTTATTTCTCTTCGCTAATTCTTTTTTGTGCTTGGCTTGATCTGAAAAGTACTAGCGTTGACGATATTTTACTTGTTTTGGGGATTATTTCTTCTGCCTAGTGTTTGATAGATAGTTTGGAACAAGGCTCAGTCTTTCTTCTTAGGTTAGGGTTTCTGTGTGAATTGGAAGGTGAGGGGAGTGCTAATTGTCTTATTGTGTGCTCTGTGGAGGATGATCAGAAGGCAACATTAGGCAATTTCTATGATTGGTGCGGATAAGCAAATTGAGGGCATGCAGAATTGCATATGGCTGAGTATGGTTTAGTGTTCTGTGTATTATTTTGTTATATGTCAAGCTCAAATCTTTGGGCCTTGGGGGAGTGACGAAGTTATTGAGGTAGCTACAGAGGTGCTCAATTCATTTCCTTGTTGAAAACTATATGTCAAACTCAAACAGGTTGATCATAGTGAAGGGACCCATGTTTTTCCCATTAAACAGCATATTTAGCTATTGTTAATAGTTATTAACTTGAGCATAGGTTCTAAATGCCAAGAAATGGTCTTGTCTTCACTTTTCTGCATGCTCGTAATTGCAATTAATCTAGTTTGGCATCCTTATCTGGATTGATAAAGAAAAAGTTTGAGCTGTATGTTGAGACACTTGCATCATTTTAGGGGCTTCATCTTCCTTTGAAACTTACAAACCAAAACTCAGTTCGGCATCCTTATCTGGATTCATCAAGTGTTAGGTTTGAGCTGCACACTGAGCCATTTGCATTATTTTGGGGGTTTCCTGTTCTTCCTTTGAAGCCAAAATTAAGTACAAAGGGAATTTAGATGTACATATCTTTCCTCTCTTGGATAATCGAGTTTACCATTTGCACGGTTATTATCGACTATAAATTTGGGCAAGAAGAGGTTAGAAATCCTGCTATTGAAAGATTGGGGAAAATGATTAGAGAGGGAAGTTGGGGTTGATCAGTGGTGAGGGACTGAGGGAGAAGTGGTATTGTTAGGGTCTTATGGAAGGATGATAAGAAAGAGAGAAATAACTAACACGGTTTTTGTTAAAAGTAAGAGAACCTTTTAGATTAAAAACATTTAGATACCATATGGATAATAGGACATAACATGAATTCAAGATTATTCATTTTTGCTTGGACTGCCATCTTTAAATCTGTAGCCAAGTTAAAAATTGCAGTTTATTGTGTGCAAAATTGTTGCCACTGCTGATGTGATGTGTGAATAAACACAACTGAATGACCTAGTAGAAAAAAGGATTAAAGTTAATTCAGAAAGTATTTAAAAGATTATCATGATCATCTCCATTTATTCATTGAGTAATACTTCACTATTGTTGTTGCTTCTTTGCTTCGATACGGTAGGATCTTGCACAAGAGTTTGGTGTTCAGGCAATGCCAACATTTGTGTTGATAAAGCAAGGCAAGGAAGTGGATAGGGTTATTGGAGCAAAGAAGGATGAGCTTGAGAACAAGATTCAGAAGCACAAGTCTTAATTGTTCTGCAGTTTGCCTGATTTTCTCATGCTTCTAAATAATTTGATGCTAGCATAATTGTGTGATGACAGGATAAAACATTGTTGCTCACATGCACTAAAAATTATTTGCTGGACCATGATGCATGATGTATGTAAAATATCTTCTTTACACTATACTTTGTTGGATTTAATTTTCCAAGTATTGAAACCTCACCCCTTAGTCATATCCTCTAGACTACCAAATTTCAGTATTGGATATATGATGTATGACTACAGCATGTTTTCAATTACAGCATGTTTTAGCCTTTTATAAGTGTTAAATTTGCAGTGCATTTAAATTCTAAGTAAAGGCCTATAACTTCTTCTAACACCATAATGGTATGCTGCTTCTTTTTTATTCATTGGAGGTACTATGCCCTTATACTAGAAAGGAAGAATTTGAACTTAGGATTTTATGGTCACATACTGTCATAGTTAAATTAGAAAAATTGATAAATATGACATTTTGTGAGTTGGATTTTCCTTTTCCTTGTAACCGATTAAGTATCTTCTATGGAAAAAAAAAAGGATAAATAATAAGGAAAAATGACTCTAAATAATATAAATTATCAACCATCAACCTTGAACCAAAAATAATACTAATTTTGAAAATTGTAAAAGCATATCCAAACTATGTCAATATTAACCAAAAATAGTATAGACATATTTTTCAGTGATTTTTTCAGCGGGGTTGTTGATATGGAGCCACAAAAATGAGTTATCATATATTCGTTTAACACATCAAAGTTAGGGGTGAGCAAAAAAATCCGATCTGGTCGCTCCAATCCAATAACCCGCCAACCCGAATCCGAAAAATCCGTTTAATTTTTATCCGTATTCGATCCGATTCGGGTCATTTTTCCGGATATCCGAACCGGATACGAATATCTAATCGGATATCCGCAATCCGAAAATATTACGTATAATAAATATATTTTGAAAATTTTAAAATGATACATATAAATATTTTATTACCTAATATTTTGAATTGAATAAATGAAAATCAATTTTATGTAGTTAGTTGTTACTGATTTGCATTAATCTGTTTTCATTAACTTGGGCCGCTACCTCAAGGTGTCGTTCGTGGGCTTTTTGATCTGCAAGGCTTTTTTTATATTTGGCTATAAAAGCATCGTGTGCTCTCACTCTTTCAGTTGTTAATCCAGAAACCTAGGGGTGTTCATCCGGACCGGACCGGATTTTTGGGCATATGTGGACCGAAGACCGGATCGGATAGGTCCGATTCGGTCTTAATCCGATCCGGTCCAAGATCGGATTGGACCGTATTTAATTTTAAAAAATAAAAAAATTAAATTCTTATTTAAAATCTATAAAAAAATATCTAAAAAAATATTTATAAAACATATACTCCTAACTTCTTAAATTTAAAAAAATATCTACAAAAAAATACATATAAATCTCTAAAAAAAATATATAAAACATATAAATTACAAAAAAATATTTTTTTTTTAAATTCCGGTCCGGACCAGATTTTTTCCGGATTTGGACCGGACCGAAAACCGATTTTGGGGAAATGGTGGACCGGAGACCGGACCGGAATTTTACTGGTCCGGTCCGGTCATTTCCGGTCCGGTCCGATCCGAAAATCCGGTCCGATCCACCCATGAACCCCCCTACAGAAACCCTCTTTCGCAAGCACCGCCGTCTAATTAGGGAACCCTAATTCGTCCCTCCTCTCCTCACGCAGTCACGCTGCATTCCTCTCCGCCTCTCCGAGACACTCTGAGCTCCGGCCCTCCTCTCGCCTCTCCTCTTCAGTCTTCCGGCCGGCCGGCGTCCCGCAGTCCTCGCTTGTTCAGTGCTCGACGAGTCGACGCTCAGCGCTCCCTCACTCACGCAGTCCTCTCCGGCGGTCCTGCCCCTCCACGGCTCCACCCACTGCTCGTCTCCTCCGGCGGGCCGACGTCCACTGTTCGACGCTCCTCTCCGGCAAGCTCAGAGCTCCGACCTTGACGTTTTAATGGCGGAGTTCGACGAATCCGCCCCTGGCACCGACAAGACTAGCGTTGACTACTACTTCGATTCCTACTCCCATTTCGGTAAACTCTTGAGCTCTTCTTATTATTTTCTTTTACTCTGCTCTTTTGTTTATCCTTTCTTTCCTGGAAGCAAAATGATATCCTTTATCTACTGTCAAAATTAGCTAGAAAATTAAGGAATAGACAATACTAGCACAAAATGAGCATGGTTCTTGAAATTCAGTGAAGGAATTAGGCTTAGTGGCCTGGAAGAACCCCACTCAGCAGATATACAAATTCTCAGCTGGGAATGAAGAATTTTGTATGATTTATGAGGGGGAAGAACCCAGATTAAGACTCAAAGATAAAAAAACAAATCAACAATTGTAGAGCAAGTAAAACAAAAAGGGAAGAGAAGACGTGGAAAGCAACAAAAATATGAAATTAAGCAAGCAAACGAGTTGGGTCATTGGGTGAGCTGCTGCTTGGATATAACTATAAGTATTTATTTTTGTATGGATAATAATCTTTTATTGATACAAACTATTTTTCTATTATTTGGAATTTGGAGTTCTGGGTATTGGTTGTTGGGTGATAATATTAAGAAAAAAAAAAGAATTTCTGAGATTCAGGGGAGAGTGTCTTCCTCCACTCTCTCTACAAAGACTACAATGTGTCACCTACCAGGCTAACACCGTGTTTGGATAAGCGAATGCAAGATTTTATATTTCTATTTAATTTATTGCGCCAACGCCGAATTTACAAGTTCGACAACACGTGCAAAAAGTCTATTTCTTATTATTACAGTTTTACCATGTTTGGTGTTGGTATTGAATGAACATGTTAGCCCCTTGTTTGGTTGAACTTGAAAAATTAAGTTTCTGAGAATTTAGCTACTTCTAGTAATTGTAAATTACTGAAAATTGCAAAATCATATTTGATTCAAAATTATTATTTTTATATTAACATAGGAAGTAATAATATTTTCGTTTAAAAACGCAGGAAGTAGATCTTGTTTACCTCTTCAAGGTAAGTGTAATTCCTGTAATTGGAGGAATTACAACTTCCTGGGAAGTAAATTCCCACATTTTTTCTGAACCAAATACATAAAATAAATGTATTTCCTAGGAAAGTTCAACTTGAAGTGTACCACGAACCAAACGAGGGCTAATATTTTAATGGAGAATGAGATGGATAGTTGGTTTATAGTTGTTTTCTAACAAGAAAGGTGGATGTAGTTGCCAAAAATACTCTCAACTAGAGCTGTCAATTTTTGACCCGATCCGCAAACCCGACCCGACCCGTGTTTTCTGGGTCGAGATCCGGCCCGAAAAATATTTGACCCAAAATCGACCCGAAAATTTCTGGGTTGGGTCATTGACCCGTTCGACCCGAAAAATGTGTTTTTATTTTATTTATTAAATATTATAATATATTTTGTTATTAAAATATTATAGAATAATTTTTTATTTTAAATAAAATATTATTTTAAAAATCATTTTATGAAATTTTGAAATGGCGCTCTCGACCCAGCGTCCGAACCTATACCTGACCTTACCCACAACCGACTTGCAAAATTTGACCCAAAATCGACCGGACCCGAACCCGACCCGTTTGACAGCTCTACTCTCAACACTTTTTGAGTGCACATTTAACATTTTGTTTATGAGTATTTTTATGGAGTTATAATATTTGATATACTTAGGGTTTGTTTGATAGTTTAGAATAAAGATAATATTATCTATAAATATTTAGAGGAAGTGTTTTTATTGTACAACATGAAAAGTTATATGAGTCATTTAATTAAGGAAATGGAAGACTGAGACTAGAAGGGGTGAAAAAAGAGTGAAGAGTGACGCGGTAATATAACTGTAAATATGACAAAAAAAAATTGACTAATAAATCTATTTATTTATTTTCCATCTTTGATCATTCTGGAATAGATAATTACTGATGCTCACATCTAAGTAATAAATGTTCATTTTTTGCGTCGTAAGGTTCACATATAACATGTTAAACACACGTCTTTGTACATTTAATACTTATTTGTGAATTTTAGTACACAAATAAATGAACATTAAAAGCTTATTTGTGAACCTTATATATAGCTATTCCAAAATGACAAGGGACGAAAAAAAAAGACAGTCGAGATCATTTCACATGTTGTACGATAAGGGTATGTTGTACCTGATCATGAATCTAAATACTTATTTCTTAATCTCCTTCACAACTTTGCATATTGCCTAAATTTCAAAAAAATTAGAAATATATTTTTTTAACAAAAGTTAAAAAAAACAGTTTTAAAATTGAAAAGTTACAATTAACATTAAACTAGTCAAGCTTTTTTAGTTGATGAAAGTTGGCTATTTTAAACCATTTTATTGTACAATCTTCATTGAAAACAAAAGAGTCCATTTTCCATTTTTATATTTTATTTAATAGCTGTCTATTATAAAAACTCGAATGACAAGCCCTCTATTACACAATGATCTATATGCAATTAGAAATTCCCACCTTGTATTTCCATCTCTTTGTCTCTTTGCCAATGTGCATTTTCATAGCCTCAAAATGCTACACCAATGTTTTATTTTATATATATTGAGCTCCTCTTGATTTAGTAATTTCCAATATAAATCACATTAAAAAAGTTTAAATGAGTGAGGACTCAATTAACATAACTAAGTATTCCCCATCAAAGAGTAGTGTCACTTATCAAGCCTTGAGATGGAGATTTTACCTTAAAAATCATAGCTTTAAGGGCCCGTTTCAATCAAAGTTACTGGACATCCATGATCACAAGCACACCATTTTAAAATGGTGTTAATAGTATGTGTTGGTACTGACGTCCTGATTTGGAATTTTGTATGGTAGCACAATCTACTCATGGAGTCTTTCCAGGCAGAATCACCTAAACAGGCAATTGGAAATACAGTTTCTTGTTCATCTGCCAAATGTAAGCTGTTGATGTTACTATATTGTATGATCCGCTTGGATGACAATTAGGGAGACTGAATGTTATCTTTTTGCTATGCCATTTGGCTCCTGCCTACAGTTCTTGTGATCATGGATGTCCAGTAACTGTTTTCAAAGCCAAAAATGTGTTCTTCATTCATTACCTGTATATTGGATTTCCACTCTAGAAATTGATCTGAAACTATGTGCTATGGTTTGCTTTGCTGTGATCTTGTGAATGTAATTGCATAGTTATTGTTATTGATTATAGAAGCAGAATAGGCTTGTACAAATTACATACTACTTGGTATATTAATTTTCTTAGTCATACGAGTATCATTTTGTATGTGCTTATGTGTCAATTTACGATTCACGGCATCCTCCATGATCTTGAAGATATGCTTAAAACTTGTACCAACTTAAGCACTATCATGCTATAAGAATGATTTAACAAGCACCACATTGTATTTCTGAAACTTCGTATGTTCTCAAATCTCAGTCACAAGATGTATTAACATTCTTACCCAATTTGGTGTCATCCTATATTTCCTTTTTCTAATGATTATAGCTAGATTATATAAATTGCTGTACACACTAGCTGCTAACCCAGTTGTCCATGTAAAATTTGATTGAGAACTTCTCGTACTGTTAGTGTTTTTCGCCTAACCCAGTTGTCCATGTAAAATTTGATTGAGAACTTCTCGTACTGTTAGTGCTTTTCGCCTAATTTATGTATTTTTTCTTGTGCTCATGTCTTCTCATTTGCTCCCCAGGTTTAGAAGAGGATAAGTCCCACAAAGACGGATCTTTGTGGGGTGACTCAGATGATGACACAAGTGGAGTATCTGAACTTGACCGAGAGTGGAAGAACAGGCGTGAACAGTTTTATACTGTATATTCATCCTACTATTTTCTTTAAAGCTCTATTAAACATACTTGTTAATGTTCTTATCATGTTTCCTACTAATAATATTGTTCTTGGTGCATCATTAGCATGGATACCGTGAAGGCATTTCAGCTGGACAAATTGACTCAGCACAAGAGGGTTTCAATAATGGATTCAAGGATTCTGTGCTCGCCGGGTACAATTGGGGTCTTGTTCGGGGTGTTACCAGGTAATTCGTACTATAATATAAAAAAAACTTATAGCTTCAATCGAGCAAAAAATGTTAGTATTGAAGGGTCTTTTTCTCTGCTTTTTATTGTAAATGCAGTGCATTATCTTACCTTCCAGAAGAACTAAGAAAGAAAATGGTTGAAACAGAGGATAACATAATTCAGTTCAAGTCGTTGCACGAATCTGCACGTTCTATCTCAACAGAAGCCGCTCTTAAGCTTTTCTATGACGATACAAACAGAAAGAATCAGATTTCAGACTCCAATGTTCTTGAAGACCACTTTAGGAAGCTTCAGTTACTCCTCCAGGATTCTCCTGAGGTAAGTGTACATCTCAAGGTGAAAGAATAGAAGACACCAAAATGATGATTTTCAACAATCAATAGAATTACCCATGTAATAATTGTAATATTAGTTTGATTACTTGTTATTAACTTGTAGAATGTCCAACTACATATAATGAATCTGCATTTGATTTGATGACAAAATATGTGGCTTGCAAACCACTTAAGGCATGTTTGGTACCATACCTTGGGGATGAGGAATGGTTATAGGAATGAACAAAACCATTTTTGTGTTTGGTTTGGTAAAAGTATGGGAGTCATCCATTCTCAGGAATGACCCATACTCCCATTTCCCATTCCTTTATACCTTGTCTCTTATCTTGGGTTTGAGTCATATCTTACTTTATTTTCATTCCAAAAATTATCCAAACAACTGTGATATTTCGTATTTTTGTAAAGACATTTTGAAAAGTTTTCGAATGTCTGTTTTGTACGTCGAATTAATTTCAGAGGCAAAGACATTTTGTAATATTTTCAATCTCTGTAATATTTTTCTGAGTGAAATAAAATATATTTCGACGTATTTCGGGACTTAATATCCGTTCGTGTACGATTATTTTTATCCCGGACTAAGGCCAAGTTATTCCAAGCTAAACGGACGAGAAAGGCCTAGGCGGCGACTGTCGTAAAGCAAGCGGCGGCCGCCGCCAACCTGCCGCCGTTGTCATCATCATCTAGCCAAGTTGGTCGAAAAGCGGCGACCGTCGCCAGAAAACGACGACCGCCGCCATGCATAAGTTGGGCGGCGACCCCATGTCGACAGCGGCGACCGCCGCCAATATCTCGACGATGTCAGAACCTAGCTCCTAGTTGCCGGCGATCTGACGACGCCCATTTGGTGGCCATCCACGTGCTCCTTGTCCCCTTGAGCTTGGCTATTTAAGGAGGAGCTTGGGAGTTGATCGTCGGGAAATTTGAGTGTCGCCGGAGAATTTGAAATCGATCGTCGGAGCTCTATTGGTGTTCTTTACAGTTGCAAAGGGAAGCTTAGAATCCAAAACAAGCCAAGGGAGAAGCAAAACGATCGTCGTTAGTGAGATTTCTCTTCTCGCATTTTCTGGCCTGTTCGTAGGGGCGACTGCCGCCACGAATAGCGGCGCCCGCCGCCCAGAGGCCTTTGGCCAGTTTCGGCCTTGTATGTGGCTTTCGATCGGGCTCCGTCCCTTTCGATTTCTTTCTTTATTCTTTAGATTCGTACTATTGGTTGTCGAATCTAACTTAGAGTTTCTTTATGGGTCGATCCGAAGGAATCTGTGTTGCCAGAGCTGTCCCTGTTTCGAGCCCGGAAACTCGTCGTCCCTAGTTTCGTTTAAGCTCTGCAAATCTAAGGCAAGTGGCGGTTCGCTCTTGCTCATCATTCTATGTTTTCATTAATTATCAATTGTTTAATTAAGTAATTAAATTGGAATGAATATTGTGTTCATCTGGGAACAGTTTTGTTAACTGTTTTGGAAAACTAAAATATGATATTATAATAGGTTGTATATCTGTTAGAACAACGCTAGTAGTTAGGAACGCTACTAGGGCCCTGCCAGGTCTAGTCATTTCTTTATAACCTGGTAGAGAGGTGACTAGACCCCACCTAATACCATTTGGAAGGTCATGAACCAACCTTTGTTACACGCAGTATAAAGGTGGTGCACTTTGTAATATCCCTTCATTTTATAAGGATAATTTGGAATTTTTCCAACTCCTGTATTACTAGTCGGATTAATTTTAGAGAGTTTCGGATATTGTAAATGGTTTGAACTCTGTAATATTTTTCTGAGTAATATAAAATACAGTTGATGTATTTTCGGGGTTAATTTGTCATTCGTGTACAAATGTATTTAACCCGGGGTTAAGAAATTTAACCCAAAGTGGATCGGATAAGAAGGGTGAAAAATGGGTTTGACCGCACCCCGCGGCAAGTCTCCCACCGCACCCGCGACGAAGGCCAAAAGCTGGGTCGTCTTCGTCTTCGCGATAAGGCCGGGCTGACACGCCGGAGTTGTAAGGTCTGAGCATCCCCAAGTGGCACCTTGACTTGTCCCCTTATCTCCTTGCTTGTTCCCTTTGAGGAGGCTCGTTATGGGGCTATAAAAGGGGTCGAAATCAGAGGAAAGAAGGCACTTCATCTTCCTCCTCTGTTTTCACCATTTCCATCTGAATTCCGAGCTCTCATCGGAAGTTTTCTTTGAGTAAGAAGGGTACCTCTAGTGGTATATGAAGGTCTAAGGTGTTGGGAGATCGAACCATAATCAAATCGAGAGCAAACGAAGCGATTTGGTAAGTTTTCTCCATTGAAGTGCTGTCGCGAGAGCTCGCCACTGTGACACCACCGCACCCCGCGGCAGGCTTCCACCGCACCCGCGGCGAGCCTGGTCCGAGTGTGTGTTCTTGGGTATTGGCTTTGGGCGAGGCTCGATTCCTTTGATTCTTTTCGTATTCTTTTAGATTCAATTATGAAGATATTGGATCTAACTTAGGATCTCGTTATGGGTCATTTCTTAAGGATTTATTATCCAAGATCTGTCCCAGTTTCAGATCCGGAACCCGTTGTCGTCTCCAAGCTTTGTTCGAGCTCAACTAATCTAAGGCAAGTGGCGGTTCGCTCTTGCTCATCATTCCATACTTCCATTAATTATCAATTGTTTAGTTGTTAATTAATTTGGGATGATTCATCTGTTTATGTTGAGAACAGTTTTGTTAAATGATATGATTTAATGCGGATATTATAATAGGTTGTATATCTGCTAGAACAACGCTATTATAAGTATATAGGTGATTAAAAGATGATATTATAATAGGTTGTATATCTGCTAGAACAACGCTATTATATATATATATATATATAGATTGATATATCTATGATGCTGGCCATGAGGGCATTGATGTGATTTATTACTGCGTTTGTAACTGTTTAGTTAAAACGAGTATTCGTAGGAACGCTACTGTGTGTCTCAGTACGAGTGCTAGTCGTTTCTTGATAACCAGGTGGTTAGGATCTAGTTCCCGACTCTGCCTTGAGGGATTTAGTTCCCAAGGGATTTAGTTCCTGAATCGACTTTGGGGATTTAGTTCCCAAGTCAACTCCGCGTGTAGGGATTTAGTTTCTGACTCGACTCCGAGGGATTTAGTTCCCTAGGGATTTAGTTCCCGAATAGAACCGACTTTGGGGATTTAGTTCCCGAGTCAACTTCGCCTTAGGGATTTAGTTTCCGAGGGATCTAAAAGCTTATAACGTGATGCACGTTTTGGAATTAAAATGAGACAAGTGCTTTAGTGCATATGATTAATATACCCCTTTGGCGAGTAGTGCAGCTAGGCTATAGTGCAACTAGGAAATCTCGTCTTAACGTTGATCAGTTTTGAGGTCTGTTTCCAATCTGGATTCGCATTGGGCGGTGAGGTTGGTCGTGAACCGAGTTGTTTTAGACTCTTGTGTGTAATTGTTTAAGTTTTCCAACATTTGTCATATTTTCGATAAGGCTCAATTCATTGAAGTCTTCTTTTGGGATTGATTGATGTGAGGCTTGGTCTCCAGAATCTTCTCTTGTGCATGCCTTTTCATATATCCTAGTAGAGTATGGTGGTTGACTATCGTATTCGGCTATTATTCGAGGGACGACGAGTCTAACCTAATACGTCTACTTAGAACCTTCTGCTTTGTGTCCTTGCATGGTCTATTCATTTAGACTAACCAACCGCATTTGTTATATGCACTATTGGCTGGTGTCATCCGTTCGATTCGGCACATCAGATAAATTGAGGATCCGAGAAGGCTAGAGCGACTATGAAGATGAACGGTGTTTTGGCAAGTGATTTTGTTGCTTTGTTTAAAAGACTTCCGTTGTGTTAATTATGCTTGTTTAAAAGACTTCCGCTGTGTTAAATGTGTTATCTTAAAAGACTTCTGCTGTAACAATTCTGATTTTGTATTTTGATGGATTTGGAATTTTGTTGTAATCCCGAGACTTGGGTTTTTAATAAAAGTTATGATATTTGGTATTATAACTGTGGTTTGATGGTTTATATCGTTGGAAAAGCCTGGGGTGACTTCGGGATGTTATATCCGAGGTCACTGACAGTAATACTTTCAAGATGAGATTTGGGGGTGTTACACACTTAGCTGGTGTCACAAACTCAGGAGTTACTCCCAACCGATCTCTTGTTTTGGACGAGGAGATTATAAAAGCTTGTAACGTGATGCGCATTTTGGAATTAAAATAAGATAAGTGCCGTGGTGACACATGATTAATATACTATTCGGCGAGTAGTGCAACTAAGTAATAGTGCAGCTAGGAAAACTCGTCTCGACTTTGATCAGAGTACGTTCTCTTTTCAATCTGAATTCGCTGTATGCGGTGAGGTTGGTCGTGAACCGAAACATCTAAGTCAGTTTTTAAATCGCTGGTGTGTGATATTTTAACGTTCCAGATCTTGTCATATTTCCAAATACTCAATCTCTTGGAGTCTTCTTTCGGGTTGATTGCTGTGAAGACTCGGTCTTTCAGAATCTTCTCTTGTGCACACATTTTGTCATTCCAGTAGAAGTATGGTGGTTGACTATCGTAATCGGTTTTGATTCGAGAAACGACGAGTCTAACCTAATACGACTACTTCGAACCATTCTGCTGTGTACCCTTGCATAGTCTTTCATTAGACTAACCAACGGAAATTGTTCTCTGCATGTTGGCTGGTGTCATCCGTTTGATTCGGCACATCAAATAAAGTGCAGATACGAGGAGACTAGAATGACTTATGAAGACGACGATTGTTTTTGGATGTTTTAATAATTTTCTTTTAATCAGGTTGAGATCCTTGAGAGATCATCATTGTGATCAAGACCCTTGTTTGTAATATTTTAAAAGTCTTCCGCTGTATTTTATTTAACTCTGTATGCTTGTCCTATTCGGGATTGGAATGTAATTCCGGGACTCATGTTTTAATAGAATATTATGATAACTTTTGTATCACAAGTGTTCCATGATTTGTATTTAAAACGGTAAAGCCTGGGGTGACTTCGGTGAGGAAAACCGATGTCACTGGCGGTAATACTTTTTCAAATGGGTCGAGATTTGGGGGTGTTACAACAACTTATTTCAGGAATGGCTAAACCTGATTCCTAATACCATACCCATTTCTCATTCCAACCTAATTCCTAATATTGTACCAAACATGCCCTTAAAGCTATGAATTTTAAGGTAAAATCTCCATCTCAAGGCTTGATAGGTGACACCACTCTTTGATGGGGAATACTTAGTTGTGTTAATTGAGTCCTCACTCATTTAAACTTTTTTAATGTGATTTATATTGGAAATTACTGATTCAGGAGGAGCTCAATATATATAAAATAAAACATTGGTGTAGCATTTTTGATGCTATGAAAATGCATATTGGCAAAGAGCCAAAGAGATGGAAATACAAGGTGGGAATTTCTCAATTGCATAGACTATTGTGTAATGGAGGGCTTGCCATTCGAGTTTTTGTAATAGACAGCTATTAAATAAAATATAAAAATGGAAAATGGACTCTTTTGTTTTCAACGACGATTGTACAATAAAATGGTTTAAAAAGCCAACTTTCATCAACTAAAAAAGCTTGACTAGTTTAATGTTAATTGTATTTTTTCAATTTTAAAACTGTTTTTTTTTTATAACTTTTGTTAAAAAAATATATTTCTATTTTTTTTGAAATTTAGGCAATATGTGAAAATATGAAGGAGATAAAGAAATAAGTATTTAGATTCAGGATCAGGTACAACATACCCTTATCGTATAACATGTGAAGTGATCTCGACTGTCCGTTTTTTTTTTGTCCCTTATCATTTTGGAATAGCAATATATAAGGTTCACAAATAAGCTCTTAATGTTCATTTACTTGTGTATTCAAATTCACAAATAAACACTAAATGTACAAAGACGTGTGTTTAACATGTTATATGTGAACCTTACGACGCAAAAAATGAACATTTATTACTTAGATGTGAGCATCAGTAATTATCTATTCCAAAATGATCAGAGATGGAAAGTAAATAAATAAATTCATTGGTCGATTTTTTTGTCATATTTACGGTTATATCACCGCGTCACTCTTCACTCTTTTTTCACCCCTTTTAGTCGCAGTCTTCCATTCCCTTGATTCAATGACTCATATAACTTTTCATGTTGTACAATAAGGACACTTCCTCTAAATATTTATAGATAATATTGTCTTTATTCTAAACTATCAAACAAACCCTAAGTATATCAAATATTATAACTCCATAAAAATACTCATAAACAAAATGTTAAATGTGCACTCAAAAAGTGTTGAGAGTAGAGCCGTCAAACGGTTCGGGTCGGGTCGATTTCAGGTCAAATTTTGCAAGTCGATTGTGGGTCGGGTCATGTACGGGTTCGGGTCGATCCAGCGGGTCGAGAGCGTCATTTCAAAATTTCATAAAATAATTTTTAAAATAATATTTTATTTAAAACAAAAAACCAATAAAAAATTATTATATAATATTTTAATAATAAAATATATTATAATATTTAATAAATAAAATAAAAACACATTTTTCGGGTCAAATGGGTCGACCCAACGGGTCAATGACCCAACCCAGAAATTTTCGAGTCGAACGGGTCGCGTCGATTTCGAGTCAAATATTTTTTGGGCCGGGTCTCGACCCAGAAAACACGGGTCGAGTCGGGTCGAGTGTGCGGATCGGGTAAAGTATTTTTAGCAACTACATCCGCCTTTCTTGTTAGAAAACAACTATAAACCAACTATCCATCTCATTCTCCATTAAAGTATTAACATGTTCATTCAATACCAACACCAAACCGCAATACCGCAACATATTAAATTTCTTCCCTCCCTCCAATGATTATGACCTTTTTATAAATCAAACTTTACGTCATTCTATTTTTACTATTACTAGTTGAAGGGGAAATACAAATTTTAAAATTGTAATTTATTTAAAATAAAATATATTAGGTATATTTTAATAAAATATTAAATGCAATATTTTTTTAGAGGTAATGTATAGTAAATAAGACTTTATTTATTTTAGACCATGATAGTACACCCGATTAAAATGAAAATAGGAAATAGTAGCAAATTATATGATTTAAATTTAAAAATAAAGAATCACGTCTAATTTTTACTTTCGTCTGGTTAGATATGTACAAAATTTTGTATATGCTAATACCACACTCATTCAATCTCTGCTTTTGTGAAAATATCAAAAGAAATTATATTGTTCACCATTTGTTTTCCTCCAATAAGAATTGATAATTTCGGAATAAAAACCTACAAATTCTCCTTTTTGCCAGCTCTTGAACAACCTACAACTAACCATGAGAGAAACAAAATTGTTTCAAAAAGACACAATCATGTTACAATGTTTATCCTTGTAATTTATTTATAGTTATTGCAAAACAAAACTTTATCAGGAACTATCGCCTTTAGAACTTAATATTTAATATATAAAATATAAATACATTTATAATGACCCAACGGGTTAATGACCTAACCCCAAAAATTTTCGAATCGAAAAGTGTCAAATCACTTTTGACCCGTATTTTTTTAGTGGGTCTCAACCCAAAAAGACGCGAGTCAAGTTGGATTTACGGATCTGATCAAATGTTGACAGATCTATTTACTTGAATTCGTTCTATCATAGGTCTCAAAATACAACATTAACATTTTAAATCAATAAAGGAATTTAATAATAAATAGATTTTCTTTCTATCAATAAATAGATTTGCTCAATTTTTAAATCAATAAAGACATTTAATAATAAATAAAAAAAATATCAAGAATCAATGGGTCAATAACAAGAATGGTGGCTTTCACAGTAGAGATTGAAAATTACCACACTTCACAAGCAACTTAACTACTTAAGGAATTTAACTTTCCATTTTTTTTATGGAGCCTGGTAAAATATCTTGCTGAACAATGTCTTGCTTCTGAAATTGATCAAGGGAGAGAGACTGTGTTGTTGGATACTGGTAATTGTCTGCTGCCTTGGCCGGTTGTGGAGTTGCTGGTGCAAAAATGGGAGGAATGTGTGATACTTGAGGCCATTAAATCATCATGTATAGCTTTGTATCGGTTCAGGCTTTCATCAAGAGAAAGATTCATTTATGCTGCATAAAGAGGCTTCTCTTGACTTACTGTGGAGTCATTGGTGCAAACTGGGAGGAGCTTGTGATGCATCCACATGTGTGCTGTTCAGATTGTAGCGAGGATCGTAGCAGACTGGAAATCCATCTGCAAGGTAACTTTTTCTGATATTAGATCGGAGACAAAAAGATAAAAGCTCCAGAAGCAATGCGGGACTACACTGGGTCGTGCTTCATTGGAATAGACCTGCTAAAATTTGGCCAAATGGTTTCTCCATTCTATTCTGCTTTCAGTATTCTTTATAGCTTACCACTATGGATTTGGGTTCTATCCAGTACATATTACATCTGAAACAATAAAAATGAGAATAATCAACAAAATATGAAAGCAGGAGGAGAAATAAGGGGAAAAAATTATATGAGAAACTGACAGAAGCTGTATGGTAAATATACTTAAAAGTGTCTTAAAATTGTAGTATTTTAGTGCCTAAACCGTATTTTACTTTATGCCACCGAATCAAGATTCAAAACCAAAGCTTACTTAAGCTAAACCAAGCTTGCAACTCAAACTCTAAACAACAGGGAAACAATATAAATATCATCAGATTCAAGGCAAATTTGGAGCACATCAAACAGAAGCCATCGTTAAATTGCAAAAGCTCTTCCTGTTTTGTGATATTTGTCAACTTCTCAAGTTTCTGAAGCATTTTTAAAAATAGAAGCAGAGGCAAAGCAGCAAAAAATTTGCCTAGATTAATTTATTGAATTCAGATGTTTATGCTAGCTTTGCAACAATAGCACTTTCACTTCTTCATTCTGTGTAGTAGTTGAAAGTGTTCTACACATGATGCATATATTCCAAGCCATGACAGCATCTCTAAAAGGATTTTAGATGCAACTGCATTCTAAATTCGATTCTTATTTCCAAAATGATAGCCATTTTCAGGATTCACAGAGCCATAGAACTAACTCGTACCTTTACATCACCACTATCATCTGCTGTAGCAAGAAATGATGACTTAGAGTTGCATGTGCCTCATAATTTACAACTGTGAAAAATAGAACAGAGAAGATAGCTACAGCATAGAAAGAATTTTGAGAAGAAAAAAAAAAAAAAACCACTATAGAAACAACCACAAAATTTACAATTGAATAATCTAAACGACACATAAACATCAAGCACAAATGCAAACCCCAAAAGAAAACCACAACCAATAAAAAGGAATTGGGGTTATACCTGGAAGATAAAAGTGAAGCACCGATATAGGTCGACGAAGATTTAATACTATGAAAGGAGGAACATAATAAAGCAAAATTATCAGAATTGGGTACTCTGAAAAATGAATTAGCCCCAAGTTGTCTCAGGCTCCAGGCTCTACCTTTTTTCACTTCATCCATATTCTCTTTGGGCATTCCATCAAACAGTTTGAGTGCACAGATCTTCAAACATCTATTAGTTACAAAATAAGCCTACGGGAACTCATAAATTAGCAAATTCTCAGACTCAAACTAAATCTTTGCAACTATAAAACAGAAAATAGAAAAGAAAACTTACACGTACAATTAAGATTTGCAATATAAAAAGCTGATGAAGGAGGAAGATCGAACTGAGGAGACGATGAGGAGGAGAGAGGCGAGGGTGACGACCGTGTAGACGCCGACGGAGGTGCAGTAGAGGTAATCGATCGAAAAAGGGTAGAATAGGTTGACGGTGAAGAGCAAACCAAGACAGAGATTGAACGAAGAGAGGCAGGGGAGGGTCATATATATACGGACACGCTAAATACACGCTTAAGCTAGGCGTGTGCTTTTACACGCCTACGCTAAGTGAGTAGGGGTATTATTGTCATTTTTGAAAATATATATGAACTACACGCCTAGCTTAGGCGTCTGATTATATGGACTAGTTATTGGGCCGGTCCAATAACTAGCCCTTAGCCCAATAAAACCAGACGCCTAAGCTAGGCGTGTAAGTACAAGCTTAAAGAAGACCCTTCGTCTTCCTCCCGCCGCGTTCAGAACCTAAAAACATCGAAAATGATTTCGACGAAACTCTTCTCCATTTGCTTCGATTGTTTGAAATTAGGTATGGATTGTGATTGGGCTGGTTTGGGCGAGTTCATTGGCGGCGTCGAAAGCGGCGGCGGAGCGGCGGCCGAAAATCTGGAGCAAGGGGCGACCGGCGGCGCTCCCACTGGCGCGACGCCGAGAGAGGCTGACGACGCGGAGGCTGCTGGAGGAGGCGCATATGCATATTACAAATATCAGTTGTTACCATGAGGTCTCAGGTTGAAATAGTGAGATTGTTGGTTTAATGTTTGATGTTGATTCATATGAATAAGTGAAGAGCATTACTTCAGATTCTTATGTATAGACTGAATTGTCATGGCTAAGGCTACAATAGTACATTTCTTCCTCAAGTTAGACTGAATTATTTTTCGGTTTAGGAAGTTCCTTAACTCATAGAGTAGTCTCACCTATTGTTTGTTTGCTTAATTTTTTCCAACTTCTGTTGCTTGTCACTAATTACCTCTTTTTTTGTAAGGATGAGTTTGACCGACTTGTTGCTGAAAATCAATCTCCAGAACCAATCTCTAGGACAAAGGAGACAGTGTTATGGATACAAGCATGCAATGGCCCTCGCAACGGTAGGATATTTGCGCTAGGCGAAGAGGGGGTTGCCCTTATTCGTAGTGGAATGATTGACAATCTCAATGGCATTCCTTCATCAAGTGCAATCCATACACGAGAATATGTAGAGCCTCTTAAGGATGAGATTAGGGAGATGCGGGATTAGATGAAGGTTGTCCAAGAACAAAATAAGTTAATGAAAGATATGATGGAGCACTTGTTGCAACTTCATGGAGGCGTCGATACTTCTGCCACTCAAGACTCTACCCCAACTCCTTAGTATTCCTTTCCTACTTAACTCCTTGACTAAGTAGCATTTTGGATATTTTCTAAGCTTAGCAAGAAGCAACTAATAATTTAGTAGGCATGTGAATGTTTAGTGCTAATGACTTTTGCCATTTTGGATAGTTTTTATGCTTGGTAACTTATGAAATGTTGAACTCAGGTAATGGTTTGATATACCATGTGCATGGTTTAGAGAATTTGGTAATGCACATGGAATATCAAAATTTTGTAATATTTATCATTTTAATGGTATTAGTAAATCTTTGATGGTAATATTGTCTAAAAAACAAGCTCGTTTGATACATTGATTACATATTTTTTATTTTATTATAATTGTTTTAATGATTGATAAGAAAGTATTTTAATATTATTTTCATACTTAGCATCAAATTTAGCAATATGTCATTTGTGGCTAAAATAATATGTTATTTCTGGCTAAAATCTCAATATTTAGCCATGAATTGATATAGCCTAGATTATTGCCACAATTTTTTTAAAGCTAAACCGGTAGGAATTTAGCCATAAACTCGGTTTTTGGCTAAAATCCATAAAGTTAGCCTTGAATAATTTTATGCTATTGGGAAGAAACTTACCAACAAATAAGTTTGTGGCTATATTTTATGGCTAATTAGCCACAAAAGGGTATTTCATGGCTAATATTTGAGGCTAAGCTTAGCCACGGGCCTTTTAGCCAGGAATTTGGTTTTATGGGTAGTTTCGATGGAAAATTTAAGGCTAACACGATTCGCGGCTAATTTCCTGATTGTTTTCTTGGTTAAGCTTGTGGCTATAGCCGCGTTTTTCAGCAGTGGGGTGATTTTCTGCAAATCCCTCAATTTATTTTATAGAGTTGTCATTTAAAGATAAAAATAAATTAGGAAAGAGCATATATATATATATATATATAGAAATGAGATCCGGTGCAGACGGTTCTTGGGGTGCGGACATGCACTTTAGGGTCTTAAAAGTGCACTTTAACGTCTTAAATGTGCACTTTTGTAAAAAAATAAAAAAATGCTTGGGAAAAAAATTGATTTTTTTTGTTTTCTTAATTTTTTTTGCAAAAGTGCACATTTAAGACCCTAAAGTGCATGTCCACACTGTAAGAACCGTCCACACCGAAACCTTAATATATATATATATCATAATATAATATAGAATTTAGTTCTGGTAAAACAACCTCTTAGAATAAAACGATAGTACTAATTAAAGTCATTGGATTACAAATAAAGGAATGGATGTGATTAAAAATAAATGAGTGCATGTTTGTACCGTGAAATGGATCACATATAATTTCCATTAATTTAGGAATTTTTTTAACCCAAATCATAAATAGATCCTATCATTTCCTTTTTTCTTTTATTCTCTCCCTCCCAGATCTCTCTCCGATCTCCTTTCCATCTCTTCCCGATTTCTCCCTCTGACCCACTGGAGACCTCTGCGCCCTCATCTCCCCCTCTCCCTCCGGAGACCCACACCACGACTTCGCCGGACTACCACACCGAGCCGGACAACCGCACCAACCACGTCGGACAACGACGCCGCCGCCAAGTCCGGGGGATGGATGTCAATGGAGGAAGTACGCCGCCGCCACACCATTCATTATGTGTACATTTTCTGACTTCATATACATATATATTGGGAAACTTGTAAGGAGTATACTCATGAGATCGACGTAGTTGATCTTGAAAGTATGTATGATCAACTTGTGAAAAATTGAAAATTGGTAAAGCTTTGACTTTGTTGTTTAGCTTGATTTCATCATTAATCTTTATTTTCATACTTTGCAGATAAGTGATGATGTCAATGGAGGAAGTATGGCTCGAAAACAAGTACGTTATATACAGTTTTCTTATAATTATTTCTTTAAAAAAAAACTGCTTGTCCGGTTCGGTTCGCAAACAAGTATGAAAATAAAGTACGTTATAATTATTTCTTATAAGTATGGGCACTTCTTGTCCGGTTCGCAAACAAGTACGTTATATACAGTTTTCTTATAATTATTTCTTAAAAAAAAAACTGCTTGTTTGGTTGAACGTAAGATTTTATTTTTTACTTCATGGTCATTTCTTATGTATGATCTTGATTTTTTGTTGATTGCTTGGTGATTTGTAATCATGGGAAATTGTAATTTTTTTCTGATGTTATTCATTATAATAATATTGATATTTACGTGGATTCAGATTATGCTTGTTGATGGTGTTGTATGAGTTATTTATAATTGATATTCACGTTTTTATATGTGATATTCAATTTGTTTATTGTGATATTCATACACATTCTCTTGATATTCATGTTGGATTTAAGTTTCATGCGTTGAGTACTTGATACTCAAATTGTATGATGTGATATTCACTATAATGTTGTTCATATTCATGAGATTTTATGCGTTGAGTAGTCGATATTCAAAATTTATGATGTGATATTCACTATAATGTTATTGATATTCATTATAATAATGTTGATATTCAGGTTGATCGTGCTACTGCGCGACCCAAAATCGACGCGACAATGTCATTGTTAAACCCCACCGCCATGAATCAAAGCTTCAAAGATATTGGATGGTGATATTCGTGTATTTAGGTGATGATATTCATGTACTTGGGTGACTTTATTAATGTAATTGGGTGGTGAGCGATATTCACAAAATGGGTAGTGATATTCACAAATTGAGTGGTGATATTCATGTAAGTGAATCATGATTTAAGTGATGATATTCACATTTTTAAGATATTAAATATTCACTTATTAAATAGAAATCGATATTCAAATAAACATGAACGATATTCATTAAAAAATGATCGATATTCGTGAACACATTAACAATATTCATGAACACATTAACGATATTCACGAACGCTGGAAAATCATTATAAGAGGAGAACGAATTTAAATCTAAACGAATTTAAAATGTTCTTTCCATTTAAATTTTAAATATTTGAAGAATTTCATCATTCTCTCCAATCTTAGTATGGATTTTACTTTTTTTGGATTTTAATTAAAAAAATCATTAACACCCGATTTTATAGGATTTGGTATTCTCTCTCCTACCAAATTAATTATTTTTTGTTAATTAAAAATTAATTAATTACCTTATTAGGTTAGATATGGTGGTTATACCCCTACCATATCTATTGTATGACCCATTAATCCAACCATCCATCACCATCAATCCGACGCTCTAGAGTAGTACTTCCGTTTTACCATAACACTCATTTTACCGGAGCGTTCCTCATATAATATAATACATATATAAACAATATACTTGATAAATACACCATACTATATGCTCTTTAGTTCGTATAAATTGGATTTATGACTTTCAATAGACTCTACGAAATACTTAGTTATAGAAATTGGTAAGTAAACTACTACAACATAAACACTGGATTTATCTTAATCGACTTCAAGAGAATCTTTTCAATAATATTGTATATATTCTTGATAGAAATCTACGGTTTTAAGCAATTTGTAAACTTGATCGTAAAAATATTGTATAGCTTCAATATGTAGAAAAATTATAGAGAAGAATTGTAAAAAACCATAAGTGTTTTAAGATGATATAGCAAGATTAGTTGATATATATTACTTATACCATCAAATAAGATATATGAAAAATATACTTTTTTATCTATTAAAGATCACTTAGGAAAATAAAGGGTTAAAAACTCCCTATGCATATAAATTGAGTGTAATATCCCATATTTTGTAAGGGTAATTTTGAATTTTATTATGCCCATATTACAAGTCAGATTAAATTCAGAGAAATACGAACATTCTATGAGATGTTTGGTCTCTGTAATATTTTTCTGAGTAATATAAAATACAGTTAAGGTATTTTTGGGTTAAAAGATCGTTCGTGTACAAATATATTTAACCCGGAGTTAAAAATATTTTACCACTTAAGGTAAAAACGACAAAGGAGACGGAATGGGCAATTCTGGCCTTGACCGCACCCCACGGTGAGGGCATGCCGCACCCCGCAACAAAGGCCAGAAGCGAAACAGCTCGGTGTCATCACCGCACCCCTGCCGCGCCCCCACCGCACCCCGCGGTGGCCTGTCGTCACTCGACAGTTGCAGTGCAACTTGGCGAAGCTATTTCGTAGGTGTGGTAAGTCAACGAGCCTACTTCTCTTAGCTTGTACAACTCCATGCACACCTGTCTTGCCCGAGGACGTCTTGGAAGGGCTATTTAAAGAGGAGAAGCGGATGGAATTCGAGCTCAAAGAGAGCTGCAACACCATCTTCTACCTCAGAAACCTCCATTGTTGTGCTGAAGTTGAGCTTCTTTTATGAGGGATTCGAACCTCTTTTCGAGCAGTAGAAGGGTGATCCTTAGAGGTGTTTTAAAGCTTAAGAAAGTGGGAAGGCAAGCCAAGAACAAATCGAAAGCGAATCGATCGATTTGGGTAAGTTTCTTCCCGAGTTTTCTTTCGTTCATCTCGCCCCTGTTCATCGCCGCACCCGCGGTCAAGGGCTTACCGCACCCCGCGGCAAGCTTGTGCTGAGTGTGTGTTCTTGGTGTTGGGCGTTGATCGAGGCTTAGTTTTAATCTTTCTTTTAAAAATAAATTAGTGTTGTATATATATAGATAATTATAGAAATAAATATAATAATTTATAATATTAATAAAATTATATTTAGTAGGTAAATGTAAGGGGAAATTTCCAAACATGTTGATTATTGGACCAAAAAAAATATTGTTTGAATTTGTATTTTTTTTCTCAAGGGTGTAAACATAATTGATTCAGGTTAGCTTTTAACAATTAACAAGTTTAAATTCTCGGAGGAATGCTCCGGTAAAACAGGAGTTATGGTAAAATGGAGGTGTTAATCTAGAGCAGCCACATTCATTTCACTTAGGTGTTGCTTTTGCTTCATCATTGAAGATATCTGCATGATTGTATTCAATAGAATATTAGACCACTTTCACCAATGATATAAACAGAAAATAAACAATTGTATGAATTGATGAGTATCATCACCTCAGTTTGAAGCCTCTCCTTCTTAGAAATCAGCTCTTGTGTCAAATCCTCAATTTTCTTCATTGAAGAGCTTAACTGCTGAACTGCATCATCCTTCTCTACAACAGCTGCAGATAGTGTTCTTGAACATCATTCAGCTTCGACTCCGACACTGCTAGTTCCTCGTTCAGCTTCATGTTTGCTTCAGCTAAGGCCCCAACATGTGTTTGAAGTTGGTTCAACCTGTCTTCCAATTCCTCTATCAATTTTGCTTGATCTTGCACTTTGGCAAGAGTCACCTCTAGTTCAACTTTTGTAGATTCAGCAACTTCAAAGGATTCACAGACCTTTACCTCATGAATCTTGACATTTTCTTCATCACGGCTGAACTTCTCGCTCAGCTCCTTTGCTTCCATCTCTTTATGAGTAAGCTTCTCAATGGTTTCCTAGAGCCGTGTTTCAATTTCCAAGATACGAGCATCAACTTCAGATTGATGTACAGAAAACCTAGCATGTTTGCCGGTTAACTCCGATATGGTGTTCAAGTGGGAAGCCAGTTGCTGAGCAACTTCTTCTTTCTCAACATTAGCAGTATCCAACATCTGCTGAACCTCATCAACCTTGCTCTTGAGCTGTAAATTTATCTCAGCTAATAATTCATTCTCTGATAGTGATTGAGCAGCTTTGTTGTCTGCTTCCTCAATCATCTGTTGTGGATGTCCAAGCAACAACTCACAATAATGCGCTCCAAACAACTTCAAACCGATACCGATTGATAAGGGGGTATGATCAACCAAATGTACTTGAAATTTCTTGTGGCAAAATCCATTGCAAAACCAACACACGCCACCAACATCATTGAATAGAGTCCCATGTCTATTTTCAAACCTAGCGATGTCTCGACTAGCCACGCCCAAATAAGGAATAAACTGCTATTTAGTGCCAGAAATTGAGACCATTTAGCAGGACTTGGAGGACTGACAAAATTCATCATCATAGTAATGACTAAATTGTATAAGACACACATAATTTCCAACGCAACACTACCCTGCTGCACAAATCTGCTTCTTCTGATTCTAGTAAAACGTGAAACTACTACTAAATGAAGAACCGATGGAACCAGAAAACATACGACTAAGCAACCAATTGCAATCGGGCAGGCTGGTTGCTTCTCACATCCATCATCGTATGGCTTGTGACATTGGCGTGCGAGAATGACGACCGGATAGACGAATCCAGAAAAATACACTAGAACTGCAGACTTCAGAAGGCAGCGCCTACGCTGCTCTAGCCCGACTCGGATGCCACTCATCGGAGCTCTGAGCGAGTGGGGTTGATGCCGGCACTGGCTCGTGGAACTAAACCGGCTCGGAGCTCTCTTCCTCCTCCTCACTAAGTCACTGGTATGAGAGAATATGACAAGTAGGGCTGGAAAGGGAAGAATGTTAGAGAAGGACACATGATAGGCGTTGTCGTGACACCTATACAAAATAATCCTAAACAAACCTAACTAATGTAGTCTGGTAAGTAAGGGTCGAATCCCACAGAGAATCAAATACTATCCCAACGATGTAATTGTATACCAACAAGTAACCAATGGGGGTTTATGATTAAAAACAAAATAAATAAATAAAAACAACGACTTGAAATCAAATAGGGAAAATAACTCAGCCAAACAAATATTCACACTTCAGATTGATAGATCGATCATTGATTATTCCTAGTCCTCAATACTCATGAAAGTCCAAATCCTTGTTCTGAATTAGTTACCAGTCCAACCAGTCCTGATAACCCTAACTATTAAACAAATCCCTACTAACCTTCACGATTTAATTCAATAGCAGCAAGAAGTTCAGGAATAGATAGGTACATGCAAGTGTAGCAACCAGTCATACAATTGCATGCAATTAATTCTCTACACAAACTAAGGGATTTAGATTCTCAACCAGTATCCTCTAATCCTTAGTAGTATGATCAATAACAATCTCAACAGGTTGTATGGAAAAGGGGAACCAATAGCATAATACTAATTTCTCTAGGTTGTCAATCTAGAGGGAACTACTATTAAAATCTATTTGATTTCCTAATCAACAAATCAAGGGGAATCGATATATGATCAATGAGATTAAGCACGAGAGAAAATTAATACAATCATAGAAAGAGTAAAGGAATAACCTCACAATCCAATCAATCCAAAGGCTTCAATTGTCTGCCTGAGCAAAAGGAAAAACAACGATGAATGAAACTAGGTCTAACTTAATTGATTACGACAACCAGGTTAACTAAAAGTTGTTTTTAACCTAATTCTAAAAGTGTGTAAAAATAATAATAATAACAATAATAAAATAATAACGAAAATAAGCAAATCAAATCCGGGTAATTAATCCCGCAATTTCGCTCCATCTTCTCGTCCAGCAGCTGCCCGGCTTCTCCTGTCCAGCTTCGGCCCAACTTCGTTGCAGCTTTCTCGGCACAGCAAAAGCGTCACCGGCCCACTCCAAGGCAGCTCTCTCGGCCCAACACACGCAGCAGCAACACGGCCCAATTCAAAGGCAAGCAGCACATTCCAGCAATTCATCTTGCGCTGACATCGTGCTGACGTCATCAATTCCGTCTCCAATTTCCAGCTCACTTTCCCGCTTCAATTGCCGCTGCAATTTCCGCTGCTTCAGACTTCATGGGCCTAATTTCACGTGGGCTTCTTCTCGGCCCACTCCAACAAACACATGCCCGCTTATGTCATGCTCCGTCATCATCCGCATGAATACCCGCTCCGCTTCAGCTTCAATTCATGCGAGCTTCACTTACTGCTTCTTCATGCGATTTGGGCCTTTCCTCCTTTATTGGGCCTAATTCATCCAATTCGACCCATCAATCACGTGACATTTAATTAATTATCAAACTTCGCCCCCACACGCCATGCACATGAATGTGTCTAAATCTACCCGAATGACACCAATAAAATCTCTAATGACTCTTATTTAAGCCCTACAAAGTAGTGCTTATCAATACACAACATATCGATTAATTTTATTGAGCACGCCACATTTTAATATTTTAAAAAAAAATTCTATAATTTACACCATCATTCATAACACGTGCTATTATATGTGCCATTAGAGGTGTCAAATAGGTCGGGTTCGAGTTTAAGTATACCGGGTTGGGTTCGGTCGGGTCGATTGCGGGTCAAAATTTGCGGGTTGATTGCGGGTCAGATTGTTGCGGGTCAGGTACGAGTTCAAATTTTATAAAATGAATACTAAAATAATATTTTAATTAAAACAAAAAATAATAAATAAAAAAATTGTTATTACATAATATTTTAATAATAAAATTTAAGATATAAAATATAAACACATTTGTATTGACCCAACGGATCGATGACCCAACCCATAAATTTTCGGGTTGAATGGGTCGGATCACTTTTGACCCAATACTTTTCGGGTCGGGTCTCAACCCAGAAAACATGGGTCAGATCGGGTCGGGTTTACGAGTCATGTTAAATTTTAACAGCTCTATGTGCCATGCTATGTTGTCAGTTGTCACGCAATATTTTGTTAAATTGCTAATCACCAATATCTAATATAAAGTTGTCCTATTGAAAAAGATGGGAAACTTGAATTAACTCGTATTGCTAATTCATAGGCTATGGGCAGGCCAAAACTGAAATCCTGAATTAAATTCTAATTGAATTGTTACACATTTCATTCATCCGTTAACAAATTGAAGAGTACAAGTAAATGGCCGTTACTATTTCAAATCACAATTCTTACACATTTCAGCCGTTAACAAATTAAAGAGTACAAGTAAATGCCCATTACTGTTTCAAGCCACATCTCTCAGACATTACAGGATTTACAGCCCATTACATTGGCCGTTACAAATAAATGCCCGTTTCATACCAAATGTTGACTACCAATCTGGGCCCAAATTAATGGCCCATGTTACAATTCTCAAGCTGGCAACCTCCCTATAAATGTGGGTGACGTTGCATTAGAGCCCGGTTTTCAGCTGCATTGCCCCAGATACAACAAAAAATGGCATCATCTTCCTCCTAAAAAAAAAGAACACCTCGAGCTCCTCTAAGAACCCACTGCAGAAGGGGATGTTAAAGGCCATCGATGATTTCCTAGCGGCGTCGTACACCCCCTTTTCTGATCTGACACTAGGCATGGACTGCACCGTGAAGGCAATGGTGATCCGCAAGTGAGATGCCATCACCTTGCAAAAATATTATATAAGCACAGACTATATCCTAGCCGACCATACGGTAATAAAAAAATGCACCTACGGCCACCCCCACTTTTGAACATGATTTAGCATCTAACCTTATTTGTCGTCTGTCTCAGGGAGGCGCTATTCACTGCATAGTACGGGCCAACATCATCCATTGCTTCATCGGGAAGCTTGTGGTCGGAGAGGTGTCCTCCATTAGGCGGTTTACCGTTGCGCCGCCGAAACCTGCTTATCGTCTCCGCAACAGTGACCCGTTTGTAATCCATCTAGAGGGCAACACCATTGTCAGCCATATTGATTGCACCCCGATAGGATTTGACAAATATTCGCTCCAGCTAGTCCCGGTTCAAGATATCGAGTTCAACGGTTCCAAATTCCTTATAGGCCAGTCATGCTTCAATTATACTCCCGATGTTGAATATAACAGCAAGCATAACCAGTACTAGGGAGCAAACACAACCAAGAAACTCTACTGTATTAGTTTTCAACCAAATGGCTAAAAGCATCAGTTTTTTATTCCCCCCCCCCCCCCCCCCCCATTTTACCAATGCATATTTCAGCCTTATAAATGACCTCTAATTGAACGAATTATCCCTACAACATTCATAAAATCTCCTCCAAGAAATGCTTATTCGAGTTTAGCTCCTAACTACAAATATTCAATGAAATAGTAAACTGCCAACTCATGTCAAGTTACCAAAACCCAATTCCTTTTGAAATTACTAAAAGAGCCAGTTAGTTTTCACTTTTAACCTCAGAAATATATTAAGAACATGGTACAACAGCGCCTAAAAAACACATAAGGGAATCTGAAACCCCCACTTTTAAACTCGAAAATATATTAAGAATATGGTACAACAGCCCCCAAAAAACACATAAGGGAATCTGAAAAACCCAATTCTCCCTTTTCAATTTATTGAATAGTTTAAGAACATGGTACAGTTAAAATTGCACAAGCAACAAGCTACAAAACCAATTAGCATGTAAACTACCTCTATGTGAAACAATGAACTGTTTAAGAAGTCTGAATGTAGGAAACACATGCCAGAATCACAATAAGACAAAGTAGAAATTACCATTAAAAAATTAAACCCAAAACTAAATCGCCACGTGCAAACAAAACCTTGCTATAATTCGTAACTACAAATATCAAATGCAACAACCAGCAAGCAATAAGCACAGTAAGGAAAAAATCATATATATTTTATTTTCTTGTATAGTATTTGTTGGTGAGAGAGAGAGACATAGATATAGAATCTTAGTCTCTTTAGTTTGCCTTTCTTAATGAAAAATCACCTCTAATTGAAGAATTATCCCTGCAACATTTATTAAATCTCCTCCAAAATACGAGTCAAATTACCAAAAACCAATTCCTTCAAACATTACTAAAAGGGGCAGTAAGTTTTCATATTTTAAATCAAAATTTACCTAAAAAGATATGGGAGGTAAATATGAGACTATACTATCAATTAATCCCCCACCGCCCTTACTAGGATCTTGCAACCGTAAAAAAGGACAGCAAACTGAGAGTGTAAATGCCCTACCCTAATTGCACATGCTCATGATTCACATCACTAAATTCAAAACTCTGCCAATATCAGCCTAGAAGTTCTTTCTCAGTAGATGATGCACATCAGTCCAACCACCTTTGCTTCAAATAATCATTAACAAATAGACTGGCAAATGTGGCCCATTGCGAATTTCAGGAAAAGTGTCACCCAAAATTTACAATTGTACCTTAAACGTTATCTGTATCTAATGAGCGCACCAAAAGCATCAGCTAATCACATCTTAGAAATCTATAAATGCACTTCAAACCAATACCAAAGCACATCATTCTAATACGTATAACCTAGCAAAATAAGGGAAGAAACAAGGGAATTTACCGTTTCGGAATCGAGGATGAGGACCTTCATTCCTGAAATGTCTTGCAACATGCGATTGATGTAATCGTGATATGCTGCTATAACCACCATCTTTTTCGCCGATCGATCAAATGAGCTTCGGAAATCCAACAATCCGCAGCTCAAATTGTTTAGGGTTCCTCTTTATGCCCCTGCCCACACAACAACAAATGTGATTATCCGAGATATGTCTAGGTTGTTCGTTACCTTAGAGTTAGTTAGCGGAATGAAGAGGAAGATCATGAGACGAAAAGTAGAGTTATGCAACAAGACCTCCTCGAGACAAAGAGATTTCATTTAAATCAACCTAATGCATCCAAATCATCCATTAACACCTAATTAAGAATCAGTTGCACCTACAATTCCTCAATTGACAAATAAACACCAAATTGATAAACTTAGGGTTTATGAAATTGGGGAAAATTCTATACCACACAAATTGGAAGCCTAAGAAGCTTGGAAGAGACTCATGCACGATTTCAGAAGCAGCACACAATTGAAGAAATGAGAACTGGAATTGGGGACCTTTAAATTACATACTTGAGCTTTGATTTGGTGTGATTCGATTCAAATCTACATCGCTCATAAGAATAAAATTAAATTGTGGCTAAGCTAGATATAAGAACAATTGTTTACATGCCGATGATGAAATGAAAGGAACCTATCCGGATTTCGTCAGCTCTCAACGAATTAGAAGCCAAACGCATATTCATATGCTTAAAAACACCAGGATTGAATGTAAAGCAACACTCGGAATCAAATCAAAGTGAAATCAAGCTAAATCGTTCGATCGGAGAAGCAAAGGAAAAAAACCCTAAACCGTGAATTATCATGAACCTGAAATTGCTAAATCAATCGAGAACAAATGGAATTCTTTGCGGTAGATCAATAGAAGGGATCGAGATGGGAGAAAGAGACTTATAATGATAGGGCATGGGATATTACCGGAGGTGGCTATGGCAGGGGATATGACCGATGGTCGGAGTTTGGAGGACGACCAGCGGAGGAGAGGCTGGCGTGGAAGGACGCTGCACACCCATGTAAGATGGTATAGAATCCGAGAGGAAGTGCGCCGTTTCCTGGTTGATTTAGGGCTTTATCGAGGTCCATGGGCCAGTGAAAATTGGTTGAAGTGGAGCGCAGATCTGAGAGGCATGCAGAAAGGAGAGCAAAGGGAAGTGAAGGGGGGATTGAGTATCAGGCAGATATCCGCTCAAGGGGAAAACATAATTAACATGAACAATAACATTCACTTTTTATTTCCTGGGAAAAATCCAAATTATTGTATTTTTGATATATGGAACCTGCCAAATCCGGCCCTTACAAATATTAGCTTAGCCCAATCTATAACCCATACCAATATATCATACGTAAATATAATAGCGAGCCTAAAATAAAATATAGTTCAACGCTTCGCCAGGGTTAAACTTGAACATTCGTTTATGTCCGTTGCCGACTGTTTTACCAAGCAGACCCATGAAAGTTCTCTAGAAGACATTCTACCTTATTTAGAGTTTTTTATTTTCATCCAAAACAAATACGTCCATACCGCATTTTATATGTGCACTGTGGTGTGCATACAAAAGTGAAATATTTTTAATTATGCTCCATTCTATACGTAGACATTGACTTATTCCATGCCTTCTGAATGTAATGTCATTAGGTTCAGTAATACAATGTTAATTACCTACCCTCTAATGTTTCTCCTTTCTTCCAGATGTTGTAGGTTGCCCTATTAATATTGGGACCATGCAAACCACTCCTACATGTGCTCAACTACTGGAGTTCCACCTCATGAACGAAAGGTACAATTTACATGTCGCTCTTCATGCCATTCGTCGTATACATCGCGCATATGTTTCACTTACCCTGCGTTTGGCCTCTTGTGATACACACAGGGGAAACATGATCAAGGTCTCCATGTGGGGCAGCATAGGCGAAGACTTCCTTCAGCACAACAAGCGGGCCAAGATGATGTGTCCTTGTCTCCATGACAAGCCTGGTGGATCTCGTCTTGGTTGGGAAGTCACGCCTGAACTCGTATGGACTCTGGAGAAAGATTGTGATCAGAAGAACGCGTTGATTCTGGTGGTGGCGAAGCGGTGGAAGCGAACTGTGGAAAGATGATGACGAAGGCGGAAGCGGTTTGGTGAGGGTATAAGACTTGAAGGACAAGTCTTTGGGGTTGTCGTAGCGTCGACTGCGGGGTGAAGGGAGATGTGAAGGAAGACTTTGCTTGAAGATCAAGCGGTGCCGTAGCGTCGGCGGCGGAGGAAGGGGGATGCGAAGATAGAGGGTTTGTGACGTCCGAACAAGGGAAGGAGATAATCACTCAACTTTAAACCTTGAACTTTAATTAGACGTAAGAAAATAACAAGAACATAGTAGAGTATTTATAGGGGAGAGGTTCGATCTAACCCTAATGGGCTTAGATCGATTCTACCCTAAGGGCTAGCCCATGCAAGCATGCAAAAGGCACAAACCCTAAAAAGATATAAGGAAACTATCTTAAATGCTAAAGATAAGGAAACTAGATAAAACGTTCTAAATAAGGAAACTATCTAGATATCGTCTATAGAAAGAACGCGTGAAACATGCTGGCGCGTGAAGGAAAGAACGCGTTCTTCTACTCTTGAATGGTGGCGAGGATGACGAGCCTTGGATCGGTCTCTGGGCTTCCTTGGCTGGCGGCGGTGCGTGCAATGAGGGATGCGACGGCGGCGGCGATGGCCTTGGACCTGGACCTCGTTACTGGGCCTTGTGAGCGTAGGCTCATGGATTCTTCCTCGTCTTGGGCCGTCATGGGAGGCATGGTCACATCACCCTCCCCCACTTGGTTGTGAAGCGTCCCCGCTTCACCATCATGCAACTCTGGCTCAACATATGGAGTCAAATCTGCCACGTTGAAGGACGCGTGGACTCCAAAATCTGGTGAGAGCGCGAGTTGGTAAGCATTGTCCCCTAAGGCCTTGATCACGCGGAACGGGCCATCTCCACGCGGTGCCATTTTATGCTTGCGACGCGAGGGGAACCTCTCTTTTCGAAGATGCACCCAGACAAGGTCTCCTGGTGCAAAAACGACTCGTCGGCGGCCTGAGTTCTTTTGCGAGGCATATTGCACAGCTCTCCTTTCCAGCTGCTCCTTGGTCTTGCGATGAAGCTCTTTGACCTGCTCAGCGCGATGTGAAGCTGTGATGTGCACTGGATCACGGAGAGGACGCGGCGACATGTCCAGCGGTGTCAATGGGTTAACGCCATACACCACCTCGAATGGTGTCAACTTGGTCGCCGTGTGCCTGCATCGATTGTAACAAAACTCGACAATGGAAAGTAAGTCCTTCCAATGCTTAGGGTTGGCTTTGAGCATGGTGCGAAGGAGGGCTCCTAGGGTTCTATTCATGACCTCAGTTTGGCCATCGGTCTGGGGGTGGTAGCTAGTAGAGAAGAGGAGTTCAGTACCTAGCTTTCCCCAAAGTGTTCTCCAAAAATGACCAACAAACTTGGAATCCCTATCACTAACAATGGTCTTGTGCCGTCATGGGAGGCAGGGTCACATCACAAGACCTCATTCATTGTTGCTTTGGCCTCCATGAACGTGCGACAATGGAATGGTCCTATAACTTTCAATTATTGTCATTTTTGAAGCCTACACACCAAACAACTTTAAGCCATTTGATGCATGCGCAAGTGATGTCTATTTGTCCACCACCTCGGCCACGACGATGTATGACACGTAGGACATACTTGCTATCAATCAATTAAGGCATGAAATGAGGTACATGAGGCTCCAATGACTCATAGAAATGCATTCGAGGCATTGAACAGAACATTGCAAGACATCTAAAGCATCAAACATGGAAACAACAAACACAAGTTATTTGGCGGTATAACAGTACTACTGGGCGGAGATTTCAGGCAAATATTACCAGTAATTACAAAAGGGAAACGACAAGACATCGTTCAGGCTTGCATCAACAACTCACCTATTTGGAGCCATTATCAGGTTCTCACGTTAACAAAGAGCATGAGGGTGAATGACTAGCAAGCCAATGAGGAGATTGACATCCATGAACAACAATTCAACAAATGGATTCAAAAGATCGGAGATGGAAATGCTGAAGCAATCGCGCTAGACAATGAAGAGGAAGAAACATGGACTGAGATCCCACGAGATTTCATAATCGAACCAGGGACAGATCCGATTGCGCAACTAATTGCCAAAGTCTTTCCAGATTTCATGGCAAACGAAACCAACCCGTCATACCTCCAAGACAGAGCTATTCTAACCCATTTAAATGAAGATGCAGATCAGATAGACCGCTACATGTTCAACCGTCTGCACGGGCAAATAAGGACATATAAAAGCGCTGATGAAATTTGCAAGGCATCTACCAATGTGGCTGAACAAGAGCATTTGTACCCACCCGAATTCTTAAACAACCAAGACTTCCCTGGTACAGTTCCCTTACCTTTACATACACTATGCCTAATCAGTTGTAAACTCATCAACTAACGAAAATAACATGGACACTAAATTACAGGAATCCCACCACACGCACTTGAATTGGAGGAAGGGTTGCCGGTGATGCTTCTAAGAAATGTAAACCCTTCACAAGGACTGTGCAACGGAACCCGTCTCATCATTACACATTTAGGGGAGTGGGTAGTTGAGGCTGAGATTATTACTGGTACGTGCGTAGGAAATAAAGTCCTAATTCCTAGGATAACACTAAACGCCACCCAATCTAAATGGCCATTCGTCATGAAATGTCGTCAATTCTCACTAAAAGCTTGCTATGCTATGACTATCAATAAAAGCCAGGGGCAATCACTCAAGCATGTGGGGTTGTATTTACCAAGGCCAGTTTTCTGTCACGGCTAGCTCTATGTGGCAGTCTCTCGAGTTACACACCCACAAGGATTCAGTGTCCTGTTACTACCAACGGGAAAAGAGCCAGCTAACTACACACGAAATATAGTTTTCAAAGAGACATTCAATCACTTGGCCGCCGAAATGAATGTAAGTACTACAACCCACTATGTAAAATATGTCCGGACCCACTAAAATCTATAAACCAGGCGGAAATGATCAGCACATGGAATTATAATGTTACACAACACATACTTGATGCACACTATATCTATCATAATATCACGCTTTCACCATAGCTGGCTCAGATATATTTACTCATGTCCCAGGTGTAGCATCGTATGATACAACACATTTGTCACCATTGGATAGCATGGAACGCATATCAACCAATCCGGCAAACATGAGGTACGTGAATGCAATGTTTTATACAAATATGCACTTTGAGAATCTTTAGGGGCTCAAACATTTAAATAGCTTTAGCAGAATAAATCCACTAGGTTTACCAGATGAGCTTCTATTGTCGCAGGTTTGGGGCATCGTAGACTCCTCAATTGCTTCATTTGCAAGCTCTCACGCTGAGCGGCGTGCTCATTCAACAGAATGCATTGTTGCATAGCATTCCAATATTAGGTATCAGGCATACAACTTTTCCCGTTGTCCCGGACATGGAAATTTTAATACACGCAAAGTTTGACCCAAGATAACGCCTTTTAGGCTCTCAAACCAAATACATATAATCAAGCATCATACCATTACGCGTACAACCAAACTTTAAACATTCGAATGCAAAACCAAGCAAATCCCCACCATAAACTCAACAAGACATTAGTTTAGGTCGTTCTACATACACCCTAATGACAATGCTTCACCGCACACCCAAGCACTAGATCAATATGTCCTCAACAAAAGTAACAAATGGCCCCGTGCAAGTATAATTTTTCTCTTTTCTTTTTCTATTAATACAAATTTCGATTATTGTAACTTAAACCATTTTCATAACTAGGGGTGGCCCGCGTGCTATGCACGCGGGGCCGTATGTATTTTTTTAAATATTAATTTAGTGTAATTTTTTTATTATAGTTACTAAATGAGCAATTGCTTATATAATTTAATACCGCTAATATGTGTAGTAACTATGATGTTGTATTTCAAGGAATATAGATTTATTATTACTAAATGAACAAATATGTATTAGATGTTATACCGATTTTCTAAATTTAGTGTAGTTGCTGATTGTAGGTACTAAATGAGTAAGTAATTATTGAATATAACTCTACTAATATGTGTTAGTCATTTTGATATTGTAAGTTACAAGAAATACAAATTTATCAATATATTGTATGAGATAATTATCCATAGTTAACTATTCCTATGAATGAAAGAAATATTATATTGAATTGAAAGCTTGAGATCGTTTTTGAGTTATATTAATGTTTTAAGTTACTAAGGAAAGTTTTTAAAGCCATTGACAGGGGTACGTTGCTTTCAGCCAGGGTCGCATACATATTCAAACGGGACACTACTGTTCTTTGTAAGCCTACAATTTCCATTTCCATAAGATATTTGTCTGCACACATCAGCTACATGTAAAAGAAAAACTAACGCATTTGTGTATTCAGTAAGGAATATTAACGAACACCACGACTGCAAATAGGAACGATCAAAAGAAGCGGGTGAAGATTACAGAATAATACGAACCAAAGATCGGTGGAAGAAGTGGCAATATTGAAAAGAAGTCGTTGGCAAAAGCCGGCGGTAGATGAAAGAAAATAATGAGAAACACAAGCGCAACAATGGTGAAATTGAAACCATAAGAAATCATGACTTTTCAGTGACTTCGCATTTATTGATGTTGGGAAGAAAGCAGAAATTCACAAAATTAGTACTAATTAATACATGATAATTATCAATCCACAATAATTTAACCACTATATTCACAGTGGAATTCATCATAGAACTGAAATTTAAGAACATAACAAGATTTGTGAAAATAATTAAAGGAGGAATTTTTTACAGGTTTGAAGGGCTCAAGGATGGAAGCCATCCTGATGGACTCTTCAAGTAGTGAATTTTGGTGGGTTTTTTTGGGTCCAAAACTAAGGACTGAAATTGCAAAAAACCTCCCATGGTAATATTTGTAATTTAAAGATAGTGGACATCAAATAAGAATACTTTGTAAACCAAAATATGAAAGTGGACATCATAACGACAATATTCATATTTGATAAATTTACTTCATTCATTAAATGTTTTACAGTCCATCCTTGCCTTGATCCGATATGCAATAAGATCATACATATTAAAGATATCACTCTACATGTCCTGCTTCATTTGAAACTTTCCCCTCTTAATCAAGCGCCTCCTCATTTCTTCAAAAAGTTTCAAGGAATCTGCAATGGGGCCATCCCTCCAAGGATTGTTCATCTTTTTCTCCATGTACTCTTTTATCTCATCAGCAATCTGATATTCAGAACAAGCCAAGTTTAACACACATCAAGTCAGTAAAAGTCAGTCATATAGTGAAATTTTAATATATTTTCAAGAGACATTTGCTCTGACAATTTTCCTAACATCTCATTATCTATTTAATCTATCAACCTGGTGATCAACATAAGTGATGGACAGTGACCTGGGCCAAGACCTTGGTTTAGCGTAGCTCTGGCTTGCGCGTCCCTGGCGTCTCCCATGGCGCTGAGTGAAGGGCGTTTTCTCCGACGCAGGCTACCAAGTGGTTCTATTTTCGGGCCGCGCCTCTTGGGCGTGCGTGCGTGCTCTCGGTGACATCGTTTCATGAGCCATGTCCCGTTGGCTTGCTCACTTTGGTTGTGGGCCCGCTTTCTATTTATAGCTTTGTTTGTTATGTTTTGCATTTCCTTTTTAGAATGATATAATGGATTGGGCCTTGTATCTTAGGCCCAAGCCCATTAGGATTTTTTCTTCAATCCTAGTTTTCCCTTTATTTTTCTATAAATAGGGTAGAACTCTCATTGTATTTCTCAAGTTAAGTTTAAGACAATCTAGTTGAGAGTCTCTCCTAGTTGTCCCTTGGCTTCAATCTCTCTCTTTGAAGGCTTTCTAGCTTTTTCTCAAAGTTCTTTAAGGAGTCATAACATTGGCCTCCTTCCACCACCTCAGGTGTTCATAACGTTGAGCCCCTTCTCCCATCCGCCGCTAGGGTTTGATCCGCCAAACTCAAGAAAAGGGAACATAACGTTGTTTTCCTTGAAAGAGTTCTTGAAGAAAGCCAAGAACACGAAAACGCGATATATCCCTGGACAAACATACATATATGTGAGTAAGTTGAACCCATTCAATATATCCCTGGACAAACACAACATTCAAGTGGTCAAGATTATATGGCAAGTCACATACAGAATCTAACTCATACCTTCCAGACATTAGCTGAGCGAGAGAAATTCTTGTGGGCATATCAACATTTCTAGTTTTTATGGAAAGACTGGAGTTTTCTTTCCCTTTTTGTTTCAACAACCAGTAAGCTGTACATTTACAACTAAATTACTATAATTCTTAGAAATTATGAAGTCCTAATTAGCCTGCATCATATTACAAGAATTTAGAAATATATAAGATTCACATTCAGGTGATCACAAATAATGTGAAAGGATTTGCAAGAAATGAGTTCAAAATAGGTTAAAAAAAGCTATAATTTAGGCATTGATGACATTCATTTTATGCACATTTAAGACATGCATTTAGGCTATAATTTAGGCATTTTCACGTTTATTATCTTGTATATTTTTAGCTAGTTGCATCATTTTCTTTAGTTTAGATGTCTACACGAGTTTCTGCTTGATTTCAGGTACATTGGTGGACTTTTGGGATGTATACGAGGCATGGACGTTATAGGAGATGTGCACGGGCGAATTCAACGGTGAACGAAGACAAAGAAGTGCATTATCCAGCATGTCGCAGACCCTGCAGAGCCGAGAAGCGCAAGAAAATGACCTTTGTAAAGCCATTAAGGTATTCAACCGTTACAGACAAGAGTCCAACAAGGTGAATTTATTTACGTGCCTTAATATTCACTACTCCAAGTCTGATCTTCTGTTTATTACGAGGAAGAAAATTTAAGATTGTATTCAACATTTCCTTGTTGAAATCATCCACATCTTCATCAATAAAGTTTCTACATGTGGTACTCCGGTTGACTCCGGTTAAGCAGTTTCCATTGGTGGAACTTAATAAAAAACCACTCAATGTTAAACGAGTACTTGCTTGGGAAGAACAAATGATCCGGATCTAGATCGGTCTTGCTCCACGGGGATTGATCGCATCAAGTAGTATCCAGCAGCTGCTAAACCTCATCAACCTTGCTCTTGAGCTGTGAATTTGCCTCAGGCTCTCAACTAATAATTCATTCTTTGATAGTGACTGAGCAGCTTTGTTGTCTGCTTCCTCAATCATTTGTTGTGGATGTCCATGCAACAACTCACACTAATGCTCTCCAAACAACTTCAAACCGATACCAATTGATAAGGGGGGTATGATCAACCAAATGTACATGAAATTTCTTGTGACAAAATCCATTGCAAAACCAACACACGTCGCCAGCATCATTGAATAGAGTCTCATGTTTGTTTTCAAACCTAGCGATGTCTCGACTAACCACGCCTAAATAAGGAATAAACAGCTATTCAGTGCTAGAAATTGAGACCATTTAGCAGGACTTGGAGGACTGACAAAATTCATCATCGTAGTAATGACTACACTGTATAAGACACGCATAATTTCCAACGCAACACTACCCTGCTGCACAAATCTACTTCTTCTGCTTCTAGTGAAACGTGAAATTGCTACTACATGAAGAACCGATTTGGAACCAGAAAACATACCACTAAGCAACCAATTGCAATCGAGCAGGTTGGTTTCTACATGTGGTACTCCGGTTAAGCAGTTTCCATTGGTGGAACTTAATAAAAAATCACTCAATGTTAAACGAGTGCTTGCTTGGGAAGAAGAAACGATCCGGATCTAGATTGGTCTTGCTCCATGGGGATTGATCGCATCAAGTAGTATCCAGCAGCTGCTAAACCTCATCAACCTTGCTCTTGAGTTGTGAATTTGTCTCAGGCTCTCATCTAATAATTCATTCTTTGATAGTGACTGAGCAGATTTATTGTCTGCTTCCTCAATCATTTGTTATGGATGTCCAAGCAACAACTCACAGTAATGCGCTCCAAATAACTTCAAACCGATACCAATTGTTATGGGGGTATGATCAACCAAATATACATGAAATTTCTTGTGACAAAATCCATTGCAAAACCAACACACGCCGCCAGCATCATTGAATAGAGTCTCATGTCTGTTTTCAAACCTAGCAATTTCTCGACTAACCACACCCAAATAAGGAATAAACAGTTATTCAGTGCTAGAAATTGAGACCATTTAGCAGGACTGACAAAATTCATCATCGTAGTAACGACTAAACTGTATAAGACACATATAATTTCCAACGCAACACTACCCTGCTGCACAAATCTGCTTCTTCTGCTTCTAGTAAAACGTGAAATTGCTACTACATGAAGAACCGATGGAACCAGAAAACATACCACTAAGCAACCAATTGCAATCGGGCAGGTTGGTTTCTACATGTGGTACTCCGGTTAAGCAGTTTCCATAGGTGGAATTTAATAAAAAATCACTCAATGTTAAACGAGTGCTTGCTTGGGAAGAACAAACGATCCGGATCTAGATCGGTCTTGCTCCACGGGCATTGATCGCATCAAGTAGTATCCAGCAGATGCTAAACCTCATCAACCTTGCTCTTGAGCTGTGAATTTGTCTTAGGCTCTCATCTAATAATTCATTATTTGATAGTGACTGAGCAGCTTTATTGTCTGCTTCCTCAATCATTTGCTGTGGATGTCCAAGCAACAACTCACAGTAATGCGCTCCAAACAACTTCAAACCGATACCAATTGATAAAGGGGTATGATCAACCAAATGTACATGAAATTTCTTGTGACAAAGGCCATTGCAAAACCAACACACGCCGCCAGCATCATTGAATAGAGTCTCATGTCTGTTTTCAAACCTAGCGATGTCTCGACTAACCACGCCCAAATAAGGATAAAACAACTATTCAGTGCTAGAAATTGAGACCATTTAACAGGACTTGGAGGAGTGATAAAATTCATCATCGTAGTAATGACTAAACTGTATAAGACACACATAATTTCCAATGCAACACTACCCTGCTGCACAAATCTGCTTCTTCTGCTTCTAGTGAAACGTGAAATTGCTACTACATGAAGAACCGATGGAACCAGAAAACATACCACTAAGCAACCAATTGCAATCGGGCAGGTTGGTTTCTACATGTGGTACTCCGGTTAAGCAGTTTCCATTGGTGGAAGTTAATAAAAAATCACTCAATGTTAAATGAGTGCTTGCTTGGGAGGAACAAACGATCCAGATCTAGATCGGTCTTGCTCCACGAGGATTGATCGCATCAAGTAGTATCCAACAGCTGCTAAACCTCATCAACCTTGCTCTTGAGCTGTGAATTTGTCTCAGGCTCTCATCTAATAATTCATTCTTTGATAGTGACTGAGCAGCTTTGTTGTCTGCTTCCTCAATCATTTGATGTGGATGTCCAAGCAACAACTCACAGTAATGCACTCCAAACAACTTCAAACAGATACCAATTGATAAGGGGTATGATCAACCAAATGTACATGAAATTTCTTGTGACAAAATCCATTGCCAAACCAACACACGCCGCCAGCATCATTGAATAGAGGCCCATGTCTGTTTTCAAACCTAGCGAGATCTCGACTAACCACGCCCAAAGAAGCAATAAACAGCTATGTAGTGCCATAAATTGAGACCATTTAGCAGGACTTGGAGGACTGACAAAATTCATCATCGTAGTAATGACTAAATTGTATAAGACACACATAATTTCCAACGCAACACTACCCTGCTGCACAAATCTGCTTCTTCTGCTTCTAGTGAAACGTGAAATTGCTACTACATGAAGAACCGATGGAACCAGAAAACATACCACTAAGCAACCAATTGCAATCGGGCAGGTTGGTTTCTACATGTAGTACTCCGGTTGACTCCGGTTAAGCAGTTTTCATTGGTGGAACTTAATAAAAAATCACTCAATGTTAAACAAGTACTTGCTTGGGAAGAACAAACGATCCAGATTTAGATCGGTCTTGCTCCACGGGGATTGATCGCATCAAGCAGTATCCAACAGCTGCTAAACCTCATCAACCTTGCTCTTGAGTTGTGAATTTATCTCAGGCTCTTATCTAATAATTCATTCTTTGATAGTGACTGAGCAGCTTTGTTGTCTGCTTCCTCAATCATTTGTTGTGGATGTCCAAGCAACAAATCACAGTAATGCGCTCTAAACAACTTCAAACCGATACCAATTGATAAGGGGGGCATGATCAACCAAATGTACTTGAAATTTCTTGTGACAAAATCTATTGTAAAACCAACACATGCCGCCAGCATAATTGAATAGAGTCCCATGTCACTTTTCAAATCTAGCAATGTCTCGACTAACCACGCCGAAAGAAGGAATAACCAGCTATTCAGTGTTAGAAATTGAGACCATTTAGCAGGACTTGGAGGACTGACAAAATTCATCATCGTAGTAATGACTAAATTGTATAAGACACACATAATTTCCAACGCAACACTACCCTGCTGCACAAATCTGCTTCTTCTGCTTCTAGTGAAACGTGAAATTGCTACTACATGAAGAACCGATGGAACCAGAAAACATACCACTAAGCAACCAATTGCAATCGGGCAGGTTGGTTTCTACATGTGGTACTCCGGTTGACTCCGGTTAAGCAGTTTTCATTGGTGGAACTTAATAAAAAATTACCCAATGTCAAACGAATACTTGCTTGGGAAGAACAAACGATCCGGATTTAGATCGGTCTTGCTCCACGGGGATTGATCGCATCAAGCAGTATCTAGCAGCTGCTAAACCTCATCAACCTTGCTCTTGAGTTGTGAATTTGTCTCAGGCTCTCATCTAATAATTAATTCTTTGATAGTGACTGAGCAGCTTTGTTGTCTGCTTCCTCAATCATTTGTTGTGGATGTCTAAGCAACAACTCACAATAATGCGCTCCAAACAACTTCAAACCGATACCAATTGATAAGGGGGGTATGATCAAACAAATGTACTTGAAATTTCTTGTGACAAAATCTATTGCAAAACCAACACATGCCGCCAGCATCATTGAATAGAGTCCCATGTCTGTTTTCAAACCTAGCAATGTCTCGACTAACCACGCCGAAAGAAGGAATAACCAGCTATTCAGTGTTAGAAATTGAGACCATTTAGCAGGACTTGGAGGACTGACAAAATTCATCATCGTAGTAATGACTAAACTATATAAGACACAAATAATTTCCAATGCAACACTACCCTGCTGCACAAATCTGCTTCTTCTGCTTCTAGTGAAACGTGAAATTGCTACTACATGAAGAACCGATGGAACCAGAAAACATACCACTAAGCAACCAATTGCAATCGGGCAGGTTGGTTTCTACATATGGTACTCCGGTTAAGCAGTTTCCATTGGTGGAACTTAATAAAAAATCACTCAATGTTAAACGAGTGCTTGCTTGGGAAGAACAAACGATCCAGATCTAGATCGGTCTTGCTCCACGGGGATTGATCGCATCAAGCAGTATCCAGCAGCTGCTAAACCTCATCAACCTTGCTCTTGAGCTGTGAATTTGTCTCAGGCTCTCATCTAATAATTCATTCTTTGATAGTGACTGAGCAGCTTTGTTGTCTGCTTCCTCAATCATTTGTTGTGGATGTCCAAGCAACAACTCACAGTAATGCGCTTCAAACAACTTCAAACCGATACCAATTGATAAGGGGGTATGATCAACCAAATGTACATGAAATTTCTTGTGACAAAATCTATTGTAAAACCAACACACGCCCCCAGCATCATTAAATAGAGTCCCATGTCTGTTTTCAAACCTAGCGATGTCTCGACTAACCACACCCAAATAAAGAATAAACAGCTATTTAGTGCCAGAAATTTAGACCATTTAGCAGGACTTGGAGGACTGACAAAATTTATCATCGTAGTAATGACTAAACTGTATAAGACACATAATTTCCAACGCAACACAACCCTGCTGCACAAATCTGCTTCTTCTGCTTCTAGTGAAACGTGAAATTGCTACTACATGAAGAACCGATGGAACCAGAAAACATACCACTGAGCAACCAATTGCAATCGGGCAGGTTAGTTTCTACATGTGGTACTCCGGTTAAGCAGTTTCCATTGGTGGAACTTAATAAAAAATCACTCAATGTTAAACGAGTGCTTGCTTGGGAAGAACAAACGATCCGGATCTAGATCGGTCTTGCTCCACAGGGATTGATCGCATCAAGTAATATCGAGCAGCTGCTAAACCTCATCAACCTTGCTCTTAAGCTGTGAATTTATCTCAGGCTCTCATCTAATAATTCATTCTTTGATAGTGACTGAGCAGATTTGTTGTCTGCTTCCTCAATCATTTGTTGTGGATGTCCAAGCAACAACTCAGAGTAATGCGCTCCAAACAACATCAAACCGATACCAATTGATAAGGGGGGTATGATCAACCAAATGTACTTGAAATTTCTTGGGACAAAATCCATTGCAAAACCAACACACGCCCCCAACATCATTGAATAGAGTCCCATGTCTTTTTTCAAACCTTGCGATGTCTCGACTAACCACACCCAAATAAGGAATAAACAGCTATTTAGTGCCAGAAATTGAGACCATTTAGCAGGACTTGGAGGACTGACAAAATCCATCATCGTAGTAATGACTAAATTGTATAAGAGACACATAATTTCCAACGCAACACTACCCTGCTGCACAAATCTGCTTCTTCTGCTTCTAGTGAAACGTGAAATTGCTACTACATGAAGAACCGATGGAACCAGAAAACATACCACTAAGCAACCAATTGCAATCGGGCAGGTTGGTTTCTACATGTGGTACTCCGGTTGACTCCGGTTAAGCAGTTTTCATTGGTGGAACTTAATAAAAAAACACTCAATGTTAAACGAGTGCTTGCTTGGGAAGAACAAACGATTCGGATCTATATCGGTCTTGCTCCACGGGGATTGATCGCATCAAGCAGTATCGAGCAGCTGCTAAACTTCATCAACCTTGCTCTTGAGCTGTGAATTTATCTTCGGCTCTCATCCAATAATTCATTCTTTGATAGTGACTGAGCAGCTTTGCTGTCTGCTTCCTCAATCATTTGTTATGGATGTCCAAGCAACAACTCACAGGAATGCACTCCAAACAACTTCAAACTGATACCAATTGATAAGGGGGGTATGATCAACCAAATGTACTTGAAATTTCTTGTGACAAAATCCATTGCAAAACCAACACACGCCCCCAACATCATTGAATAGAGTCCCATGTCTGTTTTCAAACCTTGCGATGTCTCGACTAACCACACCCAAATAAGGAATAAACAACTATTCAGTGCTAGAAATTGAGACCATTTAGTAGGACTTGGAGGACTGACAAAATTCATCATCGTAGTAATGACTAAACTGTATAAGACACGCATAATTTCCAATGCAACACTACCCTGCTGCATAAATCTGCTTCTTCTTCTAGTGAAACGTGAAATTAGTACTACATGAAGAACCGATGGAACCAGAAAACATACCACTAAGCAACCAATTGTAATCGGGCAGGTTGGTTTCTACATGTGGTACTACGGTTAAGCAGTTTCCATTGGTGGAACTTAATAAAAAATCACTCAATGTTAAATGAGTGCTTGCTTGGGAAGAAGAAACGATCCGGATCTAGATCGGTCTTGCTCTACGGGGATTGATCGCATCAAGTAGTATCCAGCAGCTGCTAAACCTCATCAACCTTGCTCTTGAGTTGTGAATTTGTCTCAGGCTCTCATCTAAATAATTCATTCTTTGATAGTGACTGAGCATCTTTATTGTCTGCTTCCTCAATCATTTCATGTGGATGTCCAAGCAACAACTCACAGTAATGCGCTCCAAACAAATTCAAACCGATACCAATTGATAAGGGGGTATGATCAACCAAATGTACATGAAATTTCTTGTGACAAAATCCATTGCAAAACCAACATACGCCGCCAGCATCATTGAATAGAGTCTCATGTCTGTTTTCAAACCTAGCGATGTCTCGACTAACCACGCCAAAATAAGGAATAAACAATTATTCAGTGCTAGTAATTTAGACCATTTAGCAGGACTTGGAGGACTGACAAAATTCATCATCGTAGTAATGACTACACTGTATAAGACACACATAATTTCCAATGCAACACTACCCTGCATCACAAATTTGCTTCTTCTGCTTCTAGTGAAACGTGAAATTGCTACTACATGAAGAACCGATGGAACCAGAAAACATACCACCAAGCAACCAATTGCAATCGGGCAAGTTGGTTTCTACATGTGGTACTCCGGTTAAGCAGTTTCCATTGGTGGAAGTTAATAAAAATCACTCAATGTTAAATGAGTGCTTGCTTGGGAAGAACAAACGATTCGGATCTAGATCGGTCTTGCTCCACGGGGATTGATCGCATCAAGCAGTATCCAGCAGCTGCTAAACCTCATCAACCTTGCTCTTGAGCTGTGAATTTATCTGAGGCTCTCATCTAATAATTCATTCTTTGATAGTGACTGAGCAGCTTTATTGTCTGCTTCCTCAATCATTTGTTGTGGATGTCCAAGCAACAACTCACAGGAATGCACTCCAAACAACTTCAAACCGATACCAATTGATAAGGGGGGTATGATCAACCAAATGTACTTGAAATTTCTTGTGACAAAATCCATTGCAAAACCAACACACGCCCCCAGCATCATTGAATAGAGTCCCATGTCTGTTTTCAAACCTTGCGATGTCTCGACTAACCACACCCAAATAAGGAATAAACAACTATTCAGTGCCAGAAATTGAGACCATTTAGCAGGACTTGGAGGACTGACAAAATTCATCATCGTAGTAATGACTAAACTGTATAAGACACACATAATTTCCAATGCAACACTACCCTGCTGCACAAATCTGCTTCTTCTTCTTCTTCTAGTGAAACGTGAAATTAGTACTACATGAAGAACCGATGGAACCAGAAAACATACCACTAAGCAACCAATTGTAATCGGGCAAGTTGGTTTCTACATGTGGTACTCCGATTAAGCAGTTTCCATTGGTGGAACTTAATAAAAAATCACTCAATGTTAAATGAGTGCTTGCTTGGGAAGAAGAAACGATCCGGATCTAGATCGGTCTTACTCCACGGGGATTGATCGCATCAAGTAGTATCCAACAGCTGCTAAACCTCATCAACCTTGCTCTTGAGTTGTGAATTTGTCTCAGGCTCTCATCTAATAATTCATTCTTTGATAGTGACTGAGCAGCTTTATTGTCTACTTCCTCAATCATTTGCTGTGGATGTCCAAGCAATAACTCACAGTAATTCGCTCCAAACAAATTCAAACCGATACCAATTGATAAGGGGGTATGATCAACCAAATGTACATGAAATTTCTTCTGACAAAATCCATTGCAAAACCAACATACGCCGCCAGCATCATTGAATAGAGTCTCATGTCTGTTTTCAAACCTAGCGATGTCTCGACTAACCCCGCCCAAATAAGGAATAAACAGCTATTCAGTGCTAGAAATTTAGACCATTTAGCAGGACTTGGAGGACTGACAAAATTCATCATCGTAGTAATGACTAAATTGTATAAGACACACATAATTTCCAACGCAACACTACCCTGTAGCACAAATCTACTTCTTCTGCTTCTAGTGACACGTGAAATTGCTACTACATGAAGAACCGATGGAACCAGAAAACATACCACGAAGCAACCAATTGCAATCGGGCAGGTTGGTTTCTACATGTGGTACTCCGGTTAAGCAGATTCCATTGGTGGAACTTTATAAAAAATCACTCAATGTTAAATGAGTGCTTGCTTGGGAAGAACAAACGATCCGAATCTAGATCGGTATTGTTCCACGGGGATTGATCGCATCAAGCAGTATCTAGCAGCTGCTAAATCTCATCAATCTTGCTCTTGAGCTGTGAATTTGTCTCAGGCTCTCATCTAATAATTCATTCTTTGATAGTGACTGAGCAGCTTTGTTGTCTGCTTCCTCAATCATTTGTTGTGGATGTCCAAGCAACAACTCATAGTAATGCGCTCCAAACAACTTCAAACTGATACCAATTGATAAGGGGGGTATGATCAACCAAATGTACTTGAAATTTCTTGTGACAAAATCCATTGCAAAACCAACACACGCCGCCAACATCATTGAATAGAGTCCCATATCTGTTTTCAAACCTAGCGATGTCTCGACTAACCACGCCCAAATAAGGAATAAACAGTTATTCAATGCTAGAAATTTAGACCATTTAGCAGGACTTGGAGGACTGACAAAATTCATCATCGTAGTAATGACTAAACTGTATAAGACACATAATTTCCAACGCAACACTACCCTGCATCACAAATCTGCTTCTTCTGCTTCTAGTGACATGTGAAATTACTACTACATGAAGAACCGATGGAACCAGAAAACATACCACTAAGCAACCAATTGCAATCGGGCAGGTTGGTTTCTACATGTGGTACTCTGGTTAAGTAGTTTCCATTGGTGGAACTTAATAAAAAAACACTCACTGTTAAATGAGTGCTTGCTTGGGAAGAACAAACGATCCGGATCTAGATCGGTCTTGCTCCACGGGGATTGATCGCATCAAGCAGTATCCAACAGCTGCTAAACCTCATCAACCTTGCTCTTGAGCTGTGAATTTATCTCAGGCTCTCATCTAATAATTCATTCTTTGATAGTGACTGAGCAGCTTTGTTGTCTGTTTCCTCAATCATTTGCTGTGGATGTCCAAGCAACAACTGACAGTAATGCGCTCCAAACAACTTCAAACCGATACCAATTGATAAGGGGGTATGATCAACCAAATGTACATGAAATTTCTTGTGACAAAATCCATTGCAAAACCAACACACGCCGCCAGCATCATTGAATAGAGTCCCATGTCTGTTTTCAAACCTAGCGATGTCTCGACTAACCACGCCCAAAGAAGGAATAAACAGCTATGCAGTGCCAGAAATTGAGACCATTTAGCTGGACTTGGAGGACTGACAAAATTCATCATCGTAGTAATGACTAAACTGTATAAGACACACATAATTTCCAACGCAACACTACCCTGCTGCACAAATCTGCTTCTTCTGCTTCTAGTGAAACGTGAAATTGCTACTACATGAAGAACCGATGGAACCAGAAAACATACCACTAAGCAACCAATTGCAATCGGGCAGGTTGGTTTCTACATGTGGTACTCCGGTTGACTCCGGTTGACTCCGGTTAAGCAGTTTTCATTGGTGGAACTTAATAAAAAATCACTCAATGTTAAACGAGTGTTTGCTTGGGAAGAACAAACGATCCGGATCTAGATCGGTCTTGCTCCATGGGGATTGATCGCATCAAGTAGTATCGAGCAGCTGCTAAACCTCATCAACCTTGCTCTTGAGCTGTGAATTTATCTCAGGCTCTCATCTAATAATTCATTCATTGATAGTGACTGGGCAGCTTTGTTGTCTGCTTCCTCAATCATTTGTTGTGGATGTCCAAGCAATAACTCACAGTAATGCGCTCCAAATAACTTCAAACCGATACCAATTGATAAGGGGGGTATGATCAACCAAATGTACTTGAAATTTCTTATGACAAAATCCATTGCAAAACCAACACACGCCCCCGGCATCATTGAATAGAGTCCCATGTCTATTTTCAAACCTTGCGATGTCTCGACTAACCACACCCAAATAAGGAATAAACAGCTATTTAGTGCCAGAAATTTAGACCATTTAGCAGGACTTGGAGGACTGACAAAATTTATCATCGTAGTAATGACTAAACTGTATAAGACACACATAATTTCCAACGCAACACTACCCCGCTGCACAAATCTGCTTCTTCTGCTTCTAGTGAAACATGAAATTGCTACTACATGAAGAACCGATGGAACCAGAAAACATACCACTAAGCAACCAATTGCAATCGAGCAGGTTGGTTTCTACATGTGGTTCTCCGGTTGACTCCGGTTAAGCAGTTTTCATTGGTGGAACTTAATAAAAAATCACTCAATGTTAAACGAGTGCTTGCTTGGGAAGAACAAATGATCCGGATCTAGATCGGTCTTGCTCCACGGGGATTGATCGCATCAAGCAGTATCGAGCAGCTGCTAAACCTCATCAACCTTGCTCTTGAGCTGTGATTTTATCTTAGGCTCTCATCTAATAATTCATTCTTTGATAGTGACTGAGCAGCTTTGTTGTCTGCTTCCTCAATCATTTGTTGTGGATGTCCAAGCAATAACTCACAGTAATGCGCTCCAAACAACTTCAAACCGATACCAATTGATAAGGGGGGTATGATCAACCAAATGTACTTGAAATTTCTTGTGACAAAATCCATTGCAAAACCAACACACGCCCCCAGCATCATTGAATAGAGTCCCATGTCTGTTTTCAAACCTTGCGATGTCTCGACTAACCACACCCAAATAAGGAATAAACAGCTATTTAGTGCCAGAAATTTAGACCATTTAGCAGGACTTGGAGGACTGACAAAATTTATCATCGTAGTAATGACTAAACTGTATAAGACACACATAATTTCCAACGCAACACTACCCTGCTGCACAAATCTGCTTCTTCTGCTTCTAGTGAAACGTGAAATTGCTACTGCATGAAGAACCGATGGAACCAGAAAACATACCACAAAGCAACCAATTGCAATCGGGCAGGTTGGTTTCTACATGTGGTACTCCGGTTAAGTAGTTTCCATTAGTGGAACTTAATAAAAAATCACTCAATGTTAAACGAGTGCTTGCTTGGGAAGAACAAACGATCCGGATCTATATCGGTCTTGCTTCACGGGGATTGATCGCATCAAGTAGTATCCAGTTGCTGCTAAACGTCATCAACCTTGCTCTTTAGCTGTGAATTTGTCTCAGGCTCTCATCTAATAATTCATTCTTTGATAGTGATTGAGCAGCTTTGTTGTGTGCTTCCTCAATCATTTGCTATGGATGTCCAAGCAACAACTCACAGTAATGCGCTCCAAACAACTTCAAACTGATACCAATTGATAAGGGGGTATGATCAACCAAATGTACATGAAATTTCTTGTGACAAAATCCATTGCAAAACCAACACACGCCGCCAGCATCATTGAATAGAGTCCCATGTCTGTTTTCAAACCTAGCGATGTCTCGACTAACCACACCCAAAGAAGGAATAAACAATTATACAGTGCCAGAAATTGAGACCATTTAGCTGGACTAGGAGGACTGACAAAATTCATCATCGTAGTAATGACTAAACTGTATAAGACACACATAATTTCCAACGCAACACTACCCTGCTGCACAAATCTGCTTCTTCTGCTTCTAGTGAAACGTGAAATTGCTACTACATGAAGAACCGATGGAACCAGAAAACATACCACTAAGCAACCAATTGCAATCGGGCAGGTTGGTTTCTACATGTGGTACTCCGGTTGACTCCGGTTAAGCAATTTTCATTGGTGGAACTTAATAAAAAATCACTCAATGTTAAACGAGTGCTTGCTGGGGAAGAACAAACGATCCGGATCTAGATCGGTCTTGCTCCACGAGGATTGATCGCTTCAAGCTGTATCAAGCAGCTGCTAAACCTCATCAACCTTGCTCTTGAGCTGTGAATTTATCTTAGGCTCTCATCTAATAATTCATTCTTTGATAGTGACTGAGCAGCTTTGTTGTCTGATTCCTCAATCATTTGTTGTGGATGTCCAAGCAACAACTCACAGTAATGCGCTCCAAACAACTTCAAACCGATACCAATTGATAAGGGGGTTATGATCAACCAAATGTACTTGAAATTTCTTATGACAAAATCCATTGCAAAACCAACACACGCCCCCGGCATCATTGAATAGAGTCCCATGTCTGTTTTCAAACCTTGCGATGTCTCGACTAACCACACCCAAATAAGGAATAAACAGCTATTTAGTGCCAGAAATTTAGACCATTTAGCAGGACTTGGAGGACTGACAAAATTTATCATCGTAGTAATGACTAAACTGTATAAGACACACATAATTTCCAACGCAACACTACCCTGTTGCACAAATCTGCTTCTTCTGCTTCTAGTGAAACGTGAAATTGCTACTACATGAAGAACCGATGGAACCAGAAAACATACCACTAAGCAACCAATTGCAATCGGGCAGGTTGGTTTCTACATGTGGTACTCCGGTTAAGCAGTTTCCATTAGTGGAACTTAATAAAAAATCACTCAATGTTAAACGAGTTCTTGCTTGGGAAGAACAAACGATCCGGATCTATATCGGTCTTGCTCCACGTGGATTGATCGCATCAAGTAATATCCAGCAGCTGCTAAACCTCATCAACCTTGCTCTTTAGCTGTGAATTTGTCTCAGGCTCTCATTTAATTCATTCTTTGATAGTGATTGAGTAGCTTTGTTGTCTGCTTCCTCAATCATTTGCTGTGGATGTCCAAGCAACAACTCACAGTAATGCGCTCCAAACAACTTCAAACCGATACCAATTGATAAGGGGGTATGATCAACCAAATGTACATGAAATTTCTTGTGACAAAATCCATTGCAAAACCAACACACGCCGCCAGCATCATTGAATAGAGTCCCATGTCTGTTTTCAAACCTAGCGATGTCTCGACTAACCACGCCCAAAGAAGGAATAAACAGCTATGCAGTGCCAGAAATTGAGACCATTTAGCTGGACTTGGAGGACTGACAAAATTCATCATCGTAGTAATGACTAAAATGTATAAGACACACATAATTTGCAACGCAACACTACCCTGCTTCACAAATCTGCTTCTTCTGCTTCTAGTGAAACGTGAAATTGCTACTACATGAAGAACCGATGGAACCAGAAAACATACCACTAAGCAACCAATTGCAATCGGGCAGGTTGGTTTCTACATGTGGTACTCTGGTTAAGCAGTTTCCATTGCTGGAACTTAATAAAAAATCACTCAATGTTAAACGAGTGCTTGCTTGGGAAGAAGAAACGATCCGGATCTAGATCGGTCTTGCTCCACGGGGATTGATCGCATCAAGTAGTATCCAGCAGCTGCTAAACCTTATCAACCTTGCTCTTGAGTTGTGAATTTGTCTCAGGCTCTCATCTAATAATTCATTCTTTGATAGTGACTGAGCAGCTTTATTGTCTGCTTCCTCAATCATTTGCTGTGGATGTCCAAGCAACAACTCACAGTAATGCGCTCCAAACAACTTCAAACCGATACCAATTGATAAGGGGGTATGATCAACCAAATGTACATGAAATTTCTTGGGACAAAATCCATTACAAAACCAACATACGCCGCCAGCATCATTGAATAGAGTCTCATGTCTATTTTCAAACCTAGCGATGTCTCGTCTTACCACGCCCAAATAAGGAATAAACAGCTATTCTGTGCTAGAAATTTAGACCATTTAGCAGGACTTGGAGGACTGACAAAATCCATCATCGTAGTCATGAATAAACTGTATAAGACACACATAATTTCCAATGCAACACTAACCTGCTGCACAAATCTGCTTCTTCTACTTCTAGTGAAACGTGAAATTGCTACTACATTGAGAACCGATGGAACCAGAAAACATACCACTAAGCAACCAATTGTAATCGGGCAGGTTGGTTTCTACATGTGGTACTCCGGTTAAGCAGTTTCCATTGGTGGAACTTAATAAAAAATCACTCAATGTTAAACGAGTGCTTGCTTGGGAAGAATAAACGATCCGGATCTAGATCGGTCTTGCTCCACGGGGATTGATTGCATCAAGCAGTATCGAGCAGCTGCTAAACCTCATCAACCTTGCTCTTGAGTTGTGAATTTGTCTCAGGCTCTCAGCTAATAATTCAATCTTTGATAGTGACTGAGCAACTTTGTTGTCTGCTTCCTCAATCATTTGTTGTGGATGTCCAAGCAACAACTCATAGTAATGCGCTCCAAACAACTTCAAACCGATACCAATTGATAAGGGGGTATGATCAACCAAATGTACTTGAAATTTCTTGTGACAAAATCCATTGCAAAACCAACACACGTCGCCAGCATCATTGAATAGAGTCTCATGTCTGTTTTCTAACCTAGCGATGTCTCGACTAACCACGCCCAAATAAGGAATAAACAGCTATTCAGTGCCAGAAATTGAGACCATTTAGCATGACTTGGAGGACTGAAAAAATCCATCATCGTAGTAATGACTAAACTGTATAAGACACACATAATTTGCAACGCAACACTACCCTGCTGCACAAATCTGCTTCTTCTGCTTCTAGTAAAACGTGAAATTGCTACTACATGAAGAACCGATGGAACCATGAAATATACCACTAAACAACCAATTGCAATCGGGCAGGTTGGTTGCTTCTGACATCCATCATCGTATGGCTTGTGACATTGGCGTGTGAGAATGACGGTCGGATAGACGAATCGAGAAAAATACACTGGAACTGTAGACTTCAGAAGGCGGCGCCTACGCTGCTCCAGCCCGACTCGGATGTCACTCATCGGAGCTCTAAGCGAGTTGGACTGATGCCGGCACTGGCTCGTGGAACTGAACCGGCTCGGAGCTCTCTTCCTCCTCCTCACTGAGTCACTGGTATGAGAGAATATGACAAGTAGGGCTAGAAAGGGAAGAATGTTCAGGTCTCAACCCAGAAAACACGGGTCGAATCGGGTCGGGTTTGCGGGTCATGTCAAATTTTGACAGCTCTATGTGTACATGGATTTTCTTGTAACAAAGTTCATTGCAAAGCCTACACAAGCAGACAACATCATGAAATATAACCCCATATCCGTTTTCAGTCCTAATGATGTCTCAACCATCCAAACCCAAATTAGGAAAAAACAACTATTGACTACCCGGTTGGTTTCTACAACCATCCTAACGGTTCATAAACACTAAACACTGAGTACCCTAGCTCCTTATTGGCACTATGTTGATGTTTTTGCCAATTTTGGCATTATATTGATGTTTTGGCCTGTTTGGCTATGTGTTGATGATTTGGCATGTTTAGACAATGTGTTGATGTTTTCGCGTGTATGGCAATGTTTTATAAGGCCTGTGACCGAGATTTCGGTAGCCATCCCTTGTTATTTCCAAAGTTCGGGGATATGTCAAGGAGGCAACTTTACCTGTATTGGGAAGGATGGATCGCCTAGCTAACGATGCCTTTGGCTTCTCGCGGGTAAAGGTGGTAATGTCTCCCAGATTTGGGAATCAAGAAGGTACCTTCGTGTCCAAAAGTTCTTGGGCATGTTTTCGATACTATCGTGTGAGTTTTCATGAATGTGGTTTATTGGTTTGTTTATTCTTCCATTATAAAAAGTATAGCCGGGTATAGTATGATTTTCTAATGGTTAATGATCACGATGATTTATTATTCAAATAGAATTATGATAATGATTATAAGATAAACGATAAGTTATGGCTAAGCAGGATATTGATGTTAGTTATTGCGATATTGTTAAGAGTTATTATAAGTTTAGTGTTATATGTGAGTTTAAATGATGTAAAGAGATATCTTGGGTACTCAGTGTTTAGTGTTTATGAACCGTTATATGATATAAGATGTGTGGTTAAGTATAGAGCAATGACGATATACTGATGAGTATATTGAGATCTTAAGTTAGCCATGTTTATGGCTAAAGTCAAGTATGATATGCAGATACACAGTATTGAGGTGTTGAGGTATTTAGGTAATTTATTGTTCAAGGTATAGCTGATGATATCCCTGGGATTCTAGGATATTATGGTGTTTGCATATAAGTTGTCCTTTTTTTATGTTATTGCATATATTTATTTCGCTTATGATTTGCTTAGTCCGAACAAGGACTAACCCCGTTGTTGGGGGATTCAATTATGGTTGCAGGCTCGGATATCAGAGTATAGCAGTAGGAGCATGGAGGAGAGAGAGAGACATGCGACATGATGCAAAGTTAAGATGAGTGAATGCAAGGATTATATTGTCTGGACTTAGGAAAATTTTCTTGAGGTTAGTTTCCTTTCTAATAAGCCTAAGGGAATTTCTACAAAGAAATTTCCTGGCGTTGTAGCATTCCAAGGTTAAATTTTGGGGCGTTACAAGATAAACCATTGACAAGTTATAAGCAAAACGTTTCATGAACTCAAAATCAAATCATCAAACCAATTTTTCTATTTCAACAATTTTATTAAATACCAAACGACATTGAAAAGCTACAATTTTCATATACAACTACATATATACGTTTATAATACAATGTTAAAATTTCAAATGAATAAGATCTATAACTATTTTTAACAATTAAAAGTCTTGATATTGTCAAACAAGAAATTCATGGCGAAGAGTTTTCGACCACTTACCATTGAGATGGCACGTGAGGGCGCATCATTGTGCGTAAAACGACGCTCTTCATATAACAAATGTAGAAGACAAAAAGAAGAAGAGAAAGCAATTTGAATCATCTAAATCTGACATCGGACGTATAAACATTAGTGTTAGGAAGTTGATTAAGTTTTAGAGTTGTGAGAGAGAAAACCGAGAGAGAGAGTGGCATAAAGAAGAAGATGATAGAAAAAAGTTGTGTGATTTTAGGTTAATTTAAGCCTTATTTAGTGAATATATATGATGTTAAATTTACAAAAATTAATTGTCAAATCCAACTACAAAGTGTCTACAAGAAAATTTCTTATTATGAAATCATCAATCTGTATATATATGGTTGAAGGGAGAAGGAAATCACTCAATAATAATATACACATGACAATATATAAGCAAAAACTGAATATACACAATTAAAGATTTCCATAAAAAATGTATTAATAGCTAGTATGGTAGGGAGGGTGACACAATAATACACCACCGTAAACAAGTAAATAAATACAATACACATAGATAGTAATGTAAATTGTATTTTTAAATAAAATTAAATGAGAAAGATATTAGTGATATGTTTAGTGTTAAAATAGGAAGACATTAGTGCTAGGTTTAGGATAAAAAAAGAGTTTGTAATTCAATATATTAAAACAAAGTAAAAAATGAGAGAATGATCCACACATGACAAATGATGAAGTTACTTAATTAGGGGATGTCAGATGACTTAATTAGGTTTTAGTTCAGTGTATATATAACATGTACAAATTAAAGTCCTAATAAGATCGAGATATAATTTAAGAAACAAGGCAAAAATATTATATAATTATATGTATTTTTATATATTTTTTGTCCAAGTATAATTGTTTATATAAGATTAGTTTATGATGAAAAGATGTAAAAGATTAGGTGGATTATTTTTAAGATTATAAATTTTCTTACTGATATTAAATTTTATTTTAGTAATCTTCTTTATAAATATAATTGGAAAAAATTAAGATGTAGATTTGATTTTTATAATAAAATTTTATCATTGGTGACGACATGTTGCATGATTTATTCTTAGAATGATATATAGTAAATTATATATTGATATAGAAGTCTTATTCATTTTTAAAAAAAAATGAATCACCACTTTTTTTAATTAAATTAACTTAGTTTTTTTTGTCAAATGTATTAGAGTGGATTTGAAAGTAAATTGAGAGATCTGATATGACTGTGAATTACATTAAAAAAATTAAGATCATTTAGCAAAGAAATGTAATGTCTAAATATAATTCCAAATATCTCCATTAATTATTGTTAATTAAGATTTTTGCTAACAAATATTGATATATCAAATATATGTAAAATGATTGCCTCAATATATACATTTTTCTTATTTGCTTAAAAATTGAAATATAATATATATATGATCGATTACGATGTAGTAAAAGATTAAGGTGATACCTATTATTTTAATTTTTTAATGATTGCCTCAAAAGTCAAAATATAGATTAAATATAGATTGTTATTATAAATATATTTTTAACGTTTATACGCATTGTTGCATAAAAAAACCCAATGAATCTATTAATTTGTTTATGTAATTCCATAAATTGGGTTTAATTACAAAATAATATTATAGTTGTTTCGCTTTCTTATCTTATATCTTTAATATTGACTTATTAGTGTATTTCATTTGCTTTAAAATGATGTAATTTTTTTTTAAATAGTATTTTACTTCGTGTATAAGATAGCTCAGATTTTCTGATTAATTCAAAAAATGAATTAATTGTTTATTTTTAAATTTTAATTTGAGTTACACTATGAAGATATTAAGTTAATTTTAAAATTAGATATAAAAGTTAATAATTAACAATTAATTGAGATATCTTAAATTTAATTTTATATGATAACAGCTTCATATACAGTATTTATTCAAAAGAATTCTAAAGAAGTAAAATTATAAGATAATGTTAGGAAGATCTCGTAGAATTTGATAGGTTCATATATTTATTGGAAGAATTCTGTACACTACAATTTTTTTCTGGGTACACTACAGTTTGAAACGCAGAAATCTTGCTTAAGCAAGATTTCTGCGTTTCAAGGCAAATTGTACCCAAAAAAGGCGTTTCTGAATAAATTTGAAACGCAAGTATTTTGCTTAAGCAAAATACCTGCGTTTCAAATTTTTTTTAAAAAAAACGGAAACGCAGGATCACTGCTTAAGCAGTGATCCTGCGTTTCAACCAATTTTTTTTTTTTAAAAAGCTGAAACGCAGGAATCCTGCTTAAGCAGGATTCCTGCGTTTCCCTAAAAAAAAATTCTTCAAAATTGTACTGTTTTTTTCCATAATCATGTAGAGAATTTCAATACGAGTCCGTATATATAAAATTCGTCCAAAACGGACATCGTTTGCCCCTCCAAAAGCTCAAAAAACTAAGTCTTCCTACCCTTTTTTGTACAATTTGGTGTCTAGTATATAGGGCACTGTAGTGGATTTTTTGGTATTTTCGACATTTTTCTACTATAATTTTGTATAAGATTTTAATACGAGTATATAACTATACGTTAGAACCATAATATATACTTATAGTATATAACTATACAATATAACAATAGTAAATAACTATACGATATAACAATAGCATATAGCTATAGTATATAACAATACGATATAACTATAGTATGAAACTATATGATATAACCATAGAATATAACTATTCGTTAGAACCATAATATATAATTATAATATATAACCATAGTATATAACTATACGATATAAATTTGTATATAACCATAGAACGTTAAAACCATAATATATAATTATAGTGTATAATTATACGATATAACCATGGTATATAACTATAGTATATAAATGAACGATATTTTACGATATAACCATAGTATATAGTTATATATTATGATTATATCCTATAGTTATATACTGTTGTTATATCTTATAGTTATATCAAATTTGGTTATATCGTATCGTTATATCCTATAATTATATATATTGGTTATATCTTATAGTTATATCCTTAAGTTATATACTATGGTTATATCATATAGTTATATACTATGGTTATATCTTATAGGTATATCCAATTTGGTTATAGCTATAGTATATAACTATACGATATAACCATGGTATATAAATGAACGATATAGCAATAGTATATATATATATAACTATACGATATAACCATAGTATACAGTTATATATTATGATTATATCTTATAGTTATATCCAATTTGGTTATATCTTATGGTTATATCCTATAGTTATATATTGTGGTTATATCGTATAGTTATATCCAAATTGGTTATATCGTATCGTTATATCCTATAATTATATATATTGGTTATATCTTATAGTTATATCCAATTTGATTATATCATATTGTTATATAATATAATTATATATTATGATTATATCTTATAGTTATATCCAATTTTGTTATATCTTATGGTTATATCATATAGTTATATACTGTGATTATATCTTATAGTTATATCAAATTTGGTTATATCGTATCTTTATATCCTATAATTATATATATTGATTATATTTTATAGTTATATCCTTCAGTTGTATACTATGGTTATATCTTATAGGTATATCCAATTTGGGTATAGCTATAATATATCACTATACAATATAACTATGGTATATAACTATAGTATATAAATGAACGATATAGTAATAGTATATATATAACTATATCATATGACCATAGTATATAGTTATATATTATGATTATATCTTATAGTTATATCCAATTTGGTTATATCTTATGGTTATATCCTATAGTTATATATTGTGGTTATATCTTATGGTTTATCCAATTTGGTTATATCGTATCGTTATATCCTATAATTATATATATTGATTATATCATATAGTTATATCCAATTTGATTATATCATATCGTTATATCATATAATTATATATTATGATTATATCTTATAGTTATATCCAATTTGGTTATATCTTATGGTTATATCCTATGGTTATATCCTTTAGTTAGATACTATGATTATATCTTATAGTTATATACTATGGTTATATATTATAGTTATATCATTTAGTTATATATTATGGTTATATCCTATAGTTATATACTATGGTTATATCTTATAGTTACATCCACAATATATAACGAGAGGATATAACCAAATTGGATATAACTATAAGATATAATCATAATATATAATTATATAATATAGATATATCGTATAGTTATATATATATACTATTGCTATGTCGTTCATTTATATAATATAGTTATATACCATTGTTATATCGTATAGTTATATACTATAGCTATGACCAAATTGGATATACCTAAAAGATATAACTATAGTATATAACTATAGTATATAACTATAGGATATAACCATAATATATAACTAAAGGATATAACTATAGGATATAACCATAAGATATAATCAAATTGGATATAACTATAAGATATAATCATAGTATATAACTATAGGATATAACCATAAAATATAACCAAATTGGATATACATATAAGATATAACCATAGTATATAACTATAGGATATAACCATAGTATATAACTAAAGGTTATGACTATAAGATATAACGAACGATATAACCAAATTTGATATAATTATAAGATATAACCACAGTATATAACTATAGGATATAACCATAAGATATAACGAAATTGGATATAACTATAAGATATAATCATAATATATAACTGTATACTATGGTTTTATCGTATATATATATATATATTATTGCTATATCGTTCATTTATATACCATGGTTATATCGTATAGTTATATACTATAACTATATATTATGGTTATAACGTACTATGGTTATATAAAATTTTATATCATATAGTTATATACTGTAGTTATATACCTATTGTTATATCGTATAGTTATATACTATAATTATATATTATGGTTCTAACGAATAGTTCAATACTATGGTTATATCGTATAGTTTCATAATATAGTTATATACTATTGTTATATCATATTGTTATATACTATAGCTATATGCTATTGTTATATCGTATGGTTATTTACTATTATTATATTATATAGTTATATATTCTAATTATAAATTATGGTTATAACGTATAATTATATACTCGTATTAAAATCTTATACAAAATTATAGTAGAAAAATGCCGAAAATACCAAAAATTTCTACTACAATGTCCTATATGCTGGGCACCAAATTGTTAAAAAAAAATGGGTAAAGATTTCATTTTTTGGGATTTTGGAAGGGCAAACGATGTCCGTTTTGGACGAATTTTATATGTACGGACTCGTATTGAAATTCTCTACATGATTATGGGAAAAAATGTATTTTTGAAAAAAAATAAAAATTAGTGAAACGCAAGTTCCTTGCTTAAGCAAGGATCCTGCTTAAGCAAAGATCCTGCTTAAGCAAGGATCCTGCTTAAGCAAAGATCCTGCTTAAGCAAAGATCCTGCTTTTCTTTGTACTAAGACAACTTTTTTTTTTTGTAAAAGTGAAACGCAAAATCTTTGCTTAAGCAAATATTTTGCGTTTCACTTTTTAAATTTTTTTTTTTGAAACGCAGGTATTTTGCTTAAGCAAAATACCTGCGTTTCATCCTAGTATAAAAATGTAATTCTGAGTATAATTTACCCTGAAACGCAAAAATATTGCTTAAGCAATATTTTTGCGTTTCAAAATGTAGTGTACGAAGAAAAAAATTGTAGTGTACATAGAAATTGTCATATTTATAGGCCCTTGCTATTTCACGCACGGGTAAAATTTCTATTTCACGCACTGTTTCGTACGTGACGTACCAAATGAAGCCGCCCGTGACGAACGAAAGCATTCCGTCCGTGACGGACCACAGTAAACCGTCCGTGACGCACCAACCACATCCGTGCGTCACGGATGAACATGCTGATCCGCGACACGATTTTGGAATCACCATAACTTTTGATTCTCTAGTCCAAACGCGCTGAAATTTGGAGGAGTTATAGTTGACATCTTGATCTTTAATCTGACGTTGAAATCACTCAATTCGGAGTTACGTAGAAAACGTTATACTTCTCCAAAGACGGGACAAAGAAATGAAGATCTCTTAAGCGTCAAGATTTTGGAGTTGCCATAACTTTTGATTCCCTAGTCCAAACGCGCTGATATTTGGAGGAGTTATAGTTGACATCTTGATCTTTAATCTGACGTTGGAATCACTCAATTCGGAGTTACGTAGAAAAAGTTATACTTCTCCAAAGACGCGATAAAGAAATAGAGATCTCTTAAGCGTCAAGATTTTGGAGTCGCCATAACTTTGATTCCCTAGTCCAAACACACTGAAATTTGGAGGAATTATAGTTGACATCTTGATCTTTAATCTAACGTTGGAATCACTCAATTTGAAATTACGTAGAAAAAGTTATACTTCTCCAAAGACGGGACACAGAAATAGAAATCTTTTAAGCGCCAAGGCGAGTACAATAGCATTTAAGTCGGATTACAATAGCATTGCAATCATGGATCACAATAGCATTACAATATGCGAGTACAATAGCATTTAAGTCGCCTTGCGACGTGGTCTCTTTCTTGTAGAATAAGGTTCGAACGCCATCAGCTGAGAAACGAATGGATCATATAGACAAGCAGCAAATGATATTTGGTCTAGAAGGTTCTTGAAACGAATGGATCATATAAACGAAGGTTCGAACGACCTCATCTCTTTCTTGGGAAAGAAGGTTCGACCTCGTCTCTTTCTTGTGGAAGAAGGTTCTTGAAAGACTTCTTGACTATTCCACATGGAAGAAGGTTCGACCACTCCTTTGAGGCCATCTCAACTGATGGCATTCATACCTTCTTGCACAAGAAAGAGACGAGGTCGCAAGCCGACTTAAATGCTATTGTACTCGCACATTGTAATGCTATTGTGATCCATGATTGCAATGATATTGTAAGCCGACTTAAATGCTATTGTACTCGTCTTGACACTTAAGAGATCTCTATTTCTTTGTCTCGTCTTTGAAGAAGTATAACTTTTTCTACGTAACTCCGAATTGAGTGATTCTAACGTCAGATTAAATATCAAGATGTCAACTATAACTCCTCCAAATTTCAGCGCGTTTGGACTAGGGAATCAAACGTTATGGCGATTCCAAAATCTTGACGCTTAAGAGATCTCTATTTCTTTGTCCCGTCTTTGGAGAAGTATAACTTTTTCTACGTAACTCCGAATTGAGTGATTCCAACATTATATTAAATATCAAGATGTCAACTATAACTCCTCCAAATTTCAGCACGTTTGGACTAGGTAATCAAAAGTTATAGCAATTCCAAAATCGTGTCGCGAATTAGCATGTTCATCTGTGACGCACGGATGTGGTTGGTGCGTCACGGACTAAATGGATTCGTCCGTCACGGATGGATCCATTTGGTCCGTCACGGACAAATGCACATGATCCGTGACGGACGAACCGGTGCGTGAAATATCAATTTTGCCGGTGCGTATAATAGAAATCGTGTATTTATATCCGTAATAGTAATTAAGCAAAAAAAATAAAGTTCGTTAAAAGTATTAAAGTAAATTATATCAATAATTTACAACTTAGAAATAAATAATCATAATAAATTATTAAAAGTAATTTTAATGTCATCGTCTTTTAAAAATATATTTTATCTATTTTTTACTATGAATATTATATAAGACCCTTATATCAAATAAACTAATTATAAACAATTTTTATGTCAGAAAATAAATGTGAAATTTTATATTAAATACATATAAGGTTTAGATTAGTTCATACTTATTTTTAGTATTATTAAAAATATAAGCTAATTTATTTAAAAAAAATAAATTAATTTATGAGATTTAGTTAAAATTTGATTAATTTAGAAAATAAAATTATTAAAAAGAATAATAATAAATAAACGGAAAAAAAAACCTTAACAAAAGCTATCCTAATTTGATGAGATATATATTCAAAGTTTCAAACACATATAAGGAAAGGATGGTAAATAGCAAAACCCTATCCCCGTCCCAATCAAACCGCTCCACCGGCGTCTTCGCCGGATTTCTCGACGTCGCTGTTGTCTTGGTGCGTCGTCTTGTCTCGTCTTTCTTATAGGTTTTCTGAGATGTTCAATTATTCATAGAAGATGAACTATGGAAATAGGAATTTTAATCTGACTCGGTGTGAGGATGAGCGAATGAGAGGATTCCGTAGGATTTATGAGATTTATAGGAAGGAATTTGAGGCCAGAATTGCTCATTCAAGCTCACATATTAGAGATCATCACCAAAATCGGGACTTCAATAGAAGTGATAGCGATAGCTCATGGCACAGATACAATGATGAGAGTAGGAAGAGGAGCACAAGGGATCATAGTCACCATGAAACAGAGTACAGGAGAAAAAGAAGAAGATATGAAGGAAAGGGGAAACTTGGTATATGCCTTTCTGTTGGAAGCTCTCAAGTGGTGGAGGTAAGGTTTTTAACATTGCTGCTTTATTTCAACTTTCAACTAAGGATGTGTATGCAGAATATTTGCTGTAATTAGTGTTGACTAGAAATACATTGTGCTTATAAAGTTATAATCCTTGTTATGTACCATATTAGGATGAAGACCATACTGCTGAAAAGTCAGCAAATATTCTGCATACACATCCTTGTTATATACAACTTATCATCAAGCTGAAAAGTCTTGTTCTTATGAAATCAAGGTATGATAGAGAGGAAGGAAGTACAGCATTTGACTCTGATAGCTCATTTTATAACGAGGCGTCATTCCAGAAGAAAGAAGCCCAGCTGGCCAAGAGACTGGTATGTAAAAGATCTGTTTCAAGTGTATGATATTGTCATGTGCTCTATTTATTGATTATAACAGCCTTTCTGCCTGTTGTTTTTACTCCTTTGCAGGTTCGAAGGGATGGAAGTCTTATGTCGCTTGCTCAGAGCAAGAAGCTATCGCAATCACGTGCTGATAATGCACAGTGGGAAGATCGTCAGCTTTTACGATCTGGTGCTGTTAGGAATAAAGAGGTCAAGACTGAGTTTGATGAAGATGAGGAGCAGAGGGTTATTCTTTTAGTTCATGGTGAGTAAATCTAATAGCTCGTCTTTATCCTAGAGTATCCAGGAAAGGAATTGTCATTGGTTTATTAGCCTAATTGAGCGCTTTGATAACACTCATTTTTCTTATGCTTTCACTCAGATATAAAACCTGCGTTCTTGGATGGACAGGTTGTTTATACTAAGCAAGCTGATCCAATAATGCCTGTAAAAGATCCAACCTCAGATATGGCGATTATATCTCGTAAAGGGTCCAATTTAGTTAGAGAAGTTTGTGAAAAGCAAAGCATGAACAAATCACGGCAGCGCATTTGGGAGCTTGCTGGCTCTAAACTTGGTGATATCCTTGGTGTTGAAAAAACGGCAGAGCAGGTATTGCATTCTACCCCATATTTGTAGGATGACTATACTTAATGTCTTGTTAGAATTTTTCAAGTGTTGACGAATTTCTTTCTACTTTTCCTAGATTGACGCAGATAAAGCTACAGTGGGTGAAGGAGGTGAAGTTGATTTCAAGGAAGATGCCAAGTTTGCTCAGCACCTGAAGAAGGATGAAGCAGTCAGCGAGTTTGCGAAGTCAAAAACAATTGCTCAGCAGAGGCAGTATCTTCCTATATTTTCTGTACGAGACGAGTTATTACAGGTTTAGTATAATTCTCTGATGCCTATTTATTTTCCTTTTGTGCTGTGCTATTCTGTGTATTCAATTCCTTCTGATTCTGCATCATTCATAGCTTAGGCTTCTATTTTGTGCCCCACCTTGTGAAAGAACTACATAGAGGGAAGGGAAGACTAAAATAGTTCAATATTGTTCTATACTTGTAGCCTGCTAATTTATTTCAGTTAGAAATTGTTGTTGGGCATGCATAGCCAGCCAACTTAATTGTCTCTTAATGGCTGCAGAAATCTGATTACTAGAACTATTGTCTCATGATTTGCTCAAGGACTAGCTCGTGACAGTGTGGATCAATGTCTTTATCCTCTTCTCATGCTCTTTTTTGTTCTACACATCCCGCAATTAACATCTTTTTGTTCCGAGCATTATTGCCTTATCGGAACTCTTTGTTGTTGTGCTAAGTATTTTTCTTCAGCTTGTGATTTTGTGAGACATGCCTCAAATTCAGAGACCTTATCTTTGATTTGTGCATTGGGTTGACTTAGCTTTAATGTATGCTCATTCAATCTCTCTGTGTTGGCAGGTTGTTCGGGAGAATCAAGTAGTGGTGGTGGTTGGAGAAACTGGTTCAGGAAAAACCACTCAACTTACGCAGGTATCTAACTGACTTTGGTTTTTGCTTCCTCTCCTGAAAGAAGTTGTGTATTATATTAGGATCCTTTGATGGTGTGGATTATTTTGACTTATATGATTTTTAAAAGTGCACTCAGAGTTAAATGTTGTTTGCATTCAACAGATCCAACAGTTAAAAGTTTTAAGAAAAAATACTTGTATATATTGCAAATCTTAGATGATTTTGTTGGAACTGAACATTCCCATTGAATTGTTGGTTTAGTTATAAACTAGAGGACCACTTATCATGTCTAGGAAACCAAATCTTCTTGTCTTATGAAAGTTGTTGGACCAACGTTTTTTTAGAAGGCAGAATTACGATGACACTAATCTTCAGAAATGAAGTGTATTTTCTATACGTGCGTGATGTGTTAGTGGTCTAACTCTATATGTTGGAACTTGTTGACAGTACCTGCACGAGGATGGCTATACCTCATGTGGCATTGTTGGGTTCACCCAACCGAGGCGTGTAGCTGCCATGAGTGTAGCGAAAAGAGTCAGTGAAGAGATGGAAACTGAGCTAGGGGATAAAATCGGCTATGCTATCCGTTTTGAGGATGTTACCGGCCCCAATACCATCATTAAGGTTGTTATGTTATTTCATCTAGTCACTTGAAGTTGATTGTCTTTTGTTGGTGTATCGATCTACTAACATTTGTTATACATTTTTGCCTTGTTGCAGTACATGACAGATGGAGTACTCTTGTGTGAAACCCTAAAAGATTCCGAGCTTGAGAAGTATCGGTATGAACTTGTCCTAGCAATTTAAATACATAGTATGATTCTATAAAAAATGTTGATAAATTATGATTTTCGTGCATCATGGTTGTGATGGATGAAGCACACGAGAGATCACTGAACACTGATGTTCTCTTTGGAATATTGAAGAAGGTGGTTGCCCAACGTCGGGATTTTAAGCTGATTGTGACTTCAGCAACCTTAAATGCTGAGAAATTTTCAAACTTCTTTGGAAGGTAAAGCTGTTATATCCTTCCAGCAACCTTAAAGGCTGTTCTTATATCCTTGTTTGGAAGCTAATGTTGATTTTTCTTTCTTTCTCAGTGCTCCAATCTTCCATATCCCAGGAAGAACGTTTCCAGTCAATACTCTTTACAGCAAAACACCCTGTGAAGATTATGTTGAAGCGGCAGTGAGGCAGGCTTTGAGTATACACATAAGTAGCCCCCCAGGCGACATCCTCATCTTCATGAGTGGGCAAGATGAGATTGAGACGGCGTGTTATGCCCTAGCTGCGCGCATGGAGCAGTTGGTTTCTTCATCCTCATCATCACTTCCGAGGCTCCTAATCCTGCCTATATACTCCCAACTGCCTGCTGACTTGCAAGCCAGAATCTTCGAGAAAGAGGAAGGCGGGGCCCGGAAATGCATCGTCGCGACCAATATCGCCGAGACGTCTTTGACCGTCGACGGGATCTTGTATGTCATCGACACTGGCTACGGCAAGATGAAGGTGTACAACCCGAGGATGGGCATGGACGCTCTGCAGGTGTTCCCCGTGAGCCAAGCGGCTGCAAAGCAGCGTGCCGGACGAGCTGGCAGGACTGGGCCCGGCACCTGCTACAGGCTCTACACGGAGTCGGCTTACCTGAACGAGATGCTCGCCAGCCCGGTTCCCGAGATACAGAGGACGAATCTCGGGAACGTGGTTCTGCTTCTCAAGTCATTGAAGATCAACAATCTGTTGGAGTTCGATTTCATGGACCCGCCCCCGCAGGAGAACATAGCGAGTTCGATGTACCAGCTGTGGGTCCTCGGGGCCCTTGATGATATGGGCTGCCTGACGGGCCTGGGCTCGAAGATGGCGGAATTCCCGCTGGACCCGCCCCTGGCGAAGCTGCTGCTGATGGGGGAGAAGCTCGGGTGCTTGAACGAGGCGCTGACCGTCGTTTCCATGCTCTCGGTCCCGTCGGTCTTCTTCCGGCCCAAGGACCGAGAGGACGAGAGCGACGCGGCCCGCGAGAAGTTTGTCATTCCGGAGTCGGACCACCTGACGCTCCTCAACGTGTACCGGCAGTGGAAGGCGAACGAGTACCGAGGAGACTGGTGCGAGCGCAATTTCCTGCACGCCAAGGGGCTGCGCAAGGCCCGGGAGGTGAGGTCCCAGCTGCTTGAGGAGCTGATATCCTCAAGCAGCGGCAACCCAAAGGGACCCAGCAGCAGCTGCAGATGACCAGTTGTGGGCCCGACTGGGATGTGGTCAGAAAGGCGATCTGCTCGGCTTACGTGCATGATGGAGCATTTTTGTGTTAAATCGACATTAATGTGTTTAATTAATGCTGATTAAATTTCCTAGTAAATTATAAGGGTAAAATGGTAATTTCATACTAGAGTATAAATTGTATCTTTTATTCTTGCCCTAGGTCATTTATTCAACATAAGCTTTTGCCTCCTAGAGAGAGTTTGAGAGCATTTGATATCGTTTTTCGGATCGTTGGTTCGTTTCCCAATCAATCAAATTCAATATCGTTCAGGATTGTGTAACGACATTTGGCGCCGTCTGTGGGAACGACGTTAACAATTCGATCTCGGGATCGTTTCCTAGGATCGCATCGAAGAATGGTGAACGAAGAAGCCCTAACCACCGCAGTCCTGGCGGCTGACGTGGCGGCGAGGCACCGGGAATGGGAGGCCGCCGTGCGGGAGAGAGACCTCCGGATCGCTGCTTTAGAGCAAGCTTTGGCGGCGCACACTGTCGGCAGGGCAAGCGCCCACGGCGTCGGCGACTTGGAAAGTAGGAGAGACGAGATCGATGCGGGGAAGAGACCCGCCGTCGCCGACGACTCCAACGGACGGCGGCGCTTGACTAGCGTGCTCGAGATCCCGGATAGCAGCTGTCTCGAGGCGGAGCGAGGTCATGGGAGAAGGGGCGCCGATCCGGCCACGACTGGTGGTGCGGAGGAGAGAGCGCGAAGACGCCGAAACCTTAATCCGCATTCTAGGGCGACGACGGCGCAAGGAGGACGAGGACGCCCACCGACTCGAAACCCTAACGGCGGGACCCGTTGGTTGGGGGGTTCGGCGAGGTCGCCGACGATGCAGTCAAGGAGATGGGACCGGAGCGTCGAATCCCGATCCAGTTTGGGTTCCGATCGGCGTAATCCGCGCACGGCTCGTCGGTCACGTTCTTGATCTCCGACGGGGCATTCAAGGACGACGGCGAGCTCCGAGCACCACGACGATGCGCAGTCCCACTCCCGGTGTCGTCGGCTGGATTCGGCGGCGGGAAATTCCGGTCGAGTGGGTCGAAGGAGGAGGACGTTGGCCCCTACGGAGGACGACCGTCGGGAGCCATCCGATCATCGCGGTCGTCCTGCGCGCTCAGCGAGGCACGAACGTCGACGGTCCGTATCGGTTAATTCGTCTCGTGGAGGTTGTCGCAGAGCCGGGCAGCGCCAGGGAGGAGTGATGCTCGACACGCGGGAGCAGGCGGAGGTTCGACTATCCCGGATGACATCTACTCCTTTTGTCCGGTGGATCTGCGAACAAAACCCCCCGGCTAAGTTTTCCTCTCCCTCTTTTGAATTATATGATGGAAAGTCTGATCCTGTGTTGCATGTTGCATCGTTTACGCATAAAATGGCCTTGTGGACTGAGCATGACGCTTTACTGTGCAAATTGTTTCCTGCTAGCTTAGGAAAGACTGCTTTTAACTGGTTCCATTCGTTGAGTCCTGATTCTATTAGCTCATGGGATCAACTAGCTAGAAAATTTGTGAATCATTTTGTGGCAAATAGCAGGGAGCCTATATCTATGGGCAGTTTGTTTAAGATTAAAATGCGCAGGGATGAGTCTTTACGTCATTTTGGCCCGCGGTTCATGGAGAAGTACTCCGACATGGACCGTGGAGATGAGCTGACAGCTATAGAGGCATTTCAACAGGCGTTGCCTGCAGATAGCAGGCTGAGGGAGAGCATAACTCTCAAGGTTCCCCGTAGCATGATTGAGCTGCAGGACAGGGTCAGGCAGTACGTGCTGCTAGAAGATGATCGCAAGGCAGCCAAGGACAGGCAAGCGTCTGCATCGCCGGTCAGGCGGAGTAGATCGGAGGTCCCGGCGAAGAAGAAAGAGGAAGGTAGAGCAGGTAAAGAGAGAGGGATGTTACCAGCTGACCCTCCTCGGAAATCTGTCTACTTCAACTACAAGATCACGGTCCAGCGTATTTTGCCGCTCATCAAGGACAAACCGTTCTTCTACTGGCCAAGAGAGCAGCAAAAAACATCGAAGGCCAGAGATCAGTCAAAGGAGTGTGAGTATCACAGGAGCAAGGGCCATCTCACGGGCGAATGCTTCTCCTTGAAGAGAGCTTTGGCGAGATGGGCCAGAGAGGGGCACTTGGATGAGTATCTTAGCGCTGACGGGAGGGTCGCGGTCGAGCAGGAGGTGTGTGCGCCGCCGCCGGCGGACGCCCCTAGGAGAGTGATCCACGTCATTGAGGTTGCAGCCAAACAGTCCAATGAGAGCAGGCATAGCCACAGGAAGCGTTGTCACAACTTGGAGGTCCTGTAAGCTGACAGAGGCTCTACGAAGAGACCCTGCAGCTCAATGGGGCAAGATCTGAGTTTCTCTGACGCGGACCTGACGGGCTTACAACAACCGCATAATGACCCTCTAGTCCTGTCTTGCGCCATCGAGGAGTTCGAAATCAGGAGGATCCTGGTCGATTCTGATAGCTCGGTTGAGATCATGTTCTATAGCATGTTTAAGAAGTTGGGCAAGAAGCAAGAGGACCTGATTCCAGTGTCTACGCAGCTGACCGGGCTTGGGTCCTACTCTGTCTGGCCACTAGGTATGATGCGTGTACCGATTACTCTTGGTGGCAAGTCAGTTGAGACCGAGTTCTTGGTGGTCAACGCCCCGTCCTCATATAACGCTATTCTTGGGCGTTCTTGGCTACATCTCATGGGAGCGGTACATTCCACCTTGCATCAGCTGGTAGTCTTTCCTCACGATGGAAGGGTCGTGCGCGTTAGAGGAGACCAGAGGGCGGCCAGGCAGTGTCTCGGCGTGGAGGGCTCTGCGCAGGCCGTGCTGACGCTACAGGAGAGCCCCCAGGTGCTAGACGAGGTCGGGATGGCACCAGCGGAGCGATCGGTCGAAGCACTCCAGAAGGTCTAGGCTAACGGACAGGCTGAGGCAACCAACAAGGCAATTCTAGACGGGATCAAGAAGAGACTGGACCAGGCTAAGGGCAGGTGGGCGCAGGAACTCCCTGCAGTTCTTTGGGCTCACCGGACGACGCCCCGACGCTCTACGGGTGAGTCTCCTTTCGCCCTGACATACGGTACTGATGCAGTCATCCCGTTGGAGATAGGCCTTCCAGGTGTGCGAACCACAACCTTCCAGCAAGGCGGGAATGATGAGGCTCTCGGCGTCAACCTTGACCTCCTGCAGGAGAAGAGAGATGCGTCAGCAATTCGGATGGCGGCCTACCAACAGGAGCTGATCAAGCTCCAAGGGAGGCACGTCAGGCCACGCCCGATCTCAGTAGGAGACTTCGTACTCCGGAAGGTCCTAGGCAACACAAAGGATCCGACGGAAGGGAAGCTCGGCGCTAACTGGGAGGGTCCATATAGAGTTGTCGCAGATCTCGGGAATGGCTCATTCAAGTTAGAGGATATGGACGGGAAGTAGATTCCACGGACATGGAACATCTTCAACTTGAAGAGGTTTTACATTTGAGGCGATGCAGGGGTACTCTTTTTCCTCTTCGTACGGTTTTTCCCATGAGGTTTTCCTGCGAAGAGGTTTTAACGAGGCCCCGGGGGGTTCACCCTTGAACAATCTCGCCCCTTTTTTATTCCTGTTTCGTTTTGGATGATCGTGTATGACTTGCTGACGTTTGCAGTGTTCTTCGGTATTATGTGATTGTCCTTGATTGTCAATTTATGCAGGTTATATGCTCTAGGTAGGCTTGGGAGGCAGGTAACCCTAAGAGCGTTCCATGCGCCTAGGGAGGTTTTATGCCAATAGCCTACCGGTATCGTATGAGTTGAGGAATGGGTGATGAGACCGGGGCAAAACGTCTTCACGCCGGTGTCCTTGACAACCGGCGGAAGCGTCAGCCAGGGAGATCTCACATCATGTTCCCAAATAGAGCAACTGATGGCGTCCACGGTGATGCCATATGTCGAGCCTTAACAAACACAAGTCGATTAGGGAACTAGACACGTCACACAAACTGATCTAGACCTATAAAAACATACAACAAAATAACGAACTTGCGCACTGAATGTTCGAACCCCCGTATCCGGATCGGATTCGGAAATTTGAGGGGCATATTGATGGAGCATTTTTGTGTTAAATCGACATTAATGGGTTTAATTAATGCTGGTTAAATTTCCTAGTAAATTATAAGGGCAAAGTGGTAATTTCAGACTAGAGTATAAATTGTATCTTTTATTCTTGCCCTAGGTCATTCATTCAACATTAGCTTTTGCCTCCTAGAGAGAGTTTGAGAGCATTTGATATCGTTCTTCGGATCGTTGGTTCGTTTCCCAATCAATCAAATTCAATATCGTTCAGGATTGTGTAACGACAGTGCACAACTCAGCGAGGCTGAAAGGGGTCGGGGAGTACGTGAACGCGAGGACGGGAGTGCCTTGCCGGCTACACGCCAGCAGCGGCTTGTACGGACTGGGCTACACCGCCGACTACGTCGTCTACCACGAGCTCGTTTTGACGTCCAAGGAGTACATGCAGTGCGTGACTGCAGTGGACCCTCATTGGTTGGCTGAACTAGGGCCCATGCTCTTCTCCATCAAGGACTCCGACGCCTCCTTGGTGGACCACAAGAAGACGACGGCGATGGCCATGGAAGAGGAGACGGGCCTGCTCGGGGAAGAACAGGCCCAGGCTGAGAGGCTCACCAGGCCCAAACGGCAGTTGCAGCACATTTCCATGCCGGGTATGCGCAACCGTGGTTTTACTGCTTACCGCAGATCACCCTACAAGCTTGGTTTGTAACCCATTTTATCAACACTAAGGGGGCGTTTGGTATGAATTTGTGAAGTGATAGATGAATTTAAGTGTTTGGTTAGATTTTTTGTTAGGATTTCTCACTCCTTTCCAATCCCATATCTTAGCCCTCAACCCTAGCAACCAAACACACCTTAACTAATACACTACTCAGGGTTTAGGGTTTGTATATTTTGTGGATAACTAGTTGACAAATAGTATACTTGTATAAAACAAAGTGTGTGTTTTGTATATAGAAGAAGTAGTTTCTACGCATGTGGATTTGCTCGAGTATTTGAATGAGCTACTTTGATTCTCTAGGTTTCTTTACAGTCAGATTGTGATGCGATTCTTGGTGGACCCCACAGGCCATGGACTCACCTGGGTCCTGTGGGCTGTTAGCCACCCAGCCAGTCCCTCAGTCGGAGCACGCCGGCTGGCGAGGCCTAGCCCAACCAAGAACGCCATGGGCTGCAGCCCATACACCCCAACCTGCAAGGGCCCGTTAAGGCTTGCTTGCAGGATGTTGCCAGGGGGGATCGAACCCCTGACCTTTGACATATCCCCAACTCCATGGAAGATATGCCAACCAACTGCACTTTTATGATGCGATTCTTGGTGGACCCCACAGGCCATGGACTCACCTGGGTCCTGTGGGCTGTCAACCACCCAGCCAATCCCTCAGTCGGAGCACGCCAGCTGGCGAGGCCTAGCCCAACCAAGAACGCCATGGGCTGCAGCCCATACACCCCAACCTGCAAGGGCCCGTTAAGGCTTGCTTGCAGGATGTTGTCAGGGGGATCGAACCCCTGACCTTTGACATATCCCCAACTCCATGGAAGATATGCCAACCAACCCCACAGGCCAGGGGTTCGATCCCCCCTGACAACATCCTGCAAGCAAGCCTTAACGGGCCCTTGCAGGTTGTGAATTGATTTGGACTCTTATATTCCTATGGCATCCTCTCGTTTGCTCATCGATCGTTACAGTGCTGAACATGGTAAAATATTCCATGAAACTAAACTTTGACTTACCGGGAATTAGTGTTGGCCATGTATGAACCCGAACTGGAACCCGAACTGGACCGGCGGTTCAAGGTTCCGACTGGTTTAGGTTTCGGTTCATGCACACTTGAACCGCATGTTCGTCCGGTTTAACTGCCGTTCGTGAACCATAAATTCAATCCTTAAAAAATTGTAATATTTCTTATATTTTTTATAATTTTTTTTAATAATTTAACTACTTTGATTTAATTTTTTTAATATAATTTCAAAAGACATATAAATATTTCTTATGATTTTTTAGAATAAATTTTCTGATTTTTATATATATATATTTTTTTAACCGGGTTTCGAATCGGATCAAAACCGGAGAAACCGAAACCTTTCTCTTAAACCTTCAGCACGCCAGCAATGTAATATACGTACGGTTAAAGTTGTATGTATATACAACACATGCATCCTTATAATTATTTATATTTTACGCGCTACATACGTACATAATGTTACATTAGTGATCAAATTTCATCAAAATTCTCTGAGGTCAAGTGTTTTGAATGAAATTGCCAAATTTTAAGCTAGATATCACGATCAAATATTACAGATATGAGATGAGAATGAAAATTAATAAAGCCTTAGGACATTACTGCACATTCACAGAGTCTTAGTAGTTGACTTTGACCGTGTCATGGTCCAATGACGAGTATATGGTTTGTAGTCTCCCACTAATGCACTACAAATTCACAAATAAAAATTAATAAAGCCCCAATAATTGGAAAATTCCGCGATGTAACTATAATTTGAGGCTTTCTAGCTTGGTCTATTTTATTGTATCAATTTTATTCCAAGTTTTAGTGTGATTTTATGATATCGATTTATTGGAATGGGTCTAAAAATCACATTGGATTAAAAAACGAATCCGAAAAAATATGGACCAAGAAGCGGATCGAAAAAAGTTGGTACAGTTCAATATGGTCTCGATCTAGACCGATTTCATATTTTCTAAGAAAAAATTATTAAAAACATATTAAACATAAATAATTTAGAAATTTGTTTAGGATATTGTAGTACATTGTCAATTTGTCATACATTTACATCAAAGATATATATAGTGATATATTCATAACCAAGATTTAAATTGTATTTCCTAAATGTATTATAGAAAACTATTTGTTTTTACTCATCCCTATAATTTTTTGAGTAATCAACATTTAATATGATATGTAATTTGAATAGAGTAATTAACTCGAAACCGATAATTTTGATGTGGTAAATCTATTGAACATCAATTCATAGGTAACGACGCAACAGTTGAAAAGAAATGAAATCATGACTATAATATATAGTCATATATCTGATGAAACTACTAGCTCGAGGCTACACTTAAGTACACAAGTACAACAATCATTTAGCCTTAAGTAAATAGATAAATGATAGTTTTCAAGTGAGCAGGGGCATATTTTTATAATGGTCAAGTCAACATTTTTTTAATGATAAAGTCACCTATGAAATATTCAATAGGTGGTTGTTAGGAGTTGACATGATAAGATGATTGAGATAATAAAAATATGTTCATATGTGATTCCTTGTCCATGCCAATTAGCATATAAGTAGGGATTAGTTGACTAATCCTTGTGAGGAGGTAATTTCTTCTTTTTTTGGTTCAAATGTGTGGAGGTAATTTTTTTTTTTATTATTATAATATTTTAACTCATTAATGATATAAATAAAGGTTTCTAGTGTGTACATGGACACACAATAACTTTCCTATGTTTGACAATAATATTTTTTAGCAACTAATTTAACTTTTTAAAAAAGGTTTATCATTTATATTTTAGAGAATAGTTTAAAAATAATTTCCAAACTTAACTTCTTAGCACATGCACCATCTTGAAACCCTAAGCATCATAGGCACACACTAAAAACACCGATAAATTAATCATTAAAAGGGATATGTCATATTAATCAAGAAGGCCCATTACAGAGAATGAGTTTTTATAGAACAGGAAGAAGAAAAAAAGATGGTTTTTTTTATCTTACTTCCTGAATTAGGCAAGATATGTATTCCCTTCTTGAAACCCTAAGCACCATCTTATTCAATTCACGAAAATTGCACTGTGATCTTACTTGAGCGTCAGAGAACAAACGGGAAATCCAAGCCTCGTCCTTTGACGCATTTTTTAGCACAAATTCAAGACGTTCGAGCTCCTCCTCGTCTAGATCCATTGTTCTTCATTAAATATTGAGTGGTACGAGTTTATGCTATAAACACCTTGTTTCTTCCATGAATGATCTTTTTGTGAAAGGCCTTTCTTTTGTTCTCTTCGTATCTTTCTTTGATGTCTATAGCCACTTTACATATGAATCACAATCACCAAAACAAACACTAAAAACACCTAGAAAGAGTCCTTGATCATGTTCCAATGATCCTCCACCTCCATGATTTTCCTCTCCGCCATAGCTTTCCTCTTCACCCACACATTCTCTTCCTTCTCCATCTCCTTCAAACTCTCACTCCTCCACCCTACAATCCTACACAAACCCTCCATCTCTGCCTCGTTCTTCTCTTCCTCTTCCTCTGCAATCTTGATCATCCTCTCCACCTTCTCCAACTCCATTTTCAACTGCTCCCTCTTCCCCCTCACCTCCTTTAACACCACACCAATCATTGTGTCCCTACCCTGTAACTCACGCGCCTTCCCCACTTCCCTTTGGAGTTCGGCCTTCAGAATCTCTTTCTTTTTCTTGAAAGCAGCGTACTCTATGAGCTCGTTTGTGTCTCTTTCCTTATCCAATTTTAGGATTTGCAATTGGTCTTGGAGGCTAAGGAGCTTTGATTTGCAAGCCAATCTCTTATAGTTGTCATTGTTGTTGGTGTTGTTATAGGAGAGGAGGAAGAAGATTGCAGTTTCGATGTGTTTGAGCCTCTCTGAGTAGAAGGCGGAGTTAAAATCTAGCTCTTGTACTTCCATGAACGTCTGCATTGCCATTCGAACCACGGATGGAAGAGGCTTACCAACATCTATGTTGGGTTTGTGGTTGTTGAATGAATTGGACAACTTTGTGCTCTACAATTTAACAAGAAAACCTTAAGGAGTAATTTGACATGAAAAATGCTATAATAATGCAATGGCTTGCGTACTATGCATAAACAAAACTAATAGATATGCATAACTATACTACAAAGTTTCATCTAGTGTTTTTCAAATTTGAAGTGTATAAAGGCAATTGCGCGGTTTCAATCAAACGGTTTTCATTTTGTAGTGAGCTCATCATAAAATTACCATACTTTTTAGATCATATATATATGCAATATTTAAAACCAACAAACATTAATGAAAATACAACAATACCCTCCAAAATATTTTATTAAACTACAGTGAATAAAGTGAATAAGGGTTTGTTTGGTGAGAGTATTTATAAAGACTTTTTTGATTAAAAATTATCTTTTAAAGAAAAATAATTTTTGAAATTTAAGTAGTATGGAAAAGTGTGTAAAGAAAAAAAAAATATTTTTTACAAATAAAAACATTATAAATATGAGGTCAAACAAGGCCTAACCCTTTTCCAAAAGCAAAATAGAAAGATCACAAGCCTCTTAAACAAAATATGTAACCCTACAGTATATAAATAATTTGTAATTATTATCTAAAAAATCAATAAAATCTATCAAAACTAAACTAATATTATATACATGTTTGAGCTTGATTTAAAAAACGGGTTTGCCATTATTTGACTCCACTCGTTAGAATATATGAAAAAGACAGGTACGTAAATAATCTAGTGTTACCACAATTTTTTGCAATATTGACTAGCACTCCACCTACTATGAAGTAATTAAACACTAGTAATTAATTATTATATTATAAACAAATTAAACAATCAACATGTAAATATACAATTAGAGACCATCTTTACACGATTAACCACTTAAAAACAATTCCGTAACCCAATAACCACGTCTCATTTTTTCTTACATTCAACCGTTGACTAAATAGTAAATTAATCACGTAAAAGAAAAACAAATCCAATAAAATCCGCGTTAATTAATCACCTGCCGACGTGGAGACATAGTCCGTACAGATCTAATCGAACCCGCCGGAGAAGGAGGTTCATTCCCGCCTCCAGCGCCGTCGCCCACTGATTTGGCGGGAACACTGCACGTCCTCCGCATAACGGAACTCGCCGGCGATCCATCCCCGGCGGCGTCGGAGTCTCTGTCGACGACATCCACAACCCAAATCGCCCAATCCACGCTCGCCGTGGCGCAGAGCATATCATGAGTAACGGCGTTTCTCCACGGCGGGAAACTCCCGTTAGCGCAGAGGAAAGTTCCCGCGCGTGTACGCAACATCAAACGGCCGTTTCCTTCCTTGACGGGGGCCCACTCAACGGAATCCGTTAGAGTAAACGCCTGAACGACCGTTTTCCCCGTTAACCCGACCCGGAAGGAGTCGTTGGAGGGCGATAGGTACATGTTTGTCTTGACGCTCTTGAGACGGACGAGGGTTCCGTCGCCGACGATCTCCACCGACCACCGAGCGGCGGCGGCGGTGCCGTTGCCGTGTTGCTTGACGGCGGCGTCGCCGTCTTCTTCTGCCAGCAGGTACTTGTTGTGGTGGCTCTTGAGCCTCACCGCTAGTTTGGGTGATTTGGCTTTTTGGAAGAATTCCATTTGAGATGATTTTGTTGAAATGAATTGAAAGGAGTTGAAGAGGGATTTTTATTTGGAGGCTGAATCAAGCAAAGAGTCTTACCAATTAAAAAAACCTTACTACATAATTTTTCAACATAATACATATATGAATTCTATGTTATTTATAATAAAAAATTGCAAGTTGTTTTTAAACATTTATTTAAATCGTTATAGGTTGTAATCATGACATCATGTGATTAGTTTAAATTTACTTTCCCGCTATAATAATATAATACTTCTTATAAACAAAAAAGAAACATTTATTTAAAATTGTGTATAGATATTATGTACATGCTTATTAAAACGGCACATTTTAGCTAGATGTAAATGCTCATTTTAACTAGAAGTACATCTTTACTATGTTAAAGTGAATGTTTAGATGAAGTGCATATTTAGTGTTCACGTTGATCGAACGCGGGAAGTACAATTCTTACGAAGTTAATTCTCATGAATTGTATTTCCTAGGAATTTAAAAAATGTGTTTGGTTAAAATTTAATTGTCATCAATTAAATTACTACATTTTGTTTGGTTGAAAGTCAAAATTTATGGAAATTTATATAAAATTATTCTTACAAACCTTATTCATTAAATTTAATAATCTATTTATGGGTAAATAAGAGATTTGTAATCTAAAAAGGACAAAAGAAAAAATATATTTGAAAAAAAAATGGTGGAAGTATATCTTATACACCCCACCATGCTAACTGCAATTCTCCCATTTTAGAGGAAGAATTTGACTTCTTGGATTTTTTCTAATAAAACAAACACAATCAAACACATATATTGTAACAAACTTTATGCGATTTTCAAATTCATGAATTTTTTACTGAAAACCAAACAAGCACTTATTATGATAAAGCTCATACTCGACATTGGACACAAACTTCATATTATTCATCATAACCACCCTCCTCGTATAATCCAAACGCTATGAATGAATTCTAAAATTAAGCTCTAAAAGTTTAGGGCTCGTTTGGTAATCATGTAACTTTTCATTTTTTTAGTTTTAAAGCATTTTTATTTGTCTATAGTTATTAATTTAATAATTTTAAAATATGTCGTATCCTAGTAGTCACCTTAATTTCAAAACTGACAACAAAAATTAAAAAACCTGAAAAATAAATTTTTAAAAATCTGCTTTTAGTTTTGAAAAAAAAAACAGAAAATTAGAAACTCACATATTTACCAACCTAGCCCTTAAAAACACATTTGAGATATGAAAAACTTAAAGATATATCTCGAGAAAAATCTTTCTACAAATTATTATAAGACGAACTTATTTAAAAAACTAGTCATCTTAAAAATATTATAACACAATTTAATTTGAAATATAGCTAAAAAATATTTAAAGTTGGTAAATCTATATTTTACGATTTAGATGATCTAGACTAGATATGATAAACAAATCGTTTGTTACATATTTTTACCAATTTAAAATATGCTAATTATACTTAATTCTTCTTTTAATCTCTTATGATAAATTGTACGTGAGGACTCTAATATGTGATATAGTTTATCTTATTATCTATATGATTACTAACTTGAAGCTAACTAGCTAGCTAGCTATTCAAATTAAACCTTCATGCTATATTGATCGACTGTAATAGTATGTTCTATCTTAATTAGTAAAAGATAGATTAATTAATTAGTTTTGTGTTTTCCTTTTTAAGTAACTTCCCAAATCTCACAAGACAACAAAGATGGATTTTGGTGGATTTCACAAACCAACAAGATCATAACTGCACTATATCTGACGTAGCCTCCACCACAAGACTCGGATCACACCAAATATTCTTGTTATTCCATAACATTTTCAAGAACAAAAATCAAGTAACCAAATATCCAAATTAGGGACCACAACGCTATTCACAAGCCAAAAACCTCTGCCAATATGTGTTGTTCTTCATTTAGCTTCTTCTTCACACTTCTCAAATGGCTTCTTTTCCCACTCGTAGTACTCGCATTGGTCACGGTCAAAGGCAGCTCGAGCCAAGCCTGCGCCGCCTGCAAGTACCAAAGGCGACGGTGCACCCCCGAGTGCCCGTTGGCCCCACATTTCCCCGCGGACCAGCCCAAGATCTTCCAAAACGCCCACCGATTGTTCGGTGTTGCGAACATGAGTAGAATCCTTAAACAAATCGACTACAAAGCGAGAGAGGACGCGATGCAATCAATTAAGTTCGAGTCGAATATGTGGGAGAGGTTTCCCTATAACGGGTGTTGCTCCGTTATAGGGCAGCTTTTCGAGCATGTTCAAGCGTACCGAGCAGAGTTGTGCTACGTTCGGTCTCTGATTGATATGGTTCGCAACGAAAATAGTGGACAAAGCACAAGTAGTAGTCAACCGTTGCATTTTCAACATAGCGGACTAATGCAACGGCAAAACCAACATGACAACGAGACGGAACTAAAATCTTTGTGGACACAACAACGGCAACGGGACGTCGAGCCACAATACGACGCCGTATCAGAGGCATTGGTCGATGATGATGATGATGATACACGATTGTATACTGAGACAAAAGAAGCGTGTAATTCAAGGTACACTAATGTTTGTACATTAATCTCTTATCATTTCATGTATTGTGGTTTCAAGGTCAAAATGATGTATGTATTATAATAATATTGTTCCCATTCATGTATAAAAATTCGTTGTGTAATTAGTTATTTTCGTTCTCAATCTTGATCCTGTGGGATATATATCTAACATGCAAGCTTTCGATGATGTTGTGATGAGTTTCTATATATATATATATTAGTTTTTTGTGATTTTAAATATGTTTGGATTGCATATTGTAATGCTTGTAATATTGTAATGCTTATGATGATCTTGTGTTATAATATATGAAAATGTTTGATAATGCGCAATCAAAAGAGTTTCTTAGTCGAAGTAATGAAATAGTAGGTAGTTGTATGTTCAAATTCACTTAAGTTGAAAGTTAGTCAATAGAATATTGACATACGAGCAAATTGATTAACCATATCGAAATTCCGATTTCACTGATGTGTTAACATGCAAGCTTTCGATGATGTTGTTAATACTTGCTATATATATATATTAGTTTTTGTCAAGAGGGTGGGCTTTGTTATTTTAGAGTCTGTTTGGATCACCATCAAAAGTATTTCAATGCATTAAATTGTATAAAATGATGACATTTAATGCATGATAATGCAATTTAATACATTAAAATGTATTCTGAGTGACCATCCAACGGATCCTTAGGGTATGTTTGAATTGCATATTATAATGCTTGTGATGATCATGTGTTCTAATATAAGAAAACGTTTGATAATGCACAATTCAAAGAGTTTCTTAAGAGTCTAAATAATGAAATAGTAGGTAATTATACGTTCAAATTACATAAGAGTACGGTCTGATTGGATCTCCTAAGATAATGCATTAAAATGCATTAAATCATCAATTATATTACAAGATAATGCATTATTGTAAGAATACAAACGGATTCTAAATTAAAATTTAGTTAATAGAATATTGGTATACGTCAATTGACTAATCGTATCAAAATTTCGATTTCACTAATATGTTGTGTATATTAGATGTTTGGTGACAGGAGAATGCAGTAAAGGATCAAACTTGAAGGACCGAATGCAAACTTCGGTTAAGGGTGCTGCTCAAAATGAACTGAAAAATGCTGCTGCATGGTTCAGTCTCACTAGTTTCAACAGATGATCAAGAGAACCTTATTTTTTTTTTAAAGAAAGTCTTTTCTTAGATCATATCACATGCATTTTTTACTTCAATTTAGTTTTTGTTTTTTGGTTTTTTTCTTCTATAGAAAATTATTTTTCCTTGATTCTTTCTACTGAGTATTCATTTGTGACATTCCACAATTTTCACAAAACCTAGCTAGCTAGAAATAAACCCTGCTGCATGCAGTGAGCCTATTGTGGTTCTGATTGGTATATGTAACTTCCATTGTATTTGTACTCTTACTTATTAGTATCGGCCAATTACTCTTTTTTCTTGATAGTTACATGGGTAAACTATATTTTTTGAACAAATCTCATCTTAATTGATCCGAAAACAAACAATGATATATAAGGTTTTATATTGTATTTTTGATGACGAGGAACTCGCCCTTGGTGGAAAATTCCGGGGTTTGTGACTAAGTCGACAAGAGCCACGAATCAGATAAACCGATTTACAGTGATCAGATCGACCTAGTGAAAGAAGAGATGGTGAAACCTGGTGAATTTACCCAAGTAAAGGGATGTGATAGATTATTATTTTTTCTTGTAAGTGATGATAGATTTAATTGTGATTGTAGCGTTATTTTGATTTATTTACATCATTTGATATTAGGGTTATTTGTATTCGTTACGATCATTATTGTGAAAGATATATACAATTATTTATCAAAACTCGGATACACCACCGAAGGAAGATAGTTTTTTTTAATGATTTAGATGATAAAAGACTTGGGGATAACACTTGATAACGGATTAAGGCTTCAACGTTTGAGGGAGATATCTTAGGGGAATTTCACTTCTTTTATTTTTGTAATTAATAAAAGACTTTGGAATAATACTGGAAAAACAGAAATTCACACAATTTAAGAAAATGTTTGGATTGCATATTATAATGCTTGTGAGCGAGATATCTGACTGAGAGTTCAACATATTTCAAGGGTCTTAACAATTTATACTCTCATGTGAGTTGTGCTAGGTTTTCAATTTGGACCTTGTTTAACAATCTAATTATAAGCATTTTGTTATTTATAAGGTGCTTTCTGTTAAGAAAAACACTTTCAAAAATTCAATAAACATGACATATAATATTTTTACCTTTTTTCAAAATATACTTTATAAAAAAGTTACTTATTTAAAAATAAATTTTTTTTTCTCATCAAATACAATTTATTACATTAATATATTATTTAACATTTTTTCAACTAAAAAGTCTATTATTAATACCCATATTCAACAAACTCCTTACATCCTTTTGTAAGCCAAATAATGTCCAATCATACGTTTCACCAGGTTAGTCCTTTTTTGAGCCCATATCTTTGACAAGAGACTCTTTTTTTTTTCCTTGGGAAACAAGTTCTTAAAATTTATCACATATTTGTGAATTAGGACACTTGGTGCAACATAAAAAGAGAGAAAATCCTACTTCACACATAAAAAATGTGATACTTGTAATTCATATAGAGAGACACTTGTATCATCTAATTAATTGAGGAACTATAAAAATAGATCACACAAAGCCAACCTGAAAAGTTGAAGTGAACACTCAAAATTTAAACAAATCCAAACAAACAGTATTGGAGCAACACCATAACCAACGTGAAATCAACATAAAAAAAAAGATCCGGAAAGGGCACAAAAAAACAAAGAGAACCATAACCAAGTATCAAACTCCTACAACCATCCTCGAACAAGGAAGTGGCACGATAAAATATAGAGAGGACGATAATCCGGATATCAAAATCCAGCGTTACATAAAGGGAATGAGCCATAGTGTAACAAGAAAAAATATAATCATCTAGAGGGTTAACATTGTAAATGTGTCATGTGTCTAGCTCACGTATAAGAGCTTTTCCAGATTTGTTGTTCAATACAATTCTTCTTCCTTCTTGCTTTCTCTCTGTAATGGAAGCTTTGTTTCTCATGGTATCATCAGAGCAAGAGTTCCATGTTCTTATTTCCTCTTAATTATTTCTGTTGATTTTTCAAGTGCTAATCGATCATGAATAGAGAAATGGTGTCCAAGATCGACGTGAAGGTGGTGATCAAGATCGGCGTCCAAATGGTGCTTCGAGTGATCCACTCAATCTTTCCAATTCGGACGGTCTAGGATCTCAGTTGATCACATTGAAGTTCAATGGCTCATTTTTTTTGAGTTGAAGCAGAGGCGTGACAATGGCGCGCCAGCAAATTAGGTTTTATCAAAGGTTCGGTTAGAGGATCGGAGTTGTATGCGTAGTGGATCAAGTGTGATTACATGGTTCGCTGTTGGCTGGTTAATTCGCTGGAACCTAGAATTTGTGAAGGTTTTATGTTTGTGAATTCTGCGAAGGAGCTTCAGAATGAATTGTGGAGCGTGATGGAAAGAGCATATCAATGATAATATGTAATTTGATACTTTAGAACCGAGCATAAGTGGAAAGTCAAAATAAACAACAACAACAATATCATTCTAGAAGGAGGTTAGAGCGAAATTTGCAGGGTTTTGGTGATGACGAAACTATTGTAACTAGTCTTTAATATTATAAACTGATTGTTTCTATACTGTCTTCATAGATAATGAACTGTTTAGATAACAAAGTGAATCAACGCAATAAAAAATGAAAGAAACCGGATTTCTCGTCTAATGCAACGAGTTGAATACTATCTTCATTGTCCCACAAATATCTCGTGATTAGCGGTATTTTATATAGCTAATTTTTCTAGTCTTATTTCATAATGTACCTTATCGTGTCTGGTTTTCATTACAAAACTCAGATATAAATTAATTAATACGGTTTTTCTAACCTAGGACATAGGTTAAAAATTCATATTAAGAAATATAAATCTTAAAGAAGAAAAGGTGAATCCATTTACAAAAATAAAATATTTTAAAAAATTAACACATAATAAAAAATTTCTACATATATAATATTAAAGGGCATAGATTAGAAAAATCTTAATTCATATTATCTTTATTTTTTTTTTGGTAGAAAAAATTAATTCATATTATCTTGCATAGTCATATACTCATATTTCCTTTCTGGGCAGCATTCCAGCAACAAACATACTCCAAATTTAGTACTTCCACACTTTTTATCTATCATATTTATTCATTTATTTTGTCATGTAGCTTTTTTTGTATGATTTGGAACTTCATGATTTCCATTTTGTTTTGTATGCTTAACAGAACGACAGAGTGAGGGAGAGTGTGAATCAAACCCAACAGAAACACTACATCTCAACCTCCATCCTCCCACAACTTCTGCGTTTCTGTTACCAATCTCTCCTCTCTGCATCTCACAGATCAACAAAATTGTTATGAGTTTCCATTGATTTCCCACCTTCTTCCAATCCGTGACTCGGAAAAGAGAGATTTTGATTTGATTTTGATTCGGATGAGATGAAGAGGCTGAGGAATTACTACGCGAATCTGAGACAACCACAATGCACAACAATGGAGAAGAAATGGATCTTCCCGCTCGCGATCGCCTCTGTATTCTCCCTCTTCGTCATCTTTCTCACAACCCTAACCCACTCCAACGGCACCCCGGTCCTCTTTTTCTCCTTGCGCCGGTACTCCGCCGCCGCCGCCTCCGTCTTCGTCGAATCAAAGCTCCGGCCGCTCCCGATATCCGCCGTGCCTCCGCCTCCCCGCTTCGCCTACCTCATCTCCGGCTCCGCCGGCGACGGCAAGATGCTTGGGCGGACGCTTCTCGCGCTCTACCACCCGCGTAATCAGTACGCTGTGCACTTGGATTTGGAGTCTTCGGATCAAGAGAGGGCCGATGTGCACGATTTCGTCAAGAATCACCCGGTTTTCGGTAGGTTTGGGAATGTGAGGATGATCACCAAGGCCAATTTGGTCACTTATAGGGGCCCCACCATGGTTGCAAACACCCTTCACGCCGCCGCTATCTTGTTGAGAGATGGCGGTGATTGGGATTGGTTCATCAATCTCAGTGCCTCCGATTACCCTCTTGTCACCCAAGATGGTATATCTGAATTCATTGTTCTCTTGCAATGTTGTTCAATTTTGGATTTGTTTTCAGTAGGTTGAAATTCAGCTGCAATGCTGGTCTGATTTTTCACTTGGATTTTGTGGTTGTGATCTGTTTTGGGGTAATCTAATTGGTTTTCATGTGCTTTTGAGTAGATCTGCTGCACACGTTTTCGTATTTGCCGCGGGAACTCAACTTCATTGATCACACTAGTGACATTGGATGGAAAGAGTAATATCTTGGAGCTCCTATTGTTAGAATATCTAATTGATGTAATTCAGCTATGTTCTTGATATTCTTAGTTGTTTGATGACTTCTTTTTTAGGTCTCAGAGGGCAAAACCGATTATTGTTGATCCGGGGTTGTATATGACTAAGAAGGCTGATGTTTTTTGGGTCACTCAGAGAAGAAGTGTGCCAACAGCCTTTAAACTCTACACAGGTTCACATTCTATTGTCTTCTCTTATTGCTCTAATTATCTTATACTACGTATTAAGGTTACAATTTAGCTGAAGTTTCTTGCTCAGATTTTGAAATTTAAAGAAGAAATGTGCTTGGTACTTCAATTTTTTCTTTATCTTTATCTTCATTGTACCTTGATTAATGTTCCTTTCTCTTGATTATCTGTTGTCTCAATGCTTGGTTATGTCCGTCAAGCTATTGCTGATTTCATAGAGCTTTCTATATATGACGACTATGTCTATAAATTTTACCTAATCTACACATGCTATACTTGTAATTCACTGAAATTGCATGAATACGATAAGGGTGATGTATCTTCACTTGAAGTTCATGTAGATCTTAGTACCATTATGGCTAGATGTAATTGATGAAGTTAGAACGAAAAAGGTGATATCTTTCTTGTCGAATCTGAGATGCATTACAAGTTTACATAGTGATGTGGTCTTCTATTGCTGTATTGCATGAGTTGTGTTCCCATACGCAATGCAGTCAAGGGGGAGATGTTACTCTATGACAGCCAACCGAGTCAATTTACACCTAGAGATCCAATGTCCAATTCATTTTGTTGTCATAGAATGAGGTTCTGTTTGTTAACAAGGGAAAATGAACCTATTGAATAATCCAGTCATATAATTGTATAGTATGGCGACAGTCAAAATACTGTTTATCAGGCTATACAAGGCGGTTACACTCTAGTGATGCGGTTGCTTGATATCCCGGCCTGTTCTATCATGAGCAACTGCAGGGTCTATGTTGTTATTTTCTCTTCTTCTATTCCCTACTTCCCATTTGACCTCATAAACTATGTTTCATGGAGATTTTATGGTACTAAGAAAATTGCAGCAACTTCAGAAGGATTGATAATTGAAAAACTTAGTGATACAACTAAGTTAGTAGGTACTATATAGAAGTGATCCAGGGATGCTTATTTGACATCTTAGCTACTTTCTGATGGAGTGAAGAGTAACACAAACACAGAAAACAAGTATCTCGCACAAAATAGTCAGTTGGTTACTATACCCTTAGTGGATTTTGCTGGCAAAATTAATGCTAGGTTTAGCTTTCCTTGTGTGACTATTTAGGGAATAAATATCATTGGTATCATTTTGGTAGACTTTGCTGCATTAATTACTTCTGTTTACTCATGTTAGGTACTTGTTCAGCATTGAACTACAATTTGTATAATTTTACAGTACTGATCTGGCTGTTTTTGGAGTTTTGATTACCATGTTCGACATGATCTTGCCATCTACATTTTGCTGCAGATTTGAATGTCTATACAGTGCAGACAGAACTAAATATCATTGTGTGACTATTTAGGGAATAAATATCATTGGTATCATGTTGGTAGATTTTGCTGCATTAACTACTTCTGTTTACTCCTCTTAGGTACTTGCTCAGCATTGAACTATAATTTGTATAATTTTACAGTACTGATCTGGCTGTTTATGGAGCTTTGATTGCCATGTTCGACATGATCTTGTCATAACCAAAACTTTGTGTGACAGGCTCAGCGTGGATGGTGCTCTCCAGGCCATTCATTGACTACTGCATCTGGGGATGGGACAACTTACCTCGAATGGCACTCATGTACTACTCAAACTTCTTATCCTCCCCGGAAGGCTACTTCCACACGGTCATCTGCAACGCTAGGGAGTTCAACACCACCACTGTCAACTCCGACCTCCACTTCATCTCATGGGACAACCCTCCGAAGCAGCACCCGCACTACCTCAACCTCGACGACTTCTCGAGGATGCGGGACAGCAACGCGCCGTTCGCCCGGAAGTTCCCCCGAGACGACCCCATCCTCGACAAGATAGACGCCGACCTCCTCGCTCGAGGCCCCGGGATGATCGTCCCCGGCGGGTGGTGCGTCGGTGGCGGCGAGAACGGGACCGACCCTTGCTCGGTTGCCGGAAACATGACCGTACTCAGGCCGACTCCCGGGGCTAAGAGGCTGGAGACTCTGATCAGCTTCCTATTGTCTCCTGACAATTTCCAGCCAAATCAATGCAACAACAATCAATCGAAAATCAACCCAGTATAAGCAGAGTCTGAGGGGTCAAGATGTACCAGTGATCAGACAATAATTGATTAGGATCGGATCTCGTTAGGGCCGTTCGATCACGAAGTCGGTGCTCGACACGTGGAAGTGGTTCGAATGTATAGGACGGACGACTCCATGGTAAGAAGATTTTGTATGCATAAAAGTTGATCCACCAGGCTTTGGTTTTGATCTAGTGATGTTAGGCAGTACAGGCATAAGAGGTTTTTCTTTGGATTTGTATGAGGTTTTCACTAATGTAATAAAGGCAGAACAACTGATTGCAGATTTGAATGAAAGCTATATTATCATATCCACTTCACTCCAAATTCAACAATCTTGTTCCTAGAAACACTGCCTTAATGAGTTAAGAGTGAGAATCCAATAGATTTAACTATATAAATTGATCAGTTGTTGAATCCTTAATTGTATTACAATGAAGATTTATTGGCTTAAGCTCTAGAAGGTAAATCCTATTAACTATGAACAAATTTATGAAGGAAAAGAGTGAGCAAAGGTGTTGGTGCTAGAGAAAACAAACAACCCAAACTCTATTGTCTTTATTTTCAAGCATAAATTTATATCCTTTTTCTTTTTCTAATGTTCTTTGTCTGATAATTCTACATGATCAGCTCTCTACATGAGGATAAAATGTTATAATAATAAGTACGAGCAAAACCCCACATCGTGAAACAAGACAAATACGAGAAAATATCGAAAACACAAGTGGAAAAAACCCCCGGATAAAATAATTAAAATTAATGTTGATGGTTCTATCAAGGCAAGTGGCGAATCCGCTATTGGTATAATCTGCAGAAATAACCAAGGAAATCCAACTTTAATCCAGGCAGAGAAATGTGGTGTTTCGACTCCCCTCAGAACTGAAGCTCTAGCACTCTGAAATGCCCTCATTAAGGCCAAAGAACTGAAATATGACCAGATATTAATAGAAACTGACAATCTTACAATTGTGAACGTTATCAATAAAATCTGGCACTACCCATGGGAAATCGAGATTCTCATCTCTGATATCCTATGTTTATTAAACTGCTTTCAGGCAGTGCAGATTTCCCATATTTTTCGCGAAACGAATGCGGTGGCTGATCTTATCGCCAAACTTGGCCACAATTTGTCTCCGAACGATATCTTGACCAACTCCGAGCTTAAGGCTCTCATCCGCAAGGATGCTATAGGCTAAGTGTCAAATTTACTTGACAACTAGTCTATTTCTTACCTTATCAAAAAAAAAATGTTATAATAAGTAATTTAGAGTTTGTTTGGAAAAATACATGACATTATATAGTTATTTGTTAAAATAATGGTTGTTAAACATAATTATTCTTTATAAGTAATGAAATGAAAATGGGTTTATATAATTAAAATCTTGACACAAATACCAATTTATCATAAATACTTTTTAAATAAAGTTACATTATAAATAAAAATGATATTATGAATTAGTATAGCAAACGACTTTTTGTCAATGAAATATATTATATTTTACCAATATATACTTTATCTGCTAAGAAATAAGTATTATTTTAGTTTTCAATTTTTATAAATAAATATTTTTTATTTTAGAGATTTTGATGATGATTTATTGTCAAGTTAGGTTAGGAGGTATGTAATTGAAAATTTTATCATAATATAATCTATGCAAATTTTCTTCATTAGTAAAATATGAAATATAAAATTATTAGGTTATAAATTTTATAATATTTTAATTCAATGATTATATTTTTTAATAACTATGTTAAAAAATAATAGGACAGTTATTTATTTGGAGAGCAAGTATTAGTTAATGGCAAAACGAGAATTTGTCCGTTTTCTATTCAGATATTTGTTGCCGTAGACGAGAAGTAGAAAGCGATAGCGATAACAGCTTTATTGATGGCTTCTTCTTTCTCCGTTGTCGCTTTCTCTGCGCTTCGCCCTCCCACCTCCCAATTGCCGCCGGAAGAGGCCTATAAACATGGCTGCCACTTGTGACGCTTCGTAACCCCATTGATAATGACGCCACTGGCTAGAAGCCGTGGCTCAAACGGTAACGATCCCCTCTCCTTGTCCTTTCTATGGAATTCAATTTTGAATTTGCTTGATTTTGATTTGGTTGATAATTGTGTTGTTGTCGTCCGATTTCGTTGCGTTGGAATTGACTTTGGATATGGTTAATTTGCTTGATTTTGAATCTATTCCTCTTGTCCTATTGAATTGAATTGTGGTAGGGAAAGCAATAAGCGTGATGGTGATGATACAAACTGACAAGGCATGTGAACAGCCATGGCCAATTCTGTGCTCTGAGTTGTTTCCTGAAAAGTTACACTTTACCTTCTTCATACAGTCAATTTTATGGTACATAACCACAAGCTATACTGAAAATTTCACTGTAGAAAATAGGGCTTTGTTGTACCTCCTTTATCAGTTCATCATTGTTCTGTTTGATGGTTTTGGATTTGGGAGATTAGCTGAGGGAATTTCACCTTCAACACCTGCAATATCATTTTAGCAAGTGTATATGCGGATATGCCAAATCAACTGATCAGTAATTATACTGTCAATGTTGTCAAACACAATTGCATCCACTAATAAGAACATTGTAAACATAAAACTCTACTGCTGAATCCAAATAGACCATATAGATACTAAAATCCAAGCTTTGATCTTCATATATCACTCTTCCTTAGCTTCCTTCGGGGGCGTTTCGCTTACTCCGTCAGCAATCATAATCTTGCCATTCTCTTTGACGTCTTTCGCCTCAGCTTTCTCCTTCTTCAATTGCTTTTCCTCCTCCTCAGCAGCTTTCAGCTTGTCTTCTTCCTTGGCCTTCTCCGCCGCTTGGATCAAACTCTTCAAACATGCCTCAACATCAATATCAGAGGACTTAGGCATCAGATTCTCAGCAACATCAGCTGGTGTCCTGTTTGTTTCTCCCAATAGCCTCTCAATGGTGTCAAACAAAGGATGCGAGTCAAGATCCAAATAGTTTTGCACGAGCACCTTGAACGCGTCAAAGCAGCAATAGGACAGTTCAATGTGCATATCCATTCTCCCTCTCCGAATCAGAGCTGGATCCAGCTTCTCAATGTAGTTTGTAGTGAACACAATGATCCTTTCTTCTCCACATGATGACCAAATCCCGTCGATGAAATTCAGCAGCCCAGATAGAGTAACCTCACTACCCTTCACTTTGCCTTGGTCAAGTAGTGCTTTCTTCACTTGATCCATCTCATCTCCATCTTTGCTATCTTCTTTATCCTTCTCCGGTTTCCTCTCGCCGGTGAGATCAAGTGAGCAGTCTATATCCTCTATCAGAATTATAGACTTGTTGGAAGTCTCAATCAACAGCTTCCTCAAATGAATGTTATCCTTAACCGCGGTTAGCTCAAGATCATAAATATCATACTCCAAAAGATTGGCAATCGCTGCAACCATGGTGGATTTACCTGTTCCAGGGGGGCCATAGAGGAGATAGCCACGCTTCCATGTCTTGCCAATCTTTTGGTAGTACTCTTTGGCGTTGCTAAACCGTATAAGATCATCAATGATCTTCTGCTTCTTTTTCGGCTCCATGGCTAGAGTCTCGAATCTCCCCGGGTGCTTGAACTCAACGTGACTCCACATACTACCGCCTCCTGGACGGTATCCGCCATCAGCTCCTTGCGTGTTGGTGTAGAGTTTGCGTAGACGCTTTCTTATCGTGATTTCCTTGCCATCTTCCAATACATGATTTAGGTAAGACTCGGTTACCAAATCTCTGTCTCGCCTATGAAACACCAATCTGTAAAACCTGTACTTCCAAGGTGAAATTGACACTATTGTCAATAAATATGTAATTAAAGAAACTGAATATATATAGAACTGATAAATTGTGTTGTTACCTTTTCTCATCTGATCCAGGATAAACAGAGATGGTAGAAGATTTACTGAGGTTCTTGCTAGAGATCCACCAGACAGTAACGCCGTTGTACTCATCAGTGACCTCTTCTTGATCAGCAATGCTGAGCATGAGTGACTTGCCATGCAGGAAATTGGCCTTCATCCTGTTGGCTTTCTTGGACGACCGTTCGCTCAGGTACGTTTCTATGGTTGTGTACGCCTCATTCCTGTCGAATCTCGTTCCGGTGAACTCGTCAAAGGTGATCTCCTGATAAGGAGACAAGTAAACCCGGATCCTAATGCTGTAATGTAATACGAATGCTTTGATTAGGTTTCGTAGTTGGTCGGGAAGATACTGCTGGTACATTGCCCACGCGAACATGATCGTTGCAAACACCGACCCCAGCTGCATAAACGAGTCGAGCATATTGTTCATTGGGTATGTGCTCTCTCTCTCTCTCTCTCTATCTCCCTTTAGCTCTACCCTTTGGAGTGTGTCTTTGGTGAATCAAGCTGTGGTAGTTGTATGCTTAAGATGCCTTTTATTTATGCCTTTATACAGCACAAAGAAAAATACAAGGAATTTGTTTTTGGCTTCATTTAGGAGAAGATACCTATAGTACCTGCAAGTGGCCCTGGGCATTGCCAATGAAATCATAAAGGTAGTCGGCTGGATGTGTAAATGTCAATAGTATTGGGAAGGTAATCACAAGTTAATAATTCATTTAATTTGCACATGTCAAAGCTCAATAGCTACCTATAAGACCATCTTTAATACTCCAGTGATGTTTGGATTGAGTTTCATACACAATTAAAAGAAATGTCATAATATTAGGACATAAAAGAGTCATTGTTTCTCACTCTCTTTTCTGATATAGTTTATTTTCGTTTTCTTACATATATCACTATTAAAGATGGCCTAATATCGAAATAGTTGGATCATTTCAGCCATATTCTGGGTGGTTTATTTTGCCTAGTGTCAGTTTTCATATTGAAAGATTTCATTGAAGTTTCCAACTGGGAAATTTCTGTGCATTTTGTTTGTTTTTGGTTTTGCCTAGTGTCAGCTTGATTTATTGAATGCAGATGGTCATGTAACATGTTACTTGACAAAGAAAACTTCAGGTGAGGTCAAGCCTTTGTGATTCTGATGGATTTGAAATGAAAATTGATTAACGAGTAGGAGTAGTCTTAATAATTCAATAAATGTTTTGTGATTTGTCAGTTCACATGTTGGGAGGAAAGTATCTACTGTATCTTTGTAGCTTCGAACAGGACAAGTTTCAGCATGCTTAGTTTGACCAATAGTGCTTACTGCTTGCTAACAGGACAAGTTTCAGCATGCTTAGTTTGACCAATAGTGCTTACTGCTTGCTAACAGCACTTTATTTACATGTTCAATGTTACTTAACTGCAAATCAGGATCTGTTGTTTTCCAGTATCACCTTTAATCACCGTAGGTATAAACCACTCTTCTCTCAATTCATGTACTAGGGTATCATGGACATTTAAAAAAGAATGAAAATAAAAAGAAATGTTAGATTTGATCTTAGATCAAATACATAATAGAGAGTAGTACTTCTTTATTGATTTACTTCATATATCCAACATTTATTTTATTTTTCATTTATTTAAATTGATATAAAACTCAAGGCAAATACCATTGATAAAGATAATATCTGCTAATCCTTCGAATCTCATCTCCTGCTCCAATTATTTGAAAGATACATAACAGAAAATGGTGGTAGAAAAGCCACCTCAACTCTCACAGATCACAATAGAGAAATTTTCAGTTTCTTTTTTATTTTGGGTTTCTTTTTCTTTAAGGATTTCTCTAAGTTATGCTTAAAAGTACCTTATTTAGAACATTATGTTTAGATGTTATTATTTTAGTGATTTTATTTTTTATAAAAATGATTTAAGAGTTTAGTTTTTGTTACGGTCTTGGTCTTGATTTGCAATCAAAGGGGTTCTGATGTGAATTTCTGCTAAAGGTTTATGAAGTGAATTTCTGTTAAATGATCGATGATGTATTATTTAACAAAAAAATTGTGCAAAATAACTAACAAATTATGCATTAACAATCATCAGGCTGTGGGGGCAAAAGAATGGACTTTTTTGTGACATGTTATACATGTCTTACTTCATTACCTAATTCGTGTTTGTTAAGCTCCATTGAGCCTTATTGTAAATTGTAGATTATTTTTTTTGCAATATTAGTTGTTGTGTTGATTTGATTGTTAAAATATTAATATCTTTTTATATCAATGATCATTACTGCATTTTGTCGTTGTGTAAAGGAACTCGTTTGTTGTGCTGTGATTTGATAATCAGCAATTGCTAAAAAAACTCATAAATATTGCTCAATTGCTAAAAAAAAAACTCTGGATTCCATTCAATTATTTTGATGGAATGGATAAATAAATTGGCAGATGGAAGATCAGAGGTTGGTTAGAGTTTGTCGTTTCATATTGAAATCAGAAACACGGACCAAATGTACCTCATCATCTCTATCCAATGCCTTTGCTCATAAAAAATCAGGAATTAAACTTTCTGAATCTAAAACTATCACAGAAAAGCCTGAATCGAAAAGAAGGAAGTTGAAAGAAACCAAGACTTTGCTGCAATCATCAGAGACTTAAATACACAAGAATCATGGATTATAAGAAACCCTTCATATTGTTGCAGTTATTTTTCCTCATCACATGATCGCCAACAAATCAAACGAACAACTCAAACATTTAGGAATCTAAAAAAGATGAGATTAAAGAGAAGTAGCAGTATTTTGAATATTAGAGTCTTCTTCCGCGTGGGTTTTATAGTGCCTAATGAAGGAGACACAATCAGATGTAAACCCTAGCTCATACGGCGTGGGTTTTATGGTGGGCTGGTACAAATCATTAGATTTGGCCCAAATGTTTTGGACAGCCCACATAAAGTAGTATAACCTTACTATAGGTGTCCAACCTTACTATAGTTGGCCCAAATATATTGATTTCTTTTTGTTTTTTCGGGCAAAAAAAATATACTCTCTCCCTCTAGAAATACTTGTCTTTTTAATATTTTCATAATTTTTAAAAAAGCTATTAAAAATACTAATATACCCTTACTTATTATACTACTTTTTCACTTTATTGAAAACCACAACTAAGGTTATGTTCGGTAAATAATATTGATACTTATGTTGATGCTGATACTTAATTTGATGTTGAAATTATGTGCTTATTTTTTATATGTATATTCGATAAATAATACTTATTAATTATAATTTTTATACCAAAATTATCAAAATGTCCTTCAATAAAATTTTGGTTCAGATTCACGTGATTTTTTTTCCAGCTTTTCCAGCTTACACGTGAGTCACTTAGATGAGTTTCTTCTTTAATCTCTTCATTATCCTCTCGCCAGATGAGAGAACCAACAATATTGTTGGTTCTCTCATGTAGTTTGTGCAACCCTAGCCACTTCTCCCCAATCCCATCGACGACTAAATCCCATGGGCGACTGATGAAGTTGCTTCATCCTCGTGGCTGGCGCTAGGAGGCTCGTCGGTGGTGTAGTCCGATAGGGCCGATTTTGAGGTTTATTGACAGTCCTTATATATATGGGGCTTGAACTGGGGTTACTGATGTTCTTGATAAAAAATTGACAATCCTCCTAGTGACCTGACCGACTTATGTGGTTCATGTTGATGTCCGTTCGATATATCTATGGGGCCTGATCCGAATGTTGTTGCTTGGACGAATGGAAATGGGATTATGTGTATGAGGACTGTGTTGTATGTACAAGGAGAGAAGCAATCTGAGCGAGATGAGAAGTTGTAAAATCTGAGATGCAAAAAGAGCCATGGAGAAGAAGAACGAGAGGAAGATCCATAGGAGAAGAAGAACGAGAGCAAACTTGGGCGAGATTCCAGAAATAGAAAATGGAGCGACCGATTCTCAGGAACAATTGGGGGATGGAATGTCGGGGGCAAATGAGGGTAAACGAATTGAGGCAGATTTGATAAGTAGGAGAAAGTAGGGCCATCCATTTTTTTGTCATTTTTTAGCAAGATGAAGCATTACAAAGCATCTAGAAGCATGAATAACCGAACACACCAAGTCATGCTTTTTTCAATGAAATAAGTATGAGAAAGCAAATGGAGTAAATATAAGCAGAAAAAAGTATCCAACCGAACAGAGCCTAATAGCTTTATAAGGACAAACTTGTAAAGTGAAGAGTAAAAAAACTAAAAGAACAAGTATTTTTAGACAAAATTTTAAGACTAAAATGACAAGTATTTATAGACGGATGGAGTATATTGATAGAAAAAAGCTAATAAGGTAAAAAACGGGAGTAGCCCTCTTTACATCATCTAAAATAATATTATAAAACTATAGGGTGGATCACCCAAAACGACATATGGTTTGTTTGATAGGGGTGCTTATAAAGAGTTTTTTTTTGAAAACTTAGTATTTGAAATTTGAATATTGGGTGTTATAGGGAAATGTGAAGAGAGATAAAAAATTGAATTTTGTTTATAGAGAGTTTATAAACTCTTAGCCAAACAGGCCCATAAAGACTTACAAGAAAGACAAAAGTAAAGGAGGCTAGGTGATCTAATATTCTATTAGCCTCTTTATAAACGTGACAAAACCGAATATTCTAGTCCTTATGAAAACCTATCGACCAAGCTGGCAAGAGGGTGATGTGGATGGAGAAATTCAATCACAAGAACAGAGTCAGACTCAAGCATAATCTTCTTCATTCCTTGGTCTCATGCTAACTTACACCCATATCCTAAATAATCTTTAAAAGTGGGAATAGGCCAAAGAAGTGTTCTTGAGAATAGGCCAAATGACAAAGTTGAATGTAACAAGGGTACAAGCTCTTGAAAATGTAGCCCAAAGTTATTCCATAAAATCACCTTGCTTTAAGACTTTGTAAAATTTATTTGTGATAATTTAGATGTCATTTATTTAAAAGAAAGCTTAATGTTTACTTTATAAAGGAACAAAGTCTTCGTTCAAGTAATATACGAGAGCATAGTTTGGACTCATCCTTCCCACAACCATATCTCTCTTTCACTACGCTACCCCAATTGGGGTTGCGTATAATTATATTTTAGACTTGAGCTTGTTCATGTCTAGTTTCTTTTAACTTGAGCCAATTTGAGTCGGTGATCATTTCATCTCCGAGTCAACTTGTCAGATTAAGTCACTAGGTTACTCGGATCAGATCAGATCTATTGTACTTATGGAGACGCATTGAAATATAAAGTCCATTCCACGTCGAAAGTGAATAGATATCAATAACTATTATATAAACTTAGCGAATTATTTTTTTTATTATTAATTAATTATAAAGTAAAACTCCACTAAACTTATATACTAAACTTATATAATAAACCTAATGACCATATACACTCCTACATTTCAGCCCCCAATCCATCGACATAGTAATTTCACAATATTCATTCAAAATCACCACTTGTGTTAGTTGTGTACACATACCGTTACCAACTTATCCACATTATATTGCTTGACCAATTTGGTCACCTTCACAGTGACAGACGTTTCCTCATAATTATCTAGTTTCATTTTCAATTTCCCTTTTTCAAAATAATTCTTTTCGGAAAAAAACAGAACATATATAAAAATATTGTCACTTGATGACCCATCTTTTACTCGTTATTACCAAAAGCACTGTGGCATCTTCAGCTCCCGCTCTCTTCCTCCCTTTGTTTTTTGTTTGTTTGAATCTGTGGTAGTAACCATTATTGTATATTACTTATGGGGTTCTATAAACAATTCAATCTTTAAATACGAACCCCAATTTAATATTATATATATTCACAACAATAATGTAATCTATTATATAAGCTCATTGGGCATTTCACCCACGCCCACAACAAACCCCACATTACAATGCATGCAGTAAAAAAAAATAGAAGAAATTTTTCAAATTTGAATGCTTTGTAGAATGCAATTGTTGTTCTAGTGTATGTAGGAGTTCCTTGTCCAAGCTCTTCTTCCCCCAGGCCCCTCTTTGACCACCTCGGCTACGACGACGGGCCACCATTTTTATAACAAAAGTCCCTTTTTTTTACTCTTTTCTTTTTCATTCAGGCATTTAATCGAACACTTTAGAGGCAAGGCAAGGACTCAAAGATTCCCCCTTTTTCTCTTTCCTCCCTTTTCAGTTTTCACCTCCTCCTTCGATTGAGTTTAGCCATGAACAACCCACCAAAACAATGCTCCGAGTCCTCAATCTCCAGCGCTTTGCAAGATCTCGCAGTGAAGTCGAGCGTCAGCACATCGGGGAGCAGTGTGATCACGAAGCTCAGCGGCGGGAATGCGGCGGGTTCGCGGGCGGCGGAGAGAACCGCGGAGAGCGAGAAGAACAGCTTGAGCTCCGCTAGCTACTACAGTGACAGCGTGGACGCTAGCAATGAGAGCGGTTTCACGAGCTCCAGCGTGAGTAAGCCTCATAAGGGGAACGACATTAGGTGGGAGGCGATTCAGTGTGTTAAGGCCAAGGATGGGGAGTTGGGTTTGGGGCATTTTAGGCTTTTGAAGAAATTGGGGTTTGGGGATATTGGGAGTGTGTACTTGGCTGAGCTTAGAACGATGGGGTGCTTGTTTGCGATGAAGGTGATGGATAAAGGGATGTTGGCTGGGAGGAAGAAGCTCTTGAGGGCTCAAACTGAGAGGGAGATTCTGGGTTTGTTGGATCATCCTTTTCTTCCCACACTTTATTCACATTTTGAGACTGATAAGTTCTCTTGCTTGTTGATGGAGTTCTGTAATGGTGGAGATCTTCACATTCTTCGCCAGCGTCAGCCTGGAAAGCACTTCTCTGAGCTGGCTGGAAGGTGGGTTTATCTTGTCTTTGCACTTCTACTTCAACTGTTTTTTGGGTTTGGTTTGTTTTTGATCTTTTTTTTTGGATAATGTGGATAAAAAATTATGTATTGAAAGGCTTGAATTGGATAATTGATTTGGGTGAGGAAGAAATAAAGCTTGATGAAAGCACATTGTCAATCTTGGTGGCTATTCCTTGATTATCTACTATTGGCTTGTTGTGATCAATGTTTTGGACAATGTGGATATTGAGATAACAAATTTGTCTTGAAAAGGCTTGATTTGGGTGAGGAAGAAAAAGCTTGATGAACAGCACATTGTCAATCTTTCCCTGGTTATTCCTTGATTTATAATATGGTGTTCAATGTTTCTAGAGAAGCTGCTGATTGTACTTCTACCTTCAAGGTTTTTTTTTGTTTTGGCTTGTTTTGATAATTTTTTTGATAATGTGGGGATTGGGGATGACGAATGTTGTCTTGAAAGGCTTGAATTGGAAATTTGGTGTGTGTGTGGAAGAAACAAAGCTTGATGAAAACACATGGTCAAATGGTCAATCTTCCTGGTTTTTCCCATCTACTTACATTTGCTTTCAAGAAGCCTTGAGAGATTTATTCTGAAATGTGTAATGTTGTTCAATGTTTTTAGAAGCTGTTGATTGTATTAGTTAAAATCAAGAAGTTTTATGTTATTAAAAGCAAGATTTTTTGCAAGTGTCAAGATTGATTGTCATGAATCTATTTTAATGGAAACTTCCTTGTGTTGTAGGTTTTATGCATCTGAGGTGCTACTTGCTCTTGAATATCTACATATGATGGGTGTGGTGTATAGGGACTTAAAGCCTGAGAACGTTTTGGTACGAGAAGACGGCCACATTATGCTCTCTGATTTCGACTTATCATTGAGATGTTTTTCGAGTCCCACCCTGGTCAAATCCAGTGCTCAGCCGTCGTGTGCAAACTCCTCCTACTGTATCGAACCGTCATGCATCGACCCAGCTTGTAAATTGCCCGTCTGTGCTCAACCTTCTTGCTTGCAGCCGTCTTGCTTCAAGCCTCGCATTTTCAATTCCAAGGCAGCCAAGAAAAAGACCGAAAGATCTTCATCTTACCCGCGTTTTGACTCACTCCCTATGCTTGTTGCAGAACCAACCACTGCAAGATCCATGTCTTTTGTAGGCACCCATGAATACCTAGCTCCTGAAATAATAAGAGGTGATGGCCATGGAAGTGCAGTTGATTGGTGGACGTTCGGTATCTTCTTGTATGAGTTACTTCATGGAAAGACACCATTCAAAGGTAATGGGAACCGGGACACGTTGTTCAACGTGGTTAGTCAGTCTCTGAAGTTCCCAGAGGGGTCATCAATAAGCTTTGCAGCCAAGGACTTAATCCGAGGGTTGCTTGCAAAGGATCCACAGAAGAGATTAGGATACAAGAAGGGTGCCACAGAGATCAAACAACACCCTTTCTTTGCAGATGTCAATTGGGCACTCATTCGCGGTACTCATCCTCCTGAGATCCCTAAGCCTCTTGACCTCGCCTTCTTCCACCAGACTTCAAAAACGCCGTTGCCTTCCAATGACAAACAAGTAGCATGTGACTCAGATAGGTCATCTGGTGCTTACTTAGATTTTGAATTTTTCTGATTTATTTCTAGTTGATTAATCTTAGCCCAGTTAGGTTTTACACTGCAATTTTGTGTATTAGTGCATTAATGTAATGTTAGTTCTCTCCAACAAAACAAAATCCTTTGTTGTTATTTTTTGTTGTTGTTGATTGGATTATTTTGCTTTCCAAGGCAATGTATGTACATAAGGTGAGGTGACCATGCCTGTGGACTTCATAAAAGGCAGAATAAAAGATGCTAACCTTTTTCTGTGATTTGTCTTTTTTTATTTCCCAGCTGTTGGAAGTCATCAATCATCTGCACAATGGATATACCAAAGCATGGCCCTACTCTGAACTTCATTTTCAATATGGTCCATTTAGCTTTCCCCTGTGCATGGTCTTTGGTTTTGGTGGACCCCCACTACCAAAAACACCTTAGAAAAAAGTAAAGTAATGGGCTTTTCAAGATGAAGTTGTGCTGTTTTGGTGTGAATATTCTGTCATTGTTGTTTTCTAGTGATTATTACTTGAATATTGATGCTATTGTTGTTCCACATATGTAATCTGCTTCTGCAATGAAGTGTTGGATTTGCTTCTTACAAATTCAATGCTTATGTTTATCTTTATAATGTTATCATAGGTGATCTTTGAAGGTGATTGTATCTGAGCTCCCATGGAATTATTCTTCTGAACTCCATTGCTATGGTTTGTATAGAACAGAGAGCAAAATCTGGTGTCTCTTTCAAAGGAAAATCTTTTCTACTTTCTGCTATTTTTACTTAGCTTCCATTGAATCGTCTCCATTGAAGTTGGGCCATGCTTTCATTATTCTTCTGGTGTAGCATTTTCACATGCTTTCTTTGCTGATAATTCAATTCTATACTCTTTTTTTTTCTGAACCCAACTGTGTGATATTTGGCTCCAATTATTGACTGCTCATCAGAATGTTAGAGATTTACTTTTGCTTTTCAGTTTTCTCAAAATTGAGCTGCTATTAACACCAGTATTGATCATTTGATATGATTAGCAAGCAAGAAAGTAACAACTGATCTCTTTGATTAGTAGACCTTGCAACTTTGCCTGTAGAATCAATCAATCACAGAATTCAAGATGACTTCATTTGCTGAATTCAAGATCAATCAGGTTAATTAAGCAGGTTGATCAAGTGATCACATTCATATTCCGTCAGAAAATCCTTGTACAGAAGAAAAGCCCTGCAATTTCCCAAAATGTTCAAATTCCATCCATAAAAACCACATTTACACAGGTAAGATCGAAGCCGGCAGAGGAAAGAATCAGTCTCCGATTTAAGCACCGATTCAACAACAGGAGAATGAAGCACTGATTCTGCTAAATTTGATTGATTGATTCGGTGGAGGGAGAAAATGAATTTAGAAGCTTAGTAATTTTGAATGTATAAACCTCGGAAATTCGTCCAATTGCAGACTTGAAAAGGCAAAACCCATACCAAAATCATCCGATTTCTGACGGATCAGGCTTGAATTTTGGGTCTGTACTACACGATTGAGTTCGAAGATTCATTATCAGCCGGTGGTGGCGACGAAGCATTTGGGAATTAGGGTTCTTGGTTAAGGAGCGTTTGGGATTGGGCTTTTGGAGATGGACGCCATACTTTTGTGTTCCCTCCGCCACCACTACATTGTGTCTCCTCAAACCTTTTGGGTCAAACCAATTCAACCACTTTCCCAAAACAAACAACACAAAAGAGGGAAAACTATTAGATTTTGTAACCCTAATCTCCTCCCTCAAGCGCCCCGCCGTCTTCTTCTCAACTCAAACAACACTCTCTGCACTCTTTCTCTTCAATGTCCCTCTCTTTCGAGGTACCAATTCAAATGCCTTCCTATATATATATATATATATATATATTAAGTTAGTCTATGGAAATCATTGACCTTTATGAATTGCTACCAATTTAGTTAATCGTCTTGTTGGGTTGTTTTTGTTTTGTGGGTATCAGATTCTTGGCAGGTTTAATCGTGCTCGAGCTGCTCGTTTGACACTTCCACACTATATTTGCCAGACTCCTCTGTTTATGCCTGTAGGCACCCAAGGTTTGAGCTTCAAAATCTTGTTAAAAGAACCCAATTGCAGTTAAACCCCAAATGCAGAACATTTTAGCTTTGAAACTTTTGACACTTGGAATTGGATGAATTGATCATAGCTACCCTAATGCAATCTCATTCACACACAACACTTGTCATTTGGGGATTGAATTCGATTTTTGTCTTCTTCTGTGTTTTGTTTTGTTTTGGGGGTTTGAATCAGGTACTATTAAAGGCTTAACAAACAACCAACTTGAAGAAATTGGTTGTCAAATAATACTTGGGAACACTTACCATTTGGAGCTTCGCCCTACTTCTGAGTTGATTCATGAAATGGGAGGTCTCCACAAGTTCATGAACTGGGGAAGGGCTTTGCTTACAGATTCTGGTGGATTTCAGATGGTAGATTCTTTCATTGTCTCACAACAATCATTGTGTTAGTAGTTTATCCAAGTTAACATCTTGAGTTTTGTAGGTTTCTTTGCTGCAATTAGCAGAAATCACTGAGCAAGGCGTCACGTTTCAGGTATTTCCTTATCTATTCTCATGCTTTGTGTTTTGCATAAACTTTGCTAGTATTTGGTTGTGGCATATCATATTTGGTTGTTTTTTCAGAGTGAGATCTTCTACATATTTCTGTTTCTTTTGTAGGATATGTTACTCAGAGTTACACTTCAATTCAAATGTTTAAAATGCTTCATCCATTTCTGTCTGCAATGCCAAGTGCCAAAGGCATTGTTCAGTATAGGAATAGTAGAACTTTGCATGCTATCATACTTTTGTTATGTCTCATCTTTTGTCCTTTTCAAATATTTGTCCCTTCATTTATACTTCTTAGTATAACTCCATTTGCTTACTATAGTCTCCTGTAGATGGAAAACCGATGCTCCTCACCCCAGAGGAATCGATAGAGATTCAGGTAAGAACTTGCACGAGCTATATCTATGTCAATAAAGTATGAATCTTTGACCAACATTTTTCCTGTGCAGAACAGAATCGGAGCTGACATAATCATGGCTCTTGATGATGTCGTAAAAACTACTACGACGGGTCCAAGAGTTGAGGAGGCTATGTACCGCACTCTTCGTTGGATAGACAGATGTATAACAGGCAAGCACAATAACAAAAGTTTGAAACTTTATTACAAACAGGTGTGATCTTAGCTCTTATTGACATATATTATATTTCTTAAATGTACAGCTCATAAAAGACCGGAAGAGCAGAATTTATTTGGCATTGTACAAGGTGGCCTTGATCCTGTATTGAGGTGAGGTTTCCCTCTATTAAGGCTTTGTATCTCACTTCAAGGGTTAGTTTGGATTCCCCGAGATAATGCATTGTTTTCGAGAATCCAAACGGACCCCAATTTGTACGCATTCTGAATCATAAGCTGTTGTTTCCAGGGATATTTGTGTCAAAGGATTGGTAGAAAGAAATTTACCCGGGTACTTATGTTTCTAAACCTGAAATTAGTCGAATTTTCGGTTTCAGATGATGATGATTAAGAAATAACGACGTATTGCTTATTTGTCATCAATTTGAGACAGATATGCTATAGGTGGTCTTGCAGGCGGTGAAAGCAAGGATTCATTTTGGCGCGTTGTTGCTCAGTGCACTGCAGCACTGCCTGAAGATAAGCCGCGTTATGTTATGGTATTTGGAAACGTTTTAGGGTCCGTTTGGATGGACTCTCAGAATACATTTTAATGCATTAAAATGTCTTTTCATTCTTTCAGGGTGTTGGTTATCCTTTGGATATTGTAGTTTGTAGCGCCCTAGGTGCCGACATGTATGATTGCGTCTACCCTACCCGAACTGCTAGATTCGGTACTGCCCTTCTCCCCGAGGTAATCATGTTGTTCTTCGGGTCTGTTTGGATTCTCAAGGATAATGCATTAAAGTGGTAATAGTTTTTAAAAAAGAAGGATTGTTTTATGGTACTTCAATGCAAGATAATGCAATTTAATACATTAAACTATTGATGCATTATCCTCGGGAATCCAAACGGACCCTTCATTGATGGTTGCGTTTCTGGCTAACTCGTCTCCTGGTAGGGCGTTCTGAGGCTCAAACACCAAGCAATGTCCGAAGATAATCGTCCCATCGACCCCACGTGCTCGTGTATGGTAAAACTTGCCAGAAACCCATGATCTGCTTCTTTGCTCAATCCATAGTAAAATGAGACTCAAAAAAGTCTCAAACTTTTACTTTTCTGGGTTGTGGTTAAATTTGATCATTGCAGGTATGCAAGAACTACACAAGAGCGTTCGTTCATCGCCTTGTAACGAAAGACGCCATGGGATCACAACTTGTATCATATCACAATCTGTATTACATGATGAAGGTAACTACTACCACTTTCTTGGAATCTCTAGACATTGCAATCAAGTGTGATTCCTTTTTTTTGGAATATGCAGCTTAGCAGAGACCTCCATTATTCCATAGTTGAAGGAAGGTTTCCTCAGTAAGTCAGATTCTAATTCACTCACTTATAAATTTGCTGTTAATGTGGTTGGTACTTATACCTGATTTGTTGTTATCTGGCTCTTTGGCAGGTTCGTTTGCAGTTTTTTACAGAATATGGTAACTTTGAGCTCTTAAATCTCACTCGTATATTCCTATACTCTCGTCTTGTACATACATATACGAGTTTAGAGTTTAGAGTTTAGGGTTTCGGGTTTAGGGCAGGTTGTTTTTTTAACGAATATGCTAGGATTGTTCATTGGGCCAAAACCGAATCGAACAAAACCGAATTTCGGAATTTTGTGGACCGAAAACCGAACCGAACATACTCGGTTCGGTTCGGTTTTTGCCCGAAATAACCAAATATTTTAAAATTATGTTAATTTAGGTCATTGAAGTAGGTTTTAGTGCAGAAAACCGAATTAGATTGAACCGAACTGGGTCGAACCGAATAAGGTTCGAGTAATTTATCTAGAAATCTAGGTTTTTTTAATAATTTTTAAAAATAATCGATTTTGACCGAGCCGAATATTATTTTTATACGAACCGAAAACCGAACCAAATATAATCGTTTCGGGTTCGATTCGGTCCAAAAAACCGAAAACTGAACTCGATGAACACCCCTAGAATATGCTACTTTAAGCTCTTAAATCTCACTCGTCTACTCTTATACTCTCGCCTTATTCTTATACATACAGATTTAGAATTTAGGGTTTATTACATCTTGTTTTTTTAGAGAATATGCTATTTGAGCTCTTAAATCTCACTCGTCTACTCCTATACTCTAGTCTTAGGGTTTGTTTGGATTTTCTAAATAATGTATTAAATTGCATTATTTTGTATTAAAATGACAATTTAATGCAAGATTTAGAATTTATAAGCATGTTTTTTGTATAGTTTCCAGAGGGTGATGTGCCAGTGTGGGTCCGGGACGCCATGGAGGTTGCTGGGATCGACGTCTCCACGTGCTGTAATCCTCACCGGACGTCATCCCAAGATCCAGTTTCCGGTACAAAATGATCTTCTTCTGCTGCTGCATTCAGAGATAAGCAACACAAATTTTGTCCAAAGAGAATGTTTAGTCTTCATAAAGATTTATAAGAAGCAAATTTAGCTACAGAACACAAATTCTGTTAGTTGAATTACCCACGTATTATAGGCATCGTGATTGTAATTTTTTTTATACTCCATCGATTTAAGTTAACGGGTCATTTTAGCACTTGAATTTTGATTTATTTTATACTCTCTGTATGAAAAAAATTGTCATTCTAGAATTTCACACACTTATTAAGAAATACAATGATTACTCTATATTTTCATATTTTTTTTTTAATTTATAAGTATTTAATAACTCATCTTAATTGTAACCAATAAACATAAAAAATTTGTATAAAAGAGCCAAAAAATATAATTTTCAATATCAAATATCGTAACTCATCAATAAATTATTACCTAAACACCTAAAATGACAATCTTTTCTATATAAAATTATGGGCTAAAATGACAAACTTTTTCAAAACGGAGGGAGTTATAAGAATTGTTGTTGAAATTTGTTTTTGTTGATCTTTCTTGTTCTGAAGTCTTCATTCATTGACTCAAGAGTACAATGATTATTTATTATGAGGGAAGATTGAGAACAAATATAAGATTCTAGGTATACTTAATACTTTTCTTAAATATTGTATCCAAGGCTAAAACGACACTTATTTTTTTATCGGAGGGAGTACCTAATTAGTATCTCATAGTCTTGTTTTGTAAAACATGGTTCATTTTCATACCTTTTTTATATTCATATGCCTATGCAATATGTACTAGTAAGAGGCCTAAATCATAAGTGTCAATACCACATTCAATTTGCGTATGTGTCATAATCATTCAACCATCATCCATCACATCACCGAGTCTTTTTATAGGATCCGATTTAATTATATATTAAACTTTATTTAATTAAATAAATTTATTAGATTGGATTTATTATGTTTTTGAGAAGTTAAATTTGATAAGATTTACCGTAACCATTTAAAACAAAATAAATCTACCCCTTTTTATAATACCTATAATTTATTAAAATATTTTTACTAACAAATTGTTTAACTACTATGAAATCATGTCATTATATTATATCATATTTGCTAAATAATCAAGATTAGATTTTATCTTCTTCACAACAAATATTAATAGTTTATTTCTTTATCTACATTAATCTTAATTATTATTTTAAAATTAATTAATTGATTTTATATAATATACTTAACGCTGACTTGATAGATTTTGATTTATAGTTAGTGTTTATCAAGAAAGTTGTTAGTTAATAATTATGATTGTATTATTAAATATGATTTCTATATCACATCTAACTTTGGCTTAAACTACAATAATTGCATTTTTCAATCATTTTTTTTATAATATGTCACTTTTTATAGGCATTAATGTATATAAATTAACCATTTTCTTAGTATCATGAAACATATTTGACTCATTATTAAAAATATTTATTAAATTCAATCTCGTATATGCTACTAGATTCTAAATTTTAAAATATAAACATGCTTACAAATTACAAACCATAATGCATTAAAAAAAATTAAATGTAAACACGCTTTTCTTTCTTTTTTCGTATTTTTCTATATCACTCAATAAAAAACTATTTATTTTTTAAAAATAATCCTCTTGATTCCTTTGAAAAAGTTATATCATAATGAAATGAAAAATATATCGATGAGGTTGTGAAATACAACCAAGATATAGATGTATAGATTTCTAATCAGTTTTCGAAATCTACACTATCCATGAAAAAGAAAGAAAATAAAATTTATCATGAATTCATTTTGTTACAATGAAAAACACATAAAAAGAAGAAAAAATGACCAAAAATAATCTCAACTTTCAATTCAATAAAAAATAATCTCAACTTTCAACCCATGAACCAAAAATAATCCCAATGATTTTTTTGGTTGAGATTCCGACTAATTCGATGACAACATAACACCTAATAAACGATATTGTATCAAGAAAAATCATTTATCACATCAAACTATAAAGAAACATCGAATACACGTAGTCAAATTAGTTATAATCTCAATCGAAAAAATAATTGGGATTATTTTTGGTTCATGAGTTGAAAGGTGGAATTATTTTTGATTGAATTGAAAGTTGGAATTATTTTTAGTCTACTAATTAAAGTTGAGATTATATTTGGTCATTTTTCCTAAAAAGAAAGAAAACTTGTTTTTCTGTGCGATGAAAGAAAAGACTCAACAGAAAAACGAAACTTCGACAAACGTCCAACGGAGTAAACTTTAGCAGTCACCGGAAAACAGCGTCTCACCAAATTAAGTGTGCTGTGAATTAATCAATTTCAAATATAGCAAATTACAAAACTTCTGAATTAAATGTATTCCCTCCACCAAATCTCCGGAATCAATCAAATGTGGCAAAAAATAATCACACTCAGTATAATTAAACCCCATTTCATTCCCAATTTCTTCACTCATCTTCTCCCATGGAGTTTCAAGTTCTGTTCTTTCTCCCCCTCTGTTTCCTCCTCCTGTTCTTCGATCGGTGCGGCGGCGAATCGGTGCTCAAATCGACGACTGATTTCTCCATTGTCGGCTTCGATCCTACGCGCGTTACTCAACTCTCTTGGAATCCCAGGTCACTTTAAACTTTGCAGGGGTATATTTGTGTAAATGCGGATTTCGTGGATGGAATTGGAGAATTTGGGGAAATTGCAGGGCTTTTCTGTACAAGGGTTTTCTGTCGGAATATGAGTGCGATCACTTGATCAACCTGGTTAGTTAGTGATTTAGTTCGTAATCTTGAATTCTTGATTGATTGATGTTGTTGATCGAGATGATGAATTCTGTTAGGCAAGGGACAATCTGAAGAGATCAATGGTGGCTGATGCTGTCACCGGAAAGAGTGTACCGAGCGAAGTTCGGACGAGCTCCGGCGTGTTTCTTTCGAAAGCTCAGGTTTTTATTTGTTTCCCAATCAATTAATCTGTGTTTTTAGTCTGAAATGTTGTCTGAAATTGGATGTGGTTAATTTAAGTGGATTTAGTTTTGATTTGATTAATGGTTGAGGAGCAAATGCTGAATTGAATTTCAAAGGGCTTATGCTTTGAGTTGATTTGGTTTTGAAGTTAACTTTCATTAGTGTTTTCATCTAAACTCTGACCTGGTTAATTTCCATAATTCCATGGTAGGATTAATTGAGTGTTGTTTTGGGAGAATATTTGATGGGTTATTTTGCTATTTGTCGTCGACGAATAAGATGTTAAATATATAAATTTTTTTAATTTTTTTTTAATTACTACAAGTACATTTTTCATTAACAAACAATTTACTATATCTAAATATTAGTAAAATTTATTAGAAACTAAAACTCTAGAATGAAAATTATAAACCCATCACAAAAACTATTTCTATTTTTAACATCTTATTCATGGCCCCTGGGTGATAAATAGCAAAAAATATTATATATCCATCGGATAAAGTTTGAAATATGAGGATGCATCAACGACCGTTTTCATTAACACGCATTATAAATTTTATGAACATAGAAAAAAACGATACCATTGTATTATATAAAAAATATGCATATTTTACGTGTTAATAAAACTTGTAAGATATGTTCATAAAATTTATATTGTGTGTTCATAAATTTGTACTATGTGTGCATAAATATTAGTTGTACTATATTTACATCAATTTAGTGAAAACGTGTATTCACATAAATGTTACACTGTGTATTTTTTGTTTTTTTCACGTTTATAAACTTTGTACAACGTGTTCATGAGAACGGCTGTTCTCAGACTGCGCTCTTGAAATATATATTATTAAAAAAATGACAAATTAATCTTATGGAATAACGTTAACAACTTAACATTGTTATAAACTTTTATCGATTTCAGTAGCCTTACAGTCTTATTACATTTACCTCTTGAAGGATGAGATTGTGTCTAGGATTGAACAAAGAATCGCAACTTGGACATTTCTTCCTATAGGTAAATTCCGATCATTCCATCTTGTTGTATATTAAGTACTCATAACTATGTTATTGTTATTGGAGAATTTATAATTTGATTCCAGAAAATGGCGAGTCTATACAAGTACTTCGGTATGAGGTTGGTCAGAAGTATGAGCCACATTTCGACTACTTTCGCGACATGGTCAACCTAGAGGTAGGCGGGCATCGAACTGCCACTGTGCTTATGTACTTGTCAAATGTCGACAAGGGCGGGGAAACTGTCTTTCCTTTGGCAGAGGTACGCTATTTCCTTTACAGATAGGTCCAGTGGGGTTCCATCATGTAACTAATTGACAATAAGAAGAATAATTTACTAGGTTTAGATACTATGTCTTTTAATCTCAATTTTCTAATGTGGGATAACTTTATTCTCCACGAATTCATTACGTACCTCTTTGTACAGGGCGTCGAGCAACCCAAGGATGATAGTTGGTCTGAGTGTGCCAAGAAGGGCTACGCAGGTAAAATTGTCGTCTTTATATTACGAATCCTAGAATTTTGCTATATGAGCATATGCTTCATACATGATCAAGTTTTGGTTTGTGGTTCAATTTTTGTTAGGCTTAGTGTACCGAACAAGTCCTTTTGTATTGCTTGTTGCGCTAGTTTAAGCATAAGAGTGAGTTTGGTAATGGTTTTATATTACTCTCTTGAATTTTGATCAACTTAATGTGTTTTTCTAGATTTTTTAGACATTTAATTAAGAGTGAGTTATAAAAACTGTTATTGACACTTGTTTTTTTTCCTCGAACTCTTCATACACTAGCTAAAAAATACAGTGAACATTAAATATATGGAAAGATAGGAAAAATGTAAAATATTTTAATTAAATTTTGTGTCGAAAGCTAAGACACCAGTTATTTTAGATCAGATGGAGCATGCCATAACATTTGTTGATCATGTCTTAGAAACAACCAATGCTACTAAAGGACAAATCTAAGGAAAGGATGATAATGTTCTTACATACTTACATTTAACATTGGACCTAGAGATGACAATCTCATCGCACCCGATGGATGTCTGACTCACTCGATCCGAAAAGTCGAGAGAAAACCCGAATAATGTTGGGTGATGGACGGATATGAGTGAAGGTCTTTTACCCATCACCAGACCCAGTACACCCAAAAAATATATATGTATAATTGTGTATCCTTAGTATAAAATTCACAAACATGTAAACTTCACTTTATCGGTTTTGTTTCATTCAAATGTTGCTTATGGTTAAAAAACCTCTTTATTCCATTTTACTTATAATATTAACCAAAAAATTGTACTACATGTCTTAAAATACATAAAGTTGATATTATAAGTTATACCAAATCGTTATTTTTATCACCCATGGATGATCCGACCCATCCGATTCACTCGACTAGAATTGCATGTGTTTGACATCATGATGTGCTACATTTCATGTGTTTGTTCGAATGACATTTGCAGTGAAACCATCCAAGGGCGATGCATTGTTGTTCTTCAGCCTCAATCTCGATGCAACAACCAATGAAAGAAGCGTACACGCGAGCTGCCCCGTCATTGAGGGTGAGAAGTGGTCTTCAACCAAATGGATTCATGTCAGTTCATTCGACGAGTCATACGTTCCAGACGAAGATTGCGTCGATAAGAACTCGAGTTGCCCCCAATGGGCCATGGTTGGAGAGTGCTACAACAACCCGGATATATGATAGGAGACAAAGACATAAAAGGATTCTGCAGGCAAAGTTGCAAGGTGTGCTGATTAAAAGAGTGCACCTTTATCATGAATTAGTTGTTTTTTAACTTGGGAAATTGCACAATAGATGTATATAATCAAATATGATTATCTACATTATACAAAATGTTTTAAAAGTCTTATTTGACTATATACGTTCTTTCAAATCCCTTAATCTTTATAAAACTATGTTGGGATGAGATTTGTTCTTTTATTATGGTCCTTATTTTACAAAGCCTAACTCAAATTATGTTCTATGCAACCGTCATCAAGCCCGTCCAAAGGGGTGTTCCTTTCGGCCCAATTGAACATGATTCCTTATTATACTATGTTATCTTTAATGGACATAATTAAAAAAATTGTCTAGTGGTTTGGGGAGTGTGTTGTATGCAAACCACCCGTGTTCGATCCACGTAGCCCATGTTTCTATTTTGTTTTTTCTAAATAAAAAACTACACACAATCTATATCTATCTATATTTAAAAGTTAGCATTTTGAGTCATTCAATGCTCACTTGAATGCAAAGCTTACCTAAAACAGCTTTTTCATGGGCCAAAGGTGATATATCAAATATGTTCATGGGCCAATACTAAATTCAAATATAGGTCCATCAAAATATATATTGCTAACAAACATCAAAATCGGCCCATGTGCCAATTCTTTTACTATTCATTACGATATTTAGAAGGTTTTCAAGTTTTTTTATAACCCACATCTAATCCATTCGGTTGCAAATTATTTAAACGTTAAGCTGTGTCTAAATGGTTTGGATATATCTTAATTTATATATATATAATAAATTTTATTAGTAATATTAGATTCGTTAAATGCACAAGTTTTAAATCTTAGTGTTATTCTTGAGAAGCTGAAGATAAACATGTATCTTCCACTTAAAAAAATTTAACCTTATTGATGCTATATTTTCATAAACATTATTGAGAATTTAAGGATTAATAAAAAGAATTATTTTGCTATATAAATCAAAATACAAAATTGACGAACGTAATAAATTACGTTAGTTGCTTTCAACTTTTAATATCCCTATTATATATATGAAGTATTTAGATGGTATTTTCTAATATATTATCATACATTACAAGACAAAAAACAGTTGTTTAAATGACCATTTGCATAATTGGATAGTACTCCATTTGACCACATATATATAATGCTCAAAGTAGAATCAGGTGAGTGATTCTTTGCATTCTGAGATAAAGGTAGTTTTTGGTTTACAAAAATAAAACGTCGAAATTAAAAGGCCGGATCATATATGATGGATAGAAAAGAATTAATCTTGCAACGATTATAACAACACTAATATTTAATATTTATATTTATCTATAAATATTTAAAATAGAGGTTCATAAAAAAGTTGTACTCTCATCTCATTTTGATATCTATCTATCTATCTAATCCTGCATATATAAAATTGAGTTGAAAATTGTACGTAAAGGTAATTGTTGAATTTTACTTGACCTATACAAAAATCATTTAAAATAGAGGTTTGATGTATAAAATTAAAACAACCCTTATGTTTATAGATTGCAATGGTCATGGAGTTGAATTTTACTTGACCTATACAAAAATCATTTAAAATAGAGGTTTGAATCGTTTGATGTATCAAATTAAAACAACCATTATGTTTATAGATTGCAATGGTCATCAGTAGTGCTTTATATTGTATGGACTCTTTAACTTCCAATTAAGATCTTTTGCCTTTTAAAATGTAAACGCAAGGGCCATTAATTAGCAAGTTTAATAGTACAATTTATCATAGCAAAGTAATTATGTACCTAAACAATATACGTAGTGGCGGTTCACGTACGTGCAATTCAATCGGTATATAGCTTGGCATATAAATGAATTCAATCACCAAAACACCAAAATTAAAATATCACAAAAAATATACTTGCTATCGTTACCTGAAATGTTATTTCTTCCTCGCCTTTTTTTATACAAATATATTATACATTTCATCAACTTTACATTGGCTTATTTGTATCCAACAATATGTGCAGGTCTACTAAAGATTCATTACTCAATCAATGACTCATAACCAAAAAAAAACTTTATGAAAATTTATGATATGTGTAAATATTCTTTTGTTACAAGCTTAATATATATGTTAAACTATACCAATACCTTTATTTGAATTACATAGGGTGTTGTTAACAACCGTTGTTTTGCTCAGTTCTTAAACCTCAACTTTCATCTGTTTATGTTTAGGTTGCATGAAGAAGAGGATAAGGAGGCAAAACAAATCAAGAACTGTAAAAGCAACTAATCGATGATGTTTTGAGGTATGTTTGTCATCTATTATAAAAAGGAGTTGAAGCACGTTTACCGACTATGTACTATTCTTCTTCTTTACATAAAGATGAGCATACACAACTCGATAATGTGAAAAAGATTCAATCCTTCGATTAATTCCGAAATTATGCCAGTTTAGTCCAAATAAGTATTACAACCAATGTAATTGCTTATACTTAATCAAAATAATTTTCAATACTAACATCAGTTGATTTCCTACTTATTTTACCAATATAACGAATTCTATATATTAAAAATATATCATTAATTTTCAAATGATAATATTACTTATTATGTAATATGTTGCACATATATAATTAACCTGACTAATATTTTTTATCAAAGTGTCTTTTGTTTTAAAATGCTATAAACGATCTAGATATTTTCAAATAGAAATGCAAGAGCTGAGATATATGGTGGATTTTATCCCAAAGCCTTGATTTATTATTGGCTAAATTTGATAGTTCATAAAATAGAAAAAATTAATCAAATAACATGCACTAGATAGGGTTTACAAAACGTGCGTATAATAATATTTTATTCTATCAGATGTTCTTGCTGCTCATAAATCATTGCTTAATTAAGCAATTTGGCTACCATCTGGTCAATCTAGATGTAGTTTTTGTAAACTATATTTTACTTTTATTTTTTGTATCATTTTATGATATATGTAATCAATGTCAAATTTATTGGATCCAAATGTTATGTATGTTCTTTCTTTACTTTAAGATATAATTGAATGAAAATTAGTGATAATTAATAATATAACATTTTTAACTAAATTGACTAACAATTGGTCACAATTTCCATTGTGATCCGCAAAAGTAAATAAACTATTATCCTAACCGGAGATAACTAAGCAACTCTTGACATTGTCCAACATAGAGTACTATCATTGTCGAACATAGAGTACTAACAACTGATTTCTCATGTAGCAAATCTGGGAAACAAGCTAGCTAAAATAAAAAATATTTTATATTGTAATGAATTTTATAACTTAGAATGGATATTATATACTTTTGAGTACGTTATGATCTAAGATGTAATCATGGTTATATATGATAGTTATATAATTTAAATTATTCAATTATTATATATATATATATATATAACTGAAAATTGTGATATTTACTTTTACTGGTATAGTGTCTATAAAAGAAAATTAATTATATAATCATTTTCTATCTAAATAAAATGTCAAACACCTCTAAAATACTTTTAAGTTAGTATTAACCAAAATAATAAAAATATTACTTATAATATTTTACTTGAATATAAAAAACTACAAACAAATTATGATGTAGTATATTAGATCATTCATTGGAATTCACAAAATCAAAAAATATCAATTTTAAACACAATATATATCATACATTTATCCACAATCTTATAATTTTATATTAAGTAAACTACAATAATATTTATTACCGACCCGTGCGAAGCATGGGGTCCGCCTACTAGTATATTTAAAAGTTAACATTCTAGGTCATTGGATGCTAAGTTTTAAAGACAAAATCAAAGGCTTAAATAGGCCTAAAGGTATAGTTTTCATGTAGGGTTAGTTTATCACCCTTAGTATATAATATGTATATAATAAGTTAGATTATCCGATCGATTTTTACTATAGGGTTTATAAAACAATATAAAATACATAAGTATAATTATAGGCTACTTTGTAATTTAAGTAATTATTTTTCCTTTGTTTATTTTAATATATCATAGCATAATTATGTGTATATATAAAAATGAGCACTATTTGTAAGTAATTTTTTCCTCTCCACGCACACTTTTTTCAGTTAAATCTTGTCTCTACGTACGGACTACTCTTTAGGTTATGAATCGTTTTTTAACCTAAATCTCAATTAGTGATAGTTACTACATATTGTATACGTTATATTTTGCTCTAGTTTACTCATATTTTAATATTATTCAATTACTACACGTAACTTTCGTATTTAGTACACAGTGAATGGTTGGAAACAAGTTATAATCAAGATGTCTAAACGGTTATATGTCAAAATGACTTAACTTTCCAAGTAACATTTTCATCTATATAAAGGCGAAAACGGTGGTATTCCGTTCATTTGCTATGGGCATCCATCATCTCATTCTTCTACATGGAAATTAGCTTTAGAAAGCCATATAGTGAAGCTTGAGAGATAGTGGAAAACACCTTAAAAAGACATGGTCACTAAAGTAAGCATAATTATTAAGTTAAAGATGTGAATGAGGATTCTTGATTGTCGATGATGCAAATATATATCCACCTCACGGTAAACTATCATTGATTATATATTTTGGATATCGTTTGTAGTCTACAATACTTACATATATCGGTTTAAATTTATTAATATAACCGTCTTTTGATCGAGATAGGTTAATTTTATGTGAAGATGTCAGAGAATTGGATAATGTAATAGCACTATTGAGGCATCGATTGTTTACATCATGCACCAGTAGCTTTCTCTAGAAGGAGGACAAAGACAATCGATTTAGGACGACTGATTGTTAGTAACAAATAAAGCAATTTTTTTTATGGACGATGTAAACCCTTCAACTATTGGTAGCATAAATTCAATTAGGTTTGTATTTTTAGTTCTTTTTTTGTATTAAATAGTTTTAAGTAGGTGTGTTGTTATTTTGGTTAAGGATGATTTTTATTGTTCTATTTTATACATATTCATTTTACACTCATCATGTATATATACTAAATTTGGCCTCATTTGTATTGGTCTATGTAACACCCCCAAATTTAACCCCATTTGAAAGCGTTACTACCGATGACTCCGGACGTAAACCCCGAAGTCACCCTAGGCTTTTCCGACGTCATAACTGACTTAAAACACAGTTACAATACTAAAATCATAACTTTTATTAAACCACATGGTCGCGGAATTACACGATTCCTAAAACGACCCAATTAATCAGAAATACAACAGTGAAATACTTTTAAACAAAACGACAAAATAGCACAGCGGAAATCTTTTAAATACAACGACAAAACAACTTGTCAAAACAAAACACCGTCCATCCTCATAGTCGCTCTAGCCTTCTTAGATCTGCAACATACCTGATGTGCCGAATCGAACAGATGACACCAGCCAACCATGCAAGGAATATAACGGTTGGTCAGTCTAATGAAAGACTACGCAAGGGTACAAAGCAGAGTGGTTCGAAGCAGTCGTATTAGGTTAGACTTATCGTCCCTCGAATAATAACCGAGTACGCTAGTCAACCATCATACTCCTACTAGAATAAATGAAGCAACATGATCAAGAGAAGACTCTGGAGATCGAGTCTCACAACAATCAATCCCAAAAGAAGACTCCAAATGAAATGAGCCTTATAGGAAACAATATGACAAATGTTGGAAAACTCAAACAAACACACATAACCACATTACACAAGTATCGCATACGAGCGATCTACAACTAAGACGAGCTTTTTCTAGCTGCACTAGCGCCTAGATGCACTACTCGCCAAACATTTTAATAAGTGCTTACTCATACGGCACTTTATTATTATGGTCAAGGCATTTTAATTATGTGCATACTCATGGCACGTATCTTATTAAATGTCAACACACACACACATCACGTTATAAGCTTTTATCATGATCAACTCGTCCCGAGACGAGAGATCTCTTGGGAGCATCTCCCGAGATTTGCTCCCCAAGATATATGTGACACTAGCTAAGTGCACCACCTCTATACCCGAGTATAGAGGCTAGTCATGACTCACCAATGGTATTAGGGTCTCAATGCCCTTTTCTCCATTTAATTATCAAGGAACGACTGGACCTCTTGGGCCCCAGTAAACGTTCCTACGAATACTCGTGCTAACTAAGCAGTCAAACACACAACAAATCACATACAGGACCATCACGGCCCAACCTGCACAAACATCTATATCTTTGCCCACCTGGCAGTCATCCTAGATTTAATAATCTAAACACACACACAATAAATCACATCAAAGTCCTTTAAGGTCTTCACCTGCACAAAATCTACAATATACTAGCGTCGGTTCTAGCAAAATATATAACCTAGTATAATATCTTCTTTTTAATCACATAACGTTATCAAACAATTCCAACATACTTAACAATCATCCCAAATTAATTAACAACAAAACTATTGATAATTAATTGAAATATGGAATGATGAGCAAGAGCGAACCGCCACTTGCCTAAATCCGCAGAAGCTTAAGCAAAGCTTAGAGACAACGGGCTCCTGGATCTGAAACTGGAGCAAATCTTGGATAATAAATCCCTAAAAAATGGCCCATAACAAGACCCTAAGTTAGATTCAATATACTTATATATGAATCTAAAAGAATACAAGAAGAAACAAAGGAAACAAGCCAAAGCCCAAGGCCAAACCACACAAAACACCTCTCGGACAAGCCTTGCCGCGGGTGCGGTAGAGGACTGCCGCGGGGTGCGGTGGGGTGCCCAGAGAAAGCTCGAAGAACAGCCATGGCGGGGAAGAAAAATTACCCAAATCGTGAAGGCTTTGTTTTGCATTCGAATGACCTCAAAACACCTCAAAGCTTTAGTCTAACACTTGGGCAACCTTCTCCAACTCGTGAGCCTTCTCGAATCGAGCTCCAACAGCCCCGAAAATGGCAAATTCAGAGGGGAGAAAAACAGAGAAAATGAAGAGAAAAGAAGGAAGAAGAAGAGAAGAAGAGCTTCGGGTTCACCCCTTTTATAGCCCAAATCCGAGCCTCCTCATGGGAAACAAGAAGGGGACAAGGGGACAAGGCAAAAGAGCCAAGTGGAGCAAGTGGCCAAGTGGCCAAAAGGATAGAATTTCGGAAATCTTATCGCGAAGACGAAGCTGTCAGCGCTCGCCGCGGATGCGGTCATGCTCTCACCGCGGGTGCGGTCGTGACCATCAGGAAATCGTCCTGACTTCGACGGAGCCGTTCTCTCAGCTCCGAACTCCAAATGAGGTGATTCCAAATCGAGGAGTTAGATCTAGAAGTCTATTTTAATCCTTCCAAATTTCACATTGAATAGATCATGGAATCAAAAGTTATGACGATTTTGCTAAAAGGTCTCACTTGTATGGGCGATGAAAGTATGGGTACAAGTTCTTTTAACCCCGGGTTAAATATATTCGTACACTAACGACAAATTAACTCCGAAAACACTTTAACTGTATTATATAATGCTCGGAAAATTTTACAGAGCTCAGAACATATTACAGAATGTCCGATCTTCTCTGAATTAAATCCGTCTAGCAATCCGGGCATAAGAAAAATAAAATTTCAAAATACCCTTAAAAATTACGGGGTATTACAGTCTAGAGGAATTAATCAAGGAGGAACGCCGAAATAATAGACATGTACTCACTCTCACATACGAAATGTACAAGGAAGAAGTTATGAATTATAATTTCGCTAAGAAGAGTGAGCATGTATCGATAAAATAACTAATGTACTTTTATATAAAATGTAACAAGGTTTAAGAATATACAGAGTCATCAATTATTTATATTACTACGTATTTAATAAGAATAGGAAGTAATGACTAATATATTTTAATTAAAATGATATTAATGTATTGGAATATGTAAAGTCAACGTGACTAATAAAACGATATATATTCCAGACCAAATAAATAAAATGATATATTAATGAATATTAATAACTAAAGCATAACAAAAAGACATTATTAAAAGGCAATACATTTGTAAGATAAAGGCAAAAAAATATAAATGTGGAGGGTAGTGGAGCATGTAATAAATGAGAGTTGTTGTAGCAAGTTTCTTACAAATACTCGAGTTCAAGCACACCATATAATTAGATAGGCATTTCTAAAATATTCCCCAAATATTTTCAAAGAAAAAAACGCATCCCTACAAAAAACAACTACCACCTTAATTCAAATTTAAATTGAACTTCTGACCAAAATAAATAAATAAAATTGTACTTCGTACAATCATAACATTTTATACCTAAAATACGTACTTAGATATTACATTTTTTTGTCAAGACTTAGATATTATATTTAAATACATATCAAACAATATATCGTCTAAGATAAAACATGAAACAACAATCCATATATTAGAAACTCAAATTTAAACAACACTACATATATACAAAAGGCTCGTGCGAAGCACGGGCTTCGATTTCTAGTAATATCTAAAATAGACATTTTGAAAAAAAATCCTATTTATTAATAAATAAATAAAAATAACTAAATTTATGATTGATGGACTTTAAATATTTAAAATTTGTCTTATTATTTTGATAAATTACAAAAACAATACTCGAGCTATTTTTTTTTTAAATATTATAAGAAATAAATTTCAAATGCTTAAAATTTTAAACGGTTTTTCTAACCTATGCCCTAAGGACATAGGTTAAGAATTTCTATTAAGGATTATAAACCCTAAAAAAGGAAATGTGAATCCATTTAAAAATAATTAAAATATTCTAAAAACTAACACTTAATCAAAAATTTATACGTATATAATCTTAACCTATGCCCTTAGATAGGTTAGAAAATTCGAATTTTAAAAGCAGTATAGGGCGCCCTAAAATCATTGGACGGTCCTATCCGTCATCTTCCACAACATCTAAGGCTTGATTTAGAACACTGAATATACATGATCGAATTCTTTTTCATAGCCAATTATCTGGATCTCATTCTATGTGGATGATTTTGCAAAATGCAGTTTGATTGATTCGATTTGCATAACGGTTTTTGTCTATTTTTTACATGATGAATTGGAGTGTCATGCATTCGTCGTTAATGTAGAGAATCCGAATCACATGCTTTCCTCGCCTCTACAATTTTGTTTTTAAAATGCTAATGCAGTACAAACACCATCTTCATGCAATGGCATGAGTACATCTGCATCATCATCATCATCATCACTATATTACATACATCAACTCTTCTTCCTCGAGCTCTGGTTTGCAGGCGAAATGGGGAGGCCACCGTGTTGTGACAAGGCCAATGTCAAGAGAGGCCTCTGGACTCCAGAGGAAGACGCTAAGATACTCGCCTATGTAGCAAACCATGGCACCGGAAACTGGACTTTGGTGCCTAAGAAAGCAGGTTCGTACTTAGACCATCTTTAACAATGGTATTTGTCTTGAATTTCATATATATACATGATATTTCTTTCTACTTTTTTGTATTAATGAAATCTTAGATTTTATTTTTACAGATGCTCTACGGTAATACTCAAAGTATCTTAAAATATTTTTAAAAATAAAAATAAAAAGGCCAATATGAGGAGGATACGTACCATATGCAAGAGATTCTTTTATTTGATTCAATCAAAATCTCTGACATTTTTTAAAACTTTCTTTTTATTTGAAATTATATAAGAAATTCATATACAATATCACCATTAGAGATGGTCAATTAAAAAAAAGTAAGAAAAACAATAAAGAAGTATCGTATGATTGATACTCTACTCTAAACTCCTCTTGATTTACTTAAAAAACCGACATTATTTTTTATTTTATTTTTATAATATCCTAAAATACTCCAAATAAGGTCATTAAAGGTGGTCTTAGTAAGTACGTGGTTCGGTCCTAGATTCGTGTTCTGTGTACTTATGACTCGAATCTGATTGTTTATGTGTGTTCAGGTCTAAATAGATGTGGTAAGAGTTGTAGGCTGCGGTGGACTAATTACTTGAGGCCTGATCTCAAGCACGAGAGCTTTTCATCTCAAGAAGAGGACCTCATTATTGACCTCCACAAGGCTATAGGAAGCAGGTATTATATTACTTTTTACCCTCTTCTTTGTGCATATATATATATATATATATATCATCTATTCAAAAGCCATGTCAATTCATGAAAGTTTCTATGTCACAATGGAGTGAGACATGAATTTGTACCTCTTCTTTGATAAACCCAACAATTGCATAAGCCAATTGAGGTGTGAATTGTGTTGTAGGCATGGTTCAAGAAGCTACAGAGTTAAAATCATGTGAGTTTGGTGTTTTCAGGTGGTCCCTAATTGCAAAGAGGCTACCGGGGAGAACGGACAACGACGTGAAGAACTACTGGAACACGAAGCTGAAGAAGAAGCTCATGAAAATGGGGATTGATCCCATCACACACAAGCCCTTCACCCAAATCTTCTCAGACTACAACAGCGTCACAAGCCTAAGCCCATCTCCCTCATATCATCATCATCATCATCAGCCTATCTTCACCCATTTCCAAGATCGGTTGCTTGAGACTCACGCTACTGCAAACAACCCTGTGGGTGTGGGCCCCTTTGGTGACGTGTCCCCTGCTTCCTCTTGCTCGTCTTCTTCCTCTTCTTCTATGAACAATGCCCTTGCTGAGACGACGAGCAGTAGCTGTAGGGAGACGTCGTCTTTTGTCAAGGCGATACTTGACCGCGACAACGAGTTGAAGCTGGATCTTCTTGCTCTGAATGAGTTCTTGGATTACTGATTTTTCGGTTGCTTTTAAAAAAGTTTGGAGTTTGTTAATTTGCTGTTTTTTGTTGTTGTAGGAGAACAATGTTGTAATGCTGTCTTGATTTTGCTTTGTTTGTTTGTTGGATTTCCTTAGCTAGTTTGTTTGCAGTTATCTTGATTGAAAATTTGAGCACATTATATATCAAGGATCAAACAACCAACAAAAGAAACACGATCGAAGAACATGCTTTAGTGAAATTGAGAAGGAAACATAGTATTTAAGAGAGTTTAAACTCATAAATACTGATTAGGAAGTTCCAAGGAGTACGTGATGAGTCTATTGTAATATTAATAGAGTAGATTTTCAACTGGGTCAATTTTAGTCAATAGTGAAGTTTTGGTTAAGTGCAATTCTCGGTAAATAAAGTTAATTAACTTTATAGGTGAATTATTGATGTTTTTTATGAGAGTGGCATTATAAACCCATAAGAAATAACTTTAATCTAGATTATCATTCTTGGAAGAAAAAAAATGTCCATTATTCATTGGTTAGAGATGAAGTGGGTAGTTAATAAATGATAAGTTTTGAAAAAAATTGTAATAATAATTGATTTTATAACTTATGTTGAAAGCTAAAATGACATGTATTATTGAAGAGAGCGAGTATATTCTTTCAAAAATGGATTGCACTAAATAGTGTGCGTTTGTCATTTATCAAAAATATATAGTTCCAAAGAAGTAGAGAATAAAAAGAAACAGTCTCTAAAAGGAAATTCTTAAACCCTTTTAAAAAATAACATACTTTGTATCAGAGAAAATTATACTTCCTCCGTCCCGAAATGTTTGTCCTGTTTTGATCGGACACACTTGTCGAGACGAGTTTTGTATCGTTAATATCCCTAATTACATAACTCTAAAAATTATAATTTTTTGATATTATCAAAGTACTCGTTGAGACGAATCAAACAAGACCCCACATGACTATGTTTTTTCTTATATATTAGGAGAAATCTTAAAGATTCTCCGCAACGGTGAACAGTGTCTAAAAGTCAAACAAGACAAACATTGTGGGACGGAGGGGGTATAATGGGAACAGTCCTAATAGGATAAAGATCCGGATTTGGAAACTAAAACCCTAGAAATATAAACCCGTAACAAAAAAATAATAAAAATTTACAATATCTTTCTAAATTTTGGACCTTATCCTATGCCCTTAAGACATAAAAATCGTAAAAAGAATAACCTAGTCCAATTCCGGTGAGTTAGGTAATTGACCCTTTGACAAACCTTTTTTTAAACTAATGGACCCTTAGTAAAAATTGATCTCTCTCCCTCTCCCTAAACCCTACTCCCTACCCCCTAAATCCTACCCCTTAAATCCTAAATCCCAAAAAACAATATTTTAGAGAGAGAAAAAACAAAGAAGAGGGAGAAAAAAATAAAATAAAATAAGTTAATAGGGATATAAAACCTATTCCGCGAGGTAACCCTCAGGTTTTGCAAATTCCGTGAGGTGTCCACAGGTTTCAACTATTTCGCGTGGTAATCATCAGCTTTTTAAAAATTCCGCCAAATAACCCTCTGTTACTTAATCCGTTATAAAATTGTTAAATTTTTATTTTTTTAATGTGAAAAAGATGTTAATTGATTTAAAAAAAATAAAAAATAAAATAAAATTCTAATTAGTACCAACCCTAAAAAAAATTACAATTTTTAATAATAAATTACGTGATTGAACAATGTAATTAAGTAAATTCATTTATGTAGTTAATTATTAACTTTTAATCTTTTTTAAAAAAGTTGTTAATTGATTTTTTAAAAGGAAAATAATAATAAATGCTAATACTTAGTACTATCCATAAAATAAGAAAAAAAAAATAATTAACTACATAAATGAATTTACTTAATTACTTTGTTCATTCATGTAGTTTATTATTAAAAATTGTAAATTTCTTTTTTTTTGTATGGTTGGTACTTGGTACTAATTAGAGTTTATTTTATTTTTCCTTTTTTAAAAATCAATTAACAACCTTTTAACATTAAAAAAATAAAAATTTAACAATTTTTTAACGAATTAAGTAACAGAGGGTTATTTGGCGGAATTTTTAAAAAACTGAGGGTTACCACGCAGAATAGTTGAAACCTGTGGACACCTTGCGGAATTTGCAAAACCTGAGGGTTAACTCACAAAATTTCCGTTTTATTAATTGAAAACTCTTAAAGGACCAATGGACCCAAAACCCTCGTTCAATTCAGGGGTGAGTAATTAATAAGATTCCTTCTCGAAGGGAATATTGTTGAAGTGGGCTGAGCCAGAGGGGACAGGTTCGCATAATTGCAAATGTTGGGGGGATGAATTTCATGAATTAGGCGTGCTTCTGAATTCCAGAACATGTATTTATACAGGGGATAATGATATATCAGAACTAATTAACTCAGTAATTAACTAATTACTAATTAGGAGTGTGCGTACATGTATTTATACATGGCTTTTAGAGTTGCACGCACACTGTATTAAAGAATTAATGCATCAAGATCGATAAGGATTATAATACTTCTATTAATTGCACAAACTGTACTAAATAATTAAACCAAAAGATTCCGGTTTAGTAGTCCAACACTGCACTCATCCGCCTTTTTGTTTACTTTTAATAAATAAAAAAACTCCTATAAAGATAATTGAAAATGATCTATATTATACATTTAAGGTTTGTTTATCGAATGTATTTATATAAATATTTTTATTTATAATATAGTTTTGCGAAAAAGTGGATTTTAGAATTTGAAATTTTAATGGTATAGAAAATTATACAAAGTATTTTTTTCATAAATAAAGTTTTATAACTTCTTTTTTAAAACATAGCCTCAAAATAAATACGGAGTACTACTTTCTCTTGTTTTGTTACAAGTGTTATTCGGGGGTGAGTAATTAATATTCCGTATTAGGTGTTATATCGCACCAAAGTAAATTCATCCAAGCGCTACAAATAATTTTTAGTTTTATGTTTTAATTCATTTTTTAATTGTTAACTTGAACTTATTTTTTACTATGTAATAGCGGATGATAAAATTAGCTCAACTGTTCACGCGTGCAAAAAGCGGATGCGGGATCAGATGTACGCATACGCGAAGCAGGAGCGTGACAGATTGAACGGATACTACATGTCACTAAAAGTAACAAATTGTCTCGCACCCGCAAAGCGGGTACGTGACCCACCTGATTCGATAATTTTTCACGTTCGAAGATTATAACTTTTATATCGATATATATGGCATCGTCTAGCCATGTTCGTCTCCAAGAAAGACTCCTTTCGAGCCATCTAATCCAAACTTCGACCGTACCATCATCTTCCTCGTGCTCAAGTTAGTTGAACTTGATTCCAGAATCGTCTAGAACCATACCCGAACGGTATCGAATCACCTCCGAACTTGTCCATGTTATGCACAAAAATCAATGAATTTAACTCCAGAAAGACCCCTCATATATATATGGCACCGTCTAGCCATGTTCGTCCCCAAGAAAGACCCCTCTCGAGCCATCTAATCCAAACTCCGACTGTACCATCATCTTCCTCGTGCTTAAGTCAGTTGAACTTGACTCCAAAATCGTCTAGAACTATACCCGAACGGTATCGAATCACCTCTGAACGTGTCCATGTTATGCAAAAAAATCAGTGAACTTCTCCACAAAGACCCCTCATATATATGGCATCGCCTAGCCATGTTCGTCCCCAAAAAAGACACCTCTCGAGCCATCTAATCCAAACTCCGACCGTACCATCATCTTCCTCGTGCTCAAGTCAGTTGAACTTGACTCCAGAATCGTCTGAAACCATACCCGAACGATATCGAATCACCTCCGAACGTGTCCATGTTATGCACAAAAATCAGTGAACCTTACCACTTTGAAGCGTTTTTCTAAGTCCGGTGGAACATACCAGCCGCTGTGACCCATTCTTGGAGAAACTTTGCAGCTCCACAAATCAAACGACACTACCCTTGCTCTATATGGTTGCTCTTCGAGCCACCAACGAGCCACTCATAATAGTTAACATATTTGTCACTTAACCCAACTATAAAAAAAAATTGTCATGCACCTGCTCACTTAACCCAACTATAAAAAAAAAATTGCCACGCACCCGCGCGCGACATTATATATCGATATATGGTCACGCGTACACAAAGCGTGACCGTGACCTTTTTTTTGTTTTTCTAAATCGAATATCCAATAAAATGCCACGCTTACACTTTGTGTGACCGAGACTGTTCTCTCGCCCTCGCGTTGCGTACGCGTGATTTTTTTGAGCATACAAAAAATTTGAACGTATCTAGCGCTAGAGTAAATTTTGAAATTAACCAAAACCCAAAACCAGCCTGTCAAATCTCAAAATTAACCAAAAATGCTAAAAAGGAATTAAATTTTGAAATAGTGAAAAAACAGATATTGCAGTTGATAATTAACTAAACTGGAAAGTGTGTTTTTTTGCTGTCCCCAAACAGACCAAAAAAAAAAAAAAAGTGTGCGTGAGCAGTCGATAATTACACCTCACTGCCATCTCCAAACATCCCTCTGAATTCTCCCACTCACACTTTCTTATAAATCACCTCATTCCTCTGCAAAACCCCAAACACACTTTTTTAAAAATAAATCCCCTTTTTTTCAAATAAAGATGAAGAATTTTGAAGGAGGAGGTGAAAAGCAGAGGCGCGGGCTTCTGTTTGCAGCCATGGCCGGATCAGCCGCCATTGTTATGGCACTGCTCCTATGGAGACGAGCTCTGCTCCTTCATCAATGGCGCTTCCTCGCCATCAACCTCCTCTTCCTCGCCATCGTTTCCTTGAAGGGCAGGAACACGAGAAATAGCGATCAGAGTAACGATGAGTGCTCGAAAATGGCTGTTGAGGAAGCAAATTTTAATGGAGGTGGAGATGAGTACAGAGAGATGACGAAGGAGGAGCTGAAACAGAGAGCAGAGGATTTCATTGCAAGGTTTAAGATGCAGTTGGTTTCTGATCAAGCTAAGAGTACTCATAGTACTAGGTTTGTTAATTGAATTTGGAGGGATATTTTTTTTTTTTTTTTTTTGGTTTTTAATAAGAGAAGTTGGTGGTTTTGGATTTGAGTTGTGCAATGGAGGAGGTTGGAGTTTGTAGAGTTTGAAGGCTTTAAATGTTGAATCAACATAATTGTTGATTTTAGAGGCTTTTTGGGTTTTGAATTGTGGTTGAGAATTGAGATGGGTGTTTTTGTTTGGTCACCTCATGAGCATAAATTTTAAGCAAATTGCATGTATCCTTTGCATTGGTACTAAAACTAGTGGTGCTAATTAATCTCTAGAATTTTTTATTAATATATTATTTTTTATTAATTGTTATTTTTACGCGAAATGCAAACGGTATACGCACGAAACGCGAAAATGTATATGATTTTTTTTTTGGTGGAATGAGACGCGATATTCTCAGAACATATATAAATAAAAAGACTATTTAGTCATCAGGCGGGGCGTAACAAAACCCCTCACATTATTTGAAATACAAAAAGGCACCCGATCGGACGTAACTACAATAACAGTCAATCAGAAAATCAAAAGCTAGAGACGCAATACGATCCGCAACCGAATTTGCATTTTTAAAATGTATATGATAAAGTTACGTAAATGCACTTTAAAAATCATACATGACAAATTGTATAAAATATATGTACAACGAGCATAGTGTTAATCAGGCCTATGGGCAATATTCCAACCTTCCAGGTCACTCGATTGCCTACTTAGAAGGATATTTCCAAGTTTGTTTTGCCATAAACTGAACTCTTGAACATGAATCAATCAAGAATCAAACTCTTGAACAAGGTCTGAAACACTAATTCCTCTCATAAAAAGAGTAACTTTCTAGGAGGGTGGACAATTAGCTAGAGTAGTGGGTAGCTAAAGAACCCGAGTGTTGTAGCGAAAATAATTATAAAAAGAGGAGAAATCGGCCACAATCGGCCACAATTATAAAAAGGATATTCATATTCAACATTAAAACAATGCTGAAATTAGCCCACCTTTTCAACCCCTGAACATCTTACGTTTAGCCTAAAACAATTATAAAATGGGCCCACCTTCTGAAATGGGCCTTATTTACCAACCCATAGCCTGAAAGAGCAGTTAAAGAATTGGGCCTCAAGGATGGCCCAACCTAAAGTAAGAATACAGACTAAACGGCTGAGAAACTGAATTTCAAGAGTCTTCCTAAAGTAAAAATACAGACTAAATAAACGGCTGAGAAATTGAATTTCAAGAGTCTGTCGGTTGCCCCTTAACTTCACATACAGGCTACAACAAGAGGCCCTAATATAACTCAAAAATTGAATTTGTAGAATTATGAGCTTGCCTTTTCACTTGCATGAATAAGAAACTGCCGAGAAACATGCCCTTTTAAAAGTGTTGGTCATAACCACATATGCCTTCACCCTCTTCATTTATAGGATTTACCTCTCCTCTTACACAGCCCATGGCTTCAGAAGGCTTGTAAGGTGCACATTCGTCGGCTGCTACTTGTGTTGCGTCCATGAAAGGGAAAGGTGTCGGAATCATTACTGGGCCCACAACCCCTCCCAACAAGAACGCCTCTCCTGTAGCGGTGGTCGACTCGGACAACGCCCACATTTCTCTGGCCAAATTGACCTTTGGAATGGCCTGCACAGTAAGAGTGATGGTATGCCGTAAGTAGGAGTCAACTGATTTGAAGGGGAACCCTATAAGCACCGATTATATAATTCCAGATGAGCAGGTATTGTATTATGAATTATGCATTGTTTTTTGCTACTCCATAGTTCCTATGCACGTGTAATATTTTTTGTTGTTAACCGTAAGTCTTCTTGGACTCTACACTAGGGAGGGGCTATACATTGTACTGCATGGAGGGGAATTAGCCATCGTTTTACCAAAGCATTAGAGGAAGACAATTGTTGCACTATCAAAGGGTTTATCTTGAAGCCAAACAAGGACAAATTCCGGGTGCGAAACGGCGACAATCATTGTATCCACCTTGAAGGCAATACGGTTGTCAAGAAACTCCAATGTGATACTTCCCTCTTTCTGCGGTATCCCTTTCAGCTAACACCATTTGAAGATATTGCATTGAATGGGTCGAAGTTCCTTCTTGGTATGCCATTATTTATACACCTGAAATATTAAAGCACAACAAAGCCAACCGTTTATACTATTCTGTGATTCATTTCTGTGCAGATGTGATGGGCATTGTGAGCCGTATTGGGCATATCAATCCCACTAGAAACAGTTTTCAGTTACTCGATATTCCAACCTTCCAGGTCACTCGATTGCCTACTTAGAAGGATATTTCCAAGTTTGTTTTGCCATAAACTGAACTCTTGAACATGAATCAATCAAGAATCAAACTCTTGAACAAGGTCTCAAACACTAATTCCTCTCATAAAAAAAGTAACTTTCTCGGAGGGTGGACAATTAGCTAGAGTAGTGGGTAGCTAAAGAACCCGAGTGTTGTAGCGAAAATAATTATAAAAAGAGGAGAAATCGGCCACAATAAAGTCACCTTCTAAGAAGGTTCATTTAATATCCAAAAATTGCTAAGCAACAATCAAGCAAGTGGCTCGTGGAATCATAAAAAACTTTGGATTAGATCGGTAAAAACATACGTTTTATAACTGTGTTATGATTAAAATGCGTAGTCAATTCGACTTCTGATGGAGCTATTTGGCGACTAAACCCAAAATTTAAATTTCGATCCTTTTGAATATGTAATAGTGCAAAAAAAAAAAAAATAGCCCGACTCCAAGTTGTTCAAGGCCTTTCATCATATTGCAGCAGATGTACATATTAGCGGGATTATTCCATCTTAGTGTCTTGTCCACCCCCAATGTCTAAATAAAGGATTACGTATGGGTGGAGTAGAGTATCATATGTTTTTCGGGAGCACATATACAACTAGAATTCATTTCTTATACACTCCAAAATGTGCGACATGGCATTCCTTTCTATATGCAGTTCACATGCTTAAACAATTTCTTATCTCTAGGGACCTCTTTTGCAAATCGTGATCTCTTTAAAACAATAATAGTCAAATTGTGATCTCTTAAAATAATAATAGTCAAATCACAAGAATTAAACAATAAGTATACGGGGAAAATAAAGTATACACTTTCACATAAATTTTTATCTAAACATCGTTTACATTTCACACTGGAGCGATTATTCTCACGAGATCTATTTCCTTTATTTTATAGATTTATAAAAGGTAAATACATGGTCTTAATATTAATTTTTGATGTTTTCAATGTTTACCCATAAACACATACTAAAAAAATATATTTAGAAATTATATCCAAATTACTCTCTAAATTGGAATGAGAAAATTAAGAAAATGGATCTTGTTAGAAGGATTGCACACACAGGAGTCCGAGAGTGAGTTGAAGTGAACACTTAAACTCCCACTTCAACTCATATTTTGCTTAATGTTAAACTTCAATCAACTTCATCTCACTTCATCCAACTTCATCTCCTCCTTCAACCCAACCGAACGCACCCCTAATGTGTACCCATGAACACATACTAAAAAATTATATTTATGCTTAGATTTCACCCGAGCACAAATTAAGCAAAAGAATTAGCAAATTAGGCGATGATTGGCTTGTGGGCTATTTTGGGCCCATTTGCATTGGTTTCCTATATAGTATGTTTTTTTATACAAGTATACAACCTAACCAAATATAGGTGTGTGCAAAAAGATGTATCCCAATCAATTCAATTGCCACTTGTTGGGCTAACATATCTACAATTCAGTTTAGGCTCCGTTCGGCAAAGCTTTTTAAAGATTAACGAAGCTTGATGTTCTTTTTAATCTAGTTAATGAATGTTCGGTAAAAATTATCAATCTAGCTTAGAAAGTTTATAGTAGATTAATGTAGTTTATTTTTTTTTATTTTTTTAATGTGACCCTCCTAGATTGTTGAAGATTAACAAGCTGAAATTTACATTTATCTCATTTCAGCTTGTAATACCGAACACCAATTATATTTTTTAAATAATTAAGCTAATAAACTCAGCTCCAGCTATTCATTCAGCTCCAGCTTCAGCTACTCATTGAGCTCCAACTTCAATTTCAGCTAAATTTACCGAACAGAGCTTCAATTTTTAAAGGCAATTCATGTATCCAAGGTCCCCTCAAAATGCATCAATGTTGTTCTTTCCCAACTTGCATTTAAGTTGGAACATAATTAAGGCATGTGATTGTTAACGCCTAGTCAAATTCCTATCATTTTAACACTCATCAATATATATTTAAAAGTTGGCTTCATGTCCACTTTAATACTCTTCTTCAAGTACTCATTCCTGAAACACATATATATATATGGGCCAATTGGATTAACATTTTGGGCCTAACAAGATTAAGAGGTGTTAAGAAAAATTTAGAAAAACAATATGAGACTTGGCCTTAATTGTAACATTTGGCCCAACAAGCATGTGGTAACCAAATGTCTGTTCAATGATGATTTTGAATTCAACAGTGCAGCACATGATGTACGGTTATGGAGATGAATTCAACGTAAGTGCACCTCTATCAAGCAATTTATTGTGGTGTAATCAATGCTAACTTTTAATCCCAAAACATTAAAACAATGCTGAAATTAGCCCACCTTTTCAACCCCTGAACATCTTACGTTTAGCCTGAAACAATTATAAAATGGGCCCACCTTCTGAAATGGGCCTTATTTACCAACCCATAGCCTGAAAGAGCAGCTAAAGAATTGGGCCTCAAGGATGGCCCAACCTAAAGTAAGAATACAGACTAAACGGCTGAGAAATTGAATTTCAAGAGTCTGCCTAAAGTAAAAATACAGACTAAATAAACGGCTGAGGAATTGAATTTCAAGAGTATGTCGGTTGCCCCTTAACTTCACCTACAGGCTACAACAAGAGGCCCTAATATAACTCAAAAATTGAATTTGTAGAATTATGAGCTTGCCTTTTCACCTGCACGAATAAGAAACTGCCGAGAAACATGCCCTTTTAAAAGTGTTGGTCATAACCACATATTCCTTCACCCTCTTCATTTATAGGATTTACCTCTCCTCTTACACAGCCCATGGCTTCAGAAGGCTTGTAAGGTGCACATTCATCGGCTGCTACTTGTGCTGCGTCCATGAAAGGGAAAGGTGTCGGAATCATTACTGGGCCCACAACCCCTCCCAACAAGAACGCCTCTCCTGTAGCGGTGGTCGACTCGGACAACGCCCACATTTCTCTTGCCAAACTGACCTTTGGAACGGCCTGCACAATAAGAGTGATGGTATGCCGTAAGTGGGAGTCAACTGATTTGAAGGGGAACCCTATAAGCACCGATTATATAATTTCAGATGAGCAGGTATTGTATTATGAATTATGCATTGTTTTTTGCTACTCCATAGTTCCTATGCACGTGTAATATTTTTTGTTGTTAACCGTAAGTCTTCTTGGACTCTACACTAGGGAGGGGTTATACATTGTACTGCATGGAGGGGAATTAGCCATCGTTTTACCAAAGCATTAGAAGAAGGCAATTGTTGCACTATCAAAGGGTTTACCTTGAAGCCAAACAAGGACAAATTCCGGGTGCGAAACGGCAACAATCATTGCATCCACCTTGAAGGCAATACGGTTGTCAAGAAACTCCAATGTGATACTTCCCTCTTTCAGCGGTATCCCTTTCAGCTAACACCATTTGAAGATATTGCATTGAATGGGTCGAAGTTCCTTCTTGGTATGCCATTATTTATACACCTGAAATATTAAAGCACAACAAAGCCAACCGTTTATACTATTCTGTGATTCATTTTTGTACAGATGTGATGGGCATTGTGAGCCGTATTGGGCATATCAATCCCACTAGAAACAATTCTCAGTTACTCGATATTCATATTCAAAATGAAAGGTACCTTTTTGATTCATTGTCTAGGGTGATACATATCTGAAAATAATCATACCCTTTGTCTCTGTGCATTATTTGTTATATAAAAAGGAATCCTCAATTCTCTGCCAGCACAAAGATACCACATTAAGTCATTAACATACCCATTCATGGTAAATACGTCATTTCTTACATGGCCAAACAATAGGATAACTCAGCCATTCATAACAGTAAGCTACCTCCAAATAAATATATAGTGACTAAAATAATTGTCTTGTCCTATAGAATAGGCAGAATCACATATATAATACCTTGCTCTCTGTAGCAATTCCCAGTGCAGCGGTCCAGTTGTCATATTAATTTTACTCATCATTACTCCTCATAGCAGATGCCAACACCCATACGTTCAACTTCTGCATTCAAATATACACAACTTATCAAATCAGAAAAACCATTCCTTGCACCCTAAATATTTTATAAACATATGTACACTAATCTGGTATCGAAATCTTCCCTACCATGTTTGTCTTAAATGATTATACTGACTTATGCTTACTTTATGATTGTTAGATTACTACTTACTTAAACGCAGAATTGTTTACCTTCGAATCTTTGCAGAGGCAAACAGCTGTGAGTGACACTGTGGGGCAGCCTATGCGATGAGTTTGTCGAGAGAAATGCTCGCGTGCAACCCAACTACGTCTTCATCCTTCCTGGCATGCATGTGAAAGAGTGGAAAGGTTCAAACTACTACTACTTTGTACTGTTATTAGTGAAAGGCTAAGAAAACCTGCCTACTGAAATGAATAACAAATAGTAAAACCAAATGTTCATTATTTTGTTTAGCACGTGGTATTGAAATGTTTATTTCACCTTCCATTTTCTGCTGTTACAACCATTCTGCAAATTCTGAATTCTTTTCCCCGTCTCATTTCATCCATATCCAGGAGAGATATATTTATCAAGCACCTCAACAACCTCCATCCAGGATGCCAAAGAAATCACTGAGATTGAAGGATTTAAGTCATTAATGATGTAAAACATTCTGTTATTAAAACTGACCATGCTTTGGCTTGATATGACTTACTGAATTTCTCCCTACAGGCACACACACCTTTCTCCTATTGTGCATCCGCTCAGTCCCCAAGTCCCAAGGGAGGGAACACTGCTATAACTATTGCACCTGGGCAGGGAGCAAAAAGAAAACAATAAAATTGTCATTTTTGCCCATTCCATACTTTCTCTTATTCACTACATATCTGTACCACATTATCTGATTCACCTTTTGTGATGACAGGAATCAATAGCCCTCCACTGCAAAGTAAAGATTGATAATGTTAGAACAAAACATGGGTGGTATTATTTCTCATGTGCCATTGGGAGATGCAAAAAAGGGGTTACCAAGGCTAATGACCAGTTGTGGTGTGACTCATGTGCGAAAATCTTTGTGATGACAAGAATCAATAGCCCTCCACTGCAAAGTAAAGATTGATAATGTTAGAACAAAACATGGGTGGTATTATTTCTCATGTACCATTGGGAGATGCAAAAAAGGGGTTACCAAGGTTGATGACCAGTTGTGGTGTGACTCATGTGCGAAAATCTGCGAATTTCCCCAAACAAGGTAAGTTGCTTCACATTAGTTTTCTCAGTTCTAAAACTTTTAAGATTGCACCAACTAAATCAAGGGTAGATAAGTTTATATCCTAAATAATTGCACAAAGTATTTAGGTCAAAACTTGCTTACGAGATGCCAACATTACCTTTTCCAACTCCACTTCAACGGGCGTAGATTCCTGGTAGAAGTTGGGCATAGGTGTTGCCTTCAAGTTCAGCCCCTTACATAGCATCCTAGACTCACCACTTACTTATCTTGCCGCACTTTGCACAGGTACCGGCTGCATTTGGATATTTCCGATGAGTCATCCTCCATGGCCATCACTGTCTTCGATGAGATAGCTGAAGCCCTGCTGAAAAAGACAACCAACAAGTTGTTGGAAGAAATAATTAAATTACCTTCTTACTCCCTTGGTGGGTCTTTTATGTAGGATGATGCCGATGAAAGCCTTCTCCCCGAGGAAATCCAGTCCCTCACAAATACATATCACCTCCTGGAACTCAAAACGCATACATACTTTAACCATGGCGACCATGAGAGCTTTACTGCAAGCAAGATGGTTAGGAGCTTACCAAGTCCAAAGGTATTGAAATCCCTTTCCTGCTTGTAATTGTTCACCCTGTTTACCCTTCTTGACTGGTCATCCAACCTGTGCAAATTATCATGTGTAGGATGCTACATATGATGTTGTTCTCCCACAAGAAGTGTGCCCTGAAGCTGAAACGCTGCATACAAAGGAAAATTTAACTGGCCAAGATTCGTCAAAAGGGGCTAATACGTAAGAAAAAGACTATTGGAGCTAACATATATGAAAAGGTATAATAATTAAATTTCAGCCTGAATAACAAATTACCCTTATCGTAATTGTTCTCAGCTCAGCTGAAGGCATGGAGTTACGTGGCAAAACCGAGCCCCGGTCCAAAAGGAAAAAACGGAGCAAACTGGTGACCTGCAAGCAGACAGCAACACTACTAGGTATGAAACATGTCTATTTCCCTTCCACTCCTCCTTTAGCGTTAATTTGTTCTTCATGTCATCGCATAACCAATCCCATTCTACATTTTGTCATGCAGCCTTGAAGATGGTATCACAAACAAATCTGGAGCCCTCAACCCCCCAAAAAGGAGATTGTTCGCCACCGATGACGAGCATTGAAAGCAATTGTTGGTCCTTAGTGTGGGTTACATAGGCAATATGGAATTTCTTCAATTCAGTCTAAACTACTTTATAAGCTGTTCAAAAATATTCAACTTTTTGCAAGCAAGATGACAGAAAGCTCTGAAATTAACTGACACAAAAAATCCCCCAAATGTTTGCAAACTGAGGTGGACAAAGGAAATAGGAATAACGGCCTTACATCCTTTTATTCAAGTATTAAGAAAATCAAACAAGAAATCCCAATTTACAGACCAAATACATGAAATATAGCAAGCGTGTATTTTGATTTTTCACACACTCAAGATTATCTGGCAGAAGAGAAGTCAATAGACTGAAAAAGGGGATACAAACAGTCAGATTTCCATATAAGAAAAGCAGTATCCGAAACAACTCACTGTTATCCAGTCTATCTACCTTGACCAAAGCCTTAACATACTCTGCAACAGCTGTAGGGCTACAATGGAGTGAAGGATGAGACTCAAAAATTCTGATCACTGCTTCAGGATCATTTCTACGTGACAACTCCATAAGATAGTACACGTTAACTGGATCATCTGCATCACGACCTCTGCGAGCAAAAGTGCCCAAATAGCTCGATTGAAATATATCACGGATGCCTGTAAAACGACATCCTGAACATTATAACAAACAATTTTAGAATATATGCTTCATATAAACATAAGTGATTAATTAACTTTCACATATTAGATGGAAGAAATTTATGACAGAACCAAACTTCGCATAAACACCAAGGGAAAATATCTGTTTCACAGAGTGATCACACATACTTCCAATCGACTGTTGTTGAGCCACCACCGACGACTGTTGATGCGACGGTGAAGACGACGGCGGCGGTGGAGAGGAGGGAGAATACGAACAGGAAAATCAGGTATATAAACTGGAAGAGGAGAAGCAGCACCCATTGATGAGACTGGGAGTTGAGAGGGAGATCGGGATCTTGCAATCGGGAGAGAACCGGGTGCGTGAAGAGGGAGTGTGCGAGAATGGCGAAGGAAAGGGGGAAGATTAGGGTTAGGGTTATGAGGTAAAAAGTTCTGGGGGAAAGCTTGGGGATGGAGGTGGATTCCTTGATTATGTCGGTGAGGGAGAGGAATTGGAGCTTCTCTGGTTGTAGATCCATGGCGGATTGCAGAGATTTGGGAAGGAGGAGAGAGATCTGGGAAAGGGGTGATGATGGCGGTGAAGTGAAGGAGATGAGGAGAGAGATTGCTTTGGGGTTAAGGAAAGAGTAAAGCGGAGCTACGTACGTGGAGTTGGACGCGTTAATACAATTACACAAGAACAATGATATTTCAATATTCTATTGGCAAACATTCAATAATAGTTTGACATAGATTTTCCATTAATTTCAAAATTATTATAACAACGTATATATTAAAAAAAATGACTATAAATAATATCAACTATCAACTTTGAACAAAAAATAATACAAATTTTATAAATTGTAAAAATATACCTAAACTATAACAACATAAACAAAAAATGGTATAAGCATTTTTTTCAGTGAATTTCCTAACATGTATGTTGAGATGGAGCCGAAAATGTAATTTGTTAAAAAAATGTATACATTAAATTACACTTTATTTGTATAATAATGACTGATTTGTTTAAAAAGTGATCTGTCAAAAATATGACTGATTTTCTTATGTTTGTGTTGTTGTAAGATGTGAATTACTGATATTGATTTATGTAATTTTTTTTATTATATAAATGAGGTATAATTTGATGTTTTAACTGGAAATTTAACAACTCATTTTTTCGACTCTAGGTGTTTTATTTTTTATTTTTCACAACCATTACATCTGTTATAACAACTAGAAATCGCAGCCCGTGTGAATTTTATATTTTAGCTAAATTATCATATTTCTTAATATTTATTTAAAATGTTAAAATTACAAGTATTATCAAACACATAGAGTAGTAAAATTTCTGGTGAGGATCAGAAACATGGCGCCCAACGCGTAGATCGCCGATAAGAAGAAGGGGGTGGCGTGAATCTTCCCGGAATCGGCCGGTGATAGCTGCGGCGGAGGCAGTGACGCATAGATGCAGGTGCTCCAACATTACTCGAGCAACACCGATTCGTCATAATTTGGGTTGACAGCGTAGTCGTAGAGGCCGAGCATGTCTGTTCGGTGATGTCGGCTCCAATTCCAGTGTTCTTACTGGGAAAAGTTGAATTTGATTCTCCATAATATAAGTTGCAGTGGTTAGTGGGCACAATGGATTCTCTTCACTTAATCGTGAATGAAATTCACCAAATCGGCTAATTTTGATTGTGGTTGTCAATAATATTTAATAGAGTCTTTAATTGTATTTCTTAAGAAATTGTCTTATTTCAGTATTGAAGGTTTTGTAATAATTCTGCTAAAGTTACTATATTTTATATTTTAATTAAGGAGTAGAGATGATACACGATAATTTCACTTTGTGATGCATTAAGAATTGAATTTTATAAACTACCAAATTACAATACTCAAATTCTAAAAAAACACTAGAGCTTATTTTATAACAAAAACAAAAAAAAACATTAAAATATAATACTTGTAATTTTAACATTTTAAATAAATATTAAAAAATATAATAATTTAGCTAAAATATAAAATTATATATAAATGGGCTTCGATTCCTAGTTAATTGTGAAGTTGACGGATATCTGCACAACTCCTCATTCATTCCCACTTGACGAGAATGAGAATGTTTTCCTTACTTTCACATTTCCATGCCTAACAACGATTTTGGTTAAACACTTCCTTTTAGAAAATCTTGATTAGGCATTATCATTTTAAAGATTTTACTATTTTTTTAAAAGGATTTAAGGGAAATATTAATTGTTAAAACAAGAAGTCTTAACCTTTATCCTTTAACCTTTAAGACATATGTTAGAAAATTTTTAATAACAAACAGATCAAGCAATGTTTATTAACACAAGCACTCAGATTTGCACCAGTACTAAGGGCTCGTCTGATATCAATACCTAAGATATGAGATATTATGTATCGATATCAATATAAGTATGAGTGGTATCAATATAACGAGTTAGAAAAATTGTAATAACAAACAGATCAAGCAATGTTTATTAACACAAGCACTCAGATTTGCACCAGTACTAAGGGCTCGTCTGGTATCAGTACCTAAGATATGAGATATTATGTATCGATATCAATATAAGTATGAGTGGTATCAATATAACGAGTATGAGTGGTATATTTGACATATCGATTATGTGAGAGATATTAAAATAAACTCCAATATCAACATCTATTGGTATACCAAACAGTAGATATCACTTTGATACTGATATCAAGATACAACAAATACAGTTCTGGGTATGATATGAATATCAAACGGGTCTTAATAAATTTTTAAAAATTAGTTCTTAACCTATACACCGAGGGCATAAGAATAGTAAGTAGCCATTTTCTCCAGTCTCCATCTAGCTAGGGCTAACCCTGTCGCGTCGGTTGTCGAGCATTTAACGCTCATGGAGGGACCAAAATCCAGGCTTCCAAAGATTTCAACTTCACTCATGTATGTACATTTATGACAAGCCACATTTAGAAGCATTATTATCTATCACAAAAAATGAAGAGATAATCCAACTTTTCATGTGATCAGTTTATCAGTCAAATGAAGACATCAGCAAAAAAGTTAGTTGCAATTCTGTTTTGTTTCTCAACTCAATCTCTGTCTAATTGGACGCACGATTTGTAATAACATAATAATAAAAAATTAAAAACATTATTTGACTGGTACTAACAACCAAAACCTACGTGAGTCCAACTCAAAACAACGTCATTGTGCAGGTAATAAATTAGTCATTGCTAACCACATCTCAATAATTTTGCTTAATCCAAAATAGGACTTGGACCCAAAGAGCAATTAGTCTAGTAATGATTGGAAGTAATTAATTAACAACTGTCATTTTGATTAGTTTTACAAGTATAATGACAACAAGTGTTGTTACCTTTTTTATTGTTCCATGGCCTTGAACTTCTTCACAAGCTATGGGGAGCGAGATTCAGAGAACGCGTTCTGGAAGATCACAGAAATGGATGAGAAGTGCATCAAAGAAAGTTGAAGCTTCTTACTCTAGTGATTTTTCAGGTCAGATTTTCTCTTTTCTTCTCTTCCTTTTTCCTGTTCTTGAAAAAGTTCTTGATTTCAATGTATAATGCTGTGTTTTTGTAGATGATGGCGAATACTTGGATCATTCTTTCACCAGCATCTCTTCCACATCTGCAAGAACACAACACAACACCCTCACCCATGAATTAAGGTTTGTCAGAAACTGCATTTTAGTGTTTTTTAACATTATCAAGAGTGACAAAGATTTGTTCTTTTGGTGTTTTTTTAAGGATCTTTGTGGGGACGTGGAACGTGGCAGGACGAACACCAGCGCGTAGCTTGGCTGGAGATTTGGAAGAATGGCTGAGCCTCAAGAGTGCAGTTGACATTTATGTTCTTGGGTAGTTGTTGATTGAATACTACAGCATTTTTCCGGGAATCCAAACAGACCCTTAAAACGTAAAAATTGCAGGTTTCAAGAGGTTGTGCCATTGAACACAAGGACAGTAATGGGAGTACTAGAAGACAACAGCGAGACAGGGAAATGGAACTTACTTATAGGGAAGACGCTGAACAACAAAGAAGGCTGCGTTTGGTTGACGCCCACCTGCAATCCGACAACAAGCGACGAGTACGAGTATGTGAAAGCGATAAAATCAGGGAGGAAGATTAACAGAAGCACGACGCCTATGAGGGAGAGGGCGAAGACTCACCATGGGGATTCGAGCGGGAACAGCTCGTTCAAGTTGATGGCCAGCAAGAAGATGGTTGGTGTGTTCATTACCATATGGATGAGGCGGGAGCTGCTGAGGAAGTATAGCGTCTCTAACGTGAAGGTGTGCTCTGTAGCCTGTGGGATTATGGGTTATTTGGGAAACAAAGGCTCGGTTTCAGTTAGCATGTCGATTGAAGGGACGAGCTTCTGCTTCATCACTGCTCACCTCGCGTCTGGTGAGAAGAAAGGCGATGAAGGCAGAAGAAATCAACAAGTCGCGGAGATTTTCAAACGAACAACCTTCTCTCGCCTTCCTCAGGAGAATCCTGTTCCTCTTCCACTCAACATACTTGGCCACGAGTAAGTTTAATGCATTATCTTCAGGAATCCAAACGGAACCTAAATCATGGCAGACTGAAGCAAGAATCTTGATGAGTGCATTTTTTAGGATATCCAAACGAACCCTAATGAGTAAAAGGTTCATAAAACATGTACATTTCTAAACATTTTAAACATTTACAGAAGATTGCAGCAGAAATATTATGGATACTTTTTTGAGTCTTAAGCCTGGCATGTTAAATCAAAATAAATTTCTATTCAATTCCAAAGTTCATCCTCAACTGAATGTTAAAAAATGAAGGAATTGTAAACGGTATATAACTCTATTCCTACTTGATCCCTATTGATTCATGCATGAGATCTTTGTTAGATGCTAGAAAATAGTTTTCTGAAATTCTGCTTATACGCATCTAATCCCAACAAAAAAATGCTGTGAACAGCCGAATATTCTGGTTTGGAGATCTCAACTACCGGCTTAATTTGGAAGACAGTTTAGCGAGAGAGCTCATAAGGAGGAGGAGATTCAAAGAGCTACACAAATTTGATCAGCTGAAGAAGGAACAAGAAGAGAAAGGAGTATTTCAAGGGTGGAGAGAAGGAAACATAGAATTCGCTCCTACATACAAGTATTATCTATCAACTAGCAACAAGTATTCGGGCAATTTGCCAACGAGATCAGGAGATAAACACAGGACTCCAGCATGGTATACAGAAGTTAACTGTTTAATCCTTAGAAGAAAAAAATATGTACTTCTCTATGATGTTGCTAAGTTGATTTCTACAGGTGTGACAGGATAATGTGGTACGGGAAAGGAATACAACAGCTATCCTATGTTTGTGGAGACAGCAAATTCTCAGATCATCGTCCTGTTTCTTCTATTTTCACCACAGAGATAGAAATCCAGAATTCGAACCCGAAAGGGGTGACCTTAAGCAAGTTCCTTGCCTCTATGAATCTTACCAGGAATAATGTAAGAAAACACATAGATTCATGGTTTTAAAACTTGAGTATGATTGGTTGTCCTGATTCTGATTTTGTCATGTTAAACAGGGACAAAAAAAGGTTGCTGACGAGCCCAGATCAACGTTACAAACACTGATCAAAACAGAAATAGAAGAATCATCAGCTCAGATGCAGTAAAATGTATATAAGACAGTGTTTTCTTCAGTCTCTAGCTTTAGTAGGTGAATTTGTAACAATGTCTTCTCCTACCAGGTTTCTGATCTCAGTTCTTTATTATCATAATTTCTCGTGTGAAAGTATTTATTACTAATCTAAACAAGTAGTACAACTGCAAGTCATAATACCATAAAAAAATATTCAAAGATACTAAAGATTTTGTAAGCTTCACTTTGTTCAGAGGGCATACCTTTGAAGACAGTTGTAGTCCTTACCATCTCTAACCCAGAGATCTGCTTGTTTATACTAAAAGGCAAATATTAGAAGATTTCAAGATGTATGAATCTTCTTCCTTTTTCAGGAAATCTTTATTGTGTTCTTTTATCAGAAGATGATACAATAATCTGCTTATATCCCATGAGCTTTGAAGCTCAATTTGAGCTTCTTCACCACAGACATTACAGAATCAATAACAATCCAAACTTATGTGCAACCAAAACAAAGCCTCAAATGCTTATTTCACTCCAATTACAATTTACAACAAAAAAGAAAATCATACCATTGTATCAGCACAAACTAAATTCACTCCAACTGGTGTTCCCCGAGAAGTGAGGGTATGTAGAACTCATGGGTCTGTGCAATTACAATTTCTATGTCAGGACAAAGATGGAGTGACACTTTGTTAAGGGAAGGGAATACCCCCAAACCCCCACAATTTCTATGTCATCGATATTGATTCTCTCTTCTGAAATTCGTTCCATTAACTCAAAATTCTCTTCTGAACTACATTCCAATAACCCCCAATTTCTATGTTCTACTCAAATCTGATTTTCACAACCCAATAACCCAAAATTTCTCTCTAAAATTCGTTCCGAAATTCCGCCTCACAATACCCTTATTCCAATTTCAGTTTGATGAAGGCTGAAGTCCGGTCTTCTATTTTGGAGTGTGAAAAAGTTATTTAATTACGCGAGCGCTAAATACGCTCAATTTTTATTTTTTTTTTACGTTCAAAATAATCACGCACATGAAAAACGAGAGCGTGAAATGGTTCTCGTAAACGCAAAGCGTGAGCGTGATATAATGTAGGATATCCGCTTTCAGTTTAAGATAAATAGAGTCACGCTCATGTGAAGCGTGAGCCACACCCTGTGTTGTTTAAAAACACATATCCCTTCCTCCACCGTCTTTACTTTCTCCTCCCTCTACTCCTTCGTCCTCATCACCTCCGCCACCACCGCCGCCATCTCCCCCGCCGCCGATCCCCCTCCGAATGCACTCTCGTTCCGACTCTTCTCCTCCTGGTGCCTTCTCTTGATTGCGATCGCCACGCAAATGAATGACGCAATCGATGCCAAAACTCCGACCGAAAACCCTAGAATCACGATTTCGTTGTGGTGGCGGTCGCAGCGCTTCTTCCTGCCGATGTGAGCCAGCTCTGTTCCCTGTAAGTCCACGTTCTGCCCAATCCCGGCGTTCAGAGGTTTCGTCGCCGAGGAGCCCAGGGTTCAAAGCGTAAGCACTGGGCCCGAAATCGACGGCGGGAAGTCGCCGGAGAAGGAATTGTGGTCTAGGAAGAAGGACTTGAGGTTGACGAGGCCGTAGAGATCAGGAATTGGGCAGGAGAGCGAGTCGTTCTGGAGACTCAGTACCCTGGCCACGAGATTTAGAGTTTTGAATCTGAGTGTGGTGTTCTCAATCAGTTCCTCCCAAACCACAATTATTTACCTGGTTTACACTAGGTAATCACCGAATGATAAGTTTATCCTGCAGCTTCAGTTTAGTTTCAGGAGTCAGAGGGAGGAGAGAGGAGATGCAGAGAAGAGAAGAGTGGGAGGAGATTAACAGTGGATTTATTATGTTGTTTTACAAAGCCACGCTCACGCATTCCGTGAGCGGGACACTGTTTATCCTAAATAATAACTAGATACCCTATAATATGGGCTCGCTCTCGTTTTCTGTAAGCGTCACTCCGTTGACGCTCCCGTTTTTCATGAGCGTGGCTCTTTTAAGCTTATTTAGTAAAAAAACTGAACGTAGATAGCACCTCCCTTTAATTAGGGTGCTAAATCACCTAAAACGTGATAATTAATGGTGTGGTGCCATGTCATTGATTTTATTTACACATCATCTAATTTTATAAAAAGCATTCTAAAAAGAGAGGAACGCTCTGGTAAAACAAAAATTATGGTAAAACGGAAATATTAATCTGGAGCGTTGGATTGATGGTGATGGATGGTTGGATGATGGGGCCTTTTTTTTTTTTTTGATAAAGAAAGAATTCGAGATTCCAGTACAACAACCTGGAAGCTCGAGAGGCCGAAGAAACGGCGACGGAACACCCACCACAAACCACCCAGAAAACAAACAGACAAAGGAAAAAACACAGAAATGAACATGAAAGAGCCAGGGAAAAGTACAGACACAGACGAGCCCAACAAACAACCAAGGCAAATGGCGAGAAAGTCCTCAAACAGTGGTTGGAAGACACCAACAAGTCGTCTGAAGCAGCCGAAAAGAAGAAACACGACTCAATCTGGATGTACAAAGTTCGCAGCAGCCACCAGGGATCACTCGATCACAATCTTGTCTCGATCCGAATCAGCAATTCTCTGAATCAACCTTAGGAAAGCAGCCTCAGCAGTGGGAGTACCTCAGGGTTAAAGGGAATAGATTTTAGAGGAGATCGAGGGTTGCTCGAGGGTTGAGAAGCCCTAGGGTTCATGTTTCGATTAAAATTGGCTTAAGGGGAACCAATATGCTTTTAAGAAGGATGGTTGCTTGTGAAGCAATCACAAATCACCTTAATAAATGTTACTTTTCGATAGAGAAATTATCTCAAAGTTTAGAAAGAATATTAATATTTGACAAAAGGCTTATGGCCCAAAAATGGACCACAAGCCCAAATCAAATAATGTCCAAGAAAGGTGATAAGTTTTGTTTTTTTATTTTTTTAATTAAAATAATCCTTTTTTTTTTTTAGTTTGGTTCCCTTATTCTTAGTTTGGTCCGTAAGGGAACCACGACCATTGAATTTGAGATTTAGCCAATTTGTTTAGTTTGGTCTTAGGGTAACAAAAAGCTTAAGAATTGGGCTTTTCGGCCCATTATCCAAACCCAAATTTAAATCTGGGAATTAGGGTTAGGGGAGCAACAACCACATCGGTTGCTCTGCGGCGGCGCCGTTGATCTCGGCGGATGCGATCTCGCCGGGGTGGACGGAGGGGTGGACAGTGAGGGTAACGTGGTCACCTACGCCGTTTGTCCGGTGGTCGGGGGTTGCTTGGAGGTGTCAGGGTTTGTCCGGTGGTGTCGGGGTTGCACGGTGGTGGCAATTGGATTCTCAAAACTGAGAAGACTTGGTTTGGAATGTATATTGTAATTGGCCTGTGAGACCCTAAATGCAGTAAACATGTTGTTGATTTGAACACTAGCAGTGGCTTGTGTAGCCCCAGTATTCATTTGATTTTGCTTGGGATCATTGTTGTTTTTGAATTATTTTTTTTGTTTACCTTGCCACTGCTGATCCAACATTTGATTGAGAAGGCAGGTATAGGTAGGTGGTCGGGTTAGGTGCGAGTGGGCAAGGGTTCGTTTAGGCTCGTCCGATCTGGAGCAATCGAGCAAGGGGTGGTGGAGTGGAGGTGTGGCGGCTGTATGGGCGCATATGCAGCCTCGGTCGCCAACGCCGGGACATCGACGGACAGCAAATCATCACTGCCAGCCACCTCGCTCGTCAGTTGTTCGTGGACTCGGTCGGAGCAGGGAGCTCGGTCGGAGCGGGCGATAAGCAAGGGGACTGGTGGGTCTGGGCTAGGTGGTACCGAATGGGGTACAGTGGTCAAGGTGGGGGAGAGGGATGGGTGGCGGCGGGCCATTAGGGTTTTTTGTTCAAATTGTGACAAACAGAGAGGGTTAGGAAAAGAAAGAGAGGAGGCAGCGGGGAAGGGGAAGGAGGAGAGGAGAGGGAGGCGGTGGGGGGAGAGGAGCCGCCGGCGGGAGCCTGGGAGCGAGGCTCGGGGAGGTGGAGCTGCTGGTGGTGGCTATGCTCGATCTGAGCAGGCTCGGACGGAGCGGCCTCGGGGCAGGGGTGAGGGGGTACCGGTGAGGCAGGGTGCCGGTGAGGCGGGTTGCTCGGTCGGAGCGGCCATGGTGGCGGCGAGGGTGGTGGTTGCCATGGGGTGGAGGCTGCCAAGGTGGCGGCGGGAAGGTGGTTGCCATGGTGGTGGCTGGCTCCTTTTGGAGATGGCTTTTAGGGCCAGCGGGATTTCCAGTCCCTAATTCTTGAGAGCTTTTTTTGATGGATGATGGGGTCTTATAATAGATATGGTAGGGGTGTAACCATCAAATCTACTCAAATAAGATAATTTTTTAATTGGGAAAATTTAATAAATAAGGTTGTTAGATGAGAGAGAAAATACAATATTTTCTCTTTTCTAAAATCGCTACATTCTGCTGATACATTTTCTTCTTCTTCAACGATTTTTCAGCGTTCATGAATATCGATCACGTCTTTATGAATATCGTTCATGCGTTTATGAATAACGATGAATGTGAATATCTTCACTTAAAACATGAATATCACCACTTGATTTTTTCAGCGTCCTAATGCTTTGCAAATTCGTAGATTTGCAAATTTATTCTTGTTGTTTTTGTCATTGTTTTTTGAATATCGTTCATGTTTGTATGAATATATTTGTTTAATATGTGGATATCACCAATAAAAGACATGAATAACATAACTTAAAATATGAATATCACCACTTAATAATGTATGAATAACATAATCAATTACACCATGAATATCATTCTATATTAGTATGAATATCACTATGTTTCACCATTAATGTCATAACCCAAACGAAAAATAATTACTTCACACTAACACACATAGTTATACACGAAAAAATATACATGAACATCAATATTGATTACATGAATATTAGGAATGACAAACATGAATATCGCTATTACGCAATGACTTGTGCTTTTTTAGACGAGTAGGAAGCTTCAAACGTCTCTTCGTCGGTGCAACAGTTATGCCTGAAAACAACATTGAATATCACATCATAAAATTTGAATATCAACTACTCAGATCATGAAACGTACATACAACATGAATATCAAAAACATTTGTATGAATATCACATCAAACAATTTGAATATCAATTGCAAATAGTACAAACAACACCATCAACAAGCAATTTAAATACTATAATAGCGATATTCATTCTATATGTGATGATATTCACGTATTTTATACGCATAATCATACAAGTAAGTAGTCGATATTCATAAAAACAGTGTTAATATTAAGAGTTTAATTCGCACATGATGATTATTCAGAGTTTAGGTGAATATCACATCATAAATATCAAATACTCAACACATGAAACCTACATCAAATATTAATATCAAAAGCATTTATATGAATATCACATTAAACAATTTGAATATCAATTACAAACAATACAAACAACACCCCAAAACACCAAAACTGACCCAACATGAATATCAACAACATTATAGTGAATATCACATCATAAATTAAAAATATCGACTACTCAACGCATGAAACTTACTTTCAACATGAATATCAACAACATTATAGTGAATATCACATCATAAATTAAAAATATCGACTACTCAACGCATGAAACATACTTCCAACATAAATATCACCAACATTATATTGAATATCACATCATAAAATTTGAATATTAACTACTCAATGTATTAAACTTAAATCCAACCTAAATATCAAAAGAATGTGTATGAATATTACAACAAATAATTTAAATATCACATCAAACAATTTCATTCGTGTAGATACTTAACCATGGTAATCAAGTTCACCGATCACTAAGAAATTAAATTAAACATCTCATCCTGCCAGTAATTCAATTCATAACACCAAGAATCTCAGTTAAATGTTTTACCAATTTGATTTCATACTCGGCTCCCAAAATTTGGCAGAACAAGTTCAATTGAACTCAAATCGATCGATCTATAACCTAATCAAGCATGGCGTGAATTATATATGAATTACCTTAGAAGAGCGGTCAACGAGAAGAGGTCGAGTGGCAAGGCGCCGAAAGAGCTGTTTCTTCTTCTGAAACTCGGCAAACGCGGTCGCGTCGAAAAGTACATGGTCATGGAGTTTGTCCCTGCCGGCGTCGATGAAGGTTCACGGCGAAGAGACGAGAGAGTAAGAGGAAGAGTAATTGGGAGAGAGTAGAATCAACCGTTTGATTGTGGGTAAAAAAATCTCTAAATTAACTCAAATCATATGTGCTCACTCCTATAATATCACTATGTATCCATTTACTTTCAATCACATCCGTTAATTTATTTATAATCCAATGACTTTTATTAGTACTATCGTTTTATCCTAAAAAATTATTTCAGTAGAACCAAATTCTCTAACAACATCCCTAAAGTTTAGATTATTTTATTAACTTTTGAAAGGTTTAAGTTATATTTTTACCACATATCTAAAACTTAGGTTATTTTCTGATCAAAAAAATCTCAGGTTATTTTAATTAATTTTCTCTTTTATACATGTTTCATTTTAGTCTAATAAAACCTAGTATAAAAGCAAACCCTAATTGTGCCCGCCTCCCTCCCCTCCCATTTCTTTCTTCTACAGCCGTTCTGCTCCATTTCCTCTTCTTCACCTCAACTCCCATCTCATCCATGGCTGCTCCCTAAGAGCCACGAGCCACGAGCCACAACTCCCACCCGACCCGGCGTCGTTCCTCCGCGCGGCGCCACTGCTCCCACTTCTCCAGCTCACCGGATCGACCCTCTCTGAGTCTTCGTAGCTTGTCCGAGTCCCTGCTCTCCGGATCCTCCCCCTTGCTTCCGCGCAGCGCCGCCGGCCCGCCACCTCCTCTTCTGAGAGGTAAGTTTTCACAAACTTTCATTGTTTGCTTCCATAGTAAAAATTCAATCCAGATTTATACACAAAACTAATATTTACTAGTGAATCAAATTCATACACAATACTATAGTACTTCATATTTGTGTTTGGTATGCATCAAATTCATACATAAAACTAATATTTACTAGTGTGTTATGTGAAACGAAGTACTGCTAATTTCAAGCTACACATTTGTGGTTGCTCCATTTAAAAATCAAATTCATAGGGACCTATAACCTATTTAATGGTCAATTAGATTTGCATATTTGGATTGAATGTTGGCAATTTGTGTTTGGTTATTTTGAATTTGATTACTGATTTCAGATGGTAGCTTTAATTTGAGAATTTAAGTTTTGAATATTCCATTTGGGAATTTTAGATTCACAGTTTTTTCGGTTCACTCCAAAGTGGACTGTGGAACCGGAAATTTCAGTCTACTACTCGGTCCATTTTTTTTTCAGAATTTGGTTTTTGGTCCTGAGTTATTCTGCAGTGTAAAAGTAGCAATAATCATCATGAAATTGGTGACTTTTCTTAGTGTTCCAGCATTGCCTTTGGGATGAAATTAGCAACTCTTCTTGGATTCTTAGTGTCTCCTTTTTTGGTTCATTTTATGGCTGAACTTATTGTACTCTGTTTAATCTGCTGTATAGATCTTCAATGAGGGAGGAAAATCCGGATAGCGGGAATGAAAGCAGAGTGAAGATAAAGGTTCTGTTTTTCGCGAGAGCTCGGGATGTGACTGGAATGAGTGAGATGCCATTGGAAGTGTCATCAGGCAGCACAACACATGATTGCTTAGATGAACTTGTTGCAGTTTTCCCTGGGCTTAAAGAGATCAGAGGATGCATTGTTCTGGCACTCAATGAGGAATATGCATCTGATTCGGCTCTTGTCAAGAACAAGGATGAGTTGGCCATCATCCCTCCAATCAGTGGAGGCTAACATCCAAATCCAATGCTTCAGGATGTCTTGTTGTAAACTTGTACTATAGAATAACCACAAATGTTGATATATTCCTGGCTATACTATCAAAGTGACAACTGAATCCATTTATGGTATTGTAATTTTACACAAAGAAATGATCAAGAATATGGAATAATATGTTGGTTCATGTATGTTGTGATAAATATAACTTGTTCGTGCCATGCACATCTACAGGCTAGATTAGGGCTCGGGCTCTGTTCAGTAAATCTAACTGAAATGAGAGCTGTTCGGTAAATCTAATTGAAATGAGAGCTGGAGTTGAATAAGTAGCTGAAGTTAGAGTTAAAACTGAATGACTAGCTGGAGTTGAATTTATTAGTTTAATTATTTAAAAATTATATTTGGTGTTCGATATTATAAGTTGAAATTAGATAAATATAAAATTCATCTTGTTAATTTTCAACAATCTAAGAGGTCACACTAATCTACTATAAGCTTCCCAAGTTAGATTGATATTAATTTTTTTTTACGGAACTGAGCCTAAATTATAAATCTTTCAACTAGTTGAATACTAATAAACTTCACAAAGTCAATCAACCACGGTTACTATAAACACAAGTTCAGTTTGGCAACAGAAAACCCATAAAATTACACCATCTTCGCCAAAACCTTATTGCTTGCACATTAATCCAGCAACAAGATGATGAGATGCCAACTCATTTTGGGTTTGGTTCTTCTTAATGTAAAAGACAAATATTAGAAGATTTCAAGATGTATGAATCTTCTTCCTTTTTCAGGAAAGCTTTATTGTGTTCTTTTATCAGAAGATGATACAATAATCTGCTTATATCCCATGAGCTTTGAAGCTCAATTTTAGCTTCTTCACCACAGACACTACAGAATCAATAACAATCCAAACTTATGTGCAACCAAAACAAAGCCTCAAATCAAATGCTTATTTCACTCCAATTACAATTTACAACAAAAAAGGAAAATCATCCATTGTATCAGCACAAACTAAATTCACTCCTTCAACTGTTTTTCACTCAAGAACATAAACCCTCACTTTCACAGCTAGCAATGAACAGATCTAAGAAAAAGAACCAGGACGACTGAGCACAAGAACGTATCCACACAAAACCTGATACAGAGAAGAGCACTAAGTTCCCGAAAAATCAGAGATGAGCGGATCACTGGTGTTCCCCGAGAAGTGAGGGTATATAGAACTCATGGGTCTGTGCAATCTCAATTAGTTCTCTAGGATCGTTCATAGTTTCGTCCCTCAATGCTTGAAGAATGCCCTGTGATGAGAACTCCCTGATATAGAAGCAAATCAATCAATGGTCACAGGTCAATTACTTGGGAAGTTCCTACCAGTTCAGATGAGGAACAAAATGTTTATGAAAAAAAGATTTACCTTGTTATGAGTATCTTGTAAAGTGTTTTTAGGATGGGGCACAGCTCTGCTGGAGCCACGGGCTTTTTGGCTTCAGGATGCACGACGCTCAAGGTTGATTGACTAAGAAGCTCATAGAAAGCTTTTACTGCAGACACTCCCTAAATGGTACAAGGAATGTAGCATTATTGAAAGAAAGTTCAAAAGAGAGATTTAACCCCCCAAAAAAAACATAATGAATCATTAAATGGGGAAGAAGAGAAGAAAGTGAACAAATCCAAGCTTCTACAGACTGAGAAAACGGGGAAGAAGAGACTGAGAAACCGACTCTTCTGTGGTTTCTAGTATAATTTTTACCTAATAAAAAAAAATCCAAGCTTCTACAGTACTAGTTATGTATAGTAACAAATTTCAAGTATGACCCTCAATCAGGCTTGACACAAATAAGAATGTCAAATCCTACACAAAGTTCAGCAGGCCGAGGAGAAAGCATAATTTATTTCAAACATTATGCAATCGTCAATATTTATTGTCCAATTATTCAAGTAAAAGTTGAAACTGAAATTACTTATTGACAATTAAGCATCACACCTGGATCATTCCCTTGCCCTTGATGCTATCACCCATGTCTAGGCTGAGTTCACCCTTAGCCAACATCTGTCCATACCACGCATTACGACCTTTGAGCAAGGTGACATACGTATCAGCAAGTAAAGGCCCTGACAACTTTTCTGGTTCTTCAGCCAATAGATGTGTAATAAATATCATCTCTGATGTGCAAAGTGCAAAATATACAGCTTTGCTAGTAGCACTTTCATTGGTCAGGGCAGCCACCATTCCTGTAGAAGGCAATCAGTGAACATGAGCACGTTTTCAATCGTAAACTTCACACCACAAACATGATACGTACCGGCCCCAATTGCATAGACATTCTTCAATCCACCCATAACTTCATGTGTGACAAGATCGCCATTATCCCAAACTATAAAATGGGGTTGTCTTAAGAACTTTGCAAGAGGCTTCCTCCACTTTTCAGACCCACATATTCGAGCATTTGCGTACTCTTTGTTATAAATCTCTGAAGCAATGTTTGGTCCACCAAGATAGAGAATATTCTCTTTTGGTACTCCAGCTGCCACAGGAAAATGCAGCCTTAACGCTTATAAATGTTATTGACAGCAGAGGTTTGACGCCATAGAACTTGACTAATCCAGGAAATAAGTGCACATAAGAAGAAGACGAAAATTAAGATTAAATGCAACTGGCTGATTGAAAACTATACATAGATGTAAAAAATGAAGTCAAAACCCCTGCACTGCTTCTACATTACAGCCTATGATTTGAAAAATAGGTGCATATTATCTCTTTCCTTGGGTGATGATGAAATGACCCATAAGACCAAAAGGACAATCTTACACATCTTCGTCCAAATAGAACCAGCTGAGGAGTAATTAGGTAATTACTACAAGGAAAAGAAATGCAAATAGCCTAATGATTAGAGAGACATTTACAGAATTAGGCTAACATCACCTCTTGCACTGCTTTTATTCTTGTCATTCTTGATGTTCTAGTCTCTTTGATCTATCCCCAACTGGTACAAGGATACCAAAATGAGGGAATTAATTGATCTAACCTTCACATTGCCTCACATTCAAGAAAACTGTAACCACAATTCACTATATCTCTTTCCCTTTCCTCTTCCATTTACCAAACAAGCCCTCATAAATTTCCACATGACCATGGAGAATTAGGCCTAAACTAAAGTATATATCTTTAAATGTTTCCCTTTACCTATCATTCAGGGAAGAGATGTGAGCGAAAAGAATTTGCTATAGGAAGAGCACACTTCTGAGTCATGATCTTATTCAGCCTCTAGTTAACAAGTTACATTTGATTAACCAAGATTGTATTCCAAAGGCGAAACCCATTTAGACAATTCCAATATAGATGCGAAGTATAAAGTATCACATTAGAAGTATGCAAGACTGCAAGAAAGTAAACTAAAGTCTTACTAGCTCGATGAATCATCTGAGTTGGAGTGATAATTCGTGGCACAGGATCCAACTCCGCCTCTATACCCTTAGCCAGAGAAATGATCACGGGCATCGTGATCCTCTCCTTCCAATACCGACTAATCTCCTTAAAAAGATCAGACGTCTCTGTGGACGGCAAACCATTCACCACAACATCAGCATCCCAAACCGCCTCTTGCAAGTTGGTCACCACCTTCATAGGAGAAAACGGGGTGTCAATCATATTCAAGCAAAACCCGTCTTTCAAAATCTCGTCTGCAAACAGCACGCGATCACCTAGCCTTCCTTCCACATACTTCAAGTACGCGCACCGCCTGATCAGCCTCCTGAGAACATCTTCTTTGCCATTGATCACCTCAAATAGGTGCTCTGCTGTGGCACGGTCAACTGCCCTACCGGGTCTCCTCCATATCCTGATCTGAACCTTCTCTCTAAGATGGCCATAGCTCTCTTGAAGCATAGCAATAAACACACTGCCCCACGCACCCGCACCAACACCGACAATTCTCAATGGATCATCTTCTACTTTACCCAAAAGACATCTGAGCTCATCAAGCTTTTGCTCCACCGCCCCATTCAAATGCAGATTCCCATTCTCATCAACCGCTGTTTTCTCACCCATCTTCTTCAACAACAGAATTCCTAACTTTCAGATTTAAGATAAAGACCCAAAATCAATGACCTAAATCTGGCCAAGCAATACACATTGAAAATCGCCTTCCACTAATTATAAAACCCTAACTCAGCTAATTAAAACCCCATCATGATTGAGCTCGCAAGTTTACTTCCAGTAAAAGTCACGAACTTTGGAGAATCCGCCCAATCAATGACCTAACATTGAAATCGCCTTCCACTAACCATAAAACCCTAACTCAGCTAATTAAAACCCCATCATGGTTTTCCAAATTGAGCTACCAAACTTTTTTCCCAGTAAAAGTCAGGGACTTTGGAGAATCCGCCCAATAGTAATGTGTATCAAAAGAAGGATAAAAACAAGAGAAAAGACACGATACCAACAAAGTGGAGTAGTATAAACCCAAAAATTGACAGATTGTTGTTCGTTGGCGGTGGAAGCGGCGGATTGAGTAATGTTGTATAGGCGCAATCAACCTCCTTTTCCTACATTAAACACCAAATTTGTGATTTGGGGCGATTGATGCGTATCCGTAAGAAGTTGTAGTGGCGTCTTGGTGTTGTCTAATGACGTTGATTTGGCCTGTGTTTGAAGATTTCCTTCTACCCCGTTACTCCCATAGTTAAGCTCTTGGAGGCCAGCTGCCAAGCTTTCGCAAATTGTGACATCACCTTTTTTTTTTAATTAGACCCTTCATATATTTTACATTTTATTTAATAAACTAGTATTGTTATTACAAAAAATTATTAAACTAGTATAGATTTTAACTAGCATAGTGCCCGTGCCATGCACGGGTTAGGGTTATAAATTTTCTAAAATAATTTTTTATTAGGTAAATATCGTATTAAAATTTATTATTTTTAGAGATAAATATTATAAATTATCTTCTTTTTACCTAAAATTATGGAGATATATGAAATTAACAAAATTATTATTTTTATCATGATTATTAGATATTATCTTCTTAATTAATATATAATAATTATTATTATTATTAGAGATAGATATAGATTATCTTCTTTTTATCAAAAAAGATTATATTCCTTTTACCAAAAAGGAAGATATACGACATTATCGAAATTATTATTATTATTAGATATTATCTTCTTATTTAATATATAATAATTAAGGACTTATTATTATAATAGACTTTTAGTGGGCTGGATGAGGTGGCATAGCTCAGGGGCCGTCACATAGGCGAATTGAACGTAGTGACGACACATTTGCGAATTGAACGTGAGCTTAAACACGTATGTGGATTAAACTTTATAAAGTGTCAATCAATTAAAGTTAATATTTACCAATTATAAGTATAATTCTTAAGTAGATATTGTACATTAGAAACATCTCAACCAAAGAATTTGATATGTTAGTTACGGCTAAAATAATTAATATTAAGATAAAAAAAAACATGCTTTGAAAGTGTACAATTTGGATATTAACCTATAAAATTATCTTAGCTCCTACTTAAATTTGATATTATGGGGAATTAGTATATCACAATCAATCTATTTGATTTAAAGCACATAAATTATGAATTAAGTTAATAACAAATTGAAAAAATAATTTAAAAGTTTAATTTTTTAAAAGGAGATAGACATATAATAAAATTTATATAAAAATAAACCAACATATTTGGAATTAGTTATTAAAAGTTTTTTGTTATAAAAGGAGAGAGATATATAATAATTTAAAAGTTTAATATTTTAAAAGGAGATAGATATTATACCTTAGAAATATATCAACCATAGAATATGATAAGTTAGTTATGGCTAAAGTTTTTATATATTAAATGTATGAGGAAAGTTACGTTATACTAAAAAAAAATTGCAATTAGTTTTTAAATAACAAATCATTCTTATTAAAAAAATCGGATTTATTATTTTTAATCCAAAATAATAAGATAAAGTTTTATATTGTCAAAATAAATTAGTTTTAAATAGTTATGCTAAAAATTAAAATAATAAGATAATGTTTTTATAAAGAAATAGGAAGAAATAAAGATAAGAAAGGATATAATTATTATTTTGTTTTAAATAGTTATGGTAAATATAGATTGTTCACAAAGATATTGTGTTTATATCTTATACTTAAAGATATATTAAAAGTATGAGAAAAGTTATAAAACAAACAATTTTTTTGGATTTATTAGTTTTTAAATTACAATGTATTTTTTATTTCAAAAATTAAAATTAATTATTTTTAATCCGAAATAATAAGATAAAGTTTTATATTGTCAAAATTTAATAGTTTCAAAATAGTTATGGTAAATATTTAAATAATAAGATAAAGTTTTTATAAAGAAATAGGAAGAAATAAACAATAAGATAAGAAATGATATAATTAATTATTATTTTTATAGTTATGGTAAATATAGATTGTTCACAAAGATTAAAAAAATTCGGAAATAAGATAAGAAAGAATATAATTATTATTTAGTTTTAAATTAGTATATATATAGATAATTATGGATTTATTAATTTTTAAATCATAAATAATTTTTATTAAAAAATCGATTTTTTTATTTTTAAACTAAAATAATAAGATAAATTTTTATATTGTCAATATTATTTAGATTTAAATAGTTATGATAAAAAATTGAAAATAAGATAAGAAAGGATATAATTATTATTTAGTTTTAAATAGTTATGGAAATAAACAATAAGATAAGATAAATAGTTATGGTAAAAATTTCAAAATAAGATAAGAAATGATATAATTATTATTTAGTTTTAAATGATTATGGAAATATACAATAAATAAGACTATAAATTAGGGTGAAAATAAAGAGAGCTTGATATACAATACAATAAAAATATATATATAAACTATCTTATTTTTTACCAATAGGTAACCTATATTATAAATTACCTTTGATAATGAAAAGTATGATTTTTGTTCCTAAAGATAGCTTAACGCACAAAAATGAAAAAGGCTAATCGGATGTAAGAGAAAATATAGGAAATTTTAAGATTTTCTATGATTTTCTATATAGAGAGTTATAGATTCGGACTAAGTCTTCAGTAAGATTTTTTAAGATTTTCTATATGATAATTTTACTTAGTTATAAATTATAGGATTAGATTAGATTGATAATAAATAAATAAAGGTATATGTAAGAGAAAATATATTATTATACAAAATTAGTATATCTTATACATAAGGAAAGTGTTATTAATATTTATGCAAATTATATCTTTTTCTTGGTAAAAAGAAGACATCTATATCTATCTCTCTAATAATTATTATTATTGTATATTATTATCTTTTTAGTTAAATTATCTCTAAAACAATTTTCTATTTTTATCTCTAATAATTCGAATTTACTATTTTTGAAGTGAAATAATAAGATAAAACTTTTATATTGTCAAAGTTAAATTAGTTTTAAATATTTATGGTAAAAATATTTATTATTTATTTTTAAATTAGTATATATATAGTTATGGATTTATTAGTTTTGGTAATAATAATTATTTTGGTAAACATAATTATTATTTAGTTTTAAATTAGTATATATATAGACAGTTATGAATTTATTGGTTTTTAAATCATAATTAATTATTATTTTAAAAATTCGAAATTACTAATTTTAAAGTGAAATAATAAGATCAAGTTTTTATATTGTAAATATTATTTAGTTTAAAATAGTTATGATAAAAATTTAGAAATAAGATAAGAATGATATAATTATTATTTAGTTTTAAATAGTTATGGAAATAAATAATAAACAAGATATTAGTTATGAAAATAAACAATAAGATAAGATATCGGATGACGTGGCGAATGAGGTGGCATAGCTCAGAGGCTGATACATAGGCAAATTAAATATGGTGACGACACGTATGCGAATTGAACGTGAAGCCGACACGTAGGATTTAGGCTTCTGCTTTAGTATATAGATAGATAGATAAATGTGTTTTGCTATTTGTCGCCCCGAAACGACGAATAAGATGTTAAATATAAGAATTTATCTATTTTATTTTTTATTTTTTTTACTACTACAAATATATATTTCCTTAACAAACAACTCAATATATCTAAATATATTAGAAACTAAAATCTTATAACGGAAATTATAAACCAGTTACAAAAAATATTTCTATTTTTGACATTTTATTCATTGTCACGAAAAATCATTTTGATTGATAAAGATAAAAACAAAAGTGAATAATTTGACACTAGCGAATTTTAATTGGAAAAAAAACGAAAAGGAATGTGCGTATGCATTTTTTATATTTGTCTATACACATACATCACAAAGGTTATAGATATATGGACTAATTCTCATATTTGTAGGACATGCAATGTTATTCTTCATTCTCTTGTTGGATGGTCTATTTCTAATGGAGGTGATAAACTGATGTTTGTTGATGATTTTCCTCAGGCTTTAATTGAGCTTGCGGAATTGGATTTAATTTAATAACTAGTGTAGAGTAAATGTAATTTGAGAAAATTTTAAAAAAATATGATTAAGTTAAATAAATGTTATATCAAAGTATTTTTTAGAAAAACATAATTCTCGTTGGATTATTGGAAATAATATGATATGATATGTAGTAATTTATGTAGAATCATTTAGAGAATAATTAATGTAGAAGTATTATAATGATTATTAATCTATAAATCTTGATAAAATTATTTAGACGTGGGATACATAATAGATGGTCTTTTAAACAGATTTCAAACAAATAATTAATATGTGGTTTATTGACAAAAACTATTAGATTGATAAGTATATCTTTTGAATAAGAAAATAAAAAATATTCATAATATGTATAAGTGCATAACCCATGTTTGGATTATAATAAAAAATGTTTTACAAAAAAAATATAATTGGCATGACAAAATCGTGAACATGATCTCTCTATGTTGAATATTAATTATTATAACTAAATCTTTATTTTTATGTTTTTTTTAGTTTGATATTTGGATAATTCATAGTTAAAATTTCAAATCTTAACTACTATATTATACCTTCAAACCAAGTTTTTGGTTAAACATGGATAAAAGTTAGGTGAAAATAAAGTGAGGTGAAGATTTTAAAATTATAAAAATTAATATTACATATGTAGAAGTAATGAATAAGGCCAATGTAAATAAAATTTTTATATTAAAATAAGATTTATGTTTTTCAAGAAAATATATATATAGCTAAACAATATGGATATGAAATTGTTGTTACACCCTCAACGATACTTGTAAAAATCACAATATAAAATAATAATTTCTTAATATTTATGAAAATAATAATATACATAAGATTATATACGAAACCAATATTTATCATAGCAAGCTACTTTATTATATAAAATATTATGTTTTAGATATTTCATATGCATATGGAAAAGAAGTGGCATCAACCTAATAAACATGATATTATCTCGTATGTATTTATTATAATGAATATTAAAAAATTGTTATTGAAAAATAAGGTGGAACTCAATATTTGAATATATTTATTTCAATGATTATCAAAAAATATTTTTTAATTTAATTACTCAAAAAAGATAAAATAAAAGGTAAGCTCAATTTAAAATTTCATGCATATATTCACAACGGATAATATATTTGACCCTTATATTAAGTTAAAATATTTATATAACAATTTATTATAGAATATAAATGTGAAAATTAATATCCAAATAAAAGAAAATGTTTATGTTAGATCAAAGGTACTATTCATATGAAAAAATTGAGTTATTTGATGAAATTTTGAAGTTTTTTATAGATTAACCCTCTGTTTGGCTAAAGGTATATTAAAGGAAGAGAAGGGATAATAAAATAGCACGTTTACTTTTCGGCGCATAGGTAAAATTGTTTTTCAGCGCATAGGGTCCTCACGTAACGTGTGGCATGGCTCACCACGTTACGTGAGGTAAAAATAATTCAACACGTTACGTGTGGTTTGTAGCTAATACAGCGGCTGTTATGGTCTAAAGTGGCGGTTTTATGATCTAATGCATCGTTATATGACCTAATACAGCGGTTTATGACCTAATGCACCATTAAGACGAAGAAAGATGTGAATCCTTTCGCCATTTTTGAGTTATGTCAAATAAGTAAGTTTCAAAGTTTATATGTAAATGTTTGTTTGGTGGAGGTATTTATAAAGATTTTTTTGGTTAAAAAGTAGTATTTTTTTAGAAAAGAAGTTTTTGAATTTGAAATTTGAGTGTTATGGAAAATAGTAAAAGTGGTACAAAAAGTATTTTTTAAAATAAAATCTTAATGAAGAGGTTGTCAAACAAGGCCTAAGTTTTTAAAAAATTATTTTACCCTCTTTTTCTAAAAATAAAGTAATAAAACCATGTTCATGCTCTAACTTATTATTTTACCCTCTTTTTATGACCTAATCCAGCGGTTGTTTATGACTACGTATTGCAGTGGTTTATGACCTAATGTGACATTTTTATGACCTAATGCAGCGGTTTATGACCTAATGTGGCGGTGTTATGACCAAATGTGGCGGTGTTATGACCTAATGTAGCGGTTATGATACATAACGTATGGAGTGTAGCCCCACGTTACGTGTGGAGTTGTACCACACGTTACGTGGGGAACTTGAAAGGGTTTGTTCCCGCGCGTAACGTGGAAAGCCTATTGCCACGTTACGCGCGAGCCTATGCGCTGAAAGGCAAAATTGCATATGCGCCGAATAGTAAAAGCCTAAAAGAGGGTAGGGAAAGAATATGAAAAGAAAAGACATATTTTTAAATAAATATTGTTTGGCTAGGGTGAAAAGAAAAAGATAGAATTTTAAAAATGTTGTTTGAGAAGTGGGGGTAAATTAAATTAAAAGAAAATGTGAGTTGTAGAGTTTGATTTTTCTTTTTCTTTTTTTAATATTGTTAAGAAATAGGAATTCCTCCAAATTCCATCCAAATAGAAGAGATTGCTTTACCTCCAAATTCCTAGTTTATTTTATCTTCCTTTATCCCAGATTACTCTAAAATCTCTTTCAATAATTCAGCCAAACAACATGTATTAATTTTCCTTTCTTTCCTATCCTCTTTTTTCCCTTCAAATACTGACTTCCAAACAAACGGTAAATTTAGTTAGTTTAAGGAAAAAATAGATTAAAAATAGGATTAATCGGAATATAACACGTAAGCAAAGTTGATCCATAATTGTTTGGTATCTCGAAAGGGGATATGAGATCAAATGAAGGGAAATAAATAATTTTGATATTTTAACTTTTTATTAAAATAAATATATGAAATAATTCAGCAAAATATATAACAAATCATTATAAATCAACCAAATAAATCACATTTTTTTATTTTTTAAAATTACGTAATGGACCCATCTAAAATTTTAACATTTTGATTTTAATTTATATCCTTACTTCTAGAAAATGATAATTAAAAAACTATTTGAATAATTAATTAATTAATAATGGCTGATTTATGTAGGTGTAAAGTTATCTCAAATTCAAATACTTTTACAATTTGTATACGTACTACATTTATTTCACTTTTGATAATGTGTATAATCATATGAAATCGAAAGTTTGTTACATCAATGATTGACCTGGATTTTTAGTTAAACTTTTTGTTTGATTTAACAAAATTTTCTTGGTAATTTATAATTGATATTTCACGGTTTGTTGGTGAAAATTTTCTTGGTGATTAACAAACTCAATTTAATTTTTTATAACTCAAAAATATATTTAGCAAAATGATAAGTAATAAGCCGAGAGAAACATTGTAAAATCGGAAAATGGATACCATGTATTTTTTATAAAAAATTATATATAAAAAAATTGTTACATGGGAACGTACAATATACCAAATTCGTTAAAAATATGATATGATGTAATTGTTGTTAAAATGAGTTATTAAAGTTGAAAGATTTAGAAGAAAATCTCTAGATTATATAAATTAATTTTGTTAAGATACATTAGTCTCAAATTTCACTAAATTGTTAATAAAATACAGTGGGTTGAATTAGAAAAGCACATGTACTGTGAGTTAAAAATTGTATATATTGTATGATTTTGGCCCATAAGTTTATATATGTCAATTATATATGAAAAGTCATAAAAATAATATTACTAATTACATAAATGAATATAAGATGTATATGATATATAAATTTAGTAGAAAGTCTATCATATATTAGTTTGACATATATAAGCTATTGTTTGCAATTTGTAGAAATCAAAATTTATAAAAAATGTATAAGCATTCAACAAAGTTGTATATAGTTTTTATATATTTGAAGCTAGGTGTGATTAAGATATTGTGATTTAAATTGAAATATAATGTTAAGAAAAAAAAAGTGGATTAATAACAAAATGACACGTAGGATTTGTGGGGCCAGAAGCATTTTGGTGGCTCGAAATTCAATAGCTTTAATATATATATAGATAGATGGGTCATAAAATTTATCCGGGTCATTTTACTCTAAACAGGCCATAAAATTTATATGTGTAATAATATAATATAGTGGGTTTGATTATAAAAGAACATGTACAATGAGTTTGAAATTGTATATATTGTACGATTTTGGTCCATAAATTTTTATATATAGGTCAGATTATATATGCAAACACATGAAAATTATATTACTAATTACATAAATGAATATAAGATGTATTTTATATATAAGTTTAGTAAGAAATATATCATATATTATTTTGACATATATTATAAGCTTATTGTATATGTAATTTGTAGAAATCAAATTTTAAAATTAAGTTGTATATATTTTTTATATATTTGAAGTTAGTTGTGATTAGATATTGTGATTGAAAATTTTGAATATTTGAAATTAGTTGTGATTAGATTTTGTGATTTAATATAACACCCCCAAATTCATAACCCATTTGGAAAGGCATTACCGCCAGTGATTTCGGAATTTCACCTCCGAAACCACCCAAGGCTAAACCGGATTATTCAAATCATACATAACATTTACATAATCCATAAACCAACGGTTCAAACATAAGTCAGGGGATTACAACCCAATCCCCGTAGGATAAAACATTATTTCAGAGTAAATACATAGCGGAAGTCTTTAAAGGTAAAACAAGTTTTGACCATAGCGATCAACGCCAAGGATCTTAACCTGAATAAACTTATCAAAAACATTGTCCGTCATAGTCGTTCTTAGCCTTCACTGGGTGGCAACTTGTCTAATGTGCCGAATCGAACGGATGACACCAGCCCACATGCAAAGAACAATGTTCGTGGGTTAGTCTAATGAATAGACTAGCAAGGAAATAAAGCAGAGTGGTTCGAAGCAGTCGTATTAGGTTAGACTCATCGTTTCTCGGATAATAACCGATAACGATAGCCAACCACCATACTTCTACTGGAATATATCAAAAGACATGATCAAGAGAAGACTCCAACGGAAATGAGTCTTATAGGAATTAATCCAAGAGAAGACTCCAAAAGAGTGAGTCTTATCGGAAGCATGATAAATGTCTGGAACATTATAAGCTCATATATATATACATATACATATACATTTAAAGACTGACTGAGATGCTTCGGTCCACGACCAACCTCACCGTATAATGCGAATCACCGCATGATACGAATCCAGATCGAAAAGAGAACGTACTATATTCAAGTCAGGGCGAGTTTCCTAGCTGCACTATCACCTAGCTGCACTACTCGCCGGAGGTAAATTAATTATGTGCACTCGGGCACTTATCTTATTTAATTCCAAAACGCTCATTCACGTTCAAGCTTTTAAAATCTCATCCTCGGCGGATATTGAGATATAGAGAGTTGGGATTAAATCCCAGAGATTGGCACCAGCTGTTGTGCACATCTCCTATACTCGGATAGGAGAAGGTCATGACCAAAGAAAAGTGTTGGGGCCTGGACATCTCATCCACTTGGTTATAAAGAAACGACTAGTACTCACTGAGAGATACCGAGTAGCGTTTCCACGAATACTCGTTCTAACTAAGCAGTTCAGAACAGTCAATCATAATAAAGCCATTAAGGCCAACATCCTAGATATATTTCAATCTAGATCATATATATATAATAGCGTTGTTCTAGCAGATATACAACCTATTATAATATTTATTTTATCTTTCCAAAGATATTTCATAAAACGATTCCATACATGAACAATAATCAATCCAAATTAATTAACAATTAAGCAATTGATAATTAATAGAAATATGGAATGATAAGCAAGAGCGAATCGCCACTTGCCTTGGATCTGACGAAAGCTTAGAATAAAAGGGTTTTCGAGTCCGGAACGGAAACAGATCCTGGATAATAAATCCATATAGAACGACCCATAACAAGACCTCAATTTAGATTCAATATCTATATATACGAATCTAATGGAATACGAATCAAAGAACGGGGCCTTAGCCCATGCCCAACACCACAACACTCAACCGGCATGGCTGCCACGGGGGGCGGCAGGCACATCATCGCCGGGTGCGGCGCACAGGCAGGGGCGGAGGGCAGAGGCGGCAATGAGCACAACTCACCCAAATCGAACCCCTTTGGCTTCGATTCTCCTTTGCTCGATTCTACCACCTTATTAAGCTTCCAACAAGCTTCAAAAGCCTCCTGAGAACGGATCAAAACAAAGCCCAAACAACCACGAAAATCGGATTCAAAGTTCAGCAAAAGTCACAAAATTTAAAGGTGAAATCAGTGGCTTGTAAGGGTTTTCTTACCAACTTTCGATCGACCTCTAGTTCGAATCGAGCTTGGCTATTTTTCTCACCCTTTTAAGCAACACCTCACCTTCAATATGCAACTTTGATCTCGCCAAACGGATGACAGAATCGACCAGAAATCGATCTCAAAGTTCAACTCAGGAACACATTTTCTGGTTTTTGACAGAAAAGAGGAGGACGAAGATGGTGAGGAGTGATTTTCCAGCTTCTCTCATGGCGTCTCCTCTTCTTTTATAGCCAAAACACGAAGAGCCCTTGCAAGACAAGTGCCCCTAGACGTGTACCAGCTAGGCCTTGTAGCCCCGACGAGTCAGCAAGGCTAGGCGCCAGGCGTGTCAAGTTGGTTGCCAGCTGCAAATGGCTGCGCGTCAGAGGTGGCCGCGGGGCGCGGTAATGGCCTTGCCGCCGGGTGCGGTAAGGGCCTTGGCCGACTCTCGGCCTATTTTGGCTTTATTTACCTTAAGTGGTAAATTTACTTAACCCCGGGTTAAATATATTTGTACACGAACGCGCTTTTAAGCCAAAAATACCTTAACTGTATTTTATATTGCTCAGAAAAATATTACAGAGGCCAAACATTATACAGAATGTTCATACGTCTCCGAATTTAATCTGACTTGTAATACGGGCTTAAGAAAATTCGAAATTTATTCGTATAAATATACGGGATATTACATCACTCCCCCCTTAAAAGAAGTTTCGACCCCAAAACTTAGGTCGCAAACATCTCGGGAAAGCGTCTACTCATATCCTCTTCCGTTTCCCAAGTCTCCCAGGTAACATCCTTGGTTCCTGACTTGGACCACAGAATTCGTACCAAAGGTACGACCTTGTTGCGCAACTGCTTCACACGACGCTCTAGAATGCGTACGAGTGCCTCTTCATACGTACCGTCTGTCTGAATCTCAATATCTTCATAGCTCAGCACATGAGATTCATCTGGCACATATTTCCTCAAGAGAGAGACGTGGAATACATTATGCACATGATGTGCTGATGGCGGCAATGTCAACCGGTATGCTAGAGATCCTACTCTATCAAGAATCTCAAATGGTCCCACGTAGCGAGGATTAAGCTTTCCACGTTTACCAAATCTGAATACTCCTCTGGATGGAGATACCTTAACAAACACCTTGTCGCCAACCTCAAATTCGACATTCCTACGCCTCGGGTCTGCGTAAGACTTTTGTCGACTCTGGGCTGTCAACATTCTTTGTCTGATCAATGCAATATCTGCAGCAGTTCTCTCGACCAATTCTGGTCCGAGAAGAATCTTGTCGGCATTCTCATCCCAACAAATTGGTGATCTACACTTCCGACCATACAAGGCTTCAAATGGAGCCATTTTGATCGTAGCATGCCAACTATTATTGTATGTGAACTCGATTAGACTCAGGCTGTCTTCCCAGCTAGTCAGACGATCGAGTACACACGCTCTCAGCATATCCTCCAAAGTCTGGATAGTCCTCTCAGACTGTCCATCCGTTTGAGGATGAAAGGCAGTGCTAAATCTCAGCTCGGTTCCCATAGCCTTGTGGAGTTCCTTCCAAAATCTGGATGTGAAACGACCATCACGATCCGAGACAATGGTTTTGGGAATACCATGTAACCGGACAATCTCGTGCAAAAACACTTCGGCTAACTTCGGAACTCCCCATGTTGACTTAATGGCCACGAAGTGAGCACTCTTCGTGAGTCTGTCAACAATCACCCATATAGCATCCTTCCGGGTTCTAGTCTTGGGTAATCCAGTGACGAAGTCCATAGCAATATCTTCCCACTTCCACTCTGGCACTGGAAGAGGTAGCAATTCACCGCCTGGCCTACGGTGTTCTATCTTGACTTTCTGACAAGTCAAGCATTTTGCTACAAATTCTGCTACATCCCCTTTCATGTTTGGCCACCAGAATTGCTTCCGGAGGTCCTTGTACATTTTGCTAGAGCCAGGATGTACAGAGTAAGCTGATGAATGGGCTTCCCTCATCACCAATTGGCGAAGACCATCAACGTCAGGCATACAAATGCGATCTTGAAACCAAAGTGATCCATCCTCTTGAATCACAAAACCGGGAGCTTTCCCGCTCAATACTTCGCTGCTTAGCTTTACCAGGATGATATCATCAATCTGCTTTTCTCGTATTTGATCAAGTAGCGTAGCCTGAATTTCCAACATACTCAGGTATCCTCTACGTTGATCATACAAGATTTCAGCCTCACATGTCAATTGGTTCAGCTTGACTTGAGCAGTGAGAAGTGCTACAACTGTCTCATGCGGTGTCTTTCGACTCAACGCATCAGCTACAACATTAGCCTTGCCTGGATGATATAGCAATTCAATGTCATAGTCCTTGAGTAATTCTAACCAACGTCGTTGTCTCATATTCAGCTCCTTCTGAGTGAATATATACTTGAGACTCTTGTGGTCCGTGAAGATTTGAAATCTTACACCATATAGATAGTGTCTCCAAATCTTCAACGCCAACACTACTGCTGCTAATTCCAAATCATGAGTCGGATAGTTTTCTTCATAGGTTTTTAGTTGTCGAGATGCATAAGCAATCACTCTGCCCTTCTGCATCAACACACAACCCAAACCACTTTTAGAAGCATCACTATAGACCACGTACCCCTCGTTTCCTTCTGGCAGCGCTAGAACAGGTGCAGAGGTTAAGCACTGTTTCAACTTCTGAAAACTGGCCTCACACTTGTCATTCAAGACAAATTTCTTATGGACCTTGCGGAGTAAATCGGTCATAGGTAGAGCGATCTTAGAAAATCCCTCTACGAACCGTCTGTAGTATCCAGCAAGTCCAAGAAAACTGCGCACATCCTTCACATTCTGAGGACGTTTCCAATTTGCCACAGCTTCAATCTTCTGGGGATCGACCATCACCCCATTCTCATTGATCACGTGGCCTAAAAAAGCCACTTCTCTGATCCAAAAGTCACATTTGGACAATTTCGCATAAAGCTCATTTTGTCTAAGAATTGACAAGACAATTCGCAGATGTTCCTCGTGAGCTTTCTCACTCGGAGAGTAAATCAAAATGTCATCGATGAAGACCACCACGAACTTATCCAAGTACTGGTGAAAACATCGGTTCATCAAGTCCATGAAGACGACAGGAGCGTTGGTAAGTCCAAATGGCATAACTACAAACTCGTAGTGACCATATCTCGTCCGGAATGCTGTCCTCGGAATATCTTCCTCACGAATCCTGAGTTGGTGGTAACCGGATCTCAGATCGATCTAGGAAAATACTTTTGCTCCCTGCAATTGATCTAACAAATCATCGATCCTATGCAAAGGATACTTGTTCTTGATCGTAACTTTGTTCAACTCACGATAGTCGATGCAAAGTCTAAATGATCCATCCTTCTTCTTAACAAACAAAACCGGAGCACCCCAAGGTGATGCACTCGGTCTTATATATCCTTTGTCAAGAAGATCCTCCAGCTGCTTCTTCAGCTCTTGCATCTCGGCAGGAGCCATCCGATACGGTGCTTTAGAAATTGGTGCAGTACCAGGCTCAAGATCAATCGTAAACTCTACGATGCGATGCGGGGGTAATCCAGGAATTTCCTCCGGGAAAACATCCGGGAATTCCCTAACAACTGGAATATCAAGTACTGATGGTTCATCTTCCTTGGGCTCATCCAGGTAACAGAGATACCCAACACAACCTTGTCGAAGTAGCTTAAACGCAGCCATCGCATTGATGAGCTTGCCGTTATCAGCTTCATTTCGACCCTTAAACTTACATATACGCTGGCCCTCTGATGAAACTGTTACAGTCCTTGAATTGAAGTCGATTACCGCTCCATGACGCGTCAACCAATCCATACCCAGGATAATGTCATAAGGAGCCATATCAATGCAGATCAAATCTGCGTCGAATTCCTTACCTTGAATGGTAACTGGGAATTCTGACAGACGTTTGGTTCCCACTAATTGGTTTCCATTAGGAAGACTCACAACAAAAGGCTCACAAGCTTTGTTGCAAACTAATCCTAACTTGCTAACACAACTCTCAGAGATAAAGGAATGGGTAGCACCCGAATCAAACAAAATGCATACTGGAGTAGAGTGGAGGTATAGGGTACCTTGAGCAATCGGAGTGTTGGGTCCATCCGCCTTACGCATCTCGTACAAGCGCCGACCTTGTCCTCCGGACACAGCTGGGGCTTTCCCCTTGTTCTGAGCAGTAGTCTGAGTCGACGGACTGGGACTCTCTACTGGCTTGAATCTAGGCCGGTTGCTTTGATTCACAGATCCCTGCTGCGACTCAGCACCCATCTGTCTGTTCTTCAGACAAAACGTCTGCAAATGTCCTTCTTTGCCACAAGCAAAACAAGTCTTCTTCTCCCTAGGACACACGTTACTCTTGTGTCCTAGCGTACCACAGTTAAAACATTGGATAAGCTTCTTACTTTGGCCAGACTGCTGTGTAGACCCACTCTGAGTCATCTCAGTCTTTGCCCTACCAGATTTAGCAAAATTCGACGGCGGCGCAGGACGTTTAAAACCACTTGCCTGAGATTGATTCTGCATAGATCTCTGGCGGTTGCGTCTTCTAGTTGACTCCTCGAGAGTCGCCTCTACTTTATAGGCTGCATTCACATATTGCTCCAAAGTAGAGCAAGTGTGGTGCATCATCCATGGCTTAATATCAGGACTCGTCCATTCATGGAAGTACCTGATTTTCTGCTCCTCACTGGATACTTCTGGTCCAGCGTACTGCAATAGATGATTGAACTTTGAAGCAAGCTCAGTCACCTTCAGCCCATCAGTCTTTGGATATAAAAACTCTTTGCGTTTCTCCTCTCTCATGGCTTGAGGAAAGAAACGATCAATCATTTTAGTCTTGAACATCGCCCAGTTCAAATCAGGGCTGTCTGTAAGTCCACTATTCTCCCACCACTCGCTGGCATCTTCCTTCAGTTGGAGAGACGCTATATGCACATTTTCAGCTTCAGTGCATTCTACATTGCGAAACAATCTCTCCATATGGGAAAACCAGTGAGTCACACGGACTGGCTCACCTTTCCCGTTGTAACAATCAGGTCTCATAGAAGTTATGGTCTTCAAAGCTCGACCATAATTGCTTCTATTCCCGACTGCATTCTCTGGAATCACAGGTTCCTGAACTTCTGGTGCTCCAACCCTGGGAACTGGTGGAGGAATTGGCACTCCTTGTGCCTGAGGTGCATTTGGTCGTAGAGCGTCAGCCATTGCTTGCATCACAATCCCTCGGATTGCTGCAACTGCTGCCTCATCGAACACCATAGGAGCATTGGCCGGAGCTTGGCCATTGCCCTCAGGGTTAGCATTGGATGCATAGTCATGCACCTCCTCAAGGTTTGCAGCATCCCTTCCAGCTAGTATGAGATGACCACTAGGTCCAGTACCGTTACGGTTGTTTCTCGTGTTCACCATCTGTTTACCGATTAAATTCCAAGGATTCGTTACATTAATATCTCTTCAGCATATTAAATGTAATAAAATCAACTCAGAATAGATCAACTTGGTAATATATATATATATATGATGAACTTCTTAACATCGCCGCAAGGTTCAACAAAATTAATTCTTTAGAGCTTTTGACAAAATTGCTCTAAGAATTTAGTACTACATCATATAATATCCGACTATTATACATAAGTACTACTATTTGTTATACTGGTCCTTTCTTCACAGACCCCTAAAACGATTCCTGTATGGAATGCTACTCATGCAAGGCTTCTTTGGACGAGGCTCCTCATCAGAATCAGATGACTGATCTCTCGCCTGACTTGGCCCTGGGGCACACAATTTATTCTTGGATTTCGGTGTCCTTGGCCTTATACGAGAATCCTGACCATTCTGACTTTCCTCTCCAATTCTTGCATGTCTTTGAGCACGTTCCATTTCTTCAATCTCACGTTGACCTTCCTCTCTCCTCTGTTGGCTCTGACGAAGGATCCCACGTAACTCGGGACTTGACCTTCGCCTTCTTCGAGCACGAAGAGGCGGAGCGTCTTCCGAATCATAGCGTGAGTTGTTATCCTCCCTGAGACCATACTCGACGTAGAGTGCTTCCCACTCTGCGTCAGTCAACGGTACATACTCAGGCTCAACTAATGGGTCTGGGTAGATAGCTTGCATTCGAGGGTCTTCCTGGTCCACTAGTAACTGCCTCATCTCTTCAAGCTCTTGTTCTCGTCCCCCTTGGACTTCTTCAGGGCTTTCTTCTTCCTGTGGATCCTCTTCTTCGGGATCTTCCTCAGGATCTTCCTCGGAATCCATCCCGGGGACTGACTCAATTTCTGCATCTTCATCAAGATATTCTCCGGTGTACCCTGACGTATCACCGTCAATGTCTACCTCCATAGTCTCTTCATCTTCCTCTTCTTCTACTTCTTCCTCATTCCCTTCCGGAATAGTGTTAATCGTGTAATCGTTGTCGTAATAGCCTTGGGCATACCTCGATGGATCAACCCTTGATGGTACAACAGGTTCCACGATTGGAATCACCGCATTATCGGACCTCAACACCACTGATTCGGGAAGGACGAGCTTCACCTCCTCCTCATCCTCTGGTGATTTGCTTGAGCTTCCGATTTCGAAATGCCGCTGGGGAATAGGAAGGTTAAATCTGTCGGGAGATGATGGAGCCATCTCAATCTCCTCCGAGTCCCTTTGAAAGGATAAGCACGCGCCCATATCCTATAGGCGACGAGAAAGAAATTAGTCTTTCTAAATATAGAAGTTTGTTTTCCATATTAGACAAAAGATGAAGGCACGACTATGAACGATGTTAAAATACATTTTTCCCAAGCTTAAAATAGTTTCAAAGGCTTTCTCAATATAAAACGAGTCAATGGTTTTTAAAATACCCAACCCGTTTTATAACTTTAGCTCTGATACCAGATCTGTAACACCCCCAAATTCATAACCCATTTGGAAAGGCATTACCGCCAGTGATTTCAGAATTTCACCTCCGAAACCACCCAAGGCTAAACCGGATTATTCAAATCATACATAACATTTATATAATCCATAAACCAACGGTTCAAACATAAGTCAGGGGATTACAACCCAATCCCCGTAGGATAAAACATTGTTTCAGAGTAAATACATAGCGGAAGTCTTTAAAGGTAAAACAAGTTTTGACCATAGCGATCAACGCCAAGGATCTTAACCTGAATAAACTTATCAAAAACATTGTCCGTCATAGTCGTTCTTAGCCTTCACTGGGTGGCAACTTGTCTGATGTGCCGAATCGAACGGATGACACCAGCCCACATGCAAAGAACAATGTTCGTGGGTTAGTCTAATGAATAGACTAGCAAGGGAATAAAGCAGAGTGGTTCGAAGCAGTCGTATTAGGTTAGACTCATCATTTCTCGGATAATAACTGATAACGATAGCCAACCACCATACTTCTACTGGAATATATCAAAAGACATGATCAAGAGAAGACTCCAACGGAAATGAGTCTTATAGGAATTAATCCAAGAGAAGACTCCAAAAGAGTGAGTCTTATCGGAAGCATGATAAATGTCTGGAACATTATAAGCTCATATATATATACATATACATTTAAAGACTGACTGAGATGCTTCGGTCCACGACCAACCTCACCGTATAATGCGAATCACCGCATGATACGAATCCAGATAGGAAAGAGAACGTACTATATTCAAGTCAGGGCGAGTTTCCTAGCTGCACTATCACCTAGCTGCACTACTCGCCAGAGGTAAATTAATTATGTGCACTCGGGCACTTATCTTATTTAATTCCAAAACGCTCATTCACGTTCAAGCTTTTAAAATCTCATCATCGACGGATATTGAGATATAGAGAGTTGGGATTAAATCCCAGAGATTGACACCAACTGTTGTGCACATCTCCTATACTCGGATAGGAGAATGTCATGACCAAAGAAAAGTGTTGGGGCCTGGACATCCCATCCACTTGGTTATAAAGAAACGACTAGTACTCACTGAGAGATACCGAGTAGCGTTCCCACGAATACTCGTTCTAACTAAGCAGTTCAGAACAGTCAATCATAATAAAGCCATTAAGGCCAACATCCTAGATATATTTCAATCTAGATCATATATATATAATAGCGTTGTTCTAGCAGATATACAACCTATTATAATATTCATTTTTATCTTTCTAAAGATATTTCATAAAACGATTCTAGACATGAACAATAATCAATCCAAATTAATTAACAATTAAGCAATTGATAATTAATAGAAATATGGAATGATAAGCAAGAGCGAACCGCCACTTGCCTTGGATCTGACGAAAGCTTAGAATAAAAGGGTTTCCGAGTCCGGAACGGGAACAGATCCTGGATAATAAATCCATATGGAATGACCCATAACAAGACCTCAATTTAGATTCAATATCTATATATACAAATCTAATGGAATACGAATCAAAGAACGGGGCCTTAGCCCATGCCCAACACCACAACACTCAACCGGCATGGCTGCCGCGGGGGGCGGCAGGCACATCACCGCTGGGTGCGGCGCACAGGCAGGGGCGGAGGGCAGAGGCGGCAACGAGCACAACTCACCCAAATCGAACCCCTTTGGCTTCGATTCTCCTTTGCTCGATTCTACCACCTTATTAAGCTTCCAACAAGCTTCAAAAGCCTCCTGAGAACGGATCAAAACAAAGCCCAAACAACCACAAAAATCGGATTCAAAGTTCAGCAAAAGTCACAAAATTTAAAGGTGAAATCAGTGGCTTGCAAGGGTTTTCTTACCAACTTTCGATCGACCTCTAGTTCGAATCGAGCTTGGCTATTTTTCTCACCCTTTTAAGCAACACCTCACCTTCAATATGCAACTTTGATCTCGCCAAACGGATGACAGAATCGATCAGAAATCGATCTCAAAGTTTAGCTCAGGAACACGTTTTCTGGTTTTTGACAGAAAAGAGGAGGACGAAGATGGTGAGGAGTGATTTTCCAGCTTCTCCCATGGCGTCCTCTTCTTTTATAGCCAAAACACGAAGAGCCCTTGCAAGACAAGTGCCCCTAGACGTGTACCAGCTAGGCCTTGTAGCCCCGACGAGTCAGCAAGGCTAGGCGCCAGGCGTGTCAAGTTGGTTGTCAGCTGCAAATGGCTGCGCGTCAGAGGTGGCCGCGGGGCGCGGTAATGGCCTTGTCGCCGGGTGCGGTAAGGGCCTTGGCCGACTCTCGGCCTATTTTGGCTTTATTTACCTTAAGTGGTAAATTTACTTAATCCCGGGTTAAATATATTTGTACACGAACGAGCTTTTAAGCCAAAAATACCTTAACTGTATTTTATATTGCTCAGAAAAATATTACAGAGGCCAAACATTATACAGAATGTTCATACGTCTCCGAATTTAATCTGACTTGCAATACGGGCTTAAGAAAATTCGAAATTTATTCGTACAAATATACGGGATATTACATTTAAATTAAAATATAATGTTAAAGAAAAAAAAGTGGATTAATAAGAAAATGACACATAGGATTTGTGGGCCCATAATTAATATGGTGGCTCTAAATTCTTTTGCTTTAATATATATAGATAGATATATAGATGGGTCATAAAATTTATTCGGGTCATTTTACTATAAACGGGCCATAAAATTTATATGTGTAATAATATAATATAGTGGGCTTGATTATAAAAGAACATGTACAATGAGTTCGAAATTGTATATATTGTACGATTTTGATCCATAAATATTTATATATAGGTCAAATTATATAGGCAAACACATGAAAATTATATTACTAATTACATAAATGAATATAAGATGTATTTTATATATAAGTTTAGTAAGAAATCTATCATATATTATTTTGACATATATTATAAGCTTATTGTATATGTAATTTGTAGAAATCAAAATTTAAAATTATGTTGTATATAGTTTTTATATATTTGAAGTTAGTTGTGATTAGATATTGTGATTTAATTTTTAAATATTTGAAGTTAATTGTAATTAGATTTTGTGATTTAAATTAAAATATAATGTTAAATAAAAAATAGTGGATTAATAAGAAAATGACACATAGGATTTGTGGGCCCAGAATTAATATGGTGGCTCTAAATTCTTTTGCTTTAATATATATAGATAGATAATAGAAATAGATATATAGATAAATGATTCGAATATCATATTAAAGATTTGGATAAGCTAAATTAATTGAATGGTTATGTTAAAAATTTGTTTATATATCAATTGAGAGAAAACTCCATTATTTTCGGAGTATCAAATAGTTTGAGTACTTTATGAAAAAAAAAATCAATTTTTATCTTAATATAGACAAAAATAATAATAAAATAAAATATAAAAACAAAAAAAATAAAACAAAAATAGTAAATTAAATAATTTACTCAACGTTGTATAGGTTAACAATAATAACAAATAATCTAACTTATATTAGTTGTAGACTTGTAGTTAATCAAATCGAAAGATAATAAATCAAATGTGATAGTTTGTCAAATAAACCAACTTGATATTTACATTAATTAGCCTAACAAAATAAATGGCTTTTATACGACAACTTTAATTTTATCAAATTATCATAATGCAACACTTAACAGGTTTATTAAATATATTGATTTGAATTCTTTTCTTATTTATATATAATTATTGGATTATGATGTAAACTAATGTTTTTTTATATGGTAGTTTTAAACAAAACAATGTCAATTAAAATCAATATTATATGTAAAATTTGACAACACAAAATATTCAAATTAGTTAAATTAAATCTTCAGAGAAAATATATAGTTATTGAATTATGATGTAAAATAATGTTTTTTTATATGGTAGTTTTGAACAAAACAATGTCAATTAAATTCAATATTATATGTAAAATTTGACAACACAAGATATTCAAATTAGTTAGATCAAATCTTCAGAGAAAATATATAGTTCAAATCATAATATCAAAGATTCATAATCTAACGATATTCCCACCGAATTAAATTTGCAAAGTTCGAATTTCAAATATTTGTACGGAAAGGCTATATGCACGCGATTTCGCGTCTAAATGGACGCGAAATCGTGCGCGTAGCTTAGCAGCACGAAACCGTGCTGCTAAGCTACACGCACAGGGGTAAAACATGCATTTTCAAAAATGCATGTGACAAACCTGTGCTCGTAGCTTACGCGCATCCAAAAAAATGCAAGCTACCCATGCGCGTAAGCTACGCGCACCCAAAATTGTTTTTGCAAATTTATTTTTCCCATAATCATGTAGAGAATTTCAATACGAGTCCGTACATATAAAATTTGTCCAAAACGGACATCGTTTGCCCCTCCAAAAGCCCAAAAAACGAAACCTTTCAAACCTTCCAAACGGACATCGAGCTCGCGGGTCCCCTTTATTTTTTATATCTTATTTCATTTATATTAAAATTTTTAATGTACTTTATTAAATATTAATATAATATTAATTATATTATTATAATTATTCTATTAAAGTTAAAAATCATAATGATAATCATAAGAAAAGGACATGTTCGACCCGCCGGGTCAACCCGAACCCGTCCGACCCGGAAATTTTACCAACCCGATCGACCCGAACCCGACATGACCCGAATCCGATCAACCCGACCCAGTTGACAGGTCTATCCGTACATATAAATTCATATAGTGTAACACCCCCAAAACTTAACCCTTTTGGAAAGGTATTACCGCCAGTGACCCCAGTGTTCCTTACCGAGATCACCCAAGGCTTTACCATTTAAATACAATTTATGAAATGCAATTGATACACAATGATCAAGCATTAAATTCCAAAACATAACATTGTCGAGGAAACAAGAGTTACGGGATTACAACCCAATCCCGAATAGGTCAATACAGAGTTTAAAACAAACACAACGGAAGACTTAGAAAGTACATTACAATCAAAGTTATTGTCCAAAAGATCTCAACCAGATTAAAGAAATAATTAAAACATTCAAAAACCACCGTTGGCTCCATAGTCCTTCTGGTCTTCTTAACTACTTTCGATCTGATGTGCCGAATCGAACGGATGACACCAGCCAACCATGCAAGGGAAAATATTGGTTGGTTAGTCTAAATGAATAGACTAGCAAGGGTACAAAGCAGAATGGTTCGAAGCAGTTGTATTAGGTTAGACTCCTCGTCCCTCGAATAATAATCGAGTACGCTTGTCAACCACCATACTCCTACTGGAATAAACAAGAGGTATGCACAAGAGAAGATTCTGGAAGACTGAATCTTCATAGAAATCGACTTGACAAGAGACTCCAAGAGATTGAGTCTTAAAGGAAATATGACAAATCTGGAATGTTTACAGCATCATACAACAATGATTTAAAAGTTGACTGAGATGCTTCGGTTCACGACCAACCTCATCGCCTACAGCGAATCCAGATTGGAAAGAGAACGTACTATGATCAAAGTCAAGACGAGTTTTCCAAGCTGCACTATAACTTAGCTGCACTACTCGCCCAAGGTTTATTAATTATGTGCGTCAGAGTAGCACTTATCTGATTTATGTTTCAAAAACACACATCACGTTATTAGACTTTTACATGTGTACCCCACCAGTGGGACGACACATCTTAGTATACGTTTCGTCGAGAGTGACGTATATCGAAAGGTTTGTGACACCAGCTAAGTGTCCTGCCTCTACACACTTGTGAAAGAGACCGATCATGATCTTAGCTAGAATAGTACCAGATGGGGACGAGCCACCCCGATACCAGATTATAAAGAAACGGCTGGACCGAGTCCGAGTAACGTTCCTATCTAACAGTGCTAACTAAACAGTTACAACACAATAACAGTTACAGGATAAATCCACATAAAGGCCCGAAAGACAATCACAGATAATAGCGTTGTTCTAACAGATACACAACCTATTATATGATTTTCAAAACAGTTTATCAAAACCGTTTCCAGACAAACAGAGTATTCATTCCAAATTAATTACTCAGATAAACTACTGATAATTAATGTAAATATGGAACGAACGAGCAAGAGCGAACCACCACTTGCCTTAATCCGCTGAAAGGCCTAATGACGACAACTGGATTCCGGGCTTGACACGGGTATGGCTCCGACAGCACAACGACCTTCGAGTCGACCCATAAAAGGAACCCTAAGTTAGATTCGACATAACCAAAGTACGAATCTAAAAACGACGAAAGGAAAGACGCCACGACGACAACCAACCAAGCCAAAACCACGAAGGCATTCTGGGCACTGGCGGCGGTCGCTGTTCTTGGCGGCGGTCGCCGCATTCATCACGGCGGTCGCCGTGAAGAACACGGACGACAGAGACGAGAGAAATCTCACCAAAACGATGCGCGTTTCGACCCCTTTCCGCCTTGCTTGGTTTCTGACCTCCAAAGGCAACCACAAGGCTTCAAAAGAGCTGCTGGAAACACCACCAAACAACACCGACGAGGGCTTCTGAAATTCCGGCGAAGGGCACAACTCCGGCGAGAGGAAGATTTGGCAGAGGTTTGGTGCTGGGATGGCTCAAAACCTCTCCCCCAACACCTCCTTTTATAACCAAAGCATCTGGAGCACGAAGAAGATGGGCCTACAGCTAGTTCGGCGCGGTCAAAGCTCGCCGGCGACCATCGGACAATGTCTGCTGGGTAATCACGGCGGGCGCCGTGATTTTGCCTACGGCGGGCGCCGTAATTACGGCGGTCGTCGTTCCTAGCTCTGGCGAGCCCAGAGTAGGAGACGACGACTGGCACTTCGGGCCCAGCGACGGCGGGCGTCGTTACTGTACGGCGGTCGCCGTTTCTGCCTTTCCCGCCCATTCAGCTCTTGAACGAACATGGCGTTAAACCGGGATAAAAATTATCGAACGCGAACGACAATTAAAATCTGAGGCATGATGTCTGTATATTATTTCACTGAGAAAAAATATTACAGATACAGAGCACATTACAGAATGTCTCAAACTCTCTGTATTAAATCCGACGTACACAACGGGTACTCGGAAAAATTCCAAAATTCCCAAAATAACCTTACAAAAATTATGGGGTATCACATATAGTTACACTTATGTACTATAGTATTTCATTAAATTTTGTATAGTTACACTTATATACTATAGTGTTTCATTATATTTCATATAGTTGCACTTATGTACTATAGTATTTCATTAAATTTCATTGAGTTACACTTATGTACTATAATATTTCATTAAGTCTAGTATAATTAGACTTATATACTATAGTATTTAATTATATTTCATATAGTTACACTTATGTACTATTGTAATTCATTAAATTTCATATAGTTACACTTATGTACTATAGTATTTTATTAAATTTCGTATAGTTACACTTATATACTATAGTATTTCATTATATTTCTTATAGTTACACTTATGTACTATAGTATTTCATTAAATTTCATATAGTTACACTTATGTACTATAGTATTTCATTAAATTTCGTATAGTTACACTTATATACTATAGTATTTAACTATATTTCATATAGTTACACTTATGTACTATTGTAATTCATTAAATTTCATATAGTTACACTTATGTACTATAGTATTTCATTAAATTTCGTATAGTTATACTTATATACTATAGTATTTCATTATATTTCTTATAGTTACACTTATGTACTATAGTATTTCATTAAATTTCATATAGTTACACTTATGTACTATAGTATTTCATTAAATTTCGTATAGTTACACTTATATACTATAGTATTTAACTATATTTCATATAGTTACACTTATGTACTATTGTAATTCATTAAATTTCATATAGTTACACTTATGTACTATAGTATTTCATTAAATTTCGTATAGTTACACTTATATACTATAGTATTTCATTTTGTTTCATATAGTTACACTTATGTACTATAGTATTTCATTAAATCTAGTATACTTAGAGTTATATACTATAGAATCTCATTATATTTCATATAGTTACACTTATGTACCATAAGTATTTCATTAAATTTCATATGGTTATACTTATGTACTATAGTATTTCATTAAGTCTAGTATACTTAAACTTATATACTATAGTATTTCATTATATTTCATATAGTTACACTTATATACTATAGTATTTCATTATATTTCATATAATTACACTTATAAACTACTATAGTACATAAGTATAACTATATGAAATATAATGAAATACTATAGTATATAAGTCTAAGTAAACTAGACTTAATGAAATACTATAGTACATAAGTGTAACTATATGAAATTTAATGAAATACTATAGTATATAAGTGTAACTATATGAAATATAATGAAATACTATAGTATATAAGTCTAAGTATACTAGATTTAATGAAATACTATAGTACATAAGTGTAACTATATGAAATATAATGAAATACTATAGTATATAAGTGTAACTATACTAGACTTAATGAAATACTATAGTACATAAGTGTAACTATATGAAATATAATGAATTACTATAGTATATAAGTCTAAGTATACTAGATTTAATGAAATACTATAGTACATAAGTATAACTATATGAAATATAATGAAATACTATAGTATATAAGTGTAACTATACTAGACTTAATGAAATACTATAGTACATAAGTGTAACTATATGAAATATAATGAAATACTATAATATATAATATAACTATATAAAATATAATGAAATACTATAGTATAACTATATAAGTGTAACTATACTAGACTTAATGAAATACTATAGTACATAAGTGTAACAATATGAAATATAATGAAATACTATAATATATAATGTAACTATATGAAATATAATGAAATACTATAGTACATAAGTGTAACTATATGAAATATAATGAAATACTACAATATATACTATATTATATAAAGTTTTTATTCTCGATTTTTCGCTTTTTGGAGGGGAAAAACGATATCCATTTTGGATGAATTTTATATGTACGGGTAGACCTGTCAACTGGATCGGGTTGGTCGGGTTCGAGTCATGTCGGGTTCGGGTCGATTGGGTTGGTAAAATTTTTGGGTCGAGCGGGTTCGGGTTGACCCGGCGGGTCGAACATGTCATTTTCTTATTATTATTATTATGATTTTTAACTTTAATAAAATAATTATAATAATATAATTAATATTATATTAATATTTAATAAAGTATATTAAAATATTTAATATAAATGAAATATAAAATATAAAATAAAGGGGACCCGCGAGCTCGAATTTGCGTTCGGGTCGGGTTCGGGTCCTTCTTAACCCAGTGACGTTCGGGTCCTTTCGAATTGGGTCGGTTTTTGACAGGTCTATGTACGGACTCGTATTAAAGTTTTATACAAAATTATAGTAGAAAAATGCAAAAAATACCAAAAAATTCCACTACAATACGCTATATGTCGGGCACCAAATTGTAAAAAAATGGGTAGGAAGGCTTCGTTTTTTGGGCTTTTGGAGGGGCAAACGATGTCCATTTTGGACGAATTTTATATGTACGGACTCGTATTGAAATTTTAGTATATGAATTAACGTCACATGAATACAAATTAATGACTACGTGATTATAAAAGATATATACATGAAATGAGAATATACCGATATGTAGTTATATTAGATTTTTTTTCCAAACATTTACATACTAATAGAAAGAAAGTGATTGGATTTATATATATATATATATATATATATATATAACATTATAGTAAAAAATTCACTCGAAATATATGTAAAAATTATGATTGTACCTTTTACTTAACCAGTTCTCAAGAACATTTTTTTGTATATTTAGAGTGAAATACTATTCGAGATTGAATTTATGAATCAAAATATACTATTTTTTTCTTCAATTCAATAGGTTAGTACGATAATTTTTTGTCAATCTTTCAACAATATGTTACTGATGATATGTTTAGATATATAATATTTTTAAAACTTCTTATGTTTGTTGATAGAATATTACATTTGTTAGCTTTTTTTATACCTTTTGTAATATTCAATTAAGGTTTTAGACATTGAGATGATATTATTGAAAATAAAATCATATTAATTTAATTGTTTTATTATTATATATGTTAGGCATTTATATTATCGTAATTATTAATAAACTAAATTAACTCAATTGGAGAATAAAAAAAACCCAATTGCATTATATTTCAAATATGTATATTGATATTTTCATACATATTTTTTATTCATCATCAATTATTTCAAGTTCATAAATAATTTGTAATTAAATCTTGAAAATGTGAAATCTATCAAGTGGATTTTATTTCTATCAAATTTAAGTGGGTTTATTTAAAATTCAAAATGTGAATGCATTGTAAGTAAATAAAAAATAATTAAAAATATATGTTATCTAAAGGTTGTTATTAATTAACTTAAGTGGGTTCACTAAACTTGTTGCTATGTCAATATACTAATTAACTTACATTGTGATACCCCGTATTTCTGTAAGGATATTTTGGAGTTTTGGGATTATTCCCAAAAGCTTGTTTGGTACGTCGGATTAATTTCGGAGACAGAAAGACATTCTGTAATGTGCTCAATCTCTGTAATATTTTTTCTCAGTGAAATAAAATACAGACGACGTACTCTGAATCTTAATACTCGTTCGTGTACGATTATTTTTATCTCGGGTTAAGCCGACGTCATCCATAAGCCAATCGGAGGAGGGTGACCTGGCGGCGCCCGCCGTAAGTACGGCGGCGACCGCCGACAGCTGGCTCGAGGAGACGTCCTCTCGTCTTCTAGCTGGGCACCAGGGCTAGGAAACGGCGACCGCCGCCATTAGCCAACCGCCGTTGTTTTACAAAGCGGAGACCTGGGGAGAATCACGGCGACCGCCGCAAGCTAGCGGGGGCGTAGCCCTGTGGTCGCCGGCGACGTCTGACGACGCCAAAAATAGCCCCTCCACGTCTCCTTCTAGCCATCATTGTGTTCCATGGATCTTTGGCTATAAATTGAGAGCTTTTGGGATTGGATTTAGCACAGAATCAAGCTCAAATCCCTCACAAAGTGTTCTCGCCGGAAGTTGGAGTGCTCGCCGGAGTTGTGCAAGAGATCGCCGGAGCTCTATTGGTGTGTTTCCAGTTGCCAAAGTGTAGCTTTTGGAGGCCTTAAAAGCTCAGAATCCAAAGCCAGGCAAAGGGGGTCAAATCGCTCGTCGTCGGTGAGGTTTCGTTCTCGCTTTAATTTTCTGATGTTCATAGCGGCACCCGCCGTGATGAAGGCGGCGACCGCCGCCATGAACACACGGCGCCCGCCGCGAGAAGGCTGTTGGCCTATTTTGGCCTCGGCTTTGGTGGTCGTCGTTCGGATGTCGTTCCTTTCGATTTCTTTCGTTATTCTACTCGTGTTTATCGAATCTAATTTAGGGTTTCTTTATGGGTCGATTCGAAGGAATCTGTGTGCCAGATCTGTCCCTGTATCGAGCCCGGAATCCCGTCGTTAGACTTCGTTAAAACTCTGCGGATTAAGGCAAGTGACGGTTCGCTCTTGCTCATCGTTCCATATTTACATTAATTATCAGCTGTTCATCTGAGTAATTAATTTGGAATGATTATTGTGTTTGTATGGAAATGGTTTTGAAAACTATTTTGGAAAACTAAAATATGATATTATAATAAGTTGTATATCTGTTAGAACAACGCTATTATTTATATCGCCTTGCGGGCATTTATGTGGATTTATCCTGAACTATTGTTGTGCTCGAACTGTTTAGTTAGCACTAGTAGTTAGGAACGTTACTGGGACTCTGTCCAGTCGTTTCTTTATAACCTGGTAGAGAGGTGGCTAGACCCCACCTAATATCAATTGGATGGTCATGACTTACCTCTATACTCGGGTATAGAGGTGGTGTACTTAAACAGTGTCACAAATCTCGGGAGTTGTTCCCAAAAGATCTTTCATCTCGGGACGAGTAGATCATAAAAGTTTATAACATAATGTGTGTTTTGGAATTAAATAAGATAAGTGCCGTAGGTTCGCACATGATTAATATACCCCTCGATGAGTAGCGCAACTAAGTAATAGTGCGGCTAGGAAAACTCGTTTAGACTTGATCAGAGTACGTTCTCTTTCCAATCTGGATTCGCCCTAGGGCGGTGAGGTTGGTTGTGAACCGAAACATCTCGTCAGTTTTTGAACGCTTGTGTGTGATGCTTTAAACGTTCAAGACTTTGTCATATTTCCTATAAGACTCATTCTGTTGGAGTCTTTCTATGGGATTGATTGCTGTGAGACTCGGTCTCCAGAATCATCTCTTCTGCATGCCTTTTGTTGTATTCAAGTAGAGTATGGTGGTTGACTAGCGTACTCGACTATTATTCGAGAGACGAGGAGTCTAACCTAATACGACTACTTAGAACCTTCTGCTTTGTGCACTTGCATGGTCTATTCATTTAGACTAACCAACCGCATTTGTTATCTGCATTGTTGGCTGGTGTCATCCGTTCGATTCGGCACATCAGATAAATTGAGGATCCAAGAAGGCTAGAGCGACTATGAGGACGAATAATATTTTGACAAGTGATTTTGTTGCTTGGTTTAAAAGACTTCTGCTGTGTTATTTATGCTTTGATGATAAGACTTCCGCTGTAATAATTCTGATCTTGTATTTCAATGTATTTGGGTTTTGTTGTAATTCCGAGAACTTGGGTTTTAATAAAAGTTATGATATTCGGTATTATAACTGTGGTTTGATGGTTTATATCGTTTGGAAAAGCCTGGGGTGACTTCGGGATGTTATATCCGAGGTCACTGACAGTAATACTTTCAAGATGAGATTTGGGGGTGTTACATACATGGGTTCATTTAATTTGCTAATAGTTTGTCACTAATTCGTGACATTTACCAAAAAATCATTAAAATATATGGTATCTAAATTTAAGTATATAACCTAACCTTATACAATATTTAATATTTAAATTAATTAATTAAATACTTTTTTGATGATGTTAAATGCCAATAAATATTATTGTTGCATTAACAAAAATATATGTATCACATTTAAATTTCCATCAAATAGAAAATTATGTTAACATTTATTGCAAAAATAAGTTAGTTTGATGAGATTTTGGTCAAGATTTTAAATTTTAGAGCTAATTAATTTGAAAATCTTGTTAAGGTCTTTTTGTTAATTTATATTTTGTTGATTATTTAATATAATAATAACAAATAGAAAAAAGGGAAAAAAATAAAACATTAACAACTTGAGCCTAAAAACACTCCGGTGACTTAAAAAGAGTCAACTTTAATATAGATATATAAATAAATCTTAACAAAATATGAATCAACAAATTTTCAAAATTTAATGATTTATGTGCGATCTAATCTATTAGTGTTAACAATTATTTATTATAAATCATTAAAATTTTACAAATTTGTTGATTCATATTTTGCTAAGATTTATTGGTGTAAATTTTATTAAAATTTTTTAATTTAATGTTTGCTAAATTATTGCTATACAAAAATAAGAAAACGAAAAAACATTATTTTAACATATTAGTTTCCCAAAAATGGGTGCTTTTGGATATAAATGATATAACTTCCTGTACGTAAACAATTGTTAAGATGCTTTGTTAAAATTTAAAAGGTGAGAAGAAATTGATTTATTATAGATTTGTTACTTTAAAATTTTCTAAATTATTGGTACAATAACGACATAGTGATTTTGATGATTTTTTTTTATAAAAAATCTAAGTAAATTTAATCAATGAAAATTATCTCGCTTTACAAATATGGGCCTGGAAATAGTGACTCAAAAATAATAGATTTAATATATATATAGATAGATTGATAAAATTTCACCTACCCACAAATTTGTAACACAATATAATATTTATTATTTGTTGAAATATTATACAAAATTGTTTTGAAAAAGACTAAAAAAACCCAAATATAAATCATATAATTAAAAGAGATCAACTCAATTTATGTTTGGATTTAATATATAATTCTATAAAAGAAATCAACCCATCGGAAAAAATCTATTATATATATTTGAATTTGCTCTTTATTTTAAAATTACATATTTAGTCAAAAGCTTTATTTATCAAATCAAAGAGTTATTAAAAGATTAATATTAATGCTAAAATCTCCAAGTTTGTTAGATAAGATTTTATTTAAAATATTTTTGGGTTAAAATAAATTAATCTTAAAATTTTTAAAAGAGAATTACCCATAAATTGACAAATAAGCATTATGGGGCCAGAATCGTTCTAATAGCTCAAAAGGGGAGAACTTTAATATATAGTAATAGATAGATATGTTAAAGTATTGTTTTTTTTATAGCAATAATTTAGCAAACATTAAATTAACAAATCTTAACAAAATTTACACCAATAAATCTTAGCAGAATATGAATCAACAAATCTTCAAAATTTTAATGATTTATAATAAAATATTTGTTAACACTAATAGATTAGATCGCACATAAATCATTAAATTTTGAAGATTTGTTGATTCATATTTTGTTAAGATTTATTTATATATCTATATTAAAGCTGACTCTTTTTAAGTCACTAGGCTCAAGTTGTTAAGGTTTTATTTTTTATTGTTTTCTATTTATTATTATTATATTAAATAATCAACAAAATCTAAATTAACAAAAAGACCTTAAAAAGATTTTTAAATTAATTAGCTCTAAATTTTAAAATCTTATCAAATCTTGACCAAAATCTCATCAAACTTACTTATTTTTGCAGTAAATGTTAATGTAATTTTATTTGATGGAAATGTAAATGTGATACATATATTTTTATTAATGCAACAATAATATTAATTGGCATTTAACATCATCAAAAAATATTTAATTAATCAATGTAAATATTAAATATTGTGTAATGTTAGGTTATATACTTAACTTTAGATACCATATATTTTAATGATTTTTTATTTACTTACAATGCATTCACATTTGAATTTTAAAGAAACCCACATAAATTTGATAGAAATAAAATTCACTTGATAGATTTCACATTTTCAAGATTTAATTACACATTATTTATGAACTTGAAATGATTGATGATGAATAAAAAATATGTATGCAAATATCAATATACATATTTAAAATCTAATTCAATTGGATTTTATTTGATTCTCCAATTGAGTTAATTTAGTTTATTAATAATTACGATAATGTAAATGCCCAACATATATATAATAATAAAACAATGAGTAAATTAATATGATTTTATTTTCAATAATATCATCTCAATGTCTAAAACCTGAATTGAATATTACAAAAGGTAAAAAAAAAACTAACAAAAGTAATATTCTATCAACAAAAGTAAGAAGTTATAAAAATAATATAGATTTAGACATATCATCAGTAACATATTATTAAAAGATTGACAAATAACATCGTACTAACCTATTAAATTGAAGTAAAAAATAGTATATTTCGATTCATAAATTCAATCTCGGATACTATTTCACTCTAAATATACAAAAAAAATGTTCTTGAGAATTGGTTAAGTAACATGTACAATCATAATTTTTACATATATTTCAAGTAAATTTTTTTCTATAATATTATATATAAATCCAATCACTTTCTTTCTATTAGTATGTAATTGTTTGGAAAAAATCTAATATAACTACATATTAGTATATTATCATTTTATGTATATCTTATCTTTTATAATCATATAGTGATTAATTTGTATTCATGTCACGTTTATTCGTATACTACTTTTTTTTCCATAAATAAAAGTCGGCTCGTGCATGACACGAGGGTTTAAACTAGTTATGACCATAAGCAAACCAAAACCAAGAAAAGTAAGTATATATATATATATATTATCAAAAAGAAATAACCTAGTAATCAAGTTGGCCAACATAAACTGAAAGCAATTAGGGGTATTCACAATTACGTACACAAAGATAAACCTAAATCATTGAAACAAAATGGGTATTATGGCATACCTTTTCTAAAAAATTGTAGGTCTGGCATATCTTTATCGAAGTAATCATTAGAGCTGCCTTGAAATTTTGATACTTGGGAGTCTTCGTTGAACCCTGAAGTTGCTTCTAATGCTTGTTTTCTTTAATGTTTCTTTCTCCATGTAAGTTCATATTCATGGTACAATATAAATTAGGAATTACAATTCTTATGCAAACACATGTAATAAACATTTGTTTGCCATCATTGATTTCAGTATGCCTACAGGAAGGCGCTAGCTGACAGTTAGCCAAGGATCCGAGGACGGTATGCAAAGACGGAGTAAACAGATCATCTGAAAAAGGTATTAGTCAAACTCCAACAAGAATGGAAGAATTTGTACTGCAAAGGATTCACTTGATGCATCAACAGAGACTATGCAGTGAAGCAAGAACTAGGTTATGTAGTAGATAGCATGAGCATCAACTTAATATGGAAGTTTAGCTTAATAAAGTCTCAGTCCAATCCTATCCCTTCTTTTAAATTGCTTATTTGTTGTAATAAACCCCTTATGTGAATTAGTAATGATCAGATAAGCAGACGCCAACAGAAATTTGTATATAATGGCATCAATAAAACAGTATAATGATCATCAAGTCAGTGGTAGAATGTGCTAAGGCTTAGCTTGTCTCTAGCATTAATGATTTAGTTTGTTTGCAGCCTACATGAATCCTCTAAAGGTTGAGTTTGTTATACTGTGTACTTCAGTCAGAAAGAGTAAGAAACCCCTAGTTTGACATTTGTGGTTGCTTAAACTCCTTATAACGTGTGTAAGGAGTTTTCCAAATTTAGCTTTCAATGAACTTAATTTAATTACTTCAAGATCTATCTGTTGACTGGTACGCATCTATGCATTATTGATTGCTAGCTTTTGAAGTTATGTTTGATTTGTTTTATCCTTGTTCTATTATTTTTAGTTACTACCATGTGATGGATTTCATCACTCGGATTGTAATTAAAATCCATTCTTGTACGTTTTTATAGAGAGTTAACACTTAAGTGATTCTCTTTGTAACAGATAACTTTGTTTTCTGTTATTTTGGAAACAGAGAGATTCTCTTCAGTTGAGCATACTCGTTCTCAGTGAATGATGATTCATTTCATTCTAATTGTTTGATGATCAATCATTCCACATGGTATCAGAGCTATTGTGATTGATCATCGTCCTTCTTTGTTTTCTGGTTTGATTTTCTTGCGGAAATGGATCCCTTGGGAAATCGCACAGGAACCTTGGGAGTAGGTCAAGGAAATCAAGGCGTGAATTCGAATGATCCGCTAGCGCTGTCGAATTCGGATTATCCAGGTGCACAATTGGTTGCCGCGAAGCTGGATGGATTGAATTTTTTTGAACTGGAGCAAGAACATCAAGATGGCCTTGGGTGCGAAATCAAAATTAGGGTTCATCTATGGTAAAATCTTGCGACCTGCACCAGATTCGGATGATCTAGAGCGTTGGATTCGTGCTGATTACATGGTCCGGTGTTGGATCATTAATTCAATGGAGAGGTGCATCTCGGACACGTTCATGAGTGTGGAGTCTGCAAAACAACTTTGGGATGAACTTTTGGAAAGATTTGGACAGACTAATGGCCCCATGCTCTATCAGCTAAAGAGAACTTTGTCTTCTTTACAACAAGGTACTCTTTCTGTCAGTGACTATTATTGCAAACTCAAAGTCATTTGGGATGATTTTGATTGTCTGGATGTAGTACCTACATGTGAATGTGGAAAGATGGTTGGTTGTACATGTGATCTAGTTAAGAAGTTCCAAGAGAAAGAAAACAGAAATAAGGTTCTTCAATTTCTCATGGGGCTCGGTGAAGAATTCGATGCAATAAGGGGAAATATATTAGCACAGGATCCTATGCCATCCGTTAATCGGGTTTTTCATTTGGTTCAGCAAGCTGAGAGGCAAAAGATTGTCACAGGATCAATGAATGCGAATCTTGATAATTCAGCATTCTCTAATGATGGTAAAATAGAAAGTATTTACTTCAATATATTTTTATATAAATTTTGATTTTGATAAAAGATTTTTAGTTAAAGTGAAATAAAAATAATCTTTATATATTAAGATATATGGTTAAATTTTGATATGATAAAAACTTTTTATTTAAAGTAATATAAAAATTAAAAATTAGGTGAGCCCAGAAACGTTCCGATGGCTTTAAAAGGTTCAGCTTTAATATATAGTAATAGATTATGATATAAGCTTGTTATTTTTGTTCCTCAAGTTCCTTTTTAGGCTTCAAAGATAGGGTTTAATGTATCTTAGAAATTGTGTGCATATAAGGATCTTTTTGTGACAATCATGATGTTTGTCAATGTTGCTGTAAACTTTGTAATTCATAGATACATCATTGAATTTTATTAGGCATCATTTGTACAAAATTTGGCCTGGATTGTTAACCTCTTGTTAGTTTTTGGATAATTGTTTGACCTAAATCGGTAAACATCCTGGTTGTCTAATGCAAATCAGATGGCATAATTCTCATAGTATGTTTTGACAGTAAAGTGAAGTTCCTGTTGTATATAATTACTCATGAGTGTTCAATGGATTTGGGGTTAGATTGGTTCCCTACCCAGGATTAGCCTTTCAATATAAGCAAATCTGTTGTAATGATTTAGTATGGAATTGTGCATCTTTAGGTTTTGATTGTATTGTTATGCCAGATTTTTAAGCATTAGGCATTTTATTAGTTTCTCCAGGGTCGATTTTGGTGAATACGTTGGAAGTGATTCCTTAATTTCAAGTCTCAACATTGTATAAATGTTGCAATTTACAGTAATTTCCAAGGGCTTTGTTGTTGAATTTATAACTTATAAGTGACCTGCGTTAGATTTGTTCTTGTTGACCTGTGGTGTATTGGCAGTATAGGTATGAAGCTCCTTTGATGGCAAAGGAGTGTATAAATCAAGTTGCAGAGTTATAGTTTTTCGATGATGACTAAGCCTTTATTTGCCAATATTTATTTGCAGGTGCAACATTCAACAAAGGATGCAATCGTGCTCTAGGAACATTCTCAGTTGGCGCCCTTTCTGTGACTAAGATAGGCAAGTATTCTGTAGCTAAGATTAGTTGCTTTTCTTGAGGTGATACTAGTAAGTTGATGAATCTTCTATTTCCTTAGGATTAGTCTTTATCTCTGGGCAACAAGAGTGGTATGATCTTCCTTTTCCTAAAGTCACCTTCTAATGGAACTTCATGGGAGTCATTTATTATCATTTTATGCCATGCATGTTGAGCTGATACAACTATCAGTAAGTTTGTAATTTTGTATATCATCATTGTTGTGTGGCTTCTCTTTTTTTTGTGTCCCTCCTTATGCAGTATTATTTAAAAGGCCACTGCTGCACTGGAGGTTTTGAGGGAAGTTCTAGATGCTACTGATCCACATAATCCTGAGGTAAATTACAATCTATTATTATATTCGGCTTCAATAGGGAACGATCAATAAACGCTGTAACTCGGATAAGATTTGAATCGTGAGAACACTTTCCGAAATCAGAATTTTGCCCCTTACTAAGCCTTAGGGAATCCGCAAAATCTGAAGTTAGATAAGACAAATTCTCTAGTTCCCTTCAAGGCTTTTGATGGGAACTAAACTATGTTCACGTATTTGTGGATGTATGACTTTAACTCAGAAAGACAAATCGTGTGTAATCTCTTATCACCCAACACTATCTCCGAAATGCCTTTATATAGGCTTTCGGGCGGTTATAGGGAACGGTTACGTCAGTTACCAACCGTTCCAACTGCCATCAACCGTTTCCAAGGATATCCAACTACTTTTGTCAGTTATCAACTGATTTTAAGGTAGTTACGAGACGGTTACTCCGACGGTTACTAAGACGGTTATCACACATTTATCACGTGCTGAAACTTAACCATGCCTCAGGGAACTTGACGTTCCCACCTAGGGAACCTGACGTTCCTACCTAGGGAACGACTGATCCCTTCAAGGAACAATCACTCGTTCAACCTTACGTAACGTCGATATGTCTTAAAGACACGATTAACCTCTCCGATGTACTGTTCCCATATGGGGAACGTCACATATCCTTAATGTCTCCCTCAGAATCTCAAGTATGCTTACACGAGTGTGTACTCCACACCTCCAAACCCGTGACGTAGCTAAGTGAGATCTTATAGCGTTGTATGAATCTCAATCACACTAAATGACATTGTTCCCTATATGGAAACAGTCTCTTGATGACACTAAAGTTGTACGAGTTTGTGACGTTACACATTACGAGCTAATAACTATTCTTATCATTATATCAAGCCTAATATATATCAAGCTTAATATATATTAGTTGGGTAATTTTTGTAATTACTCTAAAGTGAAATAGGATATTTTGCTACAAACCCAAAATTGAAGGATCGTTCTTTTAATTATCTGATAGTTTATTAAAAATTCCAAATTCAAAAGTAAACGCGTTTTAATATTTCATTCTTCAGGATTTCTTGCTTTTCTTTCAAATACGATTTCAATCTCCTCCCTCCTTATGGTAATCTTATCCCAATTCTTTTCATCTCTTGAAATTGGGAGATTTCAGATCTTTAAACAAGATAGTGACTCCCTCAAACAAACCCTATCAATCCTAGCTATAAAGCCTAACAGAGTCCCAAATTCTTGCTCTGTTTTCCTTGTCTTCAAACCAGAACCGGAGCTCTTTTCCACTACTGCAGTCGCGTCTTTTCCTTCCCCAATTTCAGAAGACACCGTCGGAGTACACACCTTCGCCTTCGTTCGACCTTCGTTTCCGGTAAGCTTGTTCGCCTCTGCACTGCGAGTTCGAAGTCCTCGCCCCTGTTTTCCTTTCTTCTCGAAATTTCTTCGTTTTCAGTCACTAACTTCAGTATAAAATTCAGAGTCCAGCCATTCTTTCCCTTGTCGGAAAATCGCGCCGCCTTCCCTGACGTTGTCGTCGTCGGAGTTCCTCCGCATAGTCGCCGAAACTCCGTTCGTACTCCTCGCCTCCTGTTCGTGTCACTTTCTAGCCTCCGTGGTCCGCTGCCGTCAAAGCCTAACGCCGGTGAGTGTCCTTTGTCCTCTGTTCGCTCTCGTGCCTTATTTGCACGAAGAAGATGAACAGTGGAACACTATTTTTACCGAAGACAGACATAATCAACTGGGCCTTTAAGCCCATTGATTCTTGCCTTCCGTAGGCATGTGTTAGTAGAGTTGGTTATACATGGTGTAATTCAACTTCAATCCCCCGTTTTGTTTAAGAAAAATATTAATAGAGTTGGTTATGTTCTGGTTTGTGATTGTAATTGTTCTCTTAAAGAACGAGTGTAAGACTGGATTACATATGTGCTTGGCTGAGCATGCATGTCAGATGTAATGTACATGTTGGAGTTAATGCTATCTTTGTTGAACTCTCCACTCTCCGCATTATACTACTAACACATGCCTACGGAAGACAAGAATCAATGGGCTTAAAGGCCCAATTGATTATGTCTGTCTTCGGTAAAAATAGTATTCCACTATTCATCTTCTTCGTGCAAATAAGGCACGAGAGCGAACAGAGGACATATGACACTCACCGGCGTTAGGCTTCGGCGGCAACGGACCACGGAGGCTAGAAAGCGACACGAACAGGAGGCGAGGAGTACGAACGGAGTTTCGGCGACGATGCGGAGGAACTCCGACAACGTCAGGGAAGGCGGTGCGATTTTCCGACAAGGGAAAGAATTGTTGGACTCTGAATTTTATACTGAAGTTAGTGACTGAAAACGAAGGAATTTTGAGAAGAAAGGAAAACATGGGCGAGGACTTCGAACTCGCAGTGCAGAGGCGAACAAGCTTTCCGGAAACAGAGGTCGAACGAAGGCGAAGGTGTGTACTCCGACGGTGTCTTCTGAAGTTGGGGAAGGAGAAGGCGCGACTGCAGTAGTGGAAAAGAGCTCCGGTTCTGGTTTGAAGGCAAGGAAAACAGAGCAAGAATTTGGGGCTCGGTTAGGCTTTATAGCTAGGATTGATAGAGTTTGTTTGAGGGAGTCACTATCTTGTTTAAAGATCCGAAATCTCCCAATTTCAAAAGATGGAAAGAATTGGGATAAGATTACCATAAGGAGGGAGGAGATTGAAATCATATTTGAAAGAAAAGCAAGAAATCCTGAAGAAGGAAATATTAAAATGCGTTTACTTTTCAATTTGAATTTGGGATTTTTAATAAACTATCAGATAATTAAAAGAACGATCCTTCAGTTTTGGGTTTGTAGCAAAATATCCTATTTCACTTTAGAGTAATTACAAAAATTATCCAACTAATATATATTAAGCTTGATATATATTAGGCTTGATATAATGATGAGAATAGTTATTAGCTCGTAATGTGTAACGTCGCAAACTCGTACAACTTTAGTGTCATCAAGAGACTGTTTCCATATAGGGAACAATGTCATTTAATGTGATTGAGATTCATACGACGTTATAAGATCTCACTTAGCTACGTAATGGGTTTGGAGGTGTGGAGTACACACTCGTGTAAGCATACTTGAGATTCTGAGGGAGACATTAAGGATATGTGATGTTCCCCATATGGGAACAGTACATCGGAGAGATTAATCGTGTCTTTAAGACATATCGACGTTACGTAAGGTTGAACGAGTGATTGTTCCTTGAAGGGATCAGTCGTTCCCTAGGTAGGAACGCCAGGTGCCCTAGGTGGGAACGTCAAGTTCCCTGAGGCATGGTTAAGTTTCAGCACATGATAAATGTGTGATAACCGCCTTAGTAACCGTCGGAGTAACCGTCTCGTAACTACCTTAAAGTCAGTTGATAACTGACAAAAGTAGTTGGATATCCTTGGAAACGGTTGGTGGCAGTTGGAACGGTTGGTAACTGACGTAACCGTTCCCTATAACCGCCCGAAAGCCTATATAAAGGCATTTCGGAGATAGTGTTGGGTGATAAGAGATTACACACGATTTGTCTTTCTGAGTTAAAGTCATACATCCACAAATACGTGAACATAGTTTAGTTCCCATCAAAAGCCTTGAAGGGAACTAGAGGATTTGTCTTATCTCACTTCAGATTTTGCGGATTCCCTAAGGCTTAGTAAGGGGTAAAATTCTGATTTCGGAAAGTGTTCTCACGATTCAAATCTTATCCGAGTTACAACGTTTATTGATCGTTCCCTATTGAAGCTGAAGTCAACATCAAGAGAAGATCAAGACTTGCAAGGAACAGTCGCCTCAACATACACTTTTCCTTACTCAGAATACATTGTTCCTACAATCGAAATCAGAATTTTCGGATCAATGACGACTGTTCGTGAGATGATGACAAAGTTTCAGAAGTTGGAGAAATTCGAAGGGATGGACTTCCGCCGTTGGCAAAAGAAGATGCATTTCCTCTTGACCACCCTCAAGGTGGTATACGTCCTATCCACTCCCATGCCGGAGATAGTCGATGATGAACCACTTGAGGCCGTGAGAAAAAAGAGCAAATGGGAGAACGATGACTACATTTGTCGGGGCCACATCTTAAACGGTATGTCCGACTCCCTCTTTGACGTGTACCAAAATGTTGAATCCGCCAAGGAACTTTGAGACTCTCTAGAGTTGAAGTACATGGCTATAAAGTTTCTTGTGAGCAACTTCAATACCTATAAAATGGTTGACTCAAGACCGGTGATGGAACAATATCATGAGATATTCCGTATCTTGGGGCAGTTTGCTCAACATAAATTGAATATGGACGAGTCCATTTCTGTGTCAAGCATTATTGACAAATTGCCTCCATCATGGAAAGAATTCAAGCACATGTTGAAGCACAAGAAAGAAGGTATTTCCCTTGTGGAACTTGGCAGCCACTTGAATATGGACGAGTCCATTTCTGTGTCAAGCATTATTGACAAATTGCCTCTATCATGGAAAGAATTCAAGCACATGTTGATGCACAAGAAGGAAGATATTTCCCTTGTGGAACTTGGCAGCCACTTGCGTATTGAAGAGAGCCTTCGATCGCAAGAGAAAGGAAAGGAGAAAGAGACTCCCAATTCTTCCACCATTAACATGATGGAAGAAGGTTCCCATAAGGGTAACAACAAGAAGGGCAAGAAAAGGCCGCACAACAACACAACCACCGATCCTAACAAGAAACCCTCTCAAAAAGGGTGTTGGAACTGTGGGAAGCCTGGACATCTTAAGAAGGATTGTTGGGCTGGAAAGGGCAAGAATGACAACGTTCCCAACCAGTCTGCTCAAGGTTCTAAGTACCAAGGGCAGAAATCTCATCAAGGTCAGAAAGGAACGGTTCCCTCGAACGGAATTGTTCCCTCTTTAGTAACATTTCCTGGTTTGGACTTTGTTCCTAATATTTCTGAGGCCTTCTTTGTGCAGGATGAGGAGATGGCATGGTGGGTTGACTCGGGTGCTACCACACACGTGTGTAGGGACAAGTCAATGTTTAAGATCTTCGTTTCCTTGGATGATGGACGTGTCCTTCATATGGGAAACGAGTCAACTTTCCATGTCATAGGCAAAGGTCAAGTGGAGTTAGAGTTCTCTTCTGGGAAGACTTTAATTCTGAATAATGTGTTATATGTACCCAGAATAAGGAAAAATTTAGTCTCTAGTGCTATCCTTAACAAGTTAGGCTTTCGACAAGTGTTTGAAGCCGATAAATATATATTATCTAAGTGCGGTATGTTTGTAGGTCGTGGTTACCTATGTAATGGTATGTTTAAGCTAAGTATCAATAAAATTATGAATTCAGCTTATATGACTTGTGGTCAAGGTTCTATTTCTTCTGAACATGTTGTTCCCCCAGTGGGAACGGCCCCTCCAAAGGGTGTTGTTCCCTCGGAGGATAACGTTTCCTCTCTATGGCATGCTCGACTAGGTTAATGAACTAAGTTGAGCAATGGGATTTTCAACTTTAAAAAATATTGATAGAACATTCAATAGTTACAAATTCCCCCTAAGCAAATGAACTAAGTTATTCAAGTTCCCCCTTAGAAGTAGAACGGGTTCAGAGTTCCTATTAGTCCAGTAGTTCCAATAATTCAAGGTTCCTATCCATTCTTCCCCCTTTTGACATCATCGAAAAGATCAAGTTACTTATCAAGTATAGGATATCAATGTGAAATAAACAATTTGCGTTAAACACATGACAGTGACCATAATAGAAACTTAAGGCAAAGACAAATGATGCATTAGAAACATTACCATAAGAGTTCATTAATCATTAAAATCAAGTACATTGCCCAGAGATGCATAGTGGAAAGAGAAACAAAAGAGCATACCCAACTTGACATTTGACAAAATAAGGATAGAAGAGGGGAGTAGGACCCTAGGGAACTACTAGCACACTGTGATGTTATAGCACTGGGAACTAGGAGATACGTTCCTATGGCAGCGTAGTGGCCTCCTCTTCAGTTTCCTTCTTTTATGCAGTTCCTTCATCTTGACCTGTTGTCATCTTATCGGCCTGATTACCTCCAATTGAGCAAGGTTAATATAAGATTGAGGTTTTTCTTGGCTATTTGAGGAACTTTGTGTTTTGAGAGAGACAGGTGAACATGAGATTGAGAGAAGGCATGAGAGAACAGAGTGCTCGGCTCAATCAAACAGGAAACCTTAAATAACCCTTGAGCAATTTAGGAGCCGTTGAGAATCAAGCCGTTGGAGATATTTCTGGGAACTCTGAAGAGTTGAAACGGCTAATTTTTCTTGAAGCTTTTGCGCCTTTGCAATGGTCACAAGTTCAACGATAAAATGCTCAAAAATGGCAATTGTTCAAGGCTGAGAAGACGTCTCTGACGCTGTGAGATTTGCCATAAATACTGTCTTGGGAGGAGCAATTCTCTTACTAGCCGTTTAAGGGGTAGCCCATCCTAGTTCCTTTCTGGCGATATTTTCAGTGTGCTAGAGGAATATATGGGAACCTTTGATGTGGGGTTTTAAGACATAAGACCTGAAAGTACGTTCCCATAAAATAAATCGGGGAAGGCCATTTATCGCATCACACACTAATTCCCAGATAGGGTTAAGAAGAGGATCATAGGGAATTAGATTGTGCAATGAGGCAAGGGAGGGTCATAGTACACAATCATCATTTCGACTTGTATTGTTGGGTTAGAATATGATCAGATTGTGACTTTTGGGCCAACAAAGAAACTTGGACAATGATTGAATTTTAATAAGAGATGAACAACCAAGGAGAAGAACTAGAAAATTTTGTCAAAGCCTTTTGAGAAACCATTATGAATATGAGGGTCTAACGCAAGAGAAATGACACAAAGATTCCAAGATAAAGACAAGTAAAGAGTTCTGAACTAGTCAATCAGGGGAACTGGAAAGAATTCTTAGAACTAAGGTCACTACTGAGTAATATGAATCATTCCTAGTTCCAATCTAAGGTTCTCGAAATGAACTCTATTCAATGCCTTGGTGAATATATCTGCAACCTGATCTTCAGTTCTACAAAATTTCATAATGATGTTTCCCTTCTCAACATGATCTCTAAGAAAATGATGTCTTATGTCTATATGCTTGGTCCTAGTATGATGCACAGGATTCTTTGAAATGTTTATAGCACTTGTGTTATCACAAAGAATAGTGAGGGGACCATAAGACATACCAAAGTCCGCGAGTTGTTGTTTTAGCCAGAGAAGTTGGGAACAGTAGAAGGCGGCTGCAATGTACTCGGATTCTGTGGTGGAGAGGGAGACTGAAACTTGTTTCTTTGATCCCCATGACACAAGGCAAGGGCCTAGGAACTGTGCCATTCCAGAAGTGCTCTTTCTATCCACCAAATATCCAGCATAATCAGCATCAGTGAAACCCATGAGCTTAAATGGACATTCTTTGGGGTACCAAATGCAGAGATCGTCAGTTCCCTTGAGATATTGAAGTATTCTCTTCACAGCAGCCAAGTGGGTTTCTCTCGGACAAGATTGGAACCTAGCACACAAGCCAACAGCAGAGACAATGTCTGGTCGACTAGTGGTTAGGTACATCAGTGAGCCTATCATACCTCTATAGAGCTTCTCCTCCACAAGAGGACTTGAATGGTCCTTATCCAAATGGGCAATGGTGGATATGGGAGTGGAGAGAGGCTTGCATGAATCCATTTTAAACTTCTTCAATAGTTTCCTGACATACTTCTGTTGGTGAATTTGTATGTCATCTTTCTTTTGAGTGATTTGTAATCCGAGGAAGAAGGTGAGTTCCCCAATTAAACTCATTTCAAATTCACTGCTCATCAAGTCTTTGAACTTGTCTACAAGGGACAGGTTAGTGGAACCAAAAATAATATCATCAACATAGATTTGAACAACTAAGATGTTACCTTCTTCTTCTAGGATGAAGAGAGTTTTATCAATAATTCCACGCTTGTACCCATTTGAGAGTAGGAATTGGGCAAGACGATTATACCAAGCTCTAGGAGCTTGCTTGAGGCCATAAAGTGCCTTGTCTAGGAAGTAGACATGATCTGGATGATCGTCGTCTTCGAAACCAGGAGGTTGTTTGACATAGACTTCTTCTTGAAGAATTCCATTGAGGAAGGCTGTCTTTACATCCATTTGGAACAACTTGAATCCTTTGTGTGAAGCGAAGGCAATCAACAATCTTATTGCTTCGATCCTTGCCACTGGAGCATAGGTTTCATCATAGTCAATTCTTTCTTGTTGATTATATCCTTGAGCCACAAGTCTTGCTTTGTTCCTTATCACAGCTCCTGTATCATCTAGCTTGTTTCTGAAACCCATCTGGTTCCTATGATATGCTTATCCTTGGGGCGAGGAACCAGATGTCAGACTTTGTTCCTTTCAAATTGATGAAGCTCTTCTTGCATGGCTTGGATCCAGTCCGCATCCTTCAGTGCCTCACCTATGTTCTTTGGTTCCACAATAGACAAAAAGGCATTAAAGGCAAAGAAAGTTAGATGTTCGTACTTGACTGGAGGCTTGACGACTCTTCTTTCTCTGTTGGAAGCCAAAGTATTTGATGTGGAGACATTCTGAGTTGAGCATTCAGCTTCCTGGTTGGGGTCACCTTCTCCATTGAAGAACATGTGGGAAGATGAATCATTGAGGTCTCCACAGATGTTGTCGTCATGCTCATGATTCCCAGAAATGAATTGTTGTTCATTGTTCTAGGGAACAGGTGGAGGAGCCATTGGAGGGTTCCGAGCAGCAGTGCAGGAACTGGGTGGAGTGACATCTTCATCTGGATTTTCTTGATATGACTTGGGAAACGGGTCTTCAAAGTAATTGGTGGTGTTCTGCACAATCTTTCCAAGTGATTTTTCGTTAAAAATAACATGAACACTTTCTTCTACCTTTTTAGTCCTTTTGTTGAAGACTTTGTATGCCTTGCTACCCGAGGCGTATCCAATGAAGATTCCTTCATCACTTCTTGGGTCGAATTTGCCAAGATTGTCCTTCCCATTGTTGTGCACAAAGCACTTGCATCCGAACACCCTAAGATGTGAAATGTTGGGAACTCTTCCTCTTAGAAGTTCATAGGGTGTCTTCTCTGTGATTGGGCGAAGCATAGCGCGATTGATGATGTAGCAAGCTGTGTTGATTGTCTCAGCCCAAAATGATTGGGAGAGTCCACTTGAGATCAGCATAGTTCGAGCCATGTCCTCCAAGGTCCTGTTCTTCCTTTCTACTACTCCATTCTGTTGAGGAGTGTATGGTGCAGAGAAGTTGTGATCGATGCCATGCTCACTGCAAAAGGTTAGAAATTCTCCATTCTCGAATTCGGTACCATGGTCCGACCGAATAGCATTGAGTGAACAATCAAGATATTTTTCTAACAAGGGAACCAGATCTTTAAAGCGGTCAATAACTTCACTCTTAGATTTAATAAAGATGGTCCAAGTAAAGCGAGAGAAGTCATCGACAAGAACAAAGATATACATGTTCCCTCCTAGGCTCTGAACTCTCATGGGTCCACACAGATCCATGTGGATGAGTTCAAGAGGCCTTGAGGTGCTTACCATGTTTTTGGACTTGAAGGAACTACGAGCCTGTTTTCCTTTTACACAGTCAGAGCACAGTTCCTTAGATGTGCCACTTAGCTTTGGCAGCCCTCTGACTAGCTCCTTTGAGTGTAGCTTCTGAATCAGCTTGGTGCTAGCATGACCGAGGCGTTGATGCCACAACTCAGCTTGGTCATTCACCATTGAGAGACACAGTTTCTCCTTGGGAACAAAGGATGGATCAATTATGTAGACATTGTTGAATCTTTTCCCTTTTAGGATGATTTGTCCCGAGGAGTCAAGGACTGAACATTCGTTGGATCTGAATCTAACTTCATTGTCTCCTTGATCACACAGCTGAATGTGGTCGTTGAGTTTCACAGTTCCTATTCCACAGATTTGCCCTTTGCTTTTTGATGTTGAGCCATGTCCTCTAAGGTTCTATTCTTCCTTTCCACGAACCTGAGTTCCCTGCTCAACTCAGTTCCACTTGAATCATTGACTTCTGATACTTGTAGTTCCATTGATATTATCATTGGGAACTAACGTCAACACCATGTGATCCTCCATAATTTTCATTAGCGTTTGGAGTTCCCTTCATTGTTTTCTGCTTCTTAAATCTTTCTTTAACAAAGGACATATTTCCCTTGTTACTCCTTTGAAGTGAGATGAGCTAGATCAAAACTTCAATTCTGCGTCCCAATCATCAATTTGCATTCTATAGGGAACTAGGCATCTCACTTCAACCTGCAATACAATTAAGACTTACGCACCCAGACACGCTTGGCTTTTCTGGGTTTATGGTAATGAGAGTTCATTTGCACCTGCAAGTTAGTTGAGTAATACACATGACCACTAATCTCAACATCCAAGTTCCTTTTCCTATGACTTTCTTCAATTTTCCTTTTCTTATGAATACAATCATGAATATAATGATCATTTTTACCACAATGCCAGCAAACACGATTATACTTAACATGACCATATTTTCCTTTACCGGGACAAAAAGGTTTGTCATATTTCCTCTGCTGGAAGTCAATTCCCTTACCTCTAGTTCCCTGAGCTTGATTGACGTACATTTTATGAGCGTTCTGTCCATCAAACCAGGTTTGTTTACCTTTAGGCTTCTTCTCAAGAACCTTTACCTTCTCTTCCAGGAACTGATTTTTATCACGAGAAGTTTGAAGAGCGAAATTGAGAGTTTCATTTTTCTCAACCAGTTCCCTTCTTAGCTTCTCATTTTCAGCAGAGCATGAATCCTCAGAATCTTCATTTCCCGGATAACCAATATCATATCTTTGCTTAACAAACACAGTTTGATTGACAGTTTTTTCATTGATAGAAGTAGTCAACACATCAAGCTTATCTATGATCTCAACAAGCAAATCATTTTCTGGAGTAGGGGAACTCTGACAATTCTTAGCATGCTTAAGTTCCTTTTCAAGCTCAACACAATTATCACATGAAACATGGGAAACACTAGACATGCTTGCAAAATCTTTAAGATGTGCTAGTTCATTTTCAAGAGCAGTACAATTATCACATGAAACATGGGAAACGTTAGACATGCTTGTAGAGTCTTTAAGTTGTGCTAGTTCCTTTTCAAGAGCAGTACATAAATCACACTTTCTAGAGGAACTAGCAAGCAATTTTTCAGTTTCATCAAGTTTCTTGCTCCAAACAGAATTTTCAGTAAATAAGCATGAAATTTCTTCTTCACATTCATCTAGTCTTTCCTGAAGGGAACTGTTCTCTTTTGCAAGTTTCCTAATAATTTTAATCAATTGCTTCTTATCACATTCAAGAAGAGATTTAGTAAAGTCAGAAGAGAATACCTCAGAGTTATTTGATTTCGTTGAGTCCTCCTTAACTATTAAACACCTTTCTCCTTTCTTCTGAATGTGAGGTTTATTGATGGAAATTCCCAGCTCAAACTTGCTTGGTTGAGACATGATCTGCAAACTTATCAAAGATCTAGAGCCTTTCCTGCTCTGATACCAATTGTAGGATCGTGATTGTTAGATAAAAACTTAAGGAACTCAGAATATCAATTCTCAGTTCCTTTCACAGCGGAAATAAACAATCAAACAAATTACAAGTTCCTTATAGTGGAAACCTTTGATTGCCAACTAGCAATCCAGGATAAAAACCACTACCTTTCTTCGGAAAGGATTTCAAAGTCTACTTCTTGATTTCTTATCTCTTTTGGTTACAGCTTATCCTAGGAACGAACACACAGTTCCTTTGCCTTACACACAGTTAGACAATTCTAGATAACTTAACACAATCAATAATCAATCCTAGGAACGAACACACAGTTCCTTTGCCTTAGCGTAGCTTGAATCTCAAGATACCTGAGTATGCTTGAGATTCAAGCTACGCTACTTGATCAGATCAGAGAGAAGCAGGTCGATGATGGCCGATTCATGTCAAGATTCTGGAAAGAATTGCACAAGGCCATGGGAACCGAGTTAAGGTTCAGTACTGCGTTTCATCCTCAAACGGATGGACAGTCTGAGAGGACCATCCAAACCCTGGAGGATATGTTGAGAGCTTGTGTACTCGATCGTCCGACTAGCTGGGAAGACAGCCTGAGTCTGATTGAGTTCACATACAACAATAGCTGGCATGTTACTATCAAGATGGCTCCATTCGAGGCCTTGTACGGTCGAAAGTGCAGATCTCCGATTTGTTGGGATGAGAATGCCGACAAGATTCTGATCGGACCAGAGTTAGTCGAAAGAACTGCCTCGGACATTGCTTTGATAAGACAAAGGATGTTAACAGCTCAGAGTCGACAAAAGTCTTACGCTGATCCGAAGCGTAGGAATGTTGAGTTTGAAGTTGGTGACAAAGTGTTTGTCAAAGTATCACCATCTAAGGGTGTATTCAGGTTTGGTAAGCGTGGGAAGCTCAACCCTCGCTATGTGGGACCATTCGAGATCCTTGATAGGGTGGGATCTCTAGCGTACCGTTTGGCATTGCCGCCATCGGCACATCCAGTGCACAATATGTTCCACGTATCCTTGTTGAGGAAGTATGTGCCAGATGAATCTCATGTGCTGAGTTATGAAGACATCGAGATCCAGGCGAATGGTACCTACGAGGAGATACCCGTGCGTATTCTCAAGCGTCGTGAGAAGCAGTTGCGCAACAAGGTGGTACCGTTGGTACGAATTTTGTGGTCCAAGTCAGGAACCGAAGAGGTTACTTAGGAGACTTGGGAGACTGAGGAGGATATGCTTAGATGCTTTCCCAAGTTGTTTTCGGCCTAGAATAGCCAAGTTTCGGGGTTGAAACTTCTTTTAAGGGGGAGGTAATGTAATATCCCTCATTTTATAAGGATATTTTAGAATTTTTCCAACTCCCGTATTACTAGTCGGATTAATTTTAGAGAGTTTCGGACATTCTGTAAATGGTTTGAACTCTGTAAATTTTTCTGAGTAATATAAAATACAGTTGACGTATTTTCGGGGTTAATTTGTCGATCGTGTACAAATATATTTAACATGGGGTTAAGAAAATTTAACCAAAAGTCAAAACGGACAAAAAGAGGCAAGATTGGCCTTGGCCGCACCCCGCGGTCGAGTTGCCGCCCCCGTGGAGAGAGCCAAACAGGTGAGTCGGTCACTGGGCGTCACCGCACCCTCACCGCACCCCGCGGTGAACGTTATCTTCTTCGTCTATCCGATAAGGCTTAGCCGGTTGTTAGGCCTAGGCTGCCCAAGTGGCACCTAGCCTTGCCCCCTTGTCTCCTGGCTTGTTCCCTCAGGGGAGGCTCGATTTTGGGCTATAAAAGGAGTTGAAATCCGAAGTCAAAGGGTTTCATCATCTCCTTCCTCTGTTTTCTCCATTGAAGCCAAGCTTTGAGCTTTGTTGTGAAGAGTTTCGAATCCCTTTGAGTGTTGGAAAAGGTTCTCCTAAGTGGTATTCAAGGGTCTAAGGTGTTGGGAAATCAAACCATAGACGAATCGAAGTCGAACGAATCGATTTGGGGTAAGTTGTTGAACTTCGCTGTCGAGCTCGCCTCTGTCTGTCCACCGCACCCCGCGGCAAGCCTCCCACCGCATCCGCGGCGAGCCTTGTCCGAGTGTGTGTTCTTGGATGTTTGGCTTGGGGCGAGGCTTGATTCCTTTGATTCTCTTCGTATTCTTTTAGATTCAATTATGAAGATATTAAATCTAACTTAGGGTCTCGTTATGGGTCGTTTCTTAGGGATTTATTATCCAAAATCTGCCCCAGTTTCAGATCCAGGAACCCGACGTTTCTAAGCTTTGTTCGAGCTCAACTAATCTAAGGCAAGTGGTGGTTCGCTCTTTCTCATCATTCCATACTTCAATTAATTATCAATTGTTTAGTTGTTAATTAATTTGGGATGATTCTTGTTTATGTTGGGAACAACTGTGTTAATTGATGTGATTAAATATGATATTATAATAGGTTGTATTTTTGCTAGAATCAACGCTATTATAGATATATATTATGTAGATGTGGGCCTTGATGGCTTTGATGTGAATTATTGTTGTGTTGAACTGTTTAGTTAGCACGAGTATTCGTAGGGACGTTGGGCTCTATGTGTGGTCCAGACGTTTCTTGATAATTATTGGTGAAAGGGCATCGAAGCCCCTGACACCAACGGATGTGGATACGAACGTTGGGCTCTATGTGCGGTCTAGTCGTTTCTTAGTTATAATCGTGATGTGGATATTTAAAAGCTTATAACGTGATGTGGTTTGTTTTGGAATTAAATCAGATAAGTGCTCTTGACGCACATAATTAATATACCTTTGGCGAGTAGTGCAGCTAAGCGATAGTGCAGCTAGGAAAACTCGTCTTAGCTTTTAGATCGCTCGTATGCGATGCTGTGGTTGTGTGATTATTTAAGTTCCCAACATTTGTCATATTTCCGATAAGGCTCAATTCATTGGAGTCTTCTTGTGGGATTGATTGTTGTGAGACTTGGTCTCCAGAATCTTCTCTTATGCATGCCTTTTCATATATCCTAGTAGAGTATGGTGGTTGACTATCGTACTCGACTATTATTCGAGGGACGACGAGTCTAACCTAATACGACTACTTCGAACCACTCTGCTTTGTGTCCTTGCATGGTCTATTCATTTAGACTAACCAACCGCATTTGTTATCTGCACTGTTGGCTGGTGTCATCCGTTCAATTTGGCACATCAGATAAATTGCATATTCGAGGAGGCTAGAGCGACTATGAGGATGAACGGTGTTTTGACAAGTTATTTTGTTGCTTGGTTTAAAAGACTTCTGATGTGCTATATTCATGTGTTTTAAGACTTCCACTGTGTTATTTCTGTTTTGTACCCAAAGACTTCCGTTGAAATAATTCTGATCTTGTATTTTGATGGATTTGGAAATTGTTGTATTTCCGAGACTTTGATTTTAATGAAAGTTGTAATATTTGGTATTATAATTGTGGATTGATGGTTTATATCAATTGGAAAAGCCTAGGATGATTTCGGGATGTTATATCTGAGGTCACTGACAGTAATACTTTCAAGATGAGATTTGAGGGTGTTAGAGCATTCCTGTATCTCATATGCTTTTAGCGATTTCCAGGTGAGTTCATACAGAGATGGGGTAGCACACTGAAGGATTCCATCATTTTGACTACACCAATCTCTCTCTCTCGAAAAGTGTTTACTTATTCTAAAATTACTATATAAACCCTAGAAGTACTTCCCCTTGCGCCTTTCACAAATCTGATCTGTCAACCAAACCTCAATCTCTCTCTCTCGTAAACACTTTTCTCGCCGTCTACAGATTATCTCACCCCGTGTTTGGCTATGGCTTCCTGCATTGTGGATGATTTGGATGCAGACAAATTTGATTTCCTTGAGAAAGACGCTCTTCGACAGATTTCTCAGCGCGCCCAGAAACACGCTTCTGATGATGATGATACGGATCGTCAGGTTACTTTCCTTTTAGTCCATTTTATTCCGCTGTGGATGATTTGGATTTGGATGCAGACAAATTTGATTTCCATGTTGAACTGTTGCTTGGTAAAAAGAACTGTTTCAAATTCGCTGTTCGTTCGTTTGTTTTCTTCTTGAATTCTCTATAATTCGTTCGTTCGCTCGTTCGTTTTTCTTGCAAGTATCTGAGTCGACTATAAAATGATTATCCTGCATAATTAATTGCTGCTCCCTTCTTTATGAGATGCACCCTGCTCCCGCACATGTAACAGTTAGTTTCCTCTCTTGTTCTCTTGTGCCTTGTGGAATTTGAATTCAGTCCTTCAATCTGTTTTGCAAATAAAACTGCTTATGATTTTACATTCACCAGTAGAAGAAGGTGGCAACAGCTTTAGAGGCCGGAGGCCACACCTAGTGATAAAAACTCTTGCTGAATTGAATTTGCCATGATAAGCTGCAAGCGAATTTGTTCATTTTAGGTTGTTTTGTTATCCTGAACCAACAGTATAGTTTGTATTCTCACTTCAGGCTCCTCCTCCTAATTGTGCCCCAAAAAGAAAGAGAGCTGCACCAACAAAAAAGTCTTCACTAGATTTCTCTCAAAAGGCACCTTGGGGCAGTTTGATTAAGGTAATTATTATTTGGATGTTTGTGTTTCATTATGATACCACGATAATGAATTAATATACTTTCTCTTCTCAGTTATCACTTTAGGCTCCTGATTGTGCCTCAACAAGAATTGGAGATGCACTAACAAAAAAGCCTGCACTAGTTTTTACTCAACCCAGACTGATGTTGCCGAGGGGCAGATTGTTTAAGGTAAGTAGGTAACTATATTGGATGTTTGTGCTTTTTTTTTGTGAAACTACAAAATGATTATACTAAATGATCCCATCTCTTAACTCTCAGTTTGGACTGCCAGTGTATATTCCATTTGAATTTGCGGCCGGATATGCTCTTTTTCACGCCCAAGACTATCATGAAGTTGGAATGAACTTTGAATCGACTGAAGAGTATATCAAACACTCCAATGAAGTCTTTACACTCATAGCTTTTCATCCTTTTGAATCTGCTTCCGATGCTCTGTTTCAATTGAACGCTGTATCCAAGTGTAAGTTTCTTTCTGGATGAGGTTATTATGACAAGTTGTTGTTTCTACATGATACGCAGCCGGTTGTGTGTTTTAACGGGAGTTTGTTTTGTTTCGTAGCAATTGCGTCCAAGCAACTGATAAGTTTACTCGTGCATAATCTTCCAAAACCGATCCTTGAAGATCAGAAATATTACATTGCAGCTGACGATCCTAATTTCGCAGTCAACATATCATTTGCAACTAAAATTTCCATCGAAGCTGGTCAAAAAGCGGTTGATATTACACGTGGTCTGCGTACGAACATTTGCAAATTCATCATCGGCTTAGAGGTTTGCGTTTCTTTCTTGTAATTATGAGCTACAGCAGAGTTTTGTTTCATCTCAATCTTATTTTTTTAATTTATGTAGCCTGCAGACTTGGAAAAGGCTCAACGGGATCTGGCACTCCGTTTCAGCAGGCAAAGGCTTAAATCAACCTACAAAGGAAATTCCATGGCGGCTACTTCATTGTCTTCTTCCTTTAATGATGATGTTGTGGTTGTACCGCATAGAATTGAAGGCGTTTTCATCGCCGTGGGTAAGAACGAGGATGCCATTTGTACTAAAAATTTAGTACCTGGTGAAGCTGTCTATGGAGAGGAATTAATCTCTGTCAAGGTCAGTCAAGTTATATATCTAGCTTCTGTATTTGGCTCTTTAAATATTCACGAAGTTCAGAATGATTTATGATCCATGGATGCTATTAAGTGGTAAATGCTATTTTTATCCCAAACCCAATACAAGCTTTTATGGTCTGAAAATGCTGCAAATTGTCTAAATATCCAGTCTTCCTAAATTAAGAGCCTGGTGAAGCTGTGCTTGATAATCTGTTATCCTCCTTAATTGGTTCCTTGGTACAGAATGTTAAATATGTGTTGTCTTCATTTTGACAAACTGTGTCACCTAGTTTTTTCTGTATTGAGATTTCTGGTTATATAAATATATTTTATTGGAATTATGTATTCATTGCAGGATGAGGATGGAAGGGGAATTGAGTATAGAGTATGGAATCCACTTAGATCTAAGTTAGCTGCTGCAATCTTGAGCGGTCTTAACAATATTTGGGTGGCAAGTAAGATAACATATTGCAATAGCATTTGATTTGTGAAGCTAATTAATATATATAATATTGATTTTTTCTTCAGAAACCCGGTTCTCGTGTTTTATGCATGGGTGATGTATGTGGAACCACTGTTTCACATTTGGCTGATCTTGTTGGCCCTGTGAGTTATTTGTCTATTTTGTATCATGTTTTGTTTGTAATGATCTGCTTCACTTGTAAATTACTAACATGTGTTTTATATGTAGGATGGTTTGGTGTATGCAGTGGGTTTGTCTGTAGTTGCTTTAAACATGGCTGAGAAGAGGTCAAATATCATTCCAATTTTTGAAGATATTGGTGAATTGTTGCGGTACCGTATGCTTCTCGGTATGGTGGATGTAATCTGTGCTGATGCAAATTATCCTGAAAAGGTTCTCTTTTTATCTTTCGGATTTTGATATGTTGTTAAACCTTGTGTTATTTACACTTTTTTTTGCAACTTTCAGTTAAAATAACAACTGTTTTGTTATTGATCTTTTGATGTGTTGTTTTTCTATGTTTGTCAGATGCATCCTGATTTTGTGCATTTGATATGTGTTACCTGTAAACACTTTCTTAAAGCTGGTGGACATTACTTGATCTCTGCACAGGTTTGCTTTTCAAAAAAAAATCGAGCCTTTGAGATTTGTTTGACACGTAAATTTTTGTGAATTGCAGGCAAATGGTGTAGTTTCAACTAGCCAAGGTGAACCTTCGTTTGCTTGTCTCTATGCCATTTTACGAAAGCAGTTCAAGATACTCGAGCTTATCACGTTGAAGCAAATAGAGGAGAAAGACCATGTCGTGGTGGTTGGTGGTTTCCGCATCCTAGATGTATCTATTTTAAGTGTTTAGAAACTTGTGTTTTTGTGAACTTCACCACATTATACACCTTTAAGATTCATTTGAAGCAAATAGAGGAGAAATCTTCTATTGAGGCCGAGTACATGACTATTTCTGAAGCATTTAAAGAAGCCCCTTGGCTGAGAGGTTTGTACATTAAGCTTTATGGAGATAATCTTGTATTATTATACTTTATGATAACCGAGTATTATCTGTCTTACAAAGGATCAAATGTTTAATAGGAGAACAATACACATTGATGTGAGATATCACTATATTCAAGATGACAATGCTAAAAGTGGCGTTAAGGTATACAAGATAAGTTTTTTACACTTTAAAAAAAAAAGGGTATAAAATGTAATGTTGGTTTAGGAATTGTTTATCCTTCACAAAATGTGAATTTAGTTTTCTTATAAGGTTCATGGAATTTGTTTGTTTTTCTTAAATTTTCCATTCTAACATGTTTTTAGATCGAAAATACATATCTACAAATCAAGCTATATATTGATTCGATCAAGTTGTAAACTTACAATTTATTACTAATATTAAAACAATTTTTTGACCAATCAGTTTAGGAATTGACTGGTAAGTTAACATCAAAAAACATACTTATATATTGACCATGTAGTATGGAATTATATAACAAGATCTAGATAGATATCAATCATTTACATGTATGTTGAATTGCTGATGCAATATCGGGCCGGGCCGTAGAGATATTGTAAATTATTATTTTGTTCGAAATACGGGGAAAATCTTGTAAATTATTATTTTGTTCCAAGATATGTTTTTTAGGATATAGTAGTATGTGTTGTACTTTTATCATGTTTGATTGATTTGTGTCGGGTTTGTTTTATGTTTAGGCCCGAATTGTTGTTTTGTTGGACGTGTTCCTCGTTTTAGTGTCCTTATATTATCATACCGTATACAGGTCTTCACACAAGGAATTTGTTATTCCCTTTTTTTGTTCAACAAATTGTTGTTTTATCGTTATGGTTTAGTAATTTATGTTGGGTTTGTCATATGTGTTGGCATGGTTATTAAAATCCCGATCCGGATCTTATGATTTTTACATTGGTAAACTGTTTTGATGTTGATTTTCCTACTTCTTTATTGGTAAACTGTTTTGATGTTGATTTTCCTACTTCTTTTTTGTTAAAATTTAATTTTTTTTGGTTAAATTTGATTTTCCTATTAGGAACCATAGCCGAGTGTATACAAAAGACATTTTAACAAAAAAGTCATAAAAGTCCAAAAACCCGGGCTTTGCGAAGACCAAAAGTGCATTTCTATATTACACTTTTCTACACAAAGAAAGCCGGTATCAAGTTGCATAGAAAAGCAAATAAGCTGACTTTGGTTGAACTCTTGAGTTTATACGGTTTGAAGATTTTTTTTTCAACGTAATAGACCTGTCTGTATATGTCTGTATATATATACAGACAGGTCTATTACATTAAAATGAGATTTATGGTGAAATGAGTGTATAATTTTGGATCGTCGAACTGGTGTTGATCAATGGCTGGATTTAGAGAGAGAAATAAGGGTGTATGAAGGAGTAAATTAGGGAATCAAGTAATGGAGGTGAATATGGCAACTGATTTTTTGAATTTAAAAGAATTAATGGTAATTACTAGATTGGAGAGAGATTATAAAGAGAGAATTTAAAAGGAATTAGGCTGATTCTGAGAATTGTTGTTTCGGATCGAGACAAGACATCGATCGTGTGATTCCTGGTGGCTGATGCTGACGTTTTGCCTTCAGATTGTGTCATGTTTCTTCTTTCCGGCTGCTTCAAACGACATGTTGGTGACTTCCAACCACTGTTTGAGGACTTTCTCGATTATTTGCCTTGATAGTTTACTTGCTTCGTCAGTGTCTGTACTTTGATCTGCCACTTTTACCCCTATACTATTAACTCCATCTAATATTGATTAAACATTCAAAAATATAATTAAGGTAAGTATCTACAAATATGGTAAATATTTGTAGATAAGGAATCCCCACAGGCAGTTGGCAGTTTAGGAAGAGAACATGAAACTGAAAATCAATATGGAAGCAGAAGCAAGCTAGAAAGGGAGCCATGTATATAACGACAAAAGCATTGATAAATTTCTGACATGGATCTCAAAATCTGATTATCAAACTCAAAGTTTAATAATTGAGACGACAAGTTAGTACGAATCTGTTGAAAGCAACAATTTCTAAATCAAAAGATCAAACGGTAATAAGCCCATCGAGATTTACTGATAACAACACCTTTTGTATAACCAATGTATTCATGATTCAAACATGTTACATAACAAAACAACAACAAGGTTAAACGCAAAACAATAACGACAACAAGTTACCAACAACATGAAGAAGTAGCAACAACGACATGTGACAACAATAACGAGGCATAAAGGTTTGATAACACACCCCAATTCAATTTTACTAGACTTGTGCATAATTAAAGATTCGATCCTAACTCTAAACTGATTGATTCAGCTAATCAATCCCAAGCATCAATTAATCACAACTCCAGCCTCAATTGCACATATGAACGAAAGCGTAAAAATCTAGAAGCTAGGGTTATATACATTTGGGGGGAAACTCACCTAGGTTCAGGGTGGCACAAAGTGGTACGAAATGGCTCGTGGCTGAGCTATGGCGGCTCAAAGGCGTCCAACAAGGGTAGGAGGAGGCGCAGCTACGAACCCGCTTGTCGGAACCCAAGGTTTGCTTGCGACGAGCCCACCTGATCCATGGAGTTAAGTGGAGTGAAGAAGAAGAATGAGGAGGAGTGTATACAGATAAAAGAAATGGAAAGTAAAAGTGTAGAGAGATATATAGAAAAGTAAGGATAAAGTTTTTAATTTAGGGTGTAATTTTCTTTGTAAATTACGGTAATATAAAATTGAAATGGCACAAATCTTATCATAAATAAACTCCGAAAGTACGAAAAATAATTTCTACACTTGTTAATAATCTGTATACCGCTATACGGGAAAGAATTCAAAATATCTGACTTCGTGTATGTAAACATTTATTCCAAAAAAAATCAAGTATAACACATCACATAACCACATAAAACTAATAACTGACTCATCAATAAGGAAATACTAATAGTAACAATAATAATAATAACAAAATGTAAATATAAGTAAATAATCAATAATTGATCGGGTATAACAAATGAATATCACTCATTCACTGTTGAATATACATTTTCATATCTCGTTACATACAAATCGAAAAATTCAAGTTTAGAGAGAACATATTCATATTCACATTGTTCAGCTTTGGAATCACTCAATTCGGAATTCGAAACATGGAGAACGACTTCACCAAAGATGAACATCCCTAATTCGTCTCTAATCTGCGACAGAAACGTAGAATCATTGTAACTTTCGATTCTATAATTCAAATATTCTAAAAATTTTAAGGATAAAACTAGACTTATATATCTAAATTCCAGCTTTCAAATCATTCAATTCAAAGTGCATTTTTTCTATAATGGATATATGTCATGTCTTTCGAGAAATAAATATTATAATTATTTGAACTCATCCTTTAAATGCATTCCGTTAACAAATAACTATCCTCCGTCCCAATTCGTCAATTTTGGCCGTTATCCTATGCGAATTTATCAAATTACCCTCAAATTAATAGATTTAATAATATAATATAAAATATTTTATAAATTTAAATAATATTTAAAAATCAATATTAAATTTAGTCATATTTATATTTAGGTGGGTTTATTTAATATTGATTTTTAAATATTGTTTAAATTTTCAAAATATTTTATTGTTAAATCTATTACATTGACTTTACTTTCATTGATAAATATATAAATATGCAACAACTAACATATATAAAATAAAATTAACCTCATGCTACATGTGCAACGTATCTACTTCGTTTAGATATGTACTATTAAATTAGTCTAATTCGGGGATTCTTATTTTTGAAATTATCTTATAAGTCCATTTTTAAATTTAAGTATATCAATTACATTATATTGTAATTTAATCATATGTAACTATTATCAATGTGTTAATATAAATTAAAAATATATTTTTTGTAAGTAAAGCAAGTGGAAGTAAGAAAGAAAAAAAATACTTAGAAAACTATATCAACAAACAAATTAAAAGATGATTAATAAAATTATTAAATTTAGTCATATTTATATTTATGTGGGTTCATTTAATATTGATTTTTAAATATTGTTTAAATTTACAAAATATTTTATATTATTAAATCTATTAATTTGAGGATAATTTGGTAAATTCGCATGGGATAACGGTCAAAATTGACGGATGGAGACGAGAGGTGGTTATTTGTTAATGGAATGCATTTAAAGGGTGAACTCAAGTAATTACGTGTATAACGGGTGATTGTGATCAAATAAGCCTATTTAAGATGTGATTTTCGAAATGATATTTATAGGCCGAGAAACCGTCTTTTATATAATATTTTATGAGGAGGAGTGCATAATCCTGAAGATCCTTGTTCTTCTTCATCTCTGATGAACTGACCACAACAAGTTCGACTTCGAATTCAACTCTCAAACTCCATCAACAACCGCAGAATAATATCATACCCCCTGCGCTTCGTTCCCAATTCGTATTCCTTTCTTGAAACCGCCTTTTAATTTGAATGTTGGTTCATTTCCTTCTCTTTATATCCTTCCCTTCCGTTTTAGTCTTTTTGAATCGCTCGAGTTGTTGATTTTCCGGAAACGAGGAGATATATATCGATTCGAGGGTTTCGGTTTCTTGAAACTTCCAAAAGCCCTAAACTTCCGGGTGTTGTAGTGGGTGAGAGATGGGGAAGTGGAATCGAAGGTATTATCCTCGCTCCAATCGTCGCAGTAGATACCGAGATTACGATTGGTCTCCTCCCCGTGAAACATATCGTGATCCCGAATTTGGTATTCTTCGTCCCTCTTTCTGGCCTTTACAGATTGACGTTTGGTTTAAAATTGACAGATGCTTTTCAATTTCTATGTTCAATTGCAGTTTTAGTGTGGGAGAGAGACTGCCTAAATTGTACTAGGAGTGTAGTTGTTCATATTTATGGTTCTTATGAAAAGCAATTGTCTGGTGAAATGATTTAGGTTAGAAATTGATTTCAATTTGCGCAGAAAAATCTCTTAGAAATCAGCTGAGATTACTGATTTATACTAATGCTGTAATGAGTTAATATCAATAGTGGTTTCTTCTATACAAAATTTCTCTTGAAAGTATGGAAATTGTCCTGGTACTGTCTAGGACTAGAGTCTAGACCCTCATATTATAGAGAAACAAACTCAAATGTAAGAAACATCATTCCTGTCTTAGATTAGTTGAACCGTTATCGGATTGCAGTTTGTCTGTTACTGATTTTGATAGATTCCCATAGCTTAGAAGACGACAAACTTTATATTATCATACCTTATTTCGTTCGTAATGGCTATCTATCTTTCCATTTCAAGAGATTATCTGTGAATCTGAGATGTATGGACTACTTGACAAGGAAGTCAGAACGTGTCTATTTTTTCCATCCAATTAAGTTTGCATTCTAGATGCAGCATTGTGTATGCTTTGTCAAGTCTCAATCCGAGATGCAAACTTGAAGGAATTAGGTTAAACAAAAAGGCTGATGTGCCAGAATGCAATATTGTTCTTGTGCTTGTGGTCAATGGTTGAGTCTTCCTAGTTCCTTTCTTTGGAGAGGAATTTTCGCCCTTTTCTTAAATGTTTCTTGACAGCTGTAGAAATTTTTTAACCGATGAAGTATGCTTACATAATTACATTGTTACATACCATCCAACGGAAGTTTAATGTGTGTCTGACTTCTTGATAAGCTCAGAGAAATTGCAGTATTGCATTTTGTAGTGCCGACAATTACAATCAGTGAACAATGACTAGATACTTCTCTTCATGTCTTGTGCCTCTTGGCTGAAATAATGATATTACTAAACATCCTTGGGTCAAATGTCTAAGTGGCTTCTATTTTTCTTTTTGTGCCATGAAATTATTAACTTGTTTCATAACTGAGTGTACATGCTTACTTTCCTATCCTATGCTGCAAACAAATTGCACACAGACTGATTTATTTTTAATATTTGGCTAGTTTCTAGCACTATGCTTTATATGGATGCCTTTGGAGCTCAGACTGAGAAAGTCCTCCACCAAATGTTTTGCTTAAATCCATACTTCTCTAGTGTGCTTCTACTATCAATTTCAAATATCTTCTTTTTCATATGAGCAGTAAGCATTAATCTTCCTGAATGTTCTTGATTTGGTATTCTTTGAGACTTTGTTATGTCTTAAGAATATCCATCAAAATGAACCTTATAGAGTTTTGTTTGGAACAAGAGGATACATGAAATATATGCTGACAGATCATAAGTTGGTGCAGAAGGACCAATTGTTTATTCTTGTGAATTTGATAGCAATATGATGGATTGATGGTAATAGAGTGTACTAGTGTAGTGATAATTTTTGTATTGATATTTGTCTTCTGGAATAGTGTTTGATCAGTTGTTACTGATCAAAAGAGGTTTTCATCTCGTGCTTCAGGTTAATTTTTAATTGAACTATCCACTCAATCTTTTGGTTGTTTATAGTCTAAACAAGGGCATTATCCTTTTCCCTAGCTCCTCTCTTTGGGACTCGAGATTTTCAAGCTATTCTGGTGGTTTTTGAGAATGTTCTGGAAGCATGAATATGATCTGCTGTTTCTTTAGGTGTGTTATATATTGCTGTACCCACATAGTGCTTCCTCCATCCCATGCTCAAATCTACAATTTCAGCATGCCTCATGGGTGGGCAGTAGCAACAATTTTTTTTAGTGATACGAGAAAAAAGATATCTTGAAAAATGGATGCATGTTTTCTGACTATTCTGAGTAAGAGATAGTCACTCTTATATTTCTAGTGTCTCTGTATCATGTCTTAGCATCTATTTTTTCAGTTGCATGTGCTCATGAATTTTTGTCCACAACGATGCTATCTGGTTCCTCTATATTGTCAGGTGTTTGGCAAGACAATGTGCCTATGTGGGAGAAGAAGTTTTGCTTTTTGTCTGGAGTTCCATGGGAGAAAGTACTTAGCACTAACAAGTTTATGCATTGCCACAGCAATATTGTTGAATGGGATGATACAGCTGGCTTAGAGGCATTCCACAATGCTAAAGAATGTTATCGGGCAAAGGCTAACGGTGGGCAATGTGAGATTCATCCACCAGGTCCAGATGCGTATATTGCCGAAATTGATTGGAACCCTTTTATTGACCCTGAGTTGATAGAAGACCTGGACCGGACATTCTTTGTGCCTGATGATAAAGATAAAGAGAGCAGAGACGAGGATATAATACAAGACAACAAATTTGACCCTTTTAGCAGCTTGAAAGACCCTAGTGGGAGGCTAGACAAAAGTGATAATCCTTGGGATTGTGATCATGCCCAGTCTAGTAAAGCATCTAAGGATAAAGCAGCAGGTTGGAATCAACGGGATGACTCTGTTGACACCGGTGAGGAGCCAACCAACAACAGCAACCCTTGGGAGTGCCATGACAGATGGGATAATGCAACTATAAACCATGATGACAAAGATAACCCTTGGGAGCGTGGTAATGCTCTGACAAGCCAAGTGTCAAAGGATAAAGCTACAATTTGGAACCAATGGGATGCCTCTATTGATGCCCGAGATAAGCCAGCCAATGGTGGCAATAACCCTTGGCAGTGTGGTCATGCTCAGACTAGCCAAGTATTGAAGAGTAAATCTGCAGGCTGGAACCAATGCAATGACCATGCTAATGCCACAGAGAAGCGATCCAACTATGGCAATTCTTGGGGATACCGTGACAGACCTGGAACTGCTACTAATAAATATGGATCTCGGGATTGGGAGCCACAGAGTTACTTGGATAATGGAAATAAGTGGAGAAGTGGAAATAATCAGTGTGAAACTGGCATAAGCAGATCTAGTTATCCCAATGGCTCTAACTATTCTGCCAACCAAGCTTATGGAGGAGCTTCAAAAGACAGGAAAAATGATTGGGGCCAGAAACAGTGTGGTCAATATGGATGGCCAAGAAGAGGAGGCTTTGTTGAGGAGCGGGGTCGTAAAAGAGAAGGTCCTGGTCAAAATATGCCAGGTTATAAAGGCCCTAAATTACAGTATACTGATCAATCATCTCGCCGTTGGAACCATGAAAGTAGTAGCAAAAGGGTCAGTTTTGAAGCCCAATAGAGATCAATTACACCATCAAGTGAAGAACTCAGTGAAGCCATCTCCTATGTATGTATCCTCAAGTCTGGCTAATTCAAGTTGACAGTGAGAATTTTGAGAACATGATTCTGCACAGAGTTTTAAGGGCACCAGCTTCTGGGATTCTGATTGAGCTACCCTCATTTTTGCACTTGGGATGCTGAATATTGTCCTAGACTAGAGGAGTGACAGATGAAGTCATTTAGATTTTCCAAAAGCCTTAATGGGTCATGCAGTTCTACTTCAGATTGCCATTTTTGGGGGTCTATAGTTGTGCTTTCTTTATGCAGGAAGGAATACCAAGATCTAAGATGATTCATAGATAGTAATGTTATGAACTTGATAGCACTCTTTTGTTTGGTTGGATTATGGTTTATATGAAGAACCACTATGATTATGATCCATGGCGGATGATTTGAGTTATAAGAGCAATTTAGAGTATCAAGGTTTCAGATTTTGGTTTGAATTAGAGCATGAAAACATACAAGATAACAACTAGATACATAAAAATGTGTGTGCGTATCTGAGATGGTATTTGTATAAGTTTTGGCATGTGTATAAATTTGGTATGTATATTTAAATTGTATCGGTGTGCACATTTTTCTAAGAAAAACGTGCATATGTTTTTAAAATATATATGCATAATTTTTAAAGTGCGTAATTTTGCACGTACGTGCACTTATATTGTATAGTATGTATCGTTTTTATGAAAAATAATATTCTGTATGAGTTTTGAAGTGTGTGCCTATAATTTTTAAAGTGTGTAAATTTGTGTCTTTATGTGCACACAAATTATTTTACATGTATCTAATTAGTATGTACTAGGTGTATATAATTTTTGTACATGATGTGCATAACTTGTTTTTTAAAATGTGTGTTTTATTTATTTTATATGCATGGGTTACAAAGTTAACGAAAATTAGCTTGTATGTACATAATTTTTTTGTTATATGTGCAAAGACAAATTAAAAAAAAACGCATGTACATATGCCATCTCGTTTTCCCAAAAAAAATAAGCGTTTTTTCATTAAAAATTCAACCATATTGAATTATTTTCTTATTCCTTTTTCATTCCAGATCTTTAATTTCTTGGATCAAACGACCACATTCATTTTTCATTTCTTATATGGGTGGTCATTCACACCCGATCTAACCTCTAATAATAAAGTAAGGATTTAGATATATGGGCGGTCATTCGCACCCAATCTAACCTCTAATAATAAAGTAAGGATTTAGATGATTGTTTTCAACACAAAAATTATAAATAAGAGGTATTATAGAGGTGTTTTATCATACCATTTTTCTAATTTATAGTTAACAATTCTTATTAAAATAAATAAATTATATAAAAAATGTGAACCCTTAACAAAATATTACAAAAATCTAAAAATTAACATTAAATCAAATATTTAACCAAAAAAAAAAACATTAAATCGAATATGGCATCTTAACCCAATTTGAAGCTGTTTTTCGCTTGGTACTTTCAGCTTGTATTTGTGTGCTTAAAGAGACCTGCAAAGAAATCGGCGACCGGCGGCCGGCGGAGGAAGAACCATGCCTCCCCAATCCCCATCTCCCAACAAGCTCTACTTCTTCTACGGTCACCGGAAAACCTCTCAGAACAGACCCACCGTCTATGGCGGCCTCTTCTCCAACCGCCAAACCATAGACCCTTTAAACCCTTCTCACTCCTTAAACCCTCGAGACCTCAAAGTTCGCAAATCAAACTCCCCATCATCCAAGCCCGCGTCTTTCGACCTCAAAAAATGGGATCCAGATTCAATCAGCAACACCCACAACCCTAACTCTAATCCCAATTCATCTCGTAATTTCTTCCACATTGGCCAGAAATTGTCCCCAATAGCGCGCTACATCTGCGATTCCCTGAGAAAACACGGGCGGTGGAGCCCCCCCGTCGTCTCCGATCTTAATAAACTCCGGCGGGTCACGCCGGACATGGTGGCGGAGGTGCTCAAGGTCGAAACGGACCCGATGAATGCTTCGAGGTTCTTCCACTGGGCTGGTAAGCAGAAGGGTTACAAGCACACTTTCGTCTCTTACAATGCGTTTGCTTATTGCTTGAATCGGTTGAATAGGTTTCGGGCTGCTGATCAGCTCCCCGAGCTAATGCATATGCAGGGGCGCCCGCCCAGTGAAAAGCAGTTTGAGATTTTGATTAGAACTCATGCTGATAACAATAGGGGGCTTAGGGTTTACTATATATATGAGAAGATGAAGAAATTCGGGGTGAAGCCTCGCGTTTTCTTGTATAATAGGATCATGGATGCGCTGGTGAAGACGGGTCATTTGAATTTGGCAATGTCGGTTTATGATGACTTTAAGAGAGATGGATTGGTGGAGGAGAGTATAACTTATATGATCCTGGTCAAGGGTTTGTGTAAGGATGGGAAGATGAATGAAATGTTTAAGGTTTTGGACCGGATGAGATCTGATTTGTGCAAACCGGATGTTTTTGCATACACTGCAATGATAAGGGTGTTGGTGACAGAGGGGAATTTGGATGGGTGCTTGAAGGTATGGGATGAGATGAAGAGGGATCGTGTTCACCCAGATGCTATGGCTTATAAAACTGTGATAACGGCTCTGTGTAAGGGAAGACGGGTTGAGAAAGCTTATGTTTTATTCAATGAAATGAAGGAAGGAGGTTTGTTGATAGATAGAACTATATATGGCTCACTAGTAGAGGCATTTGTTGTTGATGGGAAGGTCGGTCAAGCGTGTGATTTGCTAAAGGATTTGATGGATTCTGGCTATCGAGCTGATTTGGCAATATACAATTCGTTGATAGAAGGCCTGTGTAGTGTAAAACAGGTTGATAAAGCTTATAAGTTGTTCAAGGTCACTGTTCAAGAGTCTCTTCAACCGGATTTTACCACTATGAAGCCCATCTTGGTTTCTCTTGCTGAGTTGGGGAAAATGGATATCTTTTGCAGTTTGCTTGTTCAAATGAAGAGTTTAGGGTTTTCTATCATGGATGATCTCTCCAAACTCTTCTCCTTCATAGTCGAGGTGAATATGGTTCTTGCTTTAAAACTGTTTAATGACTTGAAGGCAAGAGGATATTGCAGTGTTTCAATCAGTAATATCCTTATTGGTGTTCTCTACAAAAACGGGGAGGCGAGTAAGGCATTATCGCTGTTTAATGAAATGAAGGATTCCAACCTTGAACCTGATTCGTGCACGTACAGCCATGTAGTTTCGTGTCTTGTTGAACTTGAAGATATCAAAGAGGCTTGCTCTTACTATAATAAAATAAAGGAGACGTCTTCGTCCCCTTCAGTTACGGCTTATTGTTCTCTGGTTAAAGGCCTTTGCAAGATTGGAGAGATTGACGCCGCCCTTTTGGTAGTCCGTGATTGCTTGGCTAATGTTAGTAGTGGTCCCATGGAATTTATGTACTCTCTTACCATTCTACATGCATGCAAGTCTAGTGATTCGGTTAAAGTCGTTGAAGTAATTGATGAGATGGTACAACAGGGCTGTTTGCCTGATGAAATTGTGTGCTGTGCTGTTATCTCTGGCATGTGCAAGCACGGGACAATAGAAGAGGCAAGGAAGGTTTTTTGTTATATGGAGGATAACAAGATCCTCACTGAAGCTGATGTGATTGTATATGATGAAAGGCTTCTTGATCACTTGAAAAGGAAGACAGCAGATTTGGTGGTTTCCGGGTTGAAGTTTTTTGGTCTGGAGAGGAAGCTGAAATCAAAAGGTTGCACGTTGTTATCAGGTTGAACAGAAATGCAGGTATTCATTGCATATATTAGCTATGTCTTGCTTGGATACATTTATAACCTTATAGGATGCTTTTTAAATTTCATATAATCTGGTGAGTGTTTTTTTAGTTGCTAAGCTTCCTTTGATGTGATTATGTTCATATCTGTTTTCCCTTCTTTTTTTTTACTTGCTAAATTCTCTCTTATCAGAAAAGATACCAGGAACTTCTGCAGTATCTGTGAGACTAAGGGTTTGTTTGAATTACAAACCATAATGCCTTATCTATAATGCCAGATAAGGCATTATGGTCTGTAATCCAAACAAACCCTAATTTGTTTGAGAGTTTTTTTTGATGTTGTATTATTGCTTCTTTTGCTGCTTCTATCTACCCTTGCTTGACCAAATGACTCATGACAGGTGATTAGATTGTCTGCAGTGCAGCTACGCAAAGAGCTTCCGAAGTAAGTTCTATGAATTCTTCATGGAGTCAAAACCATTGAGAAAGTAACTAAGCACTTGAAAGCGGAACTAGAAGGAGTCTAATGAAGTCAAGGAAGCTGCTTATGCAGATTCTCTGTTTCGCGAGTAAGTGTTATCTTCCCATCCTAGTTTAGTGATTTAATGCACTATCTCAAGAATCCAAACGAACCCTTAATAAATGTGGATTTTTCGGCGTGTTAAGAGCAACTTATGATTTAGTATCCCCTTGGTGCAGATCAAAACTAACGAGTTTTGGAACCGCCCTGCAGCAGAAGCACTAGCAATGGCGAATGGGTAAGAATACGCTACGCAAATAGACGAGCAGAGGCGAATTAAGATTGTTGAAGAAGACAGTAAGATTTGGAGTTTGTCAGCACCACCACAAACTCCTGTGAAGGTGCCACAGAATCCCAAGACTTGTCAATTGGAGTAGTAGCAGTAGTGAAACCTCAATCTTCAATTTGTGGAGGAAGATGTAATTTTTCTACATGTTTAACCATTTGTCAATACCAATAATGATACTTTCTTTGCACAAAGTACATGTCCAATACACATGATTCTTGAATTGATTTGAAATCCTTAGATTGTTATGCACAAGTAGGATTTTGTATGTGCATCTGCTATTATGTTTACTGTCATTTTCTGTACTTATCTTTAGTAACTTCAACTTGCTTTTTTGGATGATCTTCATCATCAAGAACCAGGAACATAAAAGAAATATAGCCAATGAGTGAATTTCCCCTCTTGATAACAATACATGGATTACATGTACATCCACATATGATACAAGATACTCTTTAGCCCTTAAAAATGGATGTGAGAGTAAACTAACAATGCTGCATTGCCTAATCTATGATAACACTTCCTGGTATCACTTACATTGAAAAGAAACAAAATAAGTATACAATATATGCCAAGATAGCACAGATAAACCTAAACTTCTCGTTTAGGGCGGTTACGAGTACGTGGAAGAGCAGGTTCTTCCTCTTTAGGGACAATCAGAACTGTATCATCTTCCTCCTCTTCATCCATCTCCCTTAATGCTTGGTTCATTGCAAGCTGCAATGGCAAGGAAAACAACCTACCCTTTAAAGGAATTTGTCAAGAAATGTAATCACCATCACAATATGTTTAAGACTATTGTGAGTTCTCCAAGAAGCTACATTTTTGTATCTACCATGCATGTGAAGGTTGAAAAGGAGATGACATTAATGAACTTGTAAATGATGTGCACTTCAAGAAGAAGAAAAATGAGCTCTTACAGAATCTGTACAGCAGTACATTACTACAAATACAGGGTTAAAGCTGAGGCAACTAATAAGCTAATATTACTGAAATGAAGAGAGAGCAAAATTAATCTATACTAGTAATTCCTAATATGAGGAAGATAGTCAAAATTTGACCATCTATTTGATCTCTCATCTAAGCAACCATCTTTCATATAATGCAAGTATATCACTTGGAAGTTATTCCCTTTTCTCAAGTGGTAGACAACTTCTAGAGCTCAAGCTTTCTCTTTCAAGATTTGCCTATGGGAATCATTGATGAATTTAACAATTAACACTATCTTAACCAATTTCTACACAAACAAACACTACACAGTTGCATTAATTAACTCAAAATTCCAATAATTCAAAGCAATCACCTTTCCAATTCATTCTATTCCCAAACCCCGTTCAGGAATTTCATCGAACACTTGCCGGGTCTCAATTAGCAAAGCAAAACCCTTGCCCAATAAACCCGGCATTGAACAAAGATTTCACCAAAATTCAAACAATTTAATGTCGAAATATGCCCAAGAGACTCGGAAATTGATCTAGTTCAGGGCGAGATGAAATTGGAATACCTCCTCGAGGAACTTCTTGTCAAGCCTATCGCCGATTCGCATGGCAGCGAAGATGGTAACGGCGAGGAGAGAGAGTGGGAAGACAAAAGCGAAGACCAAGGTGCTGGAGGTGGGACCCGCACGGGTGACGACGCTGATAGGTCTTCCGCTCCGCTGGAAAGCTGATTCGCCGGTGAATCGGACCGCCGGAGGATCGGAGAAGCAAAGATGTCGGGGAATTGAAAGCCGCGACGGTAGGCGGCGGGTGTCGAAGTGGGCGACGGCAGTGGTAGCTGGAGAAAGTGCTCTGCAAATGGTAAGACTAGCTGTTGCCATTTTTGTGGGTTTGTGTGGATGTTATGTTTCATCTTCATCATCCCTTCACATCACTGTGATATACTCAAAATCATATCATATGCCTTTTTTTTTTTTTTGCAATGGCTAAATGCACGCTGTGCAGGGGTATTGTGGGTATTTTGAAAATACAGTTTACGGTTCTTACACGCTTAACTTAAGCGTGTGCCTACGCATTTAAGTGTGTAGTTTTTTTTTTTTTTTTTTGCAAGTTTAAAATCACACGCTTAACTTAGACATACCATACTAAATTTATTTATTTTTCAAAATTGCATTTTTTCCCATAATCATGTAGAGAATTTCAATACGAGTCCGTACATATAAAATTCGTCCAAAACGGACATCGTTTGCCCCTCCAAAAGCCCAAAAAACGAAGTCTTCCTACCCATTTTTTTTTACAATTTGGTGCCCGACATATAGTGCATTGTAGTGAAATTTTTTGGTATTTTCTGCATTTTTCTAATATAATTTTGTATAAAATTTTAATACGAATCCGTACATATAAAATACATCCAAAACGGATATCGTTTTCCCCTCCAAAAAGCCAAAAAACGAGAATAAAACTTTAGCAACTATAGTATATAAGTAATAAGTTTGTAATACTTAACCATAATGCATACCTATAGTATATAAGTAATAAGTTCATAATAATAATTAACCATAATGTGTAACTATAGTATATAAATAATAAATTTGTAATACTTAATTATAATACATAACTATAGTATATAAGTAATAAGTACGTAATACTTAATTATAATGCATAACTATACTTTATAACTAATATATTTTGTAATACTTAACTATAATACGTAACTATAGTATATAAGTAATAAGTTCATAATACTTATAGGATATAACCATAGTATATAACTAAAGGATATAACCATATTATATAACTATAGGACATAATCATAAGATATAATCAAATTGGATATAACTAAAAGATATAACCAAAATGGATATAACTAAAGGATGTAATCATAGTATATAACTATAGGATATAACCATAAGATATAACCAAATTAGATATAACTATAAGATATAACTATAGGATATAACCATAAGATATAACCATAGGATATAACTAAAGGATATAACCATAGTATATAACTATATGATATAATCAAATTGGATATAACTATAAGATATAATCATAATATATAATTATATGATATAACGATATGATATAATCAAATTGGATATAACTATACGATATAACCATAGTATATAATTATAGGATATAACGATATGATATAACCAAATTGGATATAACTATAAGATATAACCAGAGTATATAATGATAGGATATAACCATAAGATATAACCAAATTGGATATAACTATAAGATATAACCATAAAATATAACTATAGGATATAACCATATTATATAACTAATATATTTTATAATACTTAACTATAATACGTAACTATAGTATATAAGTAATAAGTTCATAATACTTATAGGATATAACCATAGTATATAACTAAAGGATATCACCATAAGATATAACCAAATTGGATATAACTATAAGATATATCATAATATATAATTATAGGATATAACGATATGATATAATCAAATTGGATATAAATATAAGATATAACCATAGTATATAACTATAGGATATAACGATATGATATAACCAAATTAGATATAACTATAAGATATAACCATAGTATATAATTACAGGATATAACCATAAGATATAACCAAATTGGATATAACTATAAGATATAACCATAATATATAACTATAGGATATAACCATAGTATATAACTAATATATTTTATAATACTTAACTATAATACGTAACTATAGTATATAAGTAATAAGTTCATAATACTTATAGGATATAACCATAGTATATAACTAAAGAATATAACCATAGTATATAACTAAAGAATATAACCATATTATATAACTATAAGACATAACCATAAGATATAATCAAATTGAATATAACCAAATTGGATATAACTAAAGGATATAACCATAGTATATAACTATAGGATATAACCATAAGATATAACCAAACTCGATATAACTATAAGATATTACCAAATTGGATATAACTATAAGATATAACGATATGATATAATCAAATTGGATATAACTATACGATATAACCATAATATATAACTATAGGATATAACGATATGATATAACTATAAGATATAACCAAATTGGATATAACTATAAGATATAACTATAGGATATAACCATAAGATATAACCAAATTGGATATAACTATAAGATATAATCATAATATATAATTATATGATATAACGATATGATATAATCAAATTGGATATAACTGATAAGCACTACTTTGTAGGGCTTAAGTAAGAGTCATTAGAGGGTTTATTGGTGTCATTCGGATAGATTTAGACACATTCATGTGTATGGCGTTTGGAGGCGAAGTTTGGTGTTTTTGGAGGTGTTTGAGCAAATGTGGATATCTAGGAGACACTGAGGAAGGAAGCCACCAAGGAAAAACGCCAAAGGAGTGAAGAGACGAGTTGAGGAGCGGTGCAAGAGATTGCAAGGAAGATCTTTGAAGAGGAGATGTTACTGGAGCCTTGCCGCACCCGCGCCGAAGACCACCGCCCCCTGCGGTGGAAGAGGCAGAAACCAGACAAGATTCTGGAGTCCCACCGCACCCAACGGTGGGCACTGCCGCACCTGCGGCGAGGTCGTCAGAGAAGTGGATAGAATCCACTGGAGAGCCACCGCACCCCGCGGTGGGTATCACCGCACCCGCGGTGGAGACGCGCTGAAGACCTTTTCCGGATTTATTTCCGAGATTTCTTATTTCCTTTTATTTTATTTCTGAAACTTTGTTTCCAAGTTTGTTATTTTCTTTTCTTTATTTCCTTAGTATTTAAGTTAAGTTTAAGACTCTTTTAGAGGATCTATTTTTTTTTTCTAACCCTAGTTGCGACTGTTTTACGTATTTTGCTCACAAACCCTAATGGAGAACTAAACCTCCATTGTTGCACTTGACAGTTTGAAGCCAGCAATTGATTGGTTGTGAGTTTTTTACTCTTGTTCGTTTTCCTATCTAGTTGGATTGATTCTCTTGTGCTTGATTGATTATTGGTTTATGTTGATTTATCTAGATTGATCACCTAGGTTTATTGATATCTTCCTAATTGCTAGGACTTGTGATTCCGGGTTCGGGTTGCATATCTAGTAGCAAGCACGATTGTTGCGTATAGGGGATCCGAGCGCTTCATCGTGAGAGAGAGTTAATTGCATGCTTATAGTAACGGGTTGTTTCTATTGCATGTATCTTGTTGAATCCTTGTTTGATTGCTATTGCTTTATTGAGTCTTGAAGGTTTTCGGATTTGATTTGGTGATAAGTACTATTAGGGATGATAGAACTAATAGTTATCAATGATCGGGATAAGAACAACTATAGGAATATTAAGAACTTGAGATTGTTAGAATTCCGTGATCGACCTTTCTATTGTTGTGTGGATCTTTGTTAAGTGTGGCGCTTTTTCCCTTATTATTCTCAACCGTTATTTGCGAACTTGTTTACTTGCTTTGTTTACTTTGGTTACGAAAAACACAAACAAACCCCCCTAGTTCCTAGTTGGTGACGTGAATTACAAGAATAGATAACCTGACTCTCTGTGGGATCGACCCTGACTTGCTTGCTATACTCTGTAGTAGGTACTTTAGGATTTCTTTGATAGGCATACGACTTTAGCTCTGTCAAATTTGGCGCCGTTGCCGGGGAGTCAAATTTTCTGTTTTTTGTGATTTGTTTGTTACCAACCTTGGTGTGAACCTATCTTATGGTTCACACTCGTGCTACTAACTCACCTCTTCTTGATTTTGATCCAGAGATTGAGAGAACTTTGTCCCAGGAACGCAGAGTGAATCGTACTTTGGTTTTTGACAACCCTGCATTCGAGATGGGGGACGCTGATAGAACGTTGAGGCAGTTGACTGCACCTGACCTGCAGCAACAACCTTTGGCTGTAGTGATCCCTGCTATGGGAGAGAACGTGAACTTTGAGTTGAAGTCGGGGCTGATTCATTTGCTCCCAACTTTCCATGGGCTGGCTGGAGAGGACCCAATCAAGCATCTGGGTAAATTCCACACAATCTGCATGAGCATGAAACCGGCGAATGTTACTGAGGAGCAGATAAAGATGAGAGCTTTTGGGTTTACTCTGAAAGACACTGCTGATGACTGGTATTACCATCTTTCTACTGGGAGCATTGACACATGGACCAAGCTTCATAAGGCGTTTCTCGAGAAATATTTCCCTGCAAAGAAGGCAAACAGTTTGAAGAAAGCTATTAGCAACATTGAGCAGGAAGTTGACGAGAGCCTGTATGATTACTATGAGCGTTTCAAGAGACTGTGCTCAAGCTGTCCATTCCACGGGTATTCCAATCAGGATTTGGTGCTTCATCTATACAATGGCCTGCTGGACAATGAAAGGAGGATTGTCGACGCTGCATGTGGTGGCAATATTCTCAACACAACACCGACAACTGCCATGGAAAAGATTCAAGAGATGGCCGAGGGCACAAGAAATTTCGGTAGAGCTTCTACCAAGAGAGGAGTCAATGCTGCTGACTCTGATCGCTCTGCATATGCTAGTGATATGGCTGAGTTGAAGGACATGGTGAGGAGACTTACGCTGCAAGGGACTCCTCAACAACTCAAAGCGTGTGGGGTCTGTGCCGATCAATTCCACCCCACCGACGCTTGTCCTCAACTACAAGATGATGCGCCCGCTGAGGTAAACGCTGTAGGAGGTTATGGCAATCCAAGACCTCGGAATGATCCCTACTCCAACACGTATAATCCGGAATGGAGAGACCACCCAAATTTCAGATGGAGGGATCAACCGAATCCACAACAACAACCTCAGTATCAACAACAACAACAGCCAATACCGCCCTATGTACCAAGGCCACAAGTTCCACAACCTAATGCGTCTCCTTCAACTGAAGATATGCTCAAAGCATTGACGAAGCATTCCAGCACTCACGTCCAAGCTACGACGTCGAGTATTAAGAATCTGGAGACACAGATGGGACAGATGGCTGAGGCGATTACAAGGATTGATCAGCGGACTTTGGGAAATCTACCATCTCAAACGGTAGTGAAACCGAGGGAAAACGTTAGCGCGGTAACCCTTAGAAGTGGAAAGCAATTACATGTCGATCCTAGTGCTGAAGAGGACGACTCAGGAAAAGAGGGTATTCTGGAAAATGACCGCACCCAGCGGCAAGGTGACCGCACCCGCGGCGAGCATGAAAAGGAGGGACAGAATGTTCTGCCATGTTCACCGCACCCCGCGGTGGCACCCACTGCACCCAGCGGTGGCGGTACTGTTTCTCGAGAAAATTCTGGGGATCCACCGCACCCGGCGGTGACCTCTGGTCGCACCCGCGGCGAGACTTCTGGAGCTGTTGCTGAGCCTTATGTGGACACCTACGTTCGTCCATACTTTCCTCCTCTCGGTTCCGAGAAGCCACCCGCCCCTTTTCCAGAGGCGCTCAAGGAGAGAAGGGTAGTTGACGACAAGGACCTCTTTGAGACGTTCAGCAAGTGTGAGGTCAACATCCCGTTGCTCAAGCTTGTTAAAAGCATCCCCAAGTATGCTAAGTTCTTGAGGAGATGTGCACGATAAAGATGAATCAAAAGCTTAAGGGGAAGCAAAAGGTCAAGGTGAGCGAACGAGTCTCAGCGGTATTTCAACGGCGTATGCCCAAGAAGTGCACTGACCCAGGTATGGTGAGCATTCCCTGTGTTATAGGTGATACTAAATTTGATAGAGCTATGCTTGATCTAGGTGTAACACCCCGTAATTTTTAAGGGTATTTTGAATTGTTTTAAATTTTTCTTATGCCCGTTTTGCTAGACGGATTTAATTCAGTGAGTCTCGGACCTTTTCAAAAGGGGTCTGAGCTCTGTAAAATTTTCCGAGCATTATATAATACAGTTGAAGTGTTTTCGGGGTTAATATATCGTTAAAGTACGAATATATTTAACCCGGAGTTAAGAAATTTAATCCAAACCAAGTTCGGATAAGAATAAGTGAAGTCGGCCAGAAACCGCGGTCAACCGCGATTGACCGCTATCAACCGCGACCTGACGCGATCGGCCGCGATCGCGGTAATGCCTTTTTCAGAGGCGGTCGTCTTCCTCGAAGGCGGTTACTGTAGCTCGGCTGGGATATTTTCTGGGCAGGCCAAGTGGCTCGCTAGTGGCCTTCGCCTTTGTCCCCTTGTCCCCTTGGAGGTGTCGGATTTGTGCTATAAAAGGAGGTGAAGACCGGAGCTCTCTAACTCTTCTTCTTCTCTTCTTCTTCTCTTCTTCTTCCTCCTCTGTTTCTCCTCTGTTTTTCACCATTGTTGAGCAGTTTTGGAGCTTCGTGTGTGGGAGATTTCGAGTGTCTCTTGGGTTGAGAAGGTGCTCTTGAGTGTTGTGTGAAGCTTTGTGGTGTTGGGAGATCGAACCATAGACAAATCGAAGGCAAACAAATCGGTTTGGGTAAGAAATTCTCCATTGTCGTCTCGCGAGCTAGCCACTGTCACAGCACAAAAACCGCGACCGACCGCGACCTGCCGCGATCGCGGTATTGTGTCCGAGTTGTGTGTTTTGTGGTTTGGCTTTGGGCTTTGCTCGTTTCCTTTGATTTCTTCTTGTATTCTTTTAGATTCATATATAAGTGTATTAAATCTAACTTAGGGTCTTGTTATGGGCCATTTCTTAGGGATTTATTATCCAAGATTTGCTCCAGTTTCAGATCCAGGAGCCCGTTGTCTCTAAGCTTTGCTTAAGCTTCTGCGGATTTAGGCAAGTGGCGGTTCGCTCTTGCTCATCATTCCATATTTCAATTAATTATCAATAGTTTTGTTGTTAATTAATTTGGGATGATTGTTAATTATGTTGGAATTGTTTGATAACGTTATGTGATTAAAAAGAAGATATTATACTAGGTTGTATATTTTGCTAGAACCGACGCTAGTCTATTCTAGATTTGTGCAGGTGAAGGCCGTAAGGGACTTTGATGTGATTTATTGTGTGTGTTTAGATTATTAAATCTAGGGTGTTTGCCAGGTGGGCATAGATATGGATAGTTGTGCAGGTGGGGCCGTGATGGCTCTGTGTGGTGTGTTTGTGTGTTTAACTGTGTAGTTAGCACGAGTATTCGTAGGGACAATGGATGGAGGTCCTGTCGTCTCTTTATAATAAATTGGTGAGTCATGACTAACTTCTATACTCGAGTGGAGTAAGAAGTGGTGCACTCTGCAGGTGTCACAACCCGGTTCGATATGTGTTCCGCGAGTGGCGGACATGTATGTAAAAGCTTGTAACGTGATGTGGTGTGTGGTCATTTAAATAAGATACGTGCCATGAGTATGCACATAATGAAAATGCCTTGACCATATTATTAAAGTGCCGTATGAGTAAGCACTTATTTAAAATGTTTGGCGAGTAGTGCAGCTAGGCGCTAGTGCAGCTAGGAAAAGCTCGTCTTAGTTGTAAATCGCTCGTATGCGATACTTGTGTGATGTGGTTGTGTGTGTTTGGATATGTTTTCCAACATTTGTTATCATGTTTCCTAAAAGGCTCATTTCATTTTGGAGTCTTCTTTTTGGGATTGATTGTTGTGAGACTCGATCTCCAGAATCTTCTCTTGTGCATACCCTTTTGTTATTCCAGTAGGAGTATGATGGTTGACTAGCGTACTCGGTTATTATTCGAGGGACGATGAGTCTAACCTAATGCGACTGCTTCGAACCACTCTGCTTTGTGCCCTTGCTAGTCTATTCATTTAGACTAACCAACCGTTATATTCCTTGCATGGTTGGCTGGTGTCATCCGTTCGATTCGGCACATCAGGTGTGTTGCTGTTCAGTGAAGGCTAGAACGACTATGAAGATGAACGGTGTTTCGACAAGTTGTTTTGTCGCTTTGTGTTTAAAACGATTTCCGCTGTGCTATTTTGTATTTTGTTTATAAGTCTTCCGTTGTAAATTCTGATTTTTGTATTGATGATGTATTTGGGTCGTTTTAGGAATCGTGTAATTCCGCGACCATGTGGTTTAATAAAAGTTATGATTTTAGTATCGTAACTGTGTTTTAAGTCAGTTATGACGTCGGAAAAGCCTGGGGTGACTTCGGGGTTTTCGCCCGGGGTCATCGGCAGTAGCGCTTCCAAATGGGGTTAAGTTTGGGGGTGTTACACTAGGAGCTTCTATTAATGTCTTACCTTATTCTCTCTATAAATCTCTTGGATTGGGACCTTTGCATGAAACAAGAATTGTTGTGCAACTTGCTGATAGGTCTAGTGTTTACCCTAAGGGGGTAGTTGAGGATGTTTTAGTTATGGTTGACAATTTGATATTCCCTGCTGATTTCTTTGTCCTAGATATGGAACATGATGAGCATACGGCCCCTATTCTGTTAGGAAGGCCTTTCTTAAAAACTGCTAGGACTAAGATTGATTATGTAAGTGGGACACTTACTATGGAATTCGATGGGGAAGTGGTTCAATTTAACATTTATGATGCTATGAAACACCCTATTGATGACCATTCTTTGTACTCTATTGATGTGATTGAACCCATTGTGCAAGATGTATTTGATATTTCTGGTATTGATGAGTTGCAATCTATTATTGAGAATGAAATAGATGAGTTCCACACAGAATATGCTTTGTCAACTAACATGCAGGTGGTCTTATCTCAGATGGATGCGAACGGTAAGCTTCTTATTGAACCTTTGGGCATTGGCCCCAATTTGCTAACACCAAGCGAGAAGCTTGTTCCTTCTATTGTGCAGGCTCCCGATAGTGAACTCAAACAACTCCCTGATCACCTCAAGTACGTTTTTCTTGGAGTCAATGACACCTTGCTAGTCATTGTGTCTAGTAAGCTTTCAAAGGAGCAAGAGGAAAAGCTCGTGGAGATTTTGAAGGAGCACAAGACTGCGCTGGGATGGACCATTGCCGATATCAAAGGGATTAGTCCCTCAACATGTATGCATCGGATCTTACTAGAGGAGGATGCCAAGCCGTCCAGACAGCCACAGAGGAGGCTTAACCCACCTATGATGGAGGTGGTGAAGAAGGAGGTGCTGAAACTCCTTCAGGCTGATATGATATTCCCCATCTCCGACAGTCGTTGGGTCAGCCTCACTCAGGTTGTCCCCAAGAAGGGAGGGATCACAGTGGTTGAGAACCAACAAGGAGAGTTGGTCCCTACAAGGATGGTGACGGGCTGGAGAGTTTGCATTGATTATCGCAAGCTGAACGCGGTAACTCGAAAGGATCACTTCCCTTTGCCATTCATCGATCAAATGCTAGAACGCCTTGCTGGGCGCCCCTACTACTGCTTTCTAGATGGATATTCATGATACTTCCAGGTGGCCATAGCGCCAGAAGACCAGGAGAAGACTACCTTTACATGTCCTTTTGGCACTTTTGCATACCGCAGAATGCCTTTTGGACTATGTAACGCACCCGGTACTTTCAATGATGTATGGTTAGTATCTTCTCTGAGTATATTGAGAATTTCATTGAGGTATTCATGGATGATTTTACGGTACATGGGAATAGCTTTGATAAATGTCTGGACCATTTGACACTAGTGCTTAAAAGATGTGTTGAAACTAACTTAGTTTTAAATTCTGAAAAGTGTCATTTTATGGTAGAACAAGGGATTGTCTTAGGTCATATTGTCTATGCTAAGGGTATTGAGGTCGATAAGGCGAAGATTGATGTAATTCAGTCTTTGTCTTATCCTACTAATGTGCGTGAAGTTCGTTCCTTCCTAGGCCATGCAGGTTTTTATCGTAGGTTTATCAAGGATTTTTCCAAGATCTCATCACCCCTGTGCGAGCTGCTGAAGAAAGAGGTGACCTTTGATTTGAATGAGGAGTGCAAAAAGGCGTTTGATTGCTTGAAAGAACGCCTGACAAGTGCACCGATTATCCAAGAACCGGATTGGTCTCGACCGTTCGAGATTATGTGTGATGCCAGCGATTATGCAGTTGGAGCAGTTTTAGGGCAGAAAGAGGGAAGGGCCTCTCATGTGATTCACTATGCGTTCATGACTCTGAATGGCGCGCAAAGAAACTACTCCACTACTGAGAAGGAGATGCTGGCTGTGGTGTTTGCCTTGGAGAAATTCAGGCAATATCTTCTGGGAGTGAAGGTGATTATATACACGGATCACGCCGCCCTTCGTTATCTAATGACGAAGAAGGAGGCGAAGCCGAGCTTGATTCGATGGGTTCTTCTGCTGAGTGAGTTCGATGTGGATATACGGGAAAAGAAAGGAGCAGAGAACTTGGTGGCAGATCATTTGAGTAGATTGGTGAACGAGGAGGACAAGCCCGGGAAGCAAACCCCCATCCATGGAACCTTCCCGGACGACACCCTTTTTCGTGTGGAGATTCTGGAACCACACCGCACCAGGCGGCCAGACCACCACACCCGCGGTGGGAAAACAGAATCAGAAGCCCAGAGTTCTGGAGAGCCACCGCACCTGGCGGTGGAAGGCATCGCACCCGGCGGTGACGGTGATTTTTTCCGAGAAATCTGCCCAGAACTACCGCACCCCGCGGTGACACCTGCCGCACCCGCAGCGAGAGGGAACGATGGAGATTTTTGCGCTGTGAGCATTTCTTCGCTCGAGGCGTATTTTCACAGGTCTGTTCTCGGGATCCATTCTTTCCGACCATGGTACGCCGACATTGTGAACTACTTGGTTCGTGGGGAATTCCCTCCGGATCATACCAAGGCGCAACGAGAGAAGGTGCGGAGAGAAGCTCGATACTACATTTGGGACGATCCTTATCTCTGGAGACACTGTGTCGACCAGGTAATCCGTCGATGTCTTCCGGATAACGAGGTACAATCTGTCCTTAGCTTTTGTCATTCTGAAGCATGTGGGGGTCATTTTGGTGCAAATAAGACTGCTAGGAAAGTGCTAGATGCAGGTTTCTATTGGCCCCATCTTTTTCGGGATGCATTTGCGTTTTGTAAGGTATGTGATAGATGTCAGAGGTTGGGGAATATTTCTAGGAGGAATGAGATGCCTCAATCTTCTTTGATATTTTGTGAGGTTTTTGATGTGTGGGGTATTGATTTTATGGGACCCTTTCCTAGTTCTTTTGGAAACCTATATATTTTGCTTGCGGTGGACTACGTTTCCAAGTAGGTGGAAGCGAAGGCCACCAGGACTGATGATTCTAAAGTTGTGGCAGGTTTCTTGAAGGAGAACATATTTTCCAGGTTTGGGATCCCCAAAGCTTTGATTAGTGATCGGGGAACCCACTTCTGCAACAAGACGGTGACCGCCCTGCTGAAGAAGTATCATGTCACACAAAAGGTTTCCACTGCCTATCATCCACAGACCAATGGGCAGGCTGAGGTGTCCAATAGAGAGATCAAGAAGATTCGTGAGAAGACAGTGGCACCCAATAGGAAGGACTGGAGTTTGAGGTTGAATGATGCATTGTGGGCTTACCGCACCGCTTACAAGACTCCAATTGGGATGTCTCCTTTCCGGCTCGTATTTGGTAAAGCTTGTCATCTACCTGTGGAGCTGGAACACAAGGCATGGTGGGAGGTGAAGAAGTGCAACATGCAGATTGATGAGGTGGGAGAGTTTCGCAAGCTTCAGCTGCAAGAGCTAGAAGAGTTGCGCCTTGACGCATACGACAACGATGTCATCTATAAGGAGAAAACCAAGGCATAGCATGACAAGAACATCTTGCGAAAGGACTTCCACCCCGGTGATAAAGTCCTTTTGTTTCAATCTCGCCTGAAACTCTTTGCGGGGAAGCTGAGGTCGAAGTGGTTAGGTCCATATGTGATTGCTGAGGTCTACCCACATGGTGCCGTTGATCTAATCGAGCCAATAACTCAGAAAACATTCAAGGTCAATGGTCAAAGGTTAAAACCTTACCATGAGGGTTTCCACACTGAGGCGATTGATGAGATGGCTCTGGAGGAGCCACGTGCTAAAAATGAATAGACAAGAGTCTACGTCGAGCCAACGACGTGAACCAAGGCGCTGCTCGGGAGGCAACCCGAGGTATTGTTTTCTTTCTCTTTCTTTTGTCTTTTCATTCTTCATAGCTTAGTTAGGTAGTTGCTTTCTTTTTCGTTTTCGCCTGCGAACTAACTTGCAGGTTCGAAGAATAAGATGAACGAAGTTCCTAGAGGTTCACCGCACCCCGCGGTGAGCAGTTCACCGCACCCGCGGTGAGCACCCCTGTAGCCCTGTTCGAAAAAAAATAAAAATAATAATAATTTGGTGGACCCCGGCCCTACCTTTCCTTTCCTCCTCAGCAGCTTCCCTAAACTACCTTCACTTTCACCTCTCTTCCTCACAAACTCTCTCACTCCCCTCTTGCCTCCATTACCCCCACAAACCCCCATCTCACAAAACCTCACCAAATCCACACCTTTCTCGTCCAAATCTCACCATTTCCTCCACATATCCATAATCCCGAACCCAAATCCACTCCACTCACCCAAAACCCCCATATCCATATCCAACCCCAAACCTTCAACTTCCATAACCACCACCACCGCACCCTTCAAGATCCACCGCACCCGCGCCGGATCCATACCACCCAAGCCCAACCCAACCTCCACCGAACCAAAACCCTACCCATTGAACCAATCCCGACTTGTGGAGGTCGAGAGAGACCGTGTTCGCTGCCTTCGCAGAATCGCCCAGCGACGTCCACCGCATCCAGCGGCAGATCCCCTCACCGCACCCCGCGGCAGCTCCACCGCACCTGCGACAGCCCCCCAGAAGCAGTTTTCTGTGCTCCTTTTGTGAGTCCCTCGTTTTCCTTTGCTTTCAACACAGTTATTACATACTATGTCGAGATCAAGGAAGATTGGGATGACCGAGACGGAGAAGGAAAAATGATGTTGTGAAACATCGGGCTGTGCTCCCGACCAAATTTCTGGATAGGGGGACTCTGGAGACTCTGGGGCTGTATGAGTGTACTCAAATGTGTTTAGAGAAGGCGGGACTGGGGGGATTTGTTGTTGTGTCTGCCCCCTCATACGAGACGTTGAGCAAGCAGTTTATCTCGACTTTCCGTCTCACCATGGATGGTGAGAGGCTTGTCTTCTATTTCACACATTGAGGACAATGCGTACTTCAAGCATGGGGGATGGAGTAGACTCATTATCGATCTTTATGTATAGTTTTCAGTTTCTGTTTTTGTTCAGTTTTTACATTCTACATTGAATTATTCAAAAAAAATGAAAAAAAAGGCAGAGAAAATCCTGGGATGAGTTGAAAACCCGAAAGGGCAACTCAGGTAAAAAGCAGGTGACCCGGACCAACACTAGGCTAGGGTAAGAAGGTGTCTGAGTGACGTGAGCATAAGTGAGCACATCTTTGACAAAAATATGAGTGGCTAGGATGAAAACCCGAAAGGGCTCCTAGGCAAGATGAGTGAAAAGAAAAGGAGTGTTTCTAGGATCTCATTTTACCGACGGTGCGACATAAGAAGGGAGACAAAGAAGGATTGTCGGGTAGGCCACTTTGGGAGTCATAAGAAGTCATAGATGGAGGCTAGGATTAGAGGTCACTCACGCTATTGGATGTCCGGGTTAAGCTTGGGGGAAGTACTCTTCTTGCCCCTTAAGCTGTTGAGTATGGATGTATTGTAGATGAGATTGGCGCCAGGAGCTTTGGCATGGGTTAGGTGACTCTTAGTTGGAGGATATGCTTCCTGATACTTTGTGTGCTACATTGGAGGAGTGGACTTTCTTTTAGTTTACTCAAGGACAAGCAAAGGTCTAAGCATGGAGGAATTTGATAAGCACTACTTTGTAGGGCTTAAGTAAGAGTCATTAGAGGGTTTATTGGTGTCATTCGGGTAGATTTAGACACATTCATGTGTATGGCGTTTGGAGGCGAAGTTTGGTGTTTTTGGAGGTGTTTGAGCAAATGTGGATATCTAGGAGACACTGAGGAAGGAAGCCACCAAGGAAAAACGCCAAAGGAGTGAAAAGACGAGTTGAGGAGCGGTGCAAGAGATTGCAAGGAAGAGCTTTGAAGAGGAGATGTTACTGGAGCCTTGCCGCACCCGCGCCGAAGACCACCGCCCCCTGCGGTGGAAGAGGCAGAAACCAGACAAGATTCTGGAGTCCCACCGCACCCAGCGGTGGGCACTGTCGCACCTGCGGCGAGGTCGTCAGAGAAGTGGACAAAATCCACTAGAGAGCCACCGCACCCCGCGGTGGGTATCACCGCACCCGCGGTGGAGACGCGCTGAAGACCTTTTCCGGATTTATTTCCGAGATTTCTTATTTCCTTTTATTTTATTTCTGAAACTTTGTTTCCAAGTTTGTTATTTTCTTTTCTTTATTTCCTTAGTATTTAAGTTAAGTTTAAGACTCTTTTAGAGGATCTATTTTTTTTTTCTAACCCTAGTTGCGACTGTTTTACGTATTTTGCTCACAAACCCTAATGGAGAACTAAACCTCCATTGTTGCACTTGACAGTTTGAAGCCATCAATTGATTGGTTGTGAGTTTTTTACTCTTGTTCGTTTTCCTATCTAGTTGGATTGATTCTCTTGTGCTTGATTGATTATTGGTTTATGTTGATTTATCTAGATTGATCACCTAGGTTTATTGATATCTTCCTAATTGCTAGGATTTGTGATTCCGGGTTCGGGTTGCATATCTAGTAGCAAGCACGATTGTTGCGTATAGGGGATCCGAGCGCTTCATCGTGAGAGAGAGTTAATTGCATGCTTATAGTAACGGGTTGTTTCTATTGCATGTATCTTGTTGAATCCTTGTTTGATTGCTATTGCTTTATTGAGTCTTGAAGGTTTTCGGATTTGATTTGGTGATAAGTACTATTAGGGTTGGTAGAACTAATAGTTATCAATGATCGGGATAAGAACAACTATAGGAATATTAAGAACTTGAGATTGATAGAATTCCGTGATCGACCTTTCTATTGTTGTGTGGATCTTTGTTAAGTGTGGCGCTTTTTCCCTTATTATTCTCAACCGTTATTTGCGAACTTGTTTACTTGTTTTGTTTACTTTGGTTACGAAAAACACAAACAACCCCCCCCCCCCCCTAGTTCCTAGTTGGTGACGTGAATTACAAGAATAGATAACCTGACTCTCTGTGGGATCGACCCTGACTTGCTTGCTATACTCTGTAGTAGGTACTTTAGGATTTCTTTGATAGGCATACGACTTTAGCTCTGTCAATAACTATAAGATATAACCATAGTATATAATTATAGGATATAACGATATGATATAACCAAATTGGATATAACTATAAGATATAACCATAGTATATAATTATAGGATATAACGTTATGATATAACCAAATTGGATATAACTATAAGCTATAACCATAGTATATAATTATAGGATATAACGATATGATATAACCAAATTGGATATAACTATAAGATATAATCATAGTATATAAGTATATGATATAACCATAAGATATAACCAAATTGGATATAACTATAAGATATAATCATAATATATAACTATAGGATATAACCATAGTATATAACTCATATATTTTGTAATACTTAACTATAATACGTAACTATAGTATATAAGAAATAAGTTCATTGTAATATCCCTCATTTTGTACGGGTAAATTTTGAACTTTCTTAAGCCCATGTTGCGAGTCAGATTAAATACAGGGAAGTACGGACATTCTGTGTAATGTTTGATCTCTGTAATATTTTTCTGAGCAATATAAAATACAGTTAAGGTATTTTTGGGTTAAAAGATCGTTCGCGTACAAGTATATTTAACCCCGAGTTAAAAACATGTTACCACTTAAGGTAAAAACGACAAAGGAGTCGGAGAAGGGAAATTCTGGCCTTGACCGCACCCCGCGGTAAGGGCATGCCGCACCCCGCGGCAAAGGCCAGAAGCGAAGCAGCTCGGTGTCACCACCACACCCCTGTCGCACCCCCACCGCACCCCGCGGTGGCCTGTTGTCACTCGACAACTTGCAAGCGACTTGGCGAGGCTACTTCGTAGGTCTGCTGAGTCGACGGGCCTACCTCTCCTAGCTTGTACACCTCCTTGCATACCTGTCTTGCCTGAGGACGTCTTGGATGGGCTTTAAATGGAGAGGGAGAGGCGGAGGAGAAGCCTCAACTCAGCTTCATCACCATCTTCCTCCTCAGAGCAAAACTCCATTTTTGCTGAACTTCAAGCTTGTTTTGGTGAGGGATTCGAACCTATTTTCGAGCAGTAGAAGGGTGATCCTTAGAGGTGTTTTAAAGCTTAAGAAGGTGGGAAGGCAAACCAAGAACAAATCGAAGTCGAATCGATCGATTTGGGTAAGTGTTTCTTCTCGAAAAATTACTGAACTTTGCCTCTGTTGTCTCGCCGCACCCGCGGTCAAGCGCCACCGCACCCCGCGGCCAGACACCGCACCCCGCTGTGAGGGCCTACCGCACCCCGCGGCAGGCATGGGTCCGTGGTGTGTGTGTGTGTGTCTTGGGTGTTGGTTCATGGGCAAGGCTTGGACCCTTTCGATTCTTATTCCTTTAGATTCATATATGTAGATATTGAATCTAATTTAGGGTTTTATTATGGGTCATTCCAGAAGGATTTGAGATCCGAGATCTGTCCCTGATCAGACCCGGGAATCGTCGTTTTTAGAGCTCGCCAGCTTTCTTCGAATCTAAGGCAAGTGGCGGTTCGCTCTTGCTTATCATTCCATAATTCCATTAATTATCAATTGTTTAATTGTTAATTAATTTGGATTGATTATTGTTCATGTCTGGGAACAACTTTATGAAACTGTTTTGGAAAGTAAAACGGATATTATAATAGGTTGTATATCTGCTAGAACAACGCTATTATATATATATATCTAGATTGTAATATATCTAGGATGTTGGCCTTGATGACTTTGATATGATTTTGGACAGTTCTGAACTGTTTAGTTAGAACGAGTATTCGCAGAAACGCTACTTGGTATCTCCTTGTGAGTACTAGTCGTTTCTTTATAACCAAGTGGATGGGATGTCCAAGCCCCAACACTTCTCTTTGGTCATGACCATTCCCTGTCCGTGTACAGGGAAGGTGCACACAGCTGGTGCCACTCTCTGGGATTTAGTCCCTACTCTATATCTCAATATCCGCGAGGATGAGATTCTAAAAACTTGAAACGTGAATGAGCGTTTTGGAATTAATTAAGATAAGTGCCCGAGCGCACATGATTAATATACCCTTGGCGAGTAGTGCAGCTAGACTATAGTGCAGCTAGGAAACTCGCCCTGAATTTGATCAGAGTACGTTCTCTTTCCAATCTGGATTCGCATTACACGGTGAGGTTGGTTGTGAACCGAAACATCTAGTCAGTTTTTGAATGTTTGTATGTGAAACTATAATGTTCTAGACATTTGACATGCTTCCAATAAGACTCATTCTTTTGGAGTCTTCTCTTGGATATTTCCCATAAGACTCAATTCCATTGGAGTCTTCTCTTGATCATATCTTTTGATATATTCATTCCAGTAGAAGTATGAAGGTTGACTATCGTCATCGGCTATTATTCGAGAAACGATGAGTCTAACCTAATACGAGTACTTCGAACCACTCTGCTTTGTGTCATTGCATAGTCTTTCATTAGACTAACCAACCGTAATTGTTCTCTGCATGGTTGGCTGGTGTCATCCGTTCGATTCGGCACATCAGATAAGTTGCCACTCCACGAAGGCTAAGAACGACTATGACAGGAGGTGTTTTTGACAAGTTTATCCAGGTTGAGATCCTTGGCGTTGATCGCTGTAATCAAGACTTGTTTTATCTTTAAAAGACTTCCGCTATGCTTTAATTACTTTGATGACAATGTTTTATCCTACGGGGATTGGGTTGTAATCCCCCGACATATGTTTTAAAGGATGGTTGTTGATTATATAAAAGTTGTTTATGATTTGTATAATCCGGTTTAGCCTTGGGTGGTTTCGGAGGTGAAATCCGAGATCACTGACGGTAATACCCTTTCCAATTGGGTTAAGAATTTTGGGGTGTTACATTCATAATACTTAACCATAATGTGTAACTATAGTTTATAACTAATATATTTTGTAATACTTAACTATAATACGTAACTATAGTATATAAGTAATAAGTTCATAATACTTAACTATAGTATATAAGTAATAAGTTCGTAATACTTAACCATAATGTGTAACTATGGTATATAAGTAATAAGTACGTAATACTTAATTATAATGCATAACTATACTTTATAACTAATATATTTTGTAATACTTAACTATAATACGTAACTATAGTATATAAATAATAAGTTCATAACACTTAACTATAGTATATAAGTAATAAATTCGTAATACTTAACCATAATGTGTAATATAGTATATAAATAATAAGTACGTAATACTTAATTATAATGCATAACTATACTTTATAACTAATATATTTTATAATACTTAACTATAATACGTAACTATAGTATATAAGTAATAAGTTCATAATACTTAACTATAGTATATAAGTAATAAGTTCGTAATACTTAAGTAATAAGTTCGTACTTATTACTTAATACTTAACTATAGTATATACGTAATAAGTTCATAATACACATTATAGTTAAGTATTACAAAATATTTTACTTAAATACTATAGTTGCTAAAGTTTCTATTCTCGTTTTTTGGCTTTTTGGAGGGAAAAACGATATCCGTTTTAGATATATTTTATATGTACAGACTCGTATTAAAATTTTATACAAAATTATAGTAGAAAAATGCAGAAAATATCAAAAAATTTAACTACAATGCGATATACGCCGGGCACCAAATTGTAAAAAAAAATGAATAGGAAGGCTTCGTTTTTTGGGCTTTTGGAGGGGCAAACGATGTCCGTTTTGGACGAATTTTATATGTACGGACTCGTATTGAAATTCTCTACATGATTATGGAAAAAAAATGCAATTTTGAAAAGAAAAAAAATTAGTATGGTACGCCTAAGTTAAGCGTGTGATTTTAAACTTGAAAAAAAAAAACTACACGCTTAAGTTAAGCGTGTAAGAACCGTGAGCTGTATTTTCAAAATACCCACAATACCCCTGCACGCTTATCTTAAGCGTGTAAAATCACACGCTTAAGATAAGCGTGTAAAATAGCGTCGATAGAGACAATATTTCGCGTGCATTTAGCTTTTCCGTTTTTTTTCACTTCTTTTTTCTATGGTAATATTTCTAATATACACTATTACTTTAACCACCGATCATGTATGTAAGTGTTTTTTAGGGTTGAGAAAATTCCGGGCCAGACCGAATTGCCCCGGACCGGTCTCGGTCCAGAAATTTAGGATATTCGGGTCCGGTCTGGGCTAAATACCTATCCAGTCCGGTCTGATCCGGTTTATTAAAAAACCCTAAAATTTTATGTGGCACACCTCTCCTTTTCACCAAAACTTTATGCAAGTTATAGATTTTATGTTATTAACAGGTTGTATGCAAACTTTGGCACAATGTCATGTCATGTCATTGCAAGTGCCAGGTTTTATCATATATGTAAAATTACATTTAGATTTGAGTTTTTTTTTTTATGTTCCTCTAGTACAAAGATATAAACCGATCCAAATTCGGTCCAAATCGGACCGATCCGGTCTCCGGTCCATCATTTTTCAAGTTCCGGGTTTCGGTCCGGGTTTAGACCGATGTTGAACCCTAGTTTTTATAAACTAATGTTAGTCATCACAAAAATTATAAAAAGATCACTTAAGTGTTTTTTTAACTAAGATATCTTAATCATCATTGAAATTATAAAATGAGTATGAATTGGATGCAAAAAATTATTAATATGAAAACCTAAAAAAATGTATGAATATATATAGGCAAATCTATACATGTATATATAGAATTGTGTACATTTTAGAAGTCATATGTGCACATTTTAAAAGTGTATAAATTTTATATGCATGTGTATATACACTTATACAAATTCATGCATATATTATAGAAAACATGTGCAATACAAATATAAACTTGTGCATATCTTTGCATGATTCTCACTTAATAAAGTCACATTCAGTTAAAAACTTATGCGTATAAAGACACAATTTTGTGCACATATTCATTCGCACGTTAATAATTTTTCACATCTAATACTTACTCTTATAAAAATATAATATTTTAAAAGAGTGTTTTAAAATAACATGTTTTTTAATATTTGATAGCATAACATTTATTAAAAAAGTTTTTTCTAATATTTGATATTATAACATTTTTCAAATAATAATAATTAAGTTTTAAATATCTTTATAAGCCTAAAATTGTTTCATTTCTAGATTGTCTTTTTCTTTCCTTTTCTTTTTTTGGTCAAAATTTATACAATTCCTTGTATCAGAAAAAGACCCAGTCTCCTCCCTCTCCATCCTGGGCGAATTTGTTCTCACGGCCAGTTTGAACGGACGACATTCGGAGCTAATTTAGAGGCTGTTTTCGAAGTATTTGGATTCCAGATCGCTCTTCGTTCGACGTTCTACAAGAAATAAGTATTTTCTAACTTCAAACCTAACAAATTTCTGCGCAAATTAGTTTTTTTTCGTTTTGTAGGGGTTTATATGCAAAATCGTTTTCATGTTGAATTGAATCGGAACATGACAAATTAGATGAAATTTTAGGTTAGATATATGTCGAACATGATGAATTGTGTGTTGCTTGGGATTAATCTATACAAATGTTGGTCAAAATTGAATTGAGGATGAATTTAGGGTTCGAAGCTGGGACAAACAGCCCTCGTTCCCAACGAGTGGACATCGTGAATTTTCCCACCGGGCCTTGTTAATTTTGGTACTGCACAAAGATTTTAATCACTTATTAAAAAAAATCAGGATGTATAAGTAAAAACTGAATTCGAAGCTACAAGTTGCTTAATTAAATTGAGAACATATACAACTTCTTCGTCTGCTCTCCTTTTTCTTTACAACTTGTTTCGTCCCAGGCATTAGTCACTAGCTACTTACAGAAATTAACAAGCAAAAAGAAAGAAACTTTTATTAATGTTTTACTTTCAGCATAGAGTTACAGACTTAAATCACCTTGCTGGTTTTGAGTACTTGTATAAACACTTAAGCTATAGCATGCTCGCATGCATATATAGAGCCTATGGAGTCTGGATAATGATTACCGGGGTCTCACTTAAACACTTTCAGCATTTGCATTCTCATTGTATGTGTGTTTTGTTTTTTCAGTTATGCAGAGCCAGCTTGCATGCTCTGGTTGCAGAAATATTCTTCTTTATCCTAGAGGAGCCGGAAATGTTCGTTGTGCATTATGCAACACCGTTACCCCTGTGCAGCCTAGTGGTAATCTTCTATATACTATTGACGATAAATGCTTCCTTTTTAAGTCTGTAATGTGTCTGTTTTAATTGATATGGTGCAATGTGTATTCCTCAAACCCTTAATTTAGTTACCCTGTAATAATTGTTTTTATCTGTTTCTGTGTACTATTTCCATGTTACCACTAGAATCAAGTTTCTCTTATTATGTAAGTATGGGAGCTTGGGAAAGATCAAGAAAATAATAATAATTTGTGTGGATATCGTTGTTGTGGTGATGGGGCTGTGTGAGGGTAAAAGTGTTATAAAGCTCGTTATACATCTTAAGAGGATTAGGTTGAAATAGATAGTTTTATAAACTGTTCTTTAAGTGAGATATGATGCCTTTGGCTTGAATAAAATTGGTGAGTTATCCATTGGGGTTTGGATAGAACTATGCTGTTGGATTCATTCTCTTGATGGAATGCTGCATATAGCTTGCTTGTGAACTTTTGATATTGGAATTTTTGCAGTCTTTTTATATCTAGAACAGCTGGAAGTATTTTGCAGTAGAGAGGTTATTATCTGAAAATTTTGATATGATATTCTTCAGCTGTCAAAAGAGGAAGTTGGATGGATCTTTCTTTGAATCTTTTTTCTTTTGAATTTCGAAGAAAGATCAGTCCAACTGGATCATGTCTTGTTATGATAATCATACGTGGAAAGGATGGATTGAAGTGGGATATTGTCTTTTGCATAGTTTGGTCATTGCTTATAGTATATATATTTTGCTAAAGCTCTGTTTTAGTTGCTTCCTCTCAAACACTGTGATTGACATGCCTCATTCCTGAATGCTAATGTGTTGACATTCTTTCATCCTGTATGTCATTTGAGGTGTTATATATGTAGCTTGTCTTTTAAGTTTTCAAAAAAAAATTATATGTTGTGTTCCTGTGACAGTGATAATGATACATTGGGACTTAGGAGGAAGATTATTTATCCTAGTCATTTTTATCGCTTCTCTTGGAAGATATCATGTTTGTCTTGTAGCAATTGTTATATGTTGTAATTGTTCAGATGAAGTGAGGAAATTATTTACTCCTAAGTGATGTTCTTTTTGCAGGGTCGGAAATGGATCAGTTGATATGTGGGGTTTGCCGGACCTTACTGATGTATACACGTGGTGCTACAAGTGTTAGGTGCTTGTGTTGTCATACGGTGAACCTTACACCTTTGAGTTTAATGCCAGGTACGGCTCTTAGTTTTCTTTTTGCTATGTGAATCTTTTGTTTTATAGGAACGTGATTGTGCATGTCCATCAATTATTTACTAGAATCTGATGCAGCATTTTTTTGTTACTTGTTTTTATCAATAATTCCCATGCATATGATGATTTCGAAGGAAAAAGATGGTTGGCTTATAGATATGTGTTTTCAGCTCACAAACAAAATCATTTGGTAGCTATTTTTAGCAAGAGAAATAAAATGCAGGTATAAATTTGCGAAGAGGATCTAGAGAACTAGCGTATAATAAATTCTTCTAACCCGATTTGACAAATCCACACTTATCTTACTGCTTCATGGTCTTACACAAAATGAATAATCATTGGGTTTCAAGCTTCTGTGTAAAACTCTTTGTTCGACTTGTGTCAGGACCTCTAAATTACTTTGAATTTACAATGAACCTACTTATTTTACTGCTTTTGGTCAGCAATCTTGTTGATTTCGTAAGGGAATTTTCAGACCCCCCCTCCTCTTCTAAAATTGGGAGTGTTCCTTAAACCACCACTTTGTTAATAACAAAGAACCACCTCTATTATTAGTGTTTTATCAAAATCACGTTCATCAACAATGTTTCAACAACTATTAGTATGACCCATCAAAACCATGGTTTTTCCAGGGAAATGACTTCTAATGAAAACCTGTTAATTGTTAAATGATGATGTCATTTATTGGTGTGTGACAAAAATGCAAACCATTATATTTCCAAGTCAGTAATCTCAATATTCTCTACTAGTTTGCTATAGAAGCCTCAAGGTCAAACTTGTTTTTTTAGAATTCCAAACCTCTGTGAAACAATATGCACAAAGGAGAAGATAAGTGTATATTATGGAAGGCAAAAATGTCTTCTTCTTTGCAAAAGAAAGTGTACCTATTCACTCCAGGGTCCATTGTTTTTGGTTGCTTGTCGTGGCTATGATTAGCACTCGGTGATAAAAAAAAAAGGGGGTTGTTGGGATGCAGAGGTTGTTTAAACTGACTCTGAATCATCCCCTTTGAGTTCATCTTCGGGAATCATCTTTTATGGTAGGTGAAATATAGAAAACTTACACTGCAAGTGCAAGAAGCTTGAGCTTAATTGAGCTTACTCATCATCCTGCTGGTTAGTTTTCATAATGCAAAGAACATGTACCCTGTTAATCCGTGCTCCTTTGCACAGTGAATGACTTACGTTATTACTGGTTTGTGAAGTTGTCTTTTCTTGTTCGCTTTTATTTATTCAACTTTTTATATTGTAAACAAGGCTTATTTTTCTTCTCCAACCAGCATCTAACCAGGTAGCTACCTTAAGATGCGGGAGTTGTAGTACCACACTCATGTATCCTTATGGAGCACCTTCAGTCAAGTGCGCAGTATGCCATTACATAACAAATACCGGTGTAAGTAACAAACTCTGCCAAAAACTGCCTGAATTTTGTACATATGATAGTACCATTCCAAAAGATGATTTTTTCCTCTCCTAACACTTCAATGTACTTTCTGAACAAATCTTATTTTTTTCTAAACTAAAAATTATACTGTGTCCTCTTTGTCTGTAGGCAATGCAAAGGCAATATAGCTCATCCGACTCCTCACAAGTTTCCACAGCCTCAACTGTAAGTTTGAATTATGACATTGGTGCATGTCAAGTTTTGTATGTCTTGTTTTTTATTTGGACGTCTGCATGACTTGTTGTTTTCTAGTCTGTGTTTGTTCAGTGCGTGTTTCGTATTTTTGTGTCATCTATGTTTGTTTTCAAGCCTCTTTCTGGGTCTATTGGGAAACACCCTCTTGACTACACTGGGTTGATTGTTGTTGTTGCGCATGTCAAGTTTTGTTGGACGGAATACGTAAACTGATGAAAATTCTGATTTTTGGCAGCCGCCACCTAATAACCCAACTCAAACCGTCGTTATAGAGAACCCAATGTCTAGGGACGAAAGCGGAAAACTGGTAAGCTCACACTCCTTTGTATTGATCACCCTTTTCTTGAATCTAATCTCTTCTGATGATACGAGTTATGTGCTTCGTTCGTGTTATAGGTTAGCAATGTTGTGGTTGGCGTAACTTCTGGGAGGAAATAAACTTGTTTTCGGGTCTATGCCGTAACCTCAGATGTTGATATAATACATGTTTGATTTGGGTTATAGTATGTTGATACATTGTAAGAATGGACTGTCCATAAGTTTCACACTTTTGTGGGTTTTGTGTGTATTCTTTTGAATGGTTTTGTCTGGTCCTGAGGGAAACTGTTGTAAGACCACATATGTGGGGAATTGGCCATGGATTGTTATTGTATTTGACAGTTTGTACGTTTCATTGGACAGGGGAAAAATGGTAATTTGTGTTTCTTTTGCGCCTTGTGCAATTATATTCCCTTCCTTCAATACTTGTCTTTTTAAGCCTTGGTATAGTTATTGAAGAATTCATTACTTAGAATCCTTTGAACTTTGGTGCAATATTCAATAACAGATTTCCTAGTTTATCAGAGGCTTAATTTCTTTTCATCACCAATTACATATATTATCTAATATAATGTTTGTACACTTCTTTCATTCTTTCATCTCATAACATTACACACAAGAGTGCAACAACCACCCAAACCCTCTTTTAACAACCTCAAAATCTATGGATAACTAAAAAAAAACACGTCAACAACTAAAAGAAGTGGGGAAAAAATCGGTTTGTCCAATTACCCATTGTAAGTTAACCTCGGACTAAAAGAAAATCTTGATGCTGCGTCAGATTAATAAATTTGACCATTTAGTATGACGTGTCATCTTATAAAATAGTGTATCAACTTCAAAATGAAATGACATGTCTAGTTTAAAATTTGACCATTTGAAAACATAAGAAAATATACAAGTCTCACTAAACATAGCTTCATGATACTATTCGTAATATATCCAAATTAGTGGATATTTGTTAAAATTTGAATACTTTAGGAAAGGGTGTGCAACCACCCTAATTAAATTCGGATATTTTAAGGCGATCAATCCTTATATAATATATTACACAAAATAAGTGTAAGCTTACACTTGCGATGGCTCTTGTTATATGTTGGGGATTATTGTTTGTACCCGCAATTTCTTGCGGCGCATCCCAGTTTGGGCACATTCGGGATGCGTCCAAACTGAGGGTTTTTTTTTTTAAAAAAAAAAAACAATTTCTTGGGCGTAACCAGGGTGCGCCCAAGGTCTGGGTGGATTATTTTTATTTTGAAAAATAATTTTTTAAAGATTATTGAACCGGTTTGGGTCTGAACCGGTTGATCTTGGGCGCAACCACGATGCGCCCAGTTTTTTTTTTTTTTCCCGAAAAAAAAAACACCTGGGCGCATCGTGATTGCGCCCAAATTTGTTTATATCCAATTTGGATGTCTTGTAGTTATATCCAATTTGGTTATTACTATGGTTATATACTATGATTATATCTTATAGTTATATCTATGGTTATATCATATAGTTATATACTATGATTATATCTTATAGTTATATATAATTTGGTTATATCTCATGATTATATTCTATATTTATATACTATGGTTATATCATATAGTTATATGCTATGATTATATCTTATAGTTATATCATATAGTTATATCCAATTTTGTTATTACTATATAATATAATCATAAGGATATAGCCAAATTGGATATAGCTATAAGGATATAACCAAATCACATATAACTATAAGATATAGTCATATTATATAAGTATATGATATAACCATAGTATATAACTATATGATATAATATATGATTAAGCATACTATATAACTATAAGATATAATCATAGTATATAATTATAAGATATAACCATAGTATATAACTTTAGAATATAATATAGGATATAACCATAGTATATAACTATATAATATAACCATAAGATATAATCATAATATATAACTATATAATATAACGATATGATATAATCAAATTTGATATAAGACATATAACTATAAGATATATTCATTATATAGAACTATATGATATAACCATAGTATATCTATATGATGTAATATAAGATATAATCATAATATATAACTATGAAATATAACCATAAGATATACCAATAGTATATAACTATAGAATATAACCGTAGTATATGACCATAAGACTAGGGGTGAGTAAATATATCCGATTCGGCTGATCCGATCCGAAAATCCGCCGATCCGTATCCTAAAAATCCGTATCCGAAAATATCCTTTAAGTTTTTATCCGTATCCGATCCGGGTGATTTTGCCGGATACTTGAACCGGATACGGATCGAGATATTTAGCTTATCGGATATCCGAAAATATCCGGTACTATTCATATAATATTTATAATCATAAATTTGTTTATTATAACTAACATATTGAGTAATATATTAATAAATTTTACATCCTTAATCACATATTTATATTGTTGTCCAAGTAAAATAGTGTAAATATGTTTTCATATGAATAATAAGTGTGTATATAATTTAAATCGTACGAACAAATTAAGAAACAACCTACAAATTTTATTTCTTAATTTACAATTTATTACTTTTGAATTTAAAAAATGAATATATTGATTTATTTTTAATAGATTTGTAGTAATCGGATAATTCGGATATCCAGCTCAGATATCCGATCCGATCCGGGTCCTTTTTACCGGATATCCGTTTCAAAACGGACCGGATACGGATCGGGGTTTTGTAATTTTTTTGAACCGGATCGGATCGGATATATCCGTTTGCTCACCCCTACATAAGACATAACCAAATTGGATATAACCATATTTATATGTGATTTTCAAAGGATATAATCATAGTATATAACTATAGGATATAACGATATGATATAACCAAATTGGATATAACTATAACATATAATCATGGTATATAACTATAGGATATAACGATATGATATTACCAAATTGGATATACCTATAACATATAATCATGGTATATAACTATAGAATATAACGATATGATATAACCAAATTGGATATAAGTCATATAAGTATAAGATATAATCATAGTATATAACTATAGAATATAACCGTAATATATGACCATAAGACATAACCAAATTGGATATAACCATAGTTATATGTGATTTTCAAATGATATAATCATAATATATAACTATAGGATATAACGATATGATATAACCAAATTGGATATAACGATATGATATAACCAAATTTGATATAACGATATGATATAACCAAATTAGATATAACGATAACATATAATCATGGTATATAACTATAGGATATAACGATATGATATAACCAAATTGGATATAACTATAACATATAATCATTTTATATAACTATAGAATATAACGATATGATATAACCAAATTGGATATAACGATAACATATAATCATGGTATATAACTATAGGATATAACGATATGATATAACCAAATTGGATATAACTATAACATATAATCATTTTATATAACTATAGAATATAACGATATGATATAACCAAATTAGATATAACGATAACATATAATCATGGTATATAACTATATGATATAACGATATGATATAACCAAATTGGATATAACTATAACATATAATCATTTTATATAACTATAGAATATAACGATATGATATAACCAAATTGGATATAACTATAACATATAATCATTGTATATAACTATAAAATATAACGATATGATATAACCAAATTGGATATAAGTCATATAAGTATAAGATATATTTATTGTATATAACTATATGATATAAGCATAGTATATAACTATATAATATAACCATAAACCCCAAACACCAAGACCTAACCCTAAATCCCAAGACCTAACTCTAAACCCTAAAAAACGCTACAAACCCCTTGGGCGCAACCTAGTTGCGCCCATAATTTTGGACGTAATCTAGTTGCGCCCAAAGGGTGTGTGGGTTTTGGGGTTTGTACTCGAATGGACGAAAACCCCAAACCCTAACACACACTAAAAACCCCTTGGACGCAACCTGGTTGCGTCCAAAAACCCTAAATCACAAACTCTAAAAAATAATAGAAACCCCTTGGGCGCATCCACGTTGCGCCCATTTTTTATTTAAAAAAAAAAAAAAAATTTTTTACTTTTTAAACTCTTTTTTTTAAATTTCATTTTTGGGCGCAACGTGGATGCGCCCAAGGTGAACCAGATTTTTTTTTAAAAACAAAATTGGTCATGAACCGGATTTTTTTTAAAACCCGGTTCTTTCACTTGGGCGCACCCTGGTTGTGCCCAAGGAACTGTTTTTTTTTTTTTTGAAAACAAAAATCCTGTTTTTGGGCGCAACCAGGATGCGCCCAAAAACAGGTGCGCCACCAGAAAATCCGGGTGCGAACATTCTACCCGTATATGTTTGGTTGTTTGTGGTTGTTTCCCATTTGCCCTATGTTTGTTGGAAACAAGAGGATTCCTAATCGCCATATATTACGTATTAATTATTAGTTGTATTAAAAATATGAGAAAAGTGTATATTCAAAACACGGTTGGTAGAGAGCCGCCCAATTACCCAAATTAGCTACATCTCCAATATAATTATTTATATTTATATATATAAGCTAGTCATTTGAATTTTGAAAGCTACGAAATGATCGACATCCAATGTTATTGCTTCATAACTTTTCAGATTGGTCCCCCTTGACATTAACAAGTAATTCTTGTTTCTTTTATAGTACTTATTAAGTTTCTAATAGGCCTTTGGAATGTGCATTTCGTGTAGCTTTATATACTATATTTGTTTTTTCGTAATTAAATATTAAACTTTTATGTTCTTAATCAATGAAACATTAAGGATTCAAAAAGGAGGAAAACATGGTAGAAGAAAAGCTTGCAAATATTTTGTAAATATGTTTGCTAGTTTTAAAACAATCACTAGTTAGCCTAGCGGATGAGACGCTAGGTTTCCTTAAACGTTTGTTCAGAATTTCAGAATTCCCTGATGATATCGATAGAAAGACTGAATTGGAAGGATCGCTCCTAAGTCCTATCAAAGGACTTCTACATCCGATTCAGATGTAAATTGGCTATAAAAGTATTTAAACTAACTAAAAAATATAACACAAAATTTAACCGTTTTTTTTAACCAACACGAAATTATAAGTTCGACTTTTACTAGCTTTCTAATGAATAAAAAAAGTTGCATAGAACGTTGATATCAAATGTTTATTGTGCTTAAATATTATAATAAATCAATGACAAACATCAATTATTCTAAGGGGAAAAAGGTAGGAACTATCAAAAGCAACTAAGAAACCATTTTGAAAGGCAGAAATTAAAGTGGTGAGGCATGGTTGCATGGAAAGAGAAAGAAACGAAACTCCTCCACTAATTTTCTTTCTTCGAGTTGAGTTTAAAGAAGCATACTTTTTTTGCACGTTTTTAGGGTTTTGTTGGGACCAAACAAACCCCAACGAATATCCAATAGTATATAAAGTATATGGAATTTTCGCGTGGTATCCTTGAGTTTTTGCAATTTTCGCGAAATATTCGAAGGTTTGTTATATTTCGCGTGATACCCTGAAGTTTTGACAAATTTCGTCAAATATCCTTGACGTAAAAAAACGTTAAATTGTGGGGTTCAGCCATTAACTCCTAAAAAAAGAAAAAATATATTAAATTACAATATGAAAAATCAAGGTCTATTTGGATCGTATTTTATTTCTAATTATAAAATAGAATTTAGTATAAATTTATTTAATCTTGCATTATAATATAATAAAATATATCGAAATACGCAATTTAAACAAATCATAAATCACTTATATCCTCCCCTTTTCAAATATAAATGTATCACAAATAATTAAGTCGAGATGAATGTGTATAAAATCATTCAGAAGTCAAAATATCTAAGAATAAATATGAACGAAAAATCATCATAACTACAAATAAACTATGTATTTTGTTTTATATAAATCTAAACAATGGAAGGGTCGTGTGCTTTTATTTTTTCAAACAATAATATCAAAATTTATGGTCTTATGCTTCATTTATATGTAAAGATAAATAATATTTTACTTATATATATAATATATATCATATAAAATCGACATCATATGAGGATGAGAATTGTAGTTTAAAAAACTACACATACTAAATAAGAAAAAAAAGAAAATAACACTTTTCGAGTTAACTATTTGTGATACATTTATATTTGAAAAGGGGAGGATATAAGTGACTTAGGATTTGTTTAAATTGCGTATTTCGATATATTTTATTATATTATAATGCAAGATTAAATAAATTTATACTAAATTTCATGTTATAATTATAAATAAAATACGATCCAAATAGACCTTGATTTTTCATATTGTAATTTAATATATATTTTTTCTTTTTTTAGGAGTTAACGGTTGAACCCCAAAATTTAACGTTTTTTTACGTCAAGGATATTTTGCGAAATTTGTCAAAATCTCAGGAATATCACGCGAAATATAACAAATTTTCGGATATTTCGCGAAAATTGCAAAAACTCAAGAATACCACACAAAAATTCTGTAAAGTATATATTCAGAAATTCAACATTTGCAAACTCCTTTGAAACTTCCCCGGTGTAATTCTTAACTTGTACGTAAGAAAAACATATGACCATCCTAAACCTTTTCCTAAGAAAGTGAAACATGCATGAAGTTAAAATTATTAAATTTTATAAATTGTATTTGGCTCTCTTTTCTTAAACTTGAAATCTTATGTTCGATCGAGTTTAGAAGTTTATATTTTTAATCCTTTTATCACAAACATAAGAATATATCCTACAAATATAATTTTCTAATAAGACATGATTTTTAGAAAAATGAGAAGAGGAAAATTGAGCAAGAATAAAAAACCACACAGTTGAATTATTTTAAGAACGGACATAATTTGATTTTTTTTAAATATGTGTTTTTTAAGAAAATATACTCGTATGAGACGTGTTGGTCCTGGAATGACTTATATAGTTATATACTTATATTTATATGTATATAAAATTTAGCATGAGTATGCTAAATATTTACCTAAATGTATATTAATTTTGCATTAAGTGTGTGTGCGTAAATTTTTGCATGAGATATTGTGTTAATAGATGTAGATGTACATACAAATTTATATTTATTTCTATCTTATTTTGAGTGTGTTATCGTTTTTATATTGAAAATGTACACATAAATATTTTAGATTATGAAATATTGTGTTAATAGTTGTAGCACATGAGTATACTTATTATACAGTACATGGTACTAAATGATTTAAGGAATATGAAATCAGATAATCGGATGCATCACTTTTGTTGAAACATGTACTTTTAATCTTGATATTGTGAACCTTCTGCAAATTTAAATCCTAATCTCTAACAGAAAGAAAATATACATGCATCTGTCGTCGTCTTCGAGTGCCCATGGTGGATTTTATTCTATCGTCGTCTTCGGGATATTGATTGTGGTGTTTTTAAGACTATTTGGCGATTTATAGTCCTCGAAAGGGCCAAATGTTTCTGTTGGCTTGCCATCAGAGGAGCGGTCCTCACTAATGCTGAAAGAAAAAGATGACACCTGACAAACTCAGTCATGTGCATACTTTGTCAAGGGTCGAATGAATCTCTTTGCCACTTGTTCCGTGATTGCCGCAAGATTAAAGACATATATGGCGCTTAATCATTCCCCCTGATGCCCAGGCTAGCTTCTTCAATCAACCCTGTGTTGCATGTATTAGAAGCAATATCATGTCTAAAACCAACATCAATGGTATTGGTGAATGGTCGGCTATTTTCGCACTTGCGCAGTGGTGGACCTGGCGCTGGAGGAAGCTCTAATGTTGTGTTTGGGGACCCTTGTCAAATCATGGACAAAGTGAGCTTTATCATGGATAGATGCAAGGAATACAACACAACATGGATGACTAGGTATCAGCCGCCCAACTCCAGGATTAGATCGTTCAGGGATATTGCGAGCCGATATGAGAATGGAAACTGGATTGATGGGTATTTACACAACATTGGACTGTGCACAGTCCCAACAGCGGAACTGTGGGGCATACTTGGTGGACTGAGGTAAGCCTGGGACCGCGAATTCAAACAAGTTATTTTTGAGACAGACTCGCAGCTGCCTTATCGGTAAATCCTTGGACCATTTCCATCCACTCTTCAGCCTCGTTGAACAATGTAGAGGCTTTCTCCGCAGGAATTGATTAATCCAATTTCAACACGTCTTCAAGGAAGCGAACTCAGTCGCCGACTCTCTTACATCCTTCACTTTTTCTTTTCTATTAGGATTTCATGTGTTAGTGTCACCCCCAAAGGGGATTTTGTCAATTTTACTTTCATACTCTAAGGAGAGGGCTACCCCGTCTTGTTTCTGTGTAACTTGCTATCTTGTTTTTATGAATTTCCCAGAGTATCGTCTCTCTTTGACAAAAGAAAATATACAAGCAAAAACCCTAAACACTCTCTTCCCCTCGTCTCTTCTCCCCGGCGCCGTCACAAACCAAACCAAAAAATCAACCCAAATCTGGCTCACTCTTCATCCCGAAGGTGGATACAAGCCAAATGGAAACAAGTTGTAAAGCCTTATGGCTTCTTCTTCAACCCCATCTCATCCTTGAGACCCAAAAAGAGAGATTGGCTCAAGATCCTTCCAAAAATGAAGCTGAGACCCTCCTTGGTCTCAACCCGCGAACCCTACCCGTCCCTGGCGGCGACGGTGAATGGCCCATCTCCTTCCATGGTTGCGTGGAGGAGGTCGAGCTCTCAGCAAGATCGGACTCCTGTGGTGTCTAATCGCCCTAATCTGCTCCAGATCTGCTCAAAACTCAACCATCGGACTGAATGTTCGTCACAGTAATTGGAATCAACAGAGCGAAGCGACCCGTCTCGCCGACCTCCCCGGCGTGCTATCCCGGAGAAGATGCATAATCTGAGACAGCCTACTCGGAGGAGCTCCCCCTGTCTTCCTTGGTGGAGCAGATGGCTATTTTGGTGGTGGATTCTTCCCTGGTGCAGGCGGCTTGCAGTGAGGAGCCTCCCCGAAGAGATGGTGGTGTGCTGGCGAGTACCTCGTCTCCGCAGCTATATTCAATATTCCCCTATTGGGTCCTCAACTACGGCCACTAAAATCAGGTGTCATCCTTCCTCTGTTACCCTCTCAAATAATCACTACTTACCTCAGTCAATGTTTGCTTTTCACCACAAATTGCCGACCCAATTGTTGCACAACAGGTTAATAACCCTTCGATCTGGGCTGGAGATGATTAAAAACTGCATCTGCTGCACTGACTACCCCTCTAATAGGATCCTCATCCTTCGATCTGTGCTGGTGAACGAAATTCCCAACTCTGGATTTCATTTGTACCCCAGGTTCAATATTACTGCTTACAACAACCCCAAGTTTACCCATAGAGAATTTATTTATGATTGCCTGATTCTGAGGTTTACTATGATAGAGAACCTGTTATTTGGAGACTTGCCTAAGTACTTATCCTTACTTTACTACCCTTCCACTGATCCTATAACCACTAACACAGATTATAAGGCTACACAAGCCTAATGCGTCCGCACCAACATCAGAAAAAACTACCACTTTATGGCCTCACATGTCTTATCTAGTTATAACCAGAAAAACCTTATCAATACCCTCGAGTTCATTCCATTCTTTGGAATGTACACTCACTTGAAAGAGTATTTGAAATATCAAACTAGTACTCAACCTGTTTTGGATATTGGAACCATAAGGGTTGAACCTCTGCTGGCTTCATACTATGACAAACACTATAACAACTCAATCTTGAACCACTACTTAACTTTGAAAGGCTACCCCTATTTGCTAGTGTACACTAAAGATTGTAACTGGGTCTTTTCTACTGAGGCCTTGCGGTTGATTAACCCAAATCACTGGGGCTTCTCTCGCTGGGGTGACCTATTGACCTTGTTCCTTTTTATGAAAAACGTGTTACAACATTACACCTTATGGTGTGTCCTCACAAGCAAACTATCAATAAGATCAATGATATCTCTCGTCCTCTATCTTTTCTGGTCTAACAACACCCTTTGTTGTTTAGGTTACTCTCTAACTATAAAAGTCCTACTTCTCTGGCTTGTCATTCTTAACAAGAGACTCAATACTTCCACATACTATCACCAAACAATGTCTCTGCATGTTGGAGATTTTGACTCTAAGGCTTCACAAGCCTGTCCTGAACAAATTATCATTGAGGTTATCCCTCACTGCAAGGTTCTAACAACCTTAGATTGGGCTTATAAACCCAAACAAAACATTCACAAACATGACCTATCTGCTGCTCAGTGCAGATTTATATCCTTGATTTATATCTATAAATGTTGGCGTTTTGTCCTGCCTGTCAAGACTTGTGCTTTGTCATGTCTACAACTGATCAAATTTCTTACAAAAATAAGAATGACTAATTGTGCTCCACTTGTAGTTAAGAGAAATCTAATTTCTCTAACCCTACACTATCATAATTTGATATCGAACATTGCTAATCACAGTGGTAATACTAAACCTATTAACTACCTTGTTTTGCAGGGCTGTGTGGATCCTGATCAGACAAAAATGGAGCAATACCAAAATAATGTGTCAAGGATATCTGCCCTTACACAAACAACAAGATGCTTAACCACATGCAAACAAACACAATGTACCAACGAGGATTGTATGAACTATGGACACCCCTTAACAGGGAAGCAACAATCGGAACGAAGCTTTTTTACACCTCCTGTAGGGAATACATTTTATGTATTATCCACACAAAACTCTTACCTTCAACTTGAAATGTATTATAATTGGCACTCAAAGGCAGATCCATCAAATGATTATCAATCCAAATCTATGAATACCTTCACTACTAGACAGGGTAAATGGAAGTCTAACAAACTTGAGTGGTCCAATGGCAGTTTTCGCCCCATGATACCCATAACCACAAAAGCAAAATCAGACTCAAATAATTACGTTAACCAAAGAGTAAACAAGAGTGGGAGAATGAAGCAGAGAACCCTCACAAAACTCAACCCCAAAATGGCTAAAGCCTTATATCTAAACACACAATCAAACCCACATATACAAAACCAACGTCTAGCAAGAACAAGAATACTTGCTAAAACAATCCCAAGGTTTTTATGAAGATAAGCCTCTGGAACTGTCGCGGTATCGGTCGAAAAAATCTTTGGACCGATATTGATACCCTCTGCAAAATCGAAAAATACAAATTATGGCCCTTGTCGAAACAAGAACTAACCAAGAACCCGAGAAAAGAAATTGGCTTAATGTCGGCTTTGATACTCTCTATTTCTCACCCGCGATTGGGTTCTCAGGTAGTATCTGCGTCATGTGGAAATCCTACCAATTTCAAAATGAAATTTGCGAACTGGCACACATTGACAAGAGATTCATAGCTGTAAAATACAAAATCATTGATAAAAATTATTATATGATGCTCATATTCACATATGCACCACCAAAGGAAAATGAAAAAAAATGACTTCTGGAACCTCCTCACAAACTTTATCCACCAAACACATATGCCTTGTATCATCATAGGTGATCTTAATGAAATTGAATTACCCTCGGAAAAACAGGGTGGTTGTGATAACCCTCCCTCTAGATTCCAGAGGCTTTACAACTTTAGAAATAACTGCGACCTGCTGAACATCCCAACACAAGGAGGAGAGTTCACCTGGCGAAAGAATAAAACAGAAATAAACAACATATATGAAAAGCTAGATCGGGTCCTCATCCAAGATCAAATCCTTCAATGGTTTCCAGGCATCTTCACTAAAAATCATGCGTTTACAACATCTGACCACTGTCCCATATCGGTGGAGCTAGAAAATCCCAACCCGATCAAGGCACAACCATTTAAATTTGAAAGAATGTGGACATCAAGAAAAGACTTTGAAAATCTGGTTAAACAAGCTTGGAGAACTAAAACCCAAGGATCACATATGTACAACCTTGTCAAAAAAAACCTTGCCCTTAAAATAAGTGTCAAGAAGTGGAACAAAACCACATTTGGCAACATTTTCAACCAAATCAAAGAAACAGAGTCAGAACTCACTAAGATTCAAAAAGATATAGTACTCAACCCAAATCAAATCCTAACCAACAAACAAAACAAACTCATTAACAAAAAAGACTGCCTTTTATCATTCCACAAAAAATACTGGAGCCAGAGAGCGAAGATTAAACACATCAAATCAATCGACTCTAACACAAATTACTTCCATCGCATTGCAAATGGGAAGAGAAGCCGAAAAACCATCCGAGAAATTAAAACCCAAGAAGGTACAATCATTATTGGACTTGAAAACATTCGAAATGAAATTAGATCAGACTTTGAAAAAAGATTCAGACAAGGTACAATAAACAATAACAATCTACAAAATATGTTGGGCACCATAACAAATGAGATTACAGACCAGGAAAACTCCAGCTTAACTAAAAATGTTACCAATGAAGAAGTGAAACAGGCTGTCTTCAACATTGGCAGCGACAAATCACCAGGTCCGGACGGAATGTCCGCACTATTTTACCAAAAATATTGGCACATTGTGGGCCCACTGGTAACAAAAGCGGTCAAAAACTTCTTTCACTCTGGCAAACTCCTCAAACAGATCAATCACACCTTTATTACCCTAATACCTAAATGCGATAACCCAAACTCGACTAACCACTATCGACCAATAAGTATGCTCAACAATATATAAGGTCATATCTAAGATCCTAACGGACAGATTAAAACCAATTCTAAACAAACTCATCCACCCATTACAAGGTGCGTTCGTAGCTGACCGCGCCATCCAAGATAATATCCTAATAGCACACAAAATATTCCATTCCTTTCGATCCAAGAAGGGAAAAGAAGGATGGATTGTAATCAAATTGGACATGGAAAAAGCATATGACAAAATAGAATGGGTCTTCATCCTTGAAGTCCTCAAAAAATCCGGATTCTCCCCAAAATTCATTGATTGGATCAAAGAATGCATCGAAACGGTCTCCTTCTCAGTCCTGGTCAATAACGGACCAACAGATATCTTTTATCCCAAAAGAGGGCTTCGACAAGGAGATCCCCTATCGCCTTTCCTCTTCATCTTGGGAGCCGAAGTACTTGCTAGGAAAATTCAGCATGAAGCGAATATCAATACCAATCGATTAGGGTTTAAGATAACCCGAATGGGAACAAACATTCCCTTCTTAGCATTCGCAGACGACATCCTCATTTTCGCAAAAGCAAGCCAAACAGCATGCCAGAATGTCAAAAATATTATCGAAGAGTACTGCTCCATATCAGGGCAATGTGTCAACTACCACAAATCTGCCTTTCAAACAACACCCAACACATCAAATAACACAAAAAATCTAATACAATCCATACTCAACATCCCTAGCTCGGGATCCCTAGAAAAATACCTAGGATGCCCTATAATCAATGGAAGGGTTACTCAAGAAACATTTCAGGACACTGTGTTGGCTACCACCACACAACTCTCAAAATGGAAAGCCAACTCCCTTTCCCTTGAAGGACGTGCAACCCTCATTAAAGCAAACCTGGCAGCCAAACCAAACTATATTATGCAATGCTTTATGTTACCAACGTCGATACATAACACACTAGATAAAGTCAATAGAAGATTCTTATGGAATAAAGAACAATCTTATAAACCCTTAATCGGCTGGGATAAATTATGTAGAAATAAGAATAATGGAGGAATAGATATCAGGAAAACAGAAGATATGAACAAAGCACTCCAGATGAAACTTATTTGGAAAATCTTTGCAGAACCAAACAATACTTGGGTCAAAATCATCAATGAAAAATACCTAAAAAATGTTAATATTCTCAACTATACAAGAAAAACCAACCACTCTTGGCAATGGGGAAAACTGCTCAAACTCCGCAACGAATTCAAATCGGGCCTGCAATGGCTTATTGGTGATGGACAATCTATCAAATTCTGGGAGGACCCTTGGACTCCGAACCTTAAACTCACAAACTACTCCCGACCATAAACCACTATCAACACAGAAACCAAAGTCAGCAATTTTATCACAAATAAAAAATGGAACAAAACTGAACTTTCAAGAGTTCTAAAAGATGAGGTTGTGGAGATTATTACCAACATTCAGTTACCCCAAAATAATATTCTTGACCGACTCTATTGGGCTCCAAATAGAAACGGTTGGTTTTCCACCAAGACCGCCTTTGAACTCATAACCAAACAGACTAACCCAAATAATAACAAATTTTTGTGGCTGTGGAAACTAGATACCTACCCCAAAGTCAAAAACTTCCTATGGAAAATATGCCATGACGGCCTACCCACTAAAGCTCGACTAGCCCAAAAACATGTGGCGGTGCCACTTGCATGTGACTTCTGCAATAACCCGCATGAAGACCTAAACCACTTCCTTTTTGAATGCCCGAACACTCTTCAACAAATAAAAGACCAAAGTACTTACATTGAAAACCATATTAGAAGACTAAATACCAACAGAAAAAAACCAATTGACATTATATGTGAACTACAATCGGTACTAACTAACAAAGAATGGGTCTGCCTTGCAACGACCTTGTGGGGTACCTGGATCCATAGGAACCAAAAAATCTTCCAAACATCAGGACCAAATAACATCAAAGATCTATCTCTATACATAAAAACATTAATACTCAACTGGAACAAAACAAAACAACTTGAAACAGACAACTTGCCACACCAAAGACCTAACCCATCTCATTGACGTAAAACCCAAAAAATTAGGTGGGATAAACCAAGACCCGGTTTTTGTAAAATAAACTTCGATGGTTCTAAAATACCAAACAGACCAATCGGGACAGGATATATCATCAGAAATGATCAGGGTGAAACTATATATATGTCTAATCAAAAATATGGATGTCACTCAGTACTTATGGCAGAAACCATTGCATTAAAAAATAGTATAAAAAAAGCTATCTCACTCAACCTCAACAGGATTGAAATTGAAGGAGACAATCTATGCCTGATTAACTCTGTTTTAGGCATTTGGACTTGCCATTGGGAAATTGAAATGGTCATCGCTGATATTCTCATCGATCTCCGTTCTTTTCAGGTAGTCCTGATAAGGCATGTTTTCCGAGAAGTGAACAGATCTGCTGACCTCATTGCAAAATTCAGCTTCTCAACCTCGAGATATGCCTTAAATTCCAACCAAGAACTCAGAGTTCTCATCCTCCAGGATGTTCTAGGCCGGACCTTGCATCGCAGCTAGGTCCCGCCTAATTCTTTCCTCATTAAAAAAAAAATAAAAAAAAAATAAAAAAAATATACATGCATACGAGTACGTACCCTTAGCAAAATACTGAAGCCCGGATATAATTAATATTTTGGACACAAGTAAATTATACCCAAAAAGTGCTTTAATTTGTTTTTTTTCTTTCTTTCCTTTTTAATGGAAAAAAACTCTGATTGTTCTTTTTTTTGGTCCTTAGCTTTATTTAATTGTTAAAAAATTATGCTGTAAAGCAACATTATTGATTATTAGCTGGGGAGCATCAACCTAGCTAATGGTTCCAATTATTTGGTCCCAAAAATATGGCTTTCTCATATAAAAATACGCCCATTATAATTGAATTGGATTGAAAATCTTGGGTTATTTGTAAGCTATTTGTGTACAACTGAACCGCTGCAAGCCTAAATTTTCTAGGTCACTTTATATGAAACCAATAAAAACTTAGGTTTTTATAAATAAATAAAAAACTTAGGTTACATTTAAGATCTTATCTATTTATATGATTTATAAAGGAACATATAGCATTATTGTCGGTTATTAATTGTCTTGTATTCATTCAAACAAAAAATTCCTACTTCAAAGGAGTTGGTAAAACAGTTACCAATCAAAGCCAAATAACTAAAAGCATCTACTAAGAATCTGTCAAAACATCATTGTACTAAAAAAATGCATCACAAATCACAATCACATCAATCAAACCATTATTTTCGTTTCATTAACAATGGAGTACATTTGTATGTAATGTTTGTACACTTCTTTCATTCTTCCATCTCATAACACTACACAAAAGAATACAGCAATATCCCAACCCTTTCAAACAACATCAAAATCTAAAAAAAACATCAACATTTAAAAAAAATTAAGTAAAAGCAACACACAAAAATGCAAAAGAAATAGAAGAAATCACACAAATATAACTTTGCCTTCACTCCTCTCTAATACTATCAAAATCATACAACAACAACACTTGCGATTGATCAAGCATCTACCAAACTGACTCCAAAACCAGTTTGCTGATCCGTCATTTGAATTCTGAAAAGAAAGAGCACATTAATAGTTTGAACCCGAATCCAAACACTGATCTTTCGATTGATCAGGCACCCACCAAACTCGTATACTCTTATCAAGACTCCCACTATAAAGCAAGAACCCGCCCCCAACCGAACTGGGCGAAGCTTGAAGACACTTAACCGGACCGCCATGGCCGCTTATAACCCTAGCTCTCTGCAACCCACCATTCCTCTGCTTCCTCCATATCCCAATATTCTTATCAGCTGAGCCACTACACACAAATTCCCCCTTAACACACACACACAAAACCGCCATTTCATGCGCTTTGACCTCACAAACAACCTTCCAACTAACCCCATTCTTCTCCTTCCTCCAACCCATCAAATACCCATCTGAACTACCACCATAAACAAGCTCATCATCCTCCACAACCGCCACCGAATTCATCGAAACGTCCTTGTGACCTTCCAAGATCGCCTTCAATTCGTGTGAATACGAGTCCTTCATCTTCTTCTCCCACACCTTGATTTTCCCATCAGCTGAGGCAGAGTAAACCTCCCCTGTTTTGGTCGCCGCCTGCAACCCGTTAATGGCGTCGTCGTGCGCCTTGATTGACTCCAAACACTTCAAATCCGACATCCTCCACACCTTCAGAGTCTTATCCCACGACCCCGAATAGATCAGGTCACCGGAAACCGCCAAGCAGGAGATGCTATCGGCGTGCTCGATCCAGAGCTTCCTGTGGTGTCTCCTTGTCTGAACATAGTTGCTCTGTTTCATGAACTTGCCCAAGTAATCTTTTGTCGTCGGGAGAGTGTTGACGAGCTTGAAAATGTTCTCGGAGCTTCTCGAGATTCTCCAGACCCGGATCCGACTGTCTTGATGGGCGGTAAAGACCCGGTTTCCGACTGTAATTAAAGCTTTTACGGACCCTTCTCCTTGCCCGAATTTCGCGAATTGCCTTAAATCAGGCTGTTGCCAGACGATTATGTCTTTGCCCTGCGAAGCGCTGAGGACGAATTCGCCGGATAAAGCTAAGCAGGAAACAGAGCCTACGTGGCCGGATATCACATCCAGGAGCTTCGGAGAGTTTGAATCTGAGATTGAGGGTTTGATGATTTGGGTGAAACGCAGCGAAGATTCAGGGCTGGAATCGTCTGGTTCGGTGGTGAAGCTACTGGAGCTGCTCGTTGTGGGTGGGTAGAGTAGCGGGGTTGTGGGTAGAATGTTTGGATCGGAGGAGTTCATCGTGCACGCAAGGTGTTTGGTTTTATTCCCCAGAGAGATGAATACGTGTGGAAGAAGGGGATTCATTGGAACAGAGCAGAAATTAAAACAGGGGATGGAGTATAAAGAGAGAGGAGCGGAGTAGAATTGAATGAAAGCATAAAATAAAGGTGGTTGATTGCTTGCTTGCTGGGTAGGGGATTGTTTATATTTTTTTTCTTCTTTAATATTACTTTTGTGTTTATTTTTTATTTTTTCATGGATAGAAAAATATTTAAATGTAGGGGAGGGAGGGTGCAACGGCTACTTTGAAAAAAATTAGGAAGGTGGCGGTGGTAAAGAAAGAAAGACTAGTGGGACCCAACACGAATTAGTTGTTACTCCATTTGTTAAGTTTGGCCGTTTATTGATTTTGTGTTGTGAGTTGGAAAAAAGGTGTGTTGTTTTTTAATCCTAATTTCGACCGTTGACCAATTACATAATAACATGTCATAAACTATGGTTGTTGATTGTTTCCTCTCAAGGGTGGCTTTGCCCTCAATATTGGGGTATGCACTCTGCTAGCAGAGTTATGTAGTGTATATTATGGGTTCTATATTGCTTAGGAGTTAGGCTATTAGAGTGAAATTGTAGTCGGATTTATATAGAAATGGGTCTCATTCCTTTCTTTCTTGATGCGTATGTGGTATAACTTTCTCACAAGAGACTAACTAGTCTTTTTTTCGCATGTGTATAGAGAATTTAATCATCTTGTTAATGTGTTAGCTAATCATGCTTTTACTTTTAGTTTGGGATTTCACTTGCTTATCGATTTCCCGAATATTGCTAGTTATGTTTTGTTTGATGATGTATGGGGGTTAACTCTCTTCCGATTAGTCTCTAATTAGGCATTGATATTCATTTTGAATAAAAGCTTGATCGAGATGTCTACTTTCTTTTAACAAAAAAAATATGTCCTTGTACTTTTTTTGTATTCGACCAATCGATTTATAAGTTAGAATTGCTCTAATCCGATCCGATATAATTTATTGTAAAGACAAGGCCTTTCAACGTTCTTACTCAGTACACAATATTGTTTAGACATGAAAACAAAATCTCTAGTTAAAGCATTTAAAAAATTTAATATCGATGTTGATGCGTTCCTACTAGTGGTGAAGGATCTCTGATCTTGTTTGGGAAGTCGCGCGGGGTTGGAATGATGGAACGCGGTGTCTAGAGGCTGGCGCGTGAGGGAGAACGGCTCGAAAGAGATCGAGCACTTGGCCGTAGCGTCGGCAGCGGAGGATATGGACTCGAGAGATCGAGTGATTGTCGTAGCGTCGACAGTGGAGGGGATAGACTCGAAAGATCGAGTGGTGACCGTAGCGTCGGCGGCGGAGTGAAAGAGATGAGAAGTCAGACTTTGGAGGTGACGCAGATCTAAGAGAATGGAGGCAAATGGCTCTCGACAAGTAATCTTAGATTAAAATTATGCATAACCTAGTAAAGAAGCTCGAGATGACCTTTTATAGTACATAGCGGGACTCGGATGGGCCGAGTCTCGCGAAATGGGCCAGCCAACGCGACACGCATGGAACACACGCCCCAAAATAAAACTAAAATAATTAATGTCTCAAAAGATTACATTCGGTTCAAAAAGAACGCGTTCATTGGATGGTTGAGAGAAGACAGACAGAGAACGCGTTCTCTGTGCTTGGTTGAAGACGCTTCAAAGAGAACACGATCTCTTGGGTGCCTTGGCTGTTGACGATGCGAGCAACCAAGGATTGCGTCGCGTTGGCGATTGCTTTGGCGCATGATCTTGTGATTGGCCCCTCCGAGCGAATGCTCATAGCCTCTTCTTCCTCTGTGGCATTCATGGTGGGCAGGGGCGCATCACCCTCCCCCACTTGGCTGTGAAGCGTCCCCGCTTCACCATCATCGAACTCAGGCTCCACATAGGGTTCCAGGTCGGCGACGTTGAAGGTCGTGTGGACACCATAGTCCGGTGGAAGCTCGATCTCGTATGCGTTGTCTCCCATTGCCTTCACAACACAAAAAGGGCCATCACCACGTTGGGCCAGCTTGGATTTGCATTGAGCTGGAAAATGGCCTTTGCGAAGGCGCATCCATACCAAGTCTCTTGGGGCAAATATAACGCGGCGGCGCCCACGGTTGTGCTGGGTGGCATATTGTTCAGCGCGGCGTTCCAGTTGTGCCCGTGTTCTTTGGTGCAACTCCTGGATCATCGCGGCGCGGTTGGCCGCGCTAGGGTGCTCATTATCTTTCAAAGGACGCGACAGCATGTCCATCGGAGTCAATGGGTTTCTGCCATAGACCACCTCGAACGGCGTCAGCTTTGTCGCGGAGTGCCTGGACTTGTTGTAAGAAAACTCAACAATTGCAAGTAAGTCCTCCCAACGCTTTGGGTTGGTTTTGAGCATGGTCCTAAGGAGGGCTCCTAGGATTCGATTGGTCACCTTAGTTTGATCATCAATTTGGGGGTGGTAGCTAGTGGAATACAAAAGTTTGGTGCCCAACTTCCCCTAAAGTGTTCTCCAGAAATTACCCACAAATTTTGTATCGCGATCACTCACGACAGATCGCGGTATCCCATGTAAATGAACCACGTTGTCAAAGAACAACGCGGCGATCTCACTGGCAGTGTTTGTGGTCTTACACGCGATAAAATGGGCCATTTTGGGAAACCTGTCTACAACCACAAAGATGGAATCCTTACCCCTTCGAGAAAGAGGCAAACCTGTGATGAAGTCCATAGACAAATCTTCCCAAGGGCCTAAGGGATGGGTAGAGGCGTGTAGAGACCATAGGGATGAGAGGTTGATTTGGCGCGTTGACACGTGACACAACTGGTGCAATAGCGCGTCACCTGGGTGGTCATACGCGGCCAAAAGAAATGCTCGCGAAGAGCGGCTAAAGTCTTGGTGACCCCAAAATGACTGTGTCCTTCATGGGCTTCTTGGATGAAGAGTTTTCTAATTGGGGAGCTAGGAATGCACAAACGCCCTGCTTTGTATAGGTACCCCTCATGAAGGAAATATGTCTCAAACTCGTGGTCCCTAAGACAGTGTTCTACAATTGGCTTAAAAAAGGATCAAGCAGATATAAATCCTTAATCAACGCGAAGCCAATGAGTTTAGATTGAAGATGGGTAAGGAGAACATACCTGCGAGAAAGGGCATCGGCGACCACATTCTCCGTACCTTCTTTATGCACCACAACGTAAGGAAACGTCTCCATAAATTCCACCCAGTGAGCATGGCGGCGGCTTAGATGGGATTGACTCTTCAGATAGTTGATGGCCGCGTGGTCCGAGTGGATAGCAAACTCGCGTGGCCACAGGTAGTGCTGCCATGTCTTGAGGACGCGAACTAGCGTGTAGAGCTCCTTGTCGTATGTGGGGTAATTCAAAGTGGACCCAGTGAGCTTCTCGCTGAATAACGCGATGGGCCTCTTCTCTTGGTGGAGCACTCCACCAATCCCCACATTTGACGCGTCATATTCCACTTCAAAGTGCTTGTTGAAGTTGGAGAGTTGTAGCAGTGGCGCGTTGCATAGGGCTTCTTTCAACGCGTTGAACGCGTTATTGTGTGTCTCCTTCCAAATCACCACGGCGCCTTTCTTTGTGAGTTCATGTAAAGGCGCGGCGATGGAGCTGAAGTCGCGAACAAATCGCCTGTAGAAGCCTGCTAATCCAAGGAAGCTTTTAACCATTGTTGGCGTTGTGGGTGTTGGCCAATCTCGGATGACCTTCACTTTTTCCTCATCGACACGGAGTCCCTCCTTGGAGACCACATAGCCCAGAAAGTTGGTAGTGTCGGATGCAAACCGACACTTGCCAAGGTTGGCATATAATTGTTCGCGTCTCAAACACTCTAACACAAGCCTAAGGTGCTTTACATGAGTTTCAAGACTACGCGAATACACCAAAATGTCGCAAAGTATACGACCACAAATTTCCCCAAAAATTCCCTTAACACATGGTTCATGAGCCTCATAAATGTGCTCGGTGTGTTGGTGAGACCGAAGGGCATGACCAGCCATTCGTAAAGGCCATATTTGGTTTTGAACGCGGTCTTCCATTCATCTCTCGCGTTCATGCGTATCTGGTGATAGCCGCTTCTCAGGTCAATCTTGGTGAAGTGTGTCGCGCCATGCAACTCATCGAGCATTTCATCTAGGCACAAGATTGGATGCTTGTACTTGACCGTGATATGATTGATGGCTCGACAGTCTACACACATGCGCCATGATCCATCTTTCTTTGGGACCAGGATCACGGGGACCGCACAAGGGCTTAGAGATTCCCTTACGTAGCCGCGATCTAGGAGTTCTTGGACCTGGCGATGTAGCTCCTTGGTTTCATCTGGGCCAGCGCGATAGGCAACATGATTGGGAAGGGAGGCACCAGGCACCAGGTCAATTTGGTGCTCAATGCCTCGCAAAGGTGGCAGGCCCTGGGGAAGCTCCTCTGGGAATAAGTCTGTGAACTCCTCGAGCAGCTCAGAGATCGCGCTTGGCAAAGCTTCCTGGATAGGGATGTCTTGTTGGCAACACGTAGGCACTAAGAGGAAACATGGGGCCTTGCCATTCAAGGGGGCAGTGAGGTCGCTTGGCCGCGCCAATAGCAACCTATGCTCACAGGTCCCTTTCAACGTCTCGGGTTTTGACGCGGTCTTTGACCCTTCTTTGGAACGCGTTCTGTCACTTGACGCGTTGTCAGTGGTAGCCTCTTTGTTCCCAGTTGAAGAACACGTGGTACCGGGTTTCTGGGTCTTTGACGCCTCAATCGCCTTCTGTCTATCACGCTCAACCTGATCCTGTAAAATCTCATGTGGAGACATAGGTAAGAGTGTGACGCGTTTCCCGTGGTAAGTAAACACATAAGTGTTTACTTACCCATCGTGAAGAACGCACCTGTCAAATTGCCATGGGCGCCCCAACAGAAGATGTGTGGTGTCCATTGCAATGACATCACAAAGGACAGAATCGGTATATTGACCAATGGAAAATGAAATGAGACATTGACGAGTTACAATGTTACCAGAACTCGATGAAATCCATTGTAGTCTGTATGGTTGTGGGTGAGGAGTGGTTGGCAGGTTGAAATGAGTGACCACCTTTTCATTAATGATGTTGCAACAGCTGCCTCCATCAATGATGACGCTCAAGGACACGGTCTTCACCTTGCAACGCGTGTGGAACAGATTCTCGCGTTGATCACCAAGAGTGGCTTCCTTGACAGTGAGGAGACGTCGCGTGACAAGGCTCAGAGTTGTTCCTTCATGCAACGCGGTGGCTTCACAGGTGTAAGCCTCCTCGTCATCTTCGAACCCTTCATCGATGGTCTCAAGCGTGGTGTCTTCCTCCTCAAAAGATTCATAACCCGCAGAGATTGTGGAGAAGAGAACTTTCTTGTTGTTTGGGCAATTCCTCATGATGTGCCCTCTGCCTCCACCACACTTGTAGAATTCCATATCACGCGCGCGTTCCTGGGTTGGTAATGTACCCTTTGGTGGTGGCGCGCGTGGAACACTGCTGGGTATTGCCGCGGTCTTTCCTTGTCTATTGGCATTTGACGTGGTGGTTCCTGGGGGAGGGCCGCGCATATTAGTGGAAGGAATTTGACTAGTTTGAGTGTCATACCTTCTTTGTCCATAAGGTTGGTAGGGTCTTTGACGCTTTCGCACTATTTGATTGTGGAGTTACATTGTCGTGTGCGTGAGCGTGTTGAGGTCCTTAATGGGAAGGATCTCCAATTGGTCTTGGATATTGGTGTTGAGACCACTCAAAAACTTTGTCCTCATCGTGGAGGGAGTCACGCTAATGGACGCCTTGTAGTACATGTCCTCAAGTTGCGAGAATAACTCAAGGGGGGTCTTCGAACCATGTTTCTCCATGGCAATGTCCATGCGCATTTGGTTCTTGTAATCTTGGGGCACGTACTTGAGTGTCATCACAAACTTGAGCTGGTGCCATTCAGTGAGAGGCACCAAGTTTCTCCTTATGCGATCATCCACAAATCGGTGCCACCAAACTCTTGCGACACCTCAGAAGTGGACTGTGGCGGCGGCCACGTAGTCCTCTTCTGGAACTTGACAATAGATCAAGGTGTACTCCGTGGCCTACAACCATTCAAGAAAAACTACAGGGTTGTATTCACTAAAAAAAATCAATTTTTACCTTGATATCGTGGCGATTGAGCTTGTGCACATTGGCTTGAGGCCAGTGCTGTAATTGCGGCGCTGGGATGTCCAAGGGGGTGTATGCGGGGCCTTGGGCATGTGGAAAGTGGGCATGCCTTTGCTGGTGCCTTCGCACACCAACATTGCCGCGATCATTGCCAAACGGGGCCTATTGCTCCATCCCCTGGGCGCGTTGGCGGCGCTGGTGTCCTTGGTGGGGCGCGTCGCGGCGAACATCATAAGGCATGTCTTGCCTCCTCTGCATTTCATCACGCCTATCGAAGGATGCATTGGCCATGTTTGCGCCTTGGTTGAGCCTAGCTGGAGGGATCCAATCGGTTGGGCGGTCTTGCAACTCCATGGGATCACCGAGTGGGAGATGAAAATTCCCTGGATTGATCATCCCTGAGTCCTCCATCTCTTCATCACCAAACTCCTCGAACTCATCTTGGTGGAGAGGAGTGTGGGAGAAGTATCCATCTGAGCCATAGTGAGGCGTCCGCATACTTTGGTAGCCCAGGTGGTCCTCCACGTTGAATGGCACTGGGGTGGGAGCATGGCGACGTTGACGCTGCACAACGTCTTGGGCGCGATTGGATCGTCGCGGCCGACCTTCGTCGCGTTCATGTCGTCTGGTTCTGCCGGCTAGTGGTGTAGAGGCAATCTCGCGTTGACGTCTTGTTCCTCTGACTTCGTACATGTCATTGAAGTCATAAGGGTCAGAGTACTCACCATGGGAACCCTCGTCACGATCGGAGTCGCTTTCATCGCGGACTGGTGTTGCTTGGGGTGCATAGCGGTCGCGATGCGAGACATAGTCTTGGCGGCTTTCTATGACGGATTGGATCCGTTGAAGACGTGGTTGCAAGTTGGAGGACGAGGGCATCACTCATTTGCCCTTGTCAACGCGTTGTTTGATTGGCCCAACTTCTGTTTGTCGCGGTGCGACTAGAGAATCCATGGGTATTTGCAAGGTTGGTGTGGGGTGTGCCAGCGCATCGCGTTCTTTGGCCTGGTATTCGGCAAGTTGGCACCTAAGTTTCAGGTTCTCGCGTTGTTCTTCCGAGAGCTCCAGAATGGGATCTTGTGGAGGGTTGGTGAGTGGCACCACCTAATGTTGCGCGATCTGTTGCTGTGGGGGATGATTGTTGCCATCTCATTGAACATTCCCACCAGTGGGTGCCATGAGGCTACCTATAAGAATATGTCCATCCATTGCGAGTAAAAATGCACAAAAGACAATATAAAACCAATGAACATGTAAGCACTCAACAAGTAGCAAGTGTTCACGTAGGTGAGCGCGTTCTTTTGGCCTTGAGGGCGACTAATAGGCAAGCAAAGCAAGTGTGATATGCAAGCACAAAAGCAACGAAACCAAAGGAAATAAGTCTTAACCTCTTGCGTATAGAACGCGTACAAACAAGACACACTTACACTAGACGGTGAAGGGGTGAAGAAGATGAGCCTAGCCGTTGAGGGGAGAAGGTTGCCTTATTTTGGCTTTACTTCTCTTGTTTTAAAATATCGCGTTTTTTTTTTTTTTTTTGAAATGCGACTTGACTTTTTTTGAATTTGAATTTGAAATTCAAATCCGAGATCTTAGTCTTAAATGAAGATCGGATAAAAATTAAATGAAATAAAATAAACGGCTAAGTAACTTAAGGAAAGAAATCGCGAGATTTGCGCGATAGGAGAGAGAAAGTTAATGCAGAGTTATTGCGGTCAACGCGAGCAAATATGGCAAGATATGCAAGCGAGATTTAGGCAATTAATTAAGGAAAACAATCAATTAATTACGCAGATTTCATGCACAGCAAATCACACCAATTTCGCACGCGGATCAAGCAAATATTCGGCCAAGAGATGCTCTTGTAGAAACCGAAAGGACAAGCATGTGTTTGAAGGAAAAAAAAATCAGTGATTATGGAGGAGGCAAGGATGATGGTGTAACACCCCCAAATTTCAATCCGTTTGGAAATGTATTACCTCCAGTGACCTCAGTTTCCACACCGAAGTCACCACAGGCTTTATCAGACTAAACACCATTCATAAACAACGGTTAAGATATAAACATCAAAACCTTTAATTAAAACATATGTCTGGGGATTACATCCCAATCCCCATAGGACAAAACAGAGTATTTAGCGAAAGTCTTTATAAATATAAATACATGGGTCTTGATCATAAAAGATCATCCGTCAAGGATCGTAGCCTGATAAACCGTTAAAACATTGTTTACTTTTATAGTCATTCTAGCCTCCATTCCTCGGATGCTTATCTGATGTGCCGAATCGAACGGATGACACCAGCCAACCATGCAGAGAACAACTACGGTTGGTTAGTCTAATGAAAGACTACACAAGGGTATAAAGCAGAGTGGTTCGAAGCAGTCATATTAGGTTAGACTCATCGCTTCTCAAATAATAACCGATGACGATAGTCAACCATCATACTCCTACTGGAATATATTAAGCAGCATGAACAAGAGAAGATTCTGGAAGACCGGGTCTTACAGCAATCAATCCCAAAGAAGACTCTAAAAGATTGAGTCTTATCGGAAATATGACAAATGTTGGGGAACACTAATTAATCATACAAGCGTTCAAAAACGACTTGATGTTTCGGTTCACGACCAACCTCACCGCTTAATGCGAATCCAGATTGGAAAGAGAACGATACTCTGATCAAAGTCAAGACGAGCTTTCCTAGCTGCACTATTCCCTAGCTGCACTACTCGTCTGAGGTTTATTAATCATGTGCGTTCGGGCACTTATCTTATTTAATTCCAAAATGCACACCACGTTATAGGCTTTTAATTATATGACTGCCGATAGCGGGACATACTTCTTATAGGGATGAATCCCAAGTTTGTAGCACCAGCTTCGTGCCACCATCTCTATACCCGAGTATAGAGAAAGGTCATGACCCACCAAATGGTCTTTGAGTTTAGAACTCTTAGCACCATTTTCATTATCAAGAAACGACTAGACCTCAATTAGTCCATCGCTCCTATGAATATTCGTGCTAACTAAACAGTCCAAGCACAACAATAATCATATCAAAGCCCTCAGACCAAAATATATATTTATAATAGCGTTGTTCTAACAGATATACAACCTATTATAATATCATATTCATTTTATATCATTTAGTAAAACTGTTCTCAACAATTCAATAAATTATTCCAAATTAATTAACAATTAAGCAATTGATAATCAATGGAAATATGGAATGATAAGCAAGAGCGAACCGTCACTTGCTTGGAGTAGATTCGGCGATGAATCTGGACGAGACGACTACTGAAGGTATCCTTTCCGAGGATATGGTCTATGTCTCGGATAGCTCTAGCAGATTACGAGTCCACACGCGATCCAGCGAATCACGTTCTAACTAACAAATTAATTAATTATCAATTAATTTGTCTGGACGAACTTAAGGAATTAAATTTAATAAATTTTTATGATTATAAATCATAAAAATATTTATTAAATTTTCCTAAAGAAAAATACGGATGAAAGGGAATCGAAATTATACCGCTCGTATAATTTCGGGTTAAATCTGGACGGGAATGGATATTGGGCCTATCGGCCCAACAACAACTAATTAACCAGGGGGCCCACCTCTCCTTTCTTCAACCTCCCATTTCACGAACAGCTGCAACAACAACATCAGCCCTATCAACACGCAGCGGGGCGCGGGACTTCGCCGGGGAAGAAGCGCTCCTCGTCGCCGGAGCTACAGAAGCGGAAGCACGGCGCCACATCTCAGCCACGCAGCTCCAACGACGACGCCCAACAGCGGTTCGCCGGAGGTGCAGTAGCTCCACGCAGCAACGACGGTAGCGGCTCGACTTCTCCGGCTCCCGACAACAGCTCGACGGAGCACGGCAGCACAGTAACAACAACAAGGCACAGGAGCTCTCGCTGTCGGGAAGGAGGAGGAGCTCGCCGGACCTTGGGTCGCCAGCGAAAAGGACAACCAAGAGGGATGGGAGTCGGGAGAGGGTTGTAGATCTGAGCTGCCCACGACCCAACCGATCGACTCCCTTTTATACCCCAAGGAGAGGCAGCTTGCTGTCCAAAGAATTGACACATGCCCCGACAAATTTTACACGGGGGAGTATCGTGGCAGAGCGGGGGAAAATTAATTTTGCTATGAGTTTTAAACCCCGAAAATTATATGTTTGTATATAAACAAATATTCTAATTCCCGAAAATACATTTAATGTATTTTATACCACTCAAGGAATTATTTTGGATATCATGGATGTTACGGAAAATCCAAACTCCACTGAAAGCGAAATAATTAATTGAACGAAGGTTGGGAAAATTACCCAAATACCCTTACTAAAATTGAGGGATATTACAGATGAGGGAGAAAAAAAATTCGTGAACAATTGAAAACTTGATAAGCGACTTACAAGATCAAAGGCTCTGATGCTAGTTGATGCGTTCCTACTAGTGGTGAAGGATCTTTGATCTTGTTTGGGAAGCCACGCGGGGTTGGAATGATGGAACGCGGTGTCTGGAGGCTGGCGCGTGAGGGAGAACGGCTCGAAAGAGATAGATCACTTGGTCGTAGCGTCGGCAGCGGAGGATATGGACTCGAGAGATCGAGTGATTGTCGTAGCGTCGACAGCGGAGGGGATAGACTCGAAAGATCGAGTGGTGGCCGTAGCGTCGGCGGCGGAGTGAAAGAGATGAGAAGTCAGACTTTGGAGGTGACGCAGATCTAAGAGAATGGAGGCAAATGGCTCTCGACAAGTAATCTTAGATTAAAATTATGCGTAACCTAGTACAGAAGGTCGAGATGACCTTTTATAGTACATAGCGGGACTCGAATGGGTCGAGTCTCGCGAAATGGGCCAGCCCACGCGAACACACGCCCCAAAATAAAACTAAAATAATTAATGTCTCAAAAGATTACATTCAGTTCAAAAAGAACACGTTCATTGAGAGAAGACAGACAGAGAACGCGTTCCCTAGGCTTGGTTGAAGACGCTTCAAAGAGAACGCGGTCCCTTGGGTGCCTTGGCTGGCGACGATGCGAGCAACCAAGGATTGCGTCGCGTTGGCGATTGCTTTGGCGCGTGATCTTGTGATTGGCCCCTCTGAGCGAATGCCCATAGCCTCTTCTTCCTCTATGGCATTCATGGTGGGCAGGGGTGCATCAGATGTTCACTGAATCAACAGAGTATTGATCATCTCCTAGGAGAGAACTAAGCACCATAAATGTACACACACGTGCGTCCGTGGTACCAGTGAACACGAATGTTTACTACATATGTTCGTAGATGTTCATCACAGTATATAATGAGTGTTCACCACTTTACAACTAAAAAATACTACCAAAATTGATAGTGTTTTAATACTTGTGTTTGTGTTTTCTAAAATCTCAAATCTTATAAAAATGATCATTTAATGTTCATATAACACCCCAAAACTTAACCCTTTTGGAAAGGTATTACCGCCAGTGACCCCGGTGTTCCTTTCCGAGATCACCCAAGACTTTACCAAATAAATACAATTTATGAAATGCAATTGATACACAAAGATCAAGCATTAAATTTCAAAACATAACATTATCGAGGAAATAAGAGTTACGGGATTACAACCCAATCCCGAATAGGTCAAAACATAGTTTAAACCAAACACAGCGGAAGACTAAGAAAGTAAGTTACAATCGGAGTTATTGTCCAAAGGATCATAACCTGATTAAAGAAATAATTAAAACATTCAAAAACCACCGCCGACTCCATAGTCCTTCTAATCTTCTGAGCTACTTCTTAACTGATGTGCCGAATCGAACAGATGACACCAGCCAACCATGCAAGGGAAAAAATTGGTTGGTTAGTCTAACTGAATAGACTAGCAAGGGTACAAAGCAGACTGGTTCGAAGCAGTCATATTAGGTTAGACTCACCGCTTCTCGGATAACAACCGATAACGGTAGTCAACCATCATATTCCTATTGGAATAACAAGAGATATGCACAAGAGAAGATTCTGGAAGACTGAATCTTCACAGAAATCGACTCGAAAGAAGACTCCAACGGAAATGAGTCTTTAAGGAAGTAATGACAAATCTGGAATATTACAGAATCATTCAACAATGATTTAAAACTGACTGAGATGCTTCGGTTCACGACCAACCTCATCGCCTACAGCGAATCCAGATTGGAAAGAGAACGTACTACATTCAAGTCAAGACGAGTTTTCCTAGCTGCACTACTCGCCCAAGGTGTATTAATTATGTGCGTCAAGGTAGCACTTATCTGATTTATGTTCCGAAAACACACATCACGTTATAGACTTTTACATGTGTACCCCACCAGTGGGACGACACATCTTAGTATACGTTTCGTCGAGAGTGACGTATACCGAAAGGTTTGTGACACCAGCTAAGTGTCATGTCTCTACACACATGTGTAAGAGACCGATCATGATCATAGAATAGTACCAGATGGGGATGAGCCATCCCGATACCAGATTATAAAGAAACGACTGGACAGAGTCCGAGTAACGTTCCTATCTAACAGTGCTAACTAAACAGTTACAGCACCACAACATTTACAGGATAAATCCACATAAAGGCCCGAAAGGCGATCACAGATAATAGCGTTGTTCTAACAGATATACAACCTATTATATGATTTTCAAAACAGTTTATCAAAACCGTTTCCAGACAAACAGAATATTCATTCCAAATTAATTACTCAGATAAACTACTGATAATTAATGTAAATATGGAACGAAAGAGCAAGAGCGAACCTCCACTTGCCTTACTCTGCAGAATAGTCTAAAGACGTCACTGGATTCCGGGCTCGACACGGTATAGCTCTGACAGCACAACGACCTTCGAGTCGACCCATAAAAGGAACCCTAAGTTAGATCCGACATAAACAGTACGAATCTAAACACGGCGAAAGAACACGAAAGGAAAGACGCCACGACGACAACCGACCAAGCCAAAGCCACAAAGGCGTTCTGGGCACTGGCGGCAGTCGCTGTTCTTGGCGGCGGTCGCCGTATTCATCACGGCGGTCGCCGTGAAGAACACGGCCGACTGAAACGAGAGAAAACTCACCCCAAAACACGAGCGGTTCGGCCTCCTTCGACTTGCTTTGGCTTCTAACCTCCAAGGCTAACCAAAAGCTTCACAAAGGCACTCTGGAAACACACCACGACACCTCCGGCGAGCACAAGAAAACCGACGAAAACACAACTCACTTTGAGGGAGAGTTTTGGCAGCGATTCGGGGTTGTAGATGACCCAAAACCCATGCCCAAGCTCGTCTATTTATAGACAAACCCCAAGGAGTGATCTGCAAATCCTCAGACGCGGCAAACGACGCAACGGCGCGCCTCGAACGACGCCGGCGACCAACGGCCAATGCCCACTGGACAATCATGGCGGTCGCCGTGATTTTGCCTGCGGCGGGCACGCGGCGGTCGCCGTCGCTAGGCATGTCGCGGCCAGCTAGAAGCTGACACGTTGACTTCTCGGGCCCAACCACGGCGGTCGCCGTTTCTGAACGGCGGTCACCGTTTCCCCCTTTTCCCGCCCATTCGGCTATGAACGAGCTTGACGATAAACCGGGATAAAAATTATCGTACGCGAACGACAATTAAACTCCAAGGCACCTTGTCTGTATATTATTTCACTGAGAAAAATATTACAGATATAGAGCACATTACAGAATGTCTCAAGCTACCTGAATTAAATCCGACGTACACAATAGGTACTCGGGAAAATTCCATAATTCCCAAAATAACCTTACAAAAATACGGGGTATCACAGTTCATTATAAGTTTATGTGACACATTGGTAATCTTTTGATATGAAATCAAGTCTAAAGTACGTTAAAAAAATTATTTTTTTCTTGGTTGCACTTTGTGATGCACATATAGGCCTAAACAAGTGATGCATATATAAGCATGAAAGTGATAAACATAAAAATATAAAAAGGGATGGACATATAAAGTGATGAACATACATCCATAAAAGTGGTCAGCATATGACTGATCCATTGGTCACAACCATTGTTCCCTAGAATGACTGATCCATTGGTCACAACCATTGTTCCCTAGAACTTCTCGAGATAACTCGCATATTTTCTGTTGTTCCTTGAAACAATACTTAAGAACAAACCATCAAATGCATGGTGTTTATCATCATCAAAACACCTAAGGTTCCTTGAGGGAACCTTCTTTCAACATATCTAGACAACTGAAACACATTTTTATTTCTCTTCTAGATAATAATTCTCAAATGACCTCTTTCTATATTGATAAAAATAATAATTAGTGTAGTGCATGAGGACGACAAGTTCTACAACTTCCTATATTCACAATAAGATTGTTGAATTATTTACAAAATCCTATATTCTACATTCTACAATCAAATTATCAAGTAATATAAGGAAAATATCGTAAATAAACATGTTATATACCTTAAATAATTTTAGTACATGCCTTTTTAAATTATATAGATAATAATTTCTTCATAAAATACTTCATAGTTTATATTTTTATATTATGTCCTATATATATATTCTTTTTATAATATTTTTCATCTAATTCTTAAAACACTATATTGTTCACAATATTGTAAATTTAGTGGTCATGAAATTCCAATATACCCGAAGGGAGAGAGAGGATATGGATATGAGAAGCATTTTTTGTTTAAGGACTTTTGTTAATAATGATTACATTGAATGTAGACATGTATCTAAAGATTTATGTTCTGGTAAAACGGGGTATTATGATAAAATGATAAAATGAGATAATTAATTGAGAGCGTCGGATGTGAATATATGAACGACCACGATTTAATTAATTTTGGGTGCAATTATTCTCATACGTATGCATCACATCCGATTATATGCAAATATGCAAATCTCTAATTTTATGGATGGGATATTTTGATATCCTCTCTCTCCAATCTTCCATATCTCTCCACAAATTTCCATAATTGCTCTTCCATCTCCTCATAATTCTTATATACGTTTCTTCATCTCCCACCACAAAAAACTCTCAAATCCCCATTGAAGGTTTCTCCAAAGTTTGTATCTTCGTATCTTCATCTGTCGAATAATTCCGCCGATTCCAATTTCGTCGAAAGGGCCGTCTCTTCTCTCTCTTGTGCGCCGATCGTTGGAAGATTTCAATTCAATACCCACCCTCCTCTCATCTGGACGAACTCGAACTTGCTTTTACTATGTCTAGATAAGATTAATATGATTGAGTTTTTTTTTATTTGGTATGCTTTTACTATGTCTAGGTAAGATTAATATGATTGAGTTTTTCCATTTGGTATTTGGTGGCTTGATTGTTTAAGGTTTCAATTCGAGAGTAGTTCCTAAATTTAATGCTTGTAATGGCAAAAAGTATTCTAAATAGTTGATCTATCAAGTCTCTTATTGAATTTAGAAGCTTGTAAAATTATCAATATCTTAGAACTGATACATGATCTAATTCTTTTTATAGTGATTTGTTTTTACCGATTTGATCTAAAAAACCTTATTAGACTAGGAGAAGTTTGATATGAATCTAAAAAGCCTTATTATTTAATCAAAGGAATTCAGTGTATGATGTTATCGTAACTACAATATGGAATTTGTATATCTTTTTTCATTTATTGGTATTCACGTTGATCTATTTTATATTCGTAGAGGATGATTGATATTCACGATGATTTATTTTGATATTCATTCTGATATGATTTATATTCATTAAAATGTTAAAGAATATAAAAAAAGCCCGAACGCACCAACCGCGAGACTATGCAAGCTCAGATACGTCGCAACAACGCTAGTATTAACCGCCATGAATCGAAGCTTGAAAGATTATATTCACAATATTAGAGGGTGATATTCACGATGTTGGATGGTGATATTCGTGTAATTAGGTGATGATATTCATGTAATGTGGTGGTTATATTAATGTAATATGATAGTGATCGATATTCATGAATTGGGGGTGATATTCATGTAATTGAGTGCGATATTCATGTAACTGAGTGTGATATTCATGTAACTGAGTATGATATTCATATTATTAAGTGGTGATATTCTTGCCTTTTTAAAATCAAGTATTCACATATTAAAGAAATATATTAATACAAACATGGACGATATTCAAGAAACAAATTTACAAATATGCAAATTTTTAGAATAGCATGATGCACTTGATCGATATTCATAAACTCATTATCGATATTCATATATCCTTTATTGATATTCATAAACACTGAAAAAATCGATAAACGAGGATAACAAATTTAAATTTAGTGAATCATCATCCATCTGAACGAATTTAAATTTAGTGATTATATGTAGGAATTTAAATTTCTCTTCCCATTAATACAATCAAAAACATTTGGAAGAAGATATTGTTTTCTCTTTCTGCCCTTATTTAAATTTCATTAATTCATATCCTCCCTCTATATTGTAACCGCCTTGTTTAGAGTCCAATCCTATGGAAACAAGAACACGTTACTCTCTCTATTTCTTCTTAATCCAGCAGTCCATCACCTCTTATTCAACATCCTATGTTTGTCCTTTCGTTTTACCATAACACTCGTTTTATCAAAACCCACCTCTACACTTAAATTTATATATGTTGAAGATAAGAAGAGTTTAATACAAAAACTAAGAAAAAGCTACTTTAGTTAGTTTAAAAAAAGTTGTATGCTGAAAAATAAAATATATCAAGGATTTTGATAAAAAATAAACATTAGATTTAAATGCAAACAATTTAAGATAAATGACAATATTTAATAAAAATGAAAATAATGAGCAATCAAGTGTAAATAATTTAAGATAAAGGGTCGTTTTTTGTAAAAATAAAAATAAACGATATTTAAGTGCAAAAACCTGAAAATAATGGGTGATTATGTACAATTATTTTTTTATAGAAAAAAAAGTAACCGACCCAAACACAAAGATTGGATTTTTTTAGGCGATGACGTCAAAAATCCCCAAAAACAAAAGATTCAAAAGATTTCTGTTTCGAGAACTGAACGACGATTAAAGGTTTGCCCGCCTCCTTGCATAGCACGCTTCTCTCCTCCACACTCCGTCGCTCTTCATCGGAGCAGACGAAAGCGAGCAAAGTCGCCATCTCAAACTACTCCCGCCACAATCCACAACTCTCCTTCATCAGTTCCAATGCCTGCAGCGAAACCCTAGGATTTTGCCAGTCAATTTTGGAGCAATACCGGTATCTCTCAACCGCGAATATGGAGAATCGAGGGCGGGCTGTTTGCCCGGAGAACGAAGCTCTGGAGGAGTGCATTTGGACGAAGTGGCAATCCATGGCGCAAAACCCTAAGCCGTTGTCCGAAAACAGCAATAAGGCGATTCAAAAGGCTTATCTCAGTGTTTGTAGCTCTAAAACGCCGATTGTAACCTTCAAGGACTTCTCCAACGTCAAGTAAGAACAGTTCCACATTGTCAATCTTTCGAAATTGAATAAGATCATTTCATTATAGCTCTTGACGCGGATTTTAGTGTGCTGTTACTTTAGGTCTGTAATTTGGTGTTTGAGTGGTTGATTATTCTGCTTATAATCACCCCACGTTAATGGTGGTCGGAGAGTTTAATCACGCTGCATAATTCTCTAGGCTTACAAAATTAATAAACGTTCCATGTAGGCATGTACTTCATCAACTTATGAATTCGAAGAGTTTAGGCAGTCGTATTGATTCCCCTGGTTTTAATGTGTTCTCTGGAATGCTGGAATAGTTTCAGGTTTCTTGCTTTTCTGACTATTTCTCCTGGCGTTGCATTGGAAAGTTGGATTTAAAACGTGTTACAAAGATGAATCCTTTCTAGTACGGGATATATGCTATAAAGAGGCTGTAGTTTAGGTTAGTGGCTCGTTTGAATTGTATGCATTATTTGGAAAGGGATCATTTACGGGTATATATGAGAATGTAGGTGGTTAGTAATTAGAATGTGAAAATGGAGAAGTTCATCTGACTGCAGGGTTTCTGAAATTGTTAAGTAGGATTTTTCTATTTTGAATTGAATGTTGATCATATGCTAGTTTTTTAGATGCTTTTTATTGACAGCTTATATTGTATGGACCTAAAGTCACTACTGAATTCTTTTTATCACTGGACATTTATGTCTTGGCTAGTTTGATTTTGACACAGCATTTTCAATGAACATATATATTCATAATTTGATCAATAATTGTACATTGATCTGAACCTTGGTCCATTAGGTCCTTGGCTGACGTGTACTATATTTTTAACCAAACATATGTTTATGAGTTTTACGATTGCTGGTATGATATGTTTTCTTGACTTCATCTTGTAGAAAAGGGACTCTTAGGTTTTTGGATCTCTGAAGACTGTAAGGAGCTTTTGATAATATTTTTCATTTCTGAGATATATTTCTTACAATTTAGACAATGGTAAATTTACAGTTGCCTTGATTACATTCTATTTGAATTTCCTATATTGAGTATAAAATATGTGTAGATAGCTGCTTAAGGCAAGTGATACTTAATCTCTGTTTTTTCGGCTCCAATTTGCTAGAAGGATGTTTATTTTCTTTTGTAATTGCAATTACTTAGTCATGCGAATTCAAGGTATGAAGTGTTGCATCTATCTAAAGACAATTATAATGATACAATGTTCTAATTGTGTGAGAATAAGATAAATGCCCTCTAATGAATATTGACTGCATGAGGGAAGGAGAGACAGAGTGTGCTTGAGGAGAGAATGTAAAGGCATCATGGTATTTTAATGTTTTATTTCACTTTGATTGACATACAGTTGCCCTGGTTTTTCTCTGTGACACATACTTTTTTCTGTGTGAACATTGTGGACTTATTGTTTTAGGGGAGTTGGAAAATGGATCCTGAAGCTAATGCAAGGATTTTTCGTTGACCATCATGATGCTCCCATGGATACTGATTTGGCACAAAAGGGTAAGAACAGGCCTTTTTTTATACTGATATCATCTATATTTTAGTATTCCATAGTGAACTGCATACTTAACTGCTGTTACTGATTCAGGTAAGAAATTGAAAGGCTCTAGGCAATATATGCCCCAAAAGAATTCTGTGGCATATGCTTTGCTTATTACATTGTATAGGTATGTGCTATCTAACGACTCTGTGCAACTCATCTAACTAGGTGACTTTTGTGCTTGCTTTATCTTGAAGTAGTTGAAGAATTCCATTGGATTAGATAAACGTCACCAAATGATTTCTGCAACCATATATTCAATTTCATGTATATTCCTGAGTTTTTTTTAATTAAATTAGAAGCACGAGTTAAAAGACATTTATTTACCAGGGGGACTATGGATGGATGTGAATTTATGCGGAAACAGGAACTCATTGATGCAGCTGAAGCAAGCGGGCTTTCACGTGCTCCTATAGCGTAAGATAATGCTCCTAGTGTAAGATAATATAATGTTATTTTCAGTTGTGGTTCAAGCATGGTAGAATGCGTAGTCATGTAAGGCTTAATTTAAATTTTGGTTTTCGTTGTGCTTAGGCCAGAAAAGGGAAAAGGTAAACTAGGACAATTTGGCAGTTCTCCAAGGGAGTGGTATAGTGGATGGAGTTGCATGAAAACATTAATAAGCAAAGGTCTGGCTGTGAAATCAAGCTGCCCTGCGAAGTATGTTATCCTTTTTCTCTAATTATGATGCAGATCTATTTATGTTTTGAAATCTATATTTTTTCATGAAAATCCCAATCCCAACCAGTGGTAAATAATTAACAGCTAGACTTCAGTAATTAATAAAATATAGGATACGTTTTCAAAGATTCATGTTTTCAGGTGATAATTTTCTGTGATACAAACTGAAAAAATACCAGACAAGCTTCTGCCAGAAGAAGTAAGGCAGAATGAAATGTTCCACTTGCTTTACGAAATATCTGAAGCTTGGAGTTAAGGTTGGTCAATGCTATATGAAAAAGTGTCCATGATTTTGCACTCCGCAGATACATGTTGACTGAAGAAGGTCGCCGAGCTGCTCAAGAATGTTTGGTGAGATCTAATTTGACTGATTCTGTCCCGAAGTCAGACATCCAACCTAGAATTTCTGATTCAGAGAGAGTAGTTGTAGTAGATTCGGAAATTGATAGTGCTCATTCATACAAGAAAGTAAAATCTCCAATTCTTGATACAAGGAAACAGAGTTGTATTGGTGTGAGCAGTTTTCCACTTGAGTATCTTGACAAGGTATGTTGTCACTTACTTTCGGTGATTGTATTCTTGAGTGTTGCTTTTAGATGGAATCTATAGTTTGTGTTTCTGTTCATGATGCACTCTATTGTCCTGATACTGGTGAAATTCTGCTATCAGCGACACTGAGTTTTTTAATTTGTTTCCAATATTACATTCTTGCAGGCTGTTTACATTAAGTTCGAATTTGTTTTGTATTGACATTTAATTAACTTGCCGTACTTTATGTAGTTTACTGGTATGGGGTTTGCAAAAGAAGAAGTCTTTCATGCTTTTGCAGAGGTATCAAAAACATCACCAAACCAAGGAGCATCTTTCTTGTGGCCTGCAGTTTTATGCTGTTTGAGAGAAAAACAAGTTTATGGTTCTCAAACAGAATCTCAGCCACCCTCAACAAGCAATACTTTTGAAACATCTACAGGATATATCCGTAGTGATGCTACTTTGCTCAGATGTAAATGATTGTTGGGATATCTTTTTGGGGTCTTTCTCATGATATCACATCCTTATAAATTCTCATGTTTTTCTTCTTTGTAGGTCAAGGAAATCAAACTAGTGCTGGTACATCCCTACAGGCTTCTGCTCCATTAAGACCTTGTTCTTCCTCTGTAAGTGTGGATTTACCTCTACAATGATGTTATACTTTATTTCAAGACAAAAAATGATGCTGTACTCCAATTCCCCTTTTAACAATAGGTCAGTTTGAAAACTAGGCTTTTAGTTATAGGTGATGTTTTTTCATTTGCAAAGGTGACATGCTATTGATGCACTGAGTTGGCCTACTTTCGCAAAACGCTTTAAAACGGTCTATATAGTACCATTTCTCTTCACTCACAATTTTAGGGAATCACACATCCAAACCAGAAGTGGTTATGTACCTATTTACTGAATTAGAGAAGAGTATAAATGATAGAAAGAGTTGTAAACTGAGCATTGGAATCCTCTCTTCTCTTCTGCTCTATCTCTCAGGGGTTTGGGGGTTGGGTTGGACTCTGTACTTCACAGCCTAGGACTGTCCTGCTACTGAATATCCCTCCCAATTTTGTTGGTTCAATCCAGTATATGCTGTCTCCGTTTCATTCCTCCTCTCATATTCAAGCAATTGTGTGTGTGCTGTTGTGTGATTCTTGAATTCGCCGGTTTACTGCATTATGAAGTATGAACATTGTTTGATATGCTTGCACTCTTTATTTAACACGTTCCTCAACATTTGCTCGTGTCAATTTTGACAAAATAAGTTGTGAGAATCTTTAAATTGGGCTGTTTGCCATATTTTGTTGACAGCTCTTTTTTCAAGATATAAACTCACTCGTTAGATATCACTAAAAAAATTAGACATTTCTTTATAAGAAAATCAACTCACTTTGTTAAATATCACTAAAACAATTTTTGGTTCTCTTTCATGTATACTGCTTCTTATTCTTAATTTCTTATCTGTCCATAGGCATAATATGTCCGATTTCATTCTTACTAGTGTAAGATAAGAAAACCACTATTTCATTGCTTGCTACTGATGTTATGCATTTTTCAACTTCTTATCCTTTTGTTGTCAACTGTGAACCGTGCTTGTAAGATTCATCAGTTTGACAATTATGATGCCTCTTGTGGCTGTGAAGTTAGACCTAATGCCCTGAGATTTCCATCCCTTAACTTCTTGATGGTGTTGGTTTCTTAAATCTTTTGTTTCGTTGTTGTGAAAATGTTAGATCCATCAGGTGCAAAAATCCTTCTCATGCAGTTCCAAAGTTAAACGCAATGTCATGAGAATGCCACCTCTCAAATCTTGGGAGAAGTTTGAGGAAATATATGAAGTTATATTGATATTGGACAACAGGGAACACTTTGCTCGCGGGTTAGTGTCTATCAGTCTTCACAAGCATTATTATATTAGGTAGCTTCTTGCCAAAGAGTCAAATACGTCAGTAAACTATGCCTGCTTTCAAAAGCTATAACTGCATGAATGCTGTTGTTTCTCTTATTACTATTGATGAAGTGTTTTTTCTTTTCAATTTTTTTGTGATATTTAGATGTGGAGGAATGGGTGAATTGAATAGGTTTAGGTTGGGCCAATTCATGTTCCGTTTATTTGTCAAGTTTTTATTTTTCTCTAGTTTATTGAGTTGATTATTTCACCTATTGTATAGAATTGATCCCCCTATAGGTGCTCATTGTATTTCTTTGGTGTGGGCATCTCACACCTACCAACATGTGAAAATCATAGTTTCTTACTGCTTGTGGTAAGCTAGAATATGAACATATGTTTACAGGTCAAAGTCTGGAAAGTTGATAGAGAACATTTGCAAGCAGTTCAATATGAAAATAGAGGTAATATGGTCATATCTCCAAGTGCAAATCTTGTTCCAATTAATGCTTCATTTTTTGAGATGCTATGCTGAATGCTTACCTAACTTGTAATTTTGGTGTATGACTTTTTTGAGATGCATGCATATAATTGATTTAATGAAAATGGGTGATGCTTGCTTTACAGGTTAGGTGTTTGCCTGTTGGGGATGCGATATGGATAGCTCGCCATAGACAGCTTTCAACTGAATATGTCCTTGATTTCATTGTGGAGAGAAAGAAAGTGGATGATTTGCGTCAATCAATCACTGATAATAGATACAGGGATCAGAAGTTGAGACTCTTGGTACTAATACTGACTTAAAGAAACTTGGTTTCATTCTTTCCCTTCTGCTTCAACTTTCATAGTGATTACACTTCCGTCTCTTGCATATATGTGTGTTGCTCATATGGGTCACTTAAATGTTTTCAATGACAAGTCTCTGACTGTTAAAGGCTGGTCCCTTCAAGATAATCACCTGCCTGTTTATATGCTATTATTATTGCTTGTTACATATTTGATAGATGTCTATTGGATGATGCATAAGCATAACGGCTGATTATTGTTATAAAATTTTAAAAAATTCTGGACTGTGTGATTCAGCTTCATCTGGTACGAGTCATCAAGTCAACAGTGGTTAGCTACATTAACAGTTTGCTATGTGTAGTTGTACCAAATGTATTAGACCTCAAGGTCCCCATATTTTGATTCTTTTTCTCTAATGAAGCTACTTTAGAAGAGTAATAACTAATAATACTTTTCAGTGTTACATGATCTGTCTGTTTGCGTTGAATGACCACTGATGGGAGGGACATGAATCAGAGGCAAGTTGAGTATGTTTGGTATGACACGCTCTTAAAATCTGATAAGGTAGTATTTCATAAGGATGTGATATGTCTTCTAATAATTAGCCCTTATTCTGTAAATAGAATAACAGATTTTCACTTAAGTAACTAAACAAGCCTTAGATTTACTCTACTTAACATTGCTACCTTTTTTTTTTGTATGGACAAACAATGTCCTGCAATATCTGAATATCTGGTTTACTTCATTGATTTCTATGCACTTCTTTCTCGTCCTGTTGAAATTTATCTGTTGAACCACATGTGATTTGACTAAGTAATACGACTATCTTAGGCGGGGTGGCATTATATGTTAAAGATGGAATGAGAATTAGGAAGGGTGTGTGAATTACTGATCGTTTGAGTAAATTCTCGCACAAAAAATGGCAATGACACATTTTGTCGGTATCTTTTTTATTTTAACCTAAGTTTCTTGGATCCATACTCTTACCTATTATACGGGGATCAAAATTTGATATCAGACATATCTTGCAGATTTTTCCTTTTCATTTCTGGAAATATACCAATTTTAAAATTTTCCATTCACTTTTTATATCCCATTCCCTCATTTGAACCGCATTGCTCCTTAATAATATTTCTGTACTTGTTGCAGAGATCTGGATTGAAGAAGCTCATATATGTGGTGGAAGGTGACCCTAATTGCTTGGGAGCTGCTGATAGCATTAAAACTGCGTATTTACCTTTTTCCCACAATACTACTTGAATATAGTATTTTTCTGTGTACTAATACTATGAAAGTATTTCGATATCTGCACTCATCAACTAAACTTTTTTGACATCTTTGCTTGTCTCTATAAACTTATTAGACTTTGGCTGGCCATTTGTGTGATTATTTGAAACTTCTTATGGAAAATGAAAATTTTGGGTTATTTCAGCCCATTTACACATCAAACTTACAGTAATATGGAAGTATTATGACAAAGCTAGAAGTTTCTGCAGCTTAGTATTGCATCTGACTTTTGTGTGCTTCACATCACTTCAATGGCATATTGTGTTTATAGGATGGTTTCCTCATTTTGGTCTTACTGTTATTCCCATTTTATTTATTTCTTCTTCTTATGATGGTTTGAGTTCTCTGATATATTAGTTTTACCTCAACTGCCTACAATGCTTTAGTGACATGAATTTGATCCTCCATTTGATTTTTCCAGTTGTTTTACCACGGAGATCCTCGAGGAGTTTGATGTGCAGCGAACAAGTGGTCTGGGTGAGACCCTTCGCAGTTATGGTTACATAACAAAGAAAATTGCAAATTGTTACCATCTACTTGTATCTGAAGATAGATGTCAAAACCAAGAAGAATGTATGACATTCAAGGAATTTATCAGAAGATGTGAAAGCCTTGAAAAGATGTCAGTGAGCGACGTATTTGCCACCCAACTGATGCAGGTAATGGTTTGCGTTCAAACAGAAAAGTTGCGTGCATCATTGGACTGTTCTTACTATCACTCTTTCTGATAGCTACATATTTCTGCTAGTGTGTGGCAATGACACAATTAGATCTGATTGACATTTGCAAGAAGAAGTCATGATTAGTGCAAAATCTCAAGTATGATATCATATCACGAATAAAAACGTACATGGTTATTGGATCCTTGTATGTGAAAGATTTCATGTTTCAGTTTCTATCCAAGGATGTTAACATAAGTCAGAATATTATCACTATACTTTTAGAGATTTAGTACTTTGCTACAATGCAGGTTCCACAAGTGTCCGAGGAAGTTGCAATTGCTGTTTTGGATGTATACCCGACACTTTGGTCCCTTGCCCGTGCATACTCTCTTCTTGTGAGTATTTTGTTGCCTCTATACTGCCTTATTTCTGTTACACCTCTATTCCGTGCTCTTTTAAAAATGAGTCTTTGTAAAGCTTGGTGTATTTTCCACAAATTATTACCTTGATTTTACCACATTTTTGAAGGACGGCGACCAGCAAGCTCAGGAGGAGTTGCTGAAGAAGCAAACAAACGATGCTGTTAATGGATCTGCAAGCAGAAACATCTTTCAATTAGTTTGGGGTACTTGACTATTTTAATTTCCCTGCTACAAAGCTTTTTCACTATCTCCATTGAAAGAGCTTCTCTTGTGCTTCAATGCTTTGCTGTGGCCTGAGTAAGTAACAAAAAAGGCGGTCCTTTTGATGAACATTTCATCAGTATCAAATGCACTGGACACACAGATTAATGTGACCTTGTTTGATGTCATTGATTTGCAGATTGTAGGGTTCGAAATGCCTGCCCTTATGCACAACTTTGAAGAACCATTCTCTTTTCACAAAAATAAAAATAAAATATATGGTAGATTTAGTTTATACTCCCTTCTGTCCCATATTGTTTGTCCCGTTTGACTTTTGTACACTATTTATAGTTGAAGAGAATTTTTAAGATTTCTTCCAATATATAAGAAAAAACATAGTCATGCGGGGTCTTGTTTAATTCGTCTCAACGAGTACTTTGATAATATCAAAAAATTATAATTTTTATTAATATATAATTAGAAATATTAACGATACAAAATCCGATTCGACAAATGTGTCTAGTCAAAACGGGATAAACATTATGGGACGGAGGGAGTATATTATTGTGTTTTAATAAAAAAAATAGTTATAATCTTTATTTTATTATTGTGGTCCTTTAAGTTCTACTAGTTGTGCTTCTGCTAACAAGCAAGTTTTGAATAACGTTCCGAGTGTGTTCTTGTGAAGATCAATCAAGGGCAAATTGACACAGAATTTTGCCGCAGTTGCGTGTTTTTCATGTGTGTTTCTTTATGATCCGAAACTGGTCTTCTACTTGCCTGCTATTGGAATTTACCAACTGCAACAAGAACAAGTTGAGGAGAAATTAATCTGAGTGTATTCTCAGAACTTGAGTACTGATTTTACATGTTTCTGGACTAAAATAGTATTCGTTTTTTATTGTATTTTCATTATCCATGATATCTGTATCAAGTTCATACTAACCTCAAACCTCAATTCTCCCCTGGTTGCATGAATTCTTGTGTACCCATACTTGGATATCTTTGATAAACTCCATCCTTTACCCTGCAAACCATGTGAAACAAACATTATCTTACCTTCAACTAATTATAACTGCTAGTGTACTAACTTGACATTTTGAGGGCTCGTTTGGTATCGATATCAAAGATATGAGATATTGGGTATGTATATCAAGATATGGGTACGAGTGATATGCTTGATATACCAATTTTTTGAGAGATATCAAAATAACATTCCAATACCACTCTGATATCACTGATATCGATATCTATCTGTATCAAACAATAGATATCAGGATATACCAAATACAGATATGAGTATGACTGATATTCCATACCTGATATCCAGATATCAATACCAAACGGACTCTAAGAGTAATAACTCAGGGTCTGTTTGAATTCCCATTAATGCATTATTTAAACGAACCCTTAGTTTTTTCACTCACAATTAGGCCAAATTTATCCAAGCTAAAGCCTGCCATTCCAATCACAGCTTGAACCGGGGCGGCGTACTCGGTGTTGTCAAAAGTGTCTATCCCCTTGTCATCTTTCACTGGCATTGCCTTGCACTCTCCTTGGTACACTGCACACGTCCTCTCGTAGTTGTGTACATGTCCAAATATAGCCAGATCAACCTTCATAGGCCCAAACCAAGTTCCACAGCATTAAGAAATGAAAAGAAAACAACAATCTGAGTTTTTGGAAGTCATGCAGTAGACCTTGTTCTCTAAAAGCAATGGCTCCACAGATCCTACAAATAGAGGATCGACGCCAAGAGCAGCTGACCTGCTTGTTGTGTACATTGGCCTATGCCTGAGCTATGTAAATTAGGTTAGTAACCACTGAAACAAGCCTGAATTATGTGCTTCATGAAGCTTAATTTTGCCAAATTACAACTAGATATACAGAACATGGCCTAAATCATGTAGTAAACTTACCCAGCAAAGACGAGCCAAGGTGTTCTGGACCGGTTAACTGAGGCCATGTCGTTTTTCATCCACTCGTACTATGGACAAAGAAAAAAAGAACAATTCGAGGTTTGTTAGATAAGGGAGTTTATAAAGAGTTTTTTGTTGATAAGTAGTTGAAAATGGGCATTGATAAAGTCATAATGATTATTACCGTGTAAAATGAAAATGATGCACACACAAGTAAAAACTTACGCACATACATGTAAAAACTTATGCACTTTTAAAACTCATACACATATAAGCAAAAAATTATGCACTTTTTTGAATGTGCACAAAATCACGCTCATGTAGTCAGAAACTTATGCACATGTAAGCAAAAACTTGTGTACATTCTAAAGTGCATAAATGTTTGCCTGAATGTGTATAGGTTTCTAAAGTGCTTAAGTTTTTGCATGTATGTGCGTAAATTTTTACTTATATGTGCATCACTCTCATATGATCAAATTCCGTTGAAAAATATGGTTGTGTAAAAAAGTATATTTGATAAAAAAAATAGTAATTAAATGTATGTGTGTATTTTATTGGAAAAGTATGACTAATAAGAAAAAATTAAAATAATTGCATTAAATGTTTATCGAAATATATAAAAGTAGTTTTTTTAAAAAGAGGGTTATAAACAAAACCCACTTAATACCAAACAAAGCCTCACTAAGATGAGCAATTCCCATATTGTTTTGAGCAACTCAATTGTTATAAGAGAACTCACTGGAATTACCTGCTCTGAATTTTGTTTCCAATCATGCTCAGTGGAGATTACTGTGAAGTGAACACTTCCAATCTCAATAGAGTACCACGGCTTGTCCTTGGCTGAGGTTGGCATTCGGAAGTAAGTCTCATAAGGAACTCCACACTCGCCACCAGAATCAGGCGTTGGATACACTGATCCTGAGTTAATGTAGTCCCTATGTAGAAACAAGTACATAATAGTTCTTGATTTCTTGTATTGCATTGCAAATTCAATATCTAACAAAGGAATTGAAAGCACAATAATCAACCCAGTATAATCTCGTAGAAGCTCGGTCTGAGGGTCAAGATGTACGTACCAATACCCTGAACCAATGTTTGGTCCATACAGTGTTCTAAAAATCCCCTTTTAGGCGCTAGGCGGTCATCCACCGCCTAGGACCCCGCCTAGGGTCGCCTAGGCGAGATAAAATCTCAGATGTTGTGAAAGCAGCAACATCTTAGGAGATGACGAATGCATAGAACATAGTTTTGAGTGAGGCTTTGTAAAATAAGCTTATTATTATAAATCAAACTTCATCCCAACACAGTTTTATAAACATTAATAGATTTGGAAGAGCATAGTCAAATAATCACATGGATCACGCATTAATTTTTAATCTGCCTAGGCCCCGCCTAGCCGCTAGGCCCCCTTCACCGCCAAGCTTCCGCCTAACGAATTTTAGAACATCGGGTCCATCTAGCCTAACGCCTAGGCGGATTATAAATTAATGTTTGGTTCATGTGATTGTTTGACTATGTTGGGATGAGATTTGATATTTTATTACGAGCCTTATTTACAAAGCTTAATCTAGAACTTGCCCTAACTCCTCTCTATCTATTGTCAAAAATAAACAAGAACAAAATTGGATAGAGTTTTACTATTTTTCATAGCATCCGCCATCTCCTAAATGTTGTTGCTTCCACAACGTCTGAGGCTTTTTATCGCTTAGGCGGCCCTAGGTGAGGGATGACCGCCTAGCGCCTAAGTGAGGATTTTTAGAACACTGTCCCAAACAAGTTGAGATGATGCTTCCCGATAGACCCAAAAATGACTAAAACAAACACAAAAACAAAAGGCATCCAAGACCCAACCTAAAACAAAGGAATTGAAAGAGTTTGAAGCAAAAGAGTTAACCTTTCATGATTGCCAATGGCTGTCATGTAAGAGATGTGTCTTGCCACAGGGTTGATTAAGTGCAGAAAGTAGTCCCATTCGACTAGAAACCCTGTTGCATAACTGATATCTCCTATGTGAAAGATGGCATCTACATTACCCATTTCAACTTCTTTCGCCAAGGCTGAAGTTACTGAGATTGATCCTGGCTATGTCACAACACAACACAAAATCATTGATGAACATCCAAGTCAAATGATTTGTGTATTGGATCTTCTGATGAACAACTGAGGCTACCTGAATGTAGTGTTCAAGGGAGTTGTCTAGAGGAGCTTTCCCCATGTCACCAAATGCTATGATCTTCACTTCGTCTGACCCTCCAGCTGGTGGAGTCCGAGCTTGGATTTGTTCACTCCATCCTGTTAAATTGCTGCATCATTGGGGCACGGAAGATGGCGAACTCATCAATTTTGTCATAGCAACAGCAACAACCAACCCAGTATAGCCCCGCACAAGCAAGATCTGAGGGGCCAAGAACTCAAGATGTACGAACCCTTATCCCGAACAAATGAAGATGATTTTTTCGATAGACCCAAGGGAGAGTAAAGTAACAACATAAAAAAGACAACAACGAAAAATTGGAAAGACTAATATATAAGTTTAGTGGATTACTCCTCCTATTGCTAATTGGTTTTAAGATGTAACTCCACTGAACTTATGTGTTAGGCTTATACGTACATGTGCGCTCGGACTAACACATCCCCTTTATTGGCCCACTGGACGTTATCAACAACATAACAGATGCAGGCCCAAAAACCACAAACTTCTAATACCATTGATTTAGCTAATGATTGTCAAACATAGCTTAGATGTTACATAAATGCATAATATGTTACCTTCCATATTTGTAGGAGAAGTTGGATGAAGGCTGCAAGCCTGTCAAGACAGCTGTGTGAACGTATCCTGGATCATGCCATCCAAAGTCTTTGGCGGCGCTTGTGATTCCTAATAGGCCAAAATTAGAGTGCTCATAATATAACAAAGTACATGATATGTAATCAACATATCTTTGTCATAGTTTAATCTAGATGTAAGAAGGTACCACAAACGTCGCCTTGAGTAAATGTAAGAACTTCTGATTTCTGAGATTTGCCATTTCCATAAGAAACTTGTTGAGAATTTTTGCTCCCACTAACCCATGTTAATCTCATCTGCGTTTAATATACACGAAATTAACCTGGCTCTGATAACATGATAAATTTTAAGCGACAAGCAATTGGGAAAATAAATCCATCTTTTAGACTAAAATGTGCACAAGATAATCTAATTATGTACAAGATATAAGATGTATAATCTCAATAACATCAAGTACTTGATTCTAACTCAAAATACTTCTTGTTGCATTGATATGCATCCAACTATGAAGTTCTTTAAACATCCATTATGCAATGCTAAATAGTAATGCCATGAAAACCATAGTGAGCCAAAACTTGAGTTCCATAGATTGCATTCTATCAAAGACATGACAATGGAGATAGTACTACTCAAACCATACCGCGGTAGCAGTGGAGTCTATGCTTGAGAGATGTCCATATAGAGGCTTAATCGGGTTGGCGAATCTCAATGGTTTCGTTCTTTTGAGGACACAAGGAGTATTAAATCCACCCGCAAATACGATAAACTCAATATCAGTTCTTATGTTGATGACATGAAATGTTACTGAGGCAGAGCATGTCTTAACCACGCATTCGCCTGCACCTGCCTTCTTGCACTCTGACTTCTTACAACTCAAGTAGTCAGGATCACTCTTCAAATAAGCTGCCTAAAACACATCAAAGTAGTTAAGTTAGTTAGATAGAGTAGTACTAAATAGGCCAAGTGCATGTTTTTTGGCAAATCTCCGAGTTAAAGTTAGTATAAAAGGAACATTTCATTTCAAGTTTTGATGATAACAAACATCATATATTTCAGATTCTTGTTATTATTCCGCTTCCCAAGAAAATGTCACTTTGATTGTTCCTTGTTATTACTAACACACTACATTCCAAGAATCCAATGAACTTCATTTTTAGGTGTGCAATTGGTTAAAGCATCTAAGAAGCATGATCAAGCACCTACCTGCAGCCAATATTCATGTGAACCCTTTTTAAGTTTGACATTCTTTTGAGCTAATATAGAGAAGAAAATGTGTTTTTTTGGCAACACTAAAAACAAGATCATGTCACATTTGTAATGGCTACTTTCACTTTCTTCCTTACCTTAACAGGATAATGGCAAAGAAGGGGAAGGTTACTTAAGTCACCAGTTTCCTGGTACAAAACTGCATTCAAAGGGCAGTTATCCACACTACAAAACACATGAAATTGGTAAATAAGTGCAACATTTAAACATAACATTATCTTTGTTCTAAGACACATCTATATCAATTGGTCAAAAAATCTTACTTGGAGTGAGAAGGCGAAATCATGGCAACCCAATCATTCTCTAAGGGATTAGAGATCCCAGTTACTGTAACGGTAATGTTCTCCTCATCCGAAATCGCCCCAGAAATTGAACTCGTTTGAATCTCTACAAAAGGGTTGATATTGATTAGGCACTCACTCAAACTCCTCCTATTCACCACCCTGAACTTGTGATACTCAACTGACCCATTGAAGGAATCATTTTGATTGTTGTTAGATGAAAAATATTGCGTTGAAACCACGAAAAGTACGAGTTGGGTCAATCCGAGTAACCGAAGCAAGATCTTGGGAGACATTTTCCTTGGAAATCAAGAGTTTTTTGCTTAAAAAATTAGTGATTTCATTGTGTGGAAGTTTGAGATCTTGCAACAGAAAGTGCTATTAATAGCAAGTAGGAATGTAAACACATCCACACACTGTATTTGTGTTTGATGTGGTTGGTTTTGTTTTCACGTAAGAAACATGGCATGGTTGATTGGTTAATTAGTCTAATTATAGTACGGGAAACTAATGTAGAATTATAACTGATTTTCCTAATTTCCTGCATAGAATTAGTCCGTTATACGTACGCAACAAATGATAATTCCATCTTTGGCCTTGAACGTGTTATTAGAAATACATACCCTACATTTTTGGGATTATTAGAATATGACTTTAGGCCATCACAATTTACAATGGTAATTTTGAGGTTTTTTTAAGAGAAAATTTGAAAAAAATAAATTTTTTTTTATCAAATATGTTCAGAATAACGTTTTCTATTTTACAGTAAAAGTCTCTAATGCAAAAGACTTTCATCTGAAAATAAGAAACTTTCAACTAAAAAAATCCGACACACATTTTTATTTATTTATTTAAGAAATCCACAAAATCTCAATTGTGAAAGTTCTTATTGATATACTCAACTATAAATGCAGTGTTTTAAGTAGTTTTGACAACCCATACTCACTTGATCTAGTGATAAAGTGGTGTAGTATGTATAAAAACTGATATTGGAAAAGTTTTTCTTGAAATGGAACCACAAAATATTCGATCTGGACATAGAGGGACATTATCGATAGAGACGTAGAGCGATATTATATGATCGAACCCGATGAGCCAAAGGCAAGAAAAAAATAGATTTTTCAAGTGTTCAATTTGTATGTTTTTATAATTTTCTTTAATTCATTCTTCAGTGTTAATCGTTGAACATAGTTTGAGTGCAAATTTGACCTGATATATATGTGCAAAATAGTTTTTTTTCCTTGATACAACAAGATATCCATAAACATTATCACTATTTTATGGTCCACCCTCCATATTCATTGTTAGATGTTAATATATTTGCTTCTTCGTATTCATTACAAACATTTACAAATGTATTTGCCTGGATTTTTATGTTTGGTATGCATACATTGATTTACCCACATACTATTTTTTTTCCTGCCTTTTATATGGGGAAAAAAATGAGACATGCCTGCAGCTTTGTTTGGCTAATTGTATTTATTATTTATAAACACTTCATTTCAAATCTTATTTTATATATTTCGATAAACGTGTAATAAAATTATTTAAATTTTTTTTCACCACTCATACTTTTTTAAATAAACTACACATACCTATAAAAACCACCTTTTTACCAAACATATTTTTTTATACAACCCTATTTATCAACTACTTATAAACAAAAAAAATCTTTATAAACTCCTCACCTAACAAACCCTACATTTGCATTGATACTATTTGCTTTGAGAATTGAACGATCAATTCAAGATAGAAATTCAAGAGCTACTGATCTTCAGTTGAATCTGATGTATATAGACGAATGATAATAAGAGATCAAACCTAACTCCTCAATGAGTTGTCAATGTCAAGAAAACAATGTTAGCTGCATAATAGTTCAATCAAATCCATGCTTTAAAAAAATAGCAAATTTGTGAAAAAAAATTACAAAGTATGATCAAAGAAACAGTCAACTGAAATTGAAATAGCATCTCAATGCCCATGAGTGGATTTTCATGGGATAAGAGCAATTTGGGAATGGCATAAACTACAATTCATAACCTATGCCTATCCATACAAACTACAACAACGACCAACCCAGTATAGTCCCGCGTAAGCAGGGTCTGGGGGGGTGGAGATTTACGCACCCATAACCCGAGCAAGTCAAGAGGGTGTTTCTGAAAGACTCAGACTACTATTCGAAAACTAAAACGTTGTGCTTTGCATTGATGCCTGTGATTTACAGCAAAGGAAGAAGATCAATGAGTGAAAATAGATTTACTCTAACCTTTGGAGTTCAGATCATTTGAAGACTTTGAACAAGTGATTTGTGGAAGTGAAGCCACCATCAACCATGAGATTAGTACCGCTAATGTATCTAGCCTCGTCAGAGGCCAAGAACAACACGGAGTCTGCAACATCATCCGGGGTCAGCTCCACCCCGTGCAAATTGGCGTTTTTAGCTGCAAACAAACGGAACCCATCTTTCGCATCATCCGTCCTCTCGTCCTCAGGCAAGTGGGCTAACGCCAAGTTTGTCAAGATAGTATAAGGGGATACGCAGTTGACCCGTATTCCATGTTGACCTAGCTCTGCAGCAACACTCTTGGTAAGCCCTAAAACGGCATGCTTGGATCCCGTGTATGCGTGGGGCCCAACGCCTCCAACGGCGCTTGCCACGCTACAAAGTGAAATGATCACCCCTTTCTTCAAGGGGATCATGATACGGGAAGCGTGTTTCATCCCCAAGAAACTTCCCTTCACGTTCACGTCGAATACCTTCTCAAATTCAGATAATTCCACTTCACGAATGTCGTTGCAGGGCGCTCCTGAGATACCAGCATTGCTGATCATAATGTCAAGTGTGCTGAACCTCTCCACAGTGAAGTCAACTGCACGGCTGACGTCATCCTCCAAAGTGACATCACAATGGAAGAAACATACATCACCGCCAAGGGAATCACGGACCCGCTCCCCAGCTTCATCTTGCACATCGGCTATGCACACACGTGCACCGTGCCTGTGGAAGAGCCGAACAATGCTCTCACCAATTCCCATGGCTCCACCAGTTACTAAAGCCACTTTCCCTAGCAACCTAGAAAAACTCACAGCATCATGAAGAGAAATATAACAAAATGATGTGAGATATGGTCATGCTTCAAATGAGAAAATGATATGACTAATGAATACCATTTAATGTATATAAAGCTCCAAATTTCATAACCAGGAAATAAGAGAGTTAAAAAGGTGACATGCAGGACTAGGCCTTCATCTTAATTCCCTTAAAAGCATGAAACTCAAGCTGAAGCTTTATGAACAACTCAACATAGATACCCAATTAAAGTTATAGTCTGAATCTTGTTTCCCAATGCAAAGCAACCAAACCAAAGTTTCAAAGTATCCTAATTGCACGCCTTACAGTCAAAAGATCAATTTTGAGTCTTCGACATTAAGACCACTGCAAGTTCAGTAAATTTGACCAACTATTTTATTCATCTGACAGAAGTAAAAATATAGATGGCAAGAAAAATTTGCACATAATGTACACAGTTTCACGAAGGTTGTCATACAGGAATCTCTTTCTATTACTAAGACTTTAACATAGAAACCAAGTTATTCAATCGTGTAAGCGAGTTTGAACAAGTAATTTTATTTCTATTTTATCAGAAAGTCCCAAGGAAGCAAGTGCAGTCAGTAGAATCTTCCCCATGTTTTACATTCTCAAAACAAAATTATACATCTCAAAATTCAACAAACTGAGGCAAAAGTCATAGGTTTCTATGCAGAACTTGGACTTTAAACAGGTGTTAGAATTCAAATATCACACATAACTGTACAATTCTGAGCAATCCTCCAAGCATTTGGAGCAGTGCGAAGGGATTGAATTTAATGAAATCTCACAGATCTTCATATCCAAGCATAACCACGGGTAGATAAATAACTGCATATGTAAAAACTAGAATATTCTACCATGAACCTAGCAAAAATAGAAGCCGAAAGGAACACATAGGCCAAAGGAAAAAAATCTTATATTTCAGCATACATGAAGCTAAACTGATCACTAACATTGGAGTTACTCTTAATGCAATCAGAAAGCTGCTTAATTTGATAACCGAAACTAAAAAGCCTCATTCATAATCAAACAACCAGACTAGCAAATGCAATCATCAATATTGAAAAAAAAACAATGCTCTTCTTGCAATCAGGATATTTTTATCCATTATTCTTTTCACTTGAAAACCCACACTTCTGAACCCTAAAACCGAAATTCAGCTTGCACACACAATATTCACCACTCAAAGTTCTAATTCAAACAATAAATGGAGAATTCCGCCCCAATTACAAGCCCCCAATCCATCACTCACATAAACACACAAGAGCGAAAAAGCCAACAGCGAAACTGAACAGGACTTTAATAAAACCAATACGCAAAAGATTCTGTATTTCACGAAGTATTAATTCAACCTAATGAGCATGATCCCATTACACAAATGGATAAAATACCAAATTCAGTTCCGATTTCAATCTACAAAACAGAGAGAAGAAAGAATACACACATTCGAGCAGAATTGGAACGGAAAATTAGAGTATGCCGGTATCATCTCGTCTGAAAATTACCTCTGAGTTGGAAGTGGTTGTGAACCCGCCATTGCTTAATTCTCTATTTTCTTCCGACAACGACGGAGCCTCGGAGATGTCCACCTTTATATATAGCGGAGAAGCCGGAGAATGGAGTGGCATTACTGTAATTTCAGTGCCGTGAGGACCACGTGCATGTCACATGCCTGAAACTCCGTAAACAAGAAGAAACGTTACGGACTCTATCGGGACCTTGAACATCGGACACGTGTCCGAGATGTCTGACCCCGGGATTGGACGGTCCAGATGTTATGTCGCACCCTGCCCCACATTTCTTTTGTTTAATTGAAGGGCGTTATTGTAACGCTCCCCATCTTATAACCATATAATATTTCAGGACTCGTAGAATCGAACTTATATTTATCAGTTTTTTTTAATGTGTCAAAAGGTTTGTTATTAAATAATCTTGATGGTGTAATTTGTGTTACTATATTTTTTTTTTTAAATATAAGGGAGAATATTTCAGGTTAAGAACTAGCTAAATAATATCTAGAACGTTTGTGACTGTGTGTGCATAAGAGTTGCATGTGCAAAGTGTGAGGGGGCCAGATTACATGTGCAACATGGACCCGGTCCACACTCCACACTTTTGACCTAAAATAAAGTGATTATGACTTTTAATTGGCATAAAATTGTTGAGTTTGGTTTTAACTTTTAAGCATACAAAAAAGTAACAACTCTATTAATTATAGGGAAATTCCTATTGATACCCCTGAGTTTAGGATTATTCATGTTGGTGTCCCACGATTAAGTTGTTTCCTGTTGGTGCCCCTAAGATTTGGGTTTATTTGCTTCGTAACCAAACTTTTTCATGTTTGTACTATTCTAGTTCAAATTGATTAAATCCAAGTCTACTATTGTGTTCCTCGTCCTAAAATTAGTAAGATTTGACTCCTAAAATACCCAAATCCATGTCTAAACCATGTCGATTTGAATTTCGAAGCAACAACCCGTTTCGACCTTAAGAATTCAAATCGGAATGGTTCGGGTATGTATTTGATTGTTTTAGGAGTCGAATCCTACTAAGTTGATGTCAATAAACATAATGATGAGCTCCGATTTGATCAATTTGAACCGAAATGATACGGATATGAAAATTTTTGGCTACAAAGCGAACAAACCAAAACCTTAGGGGTACCAACAGGAAAAAACTTAATCGTGGGACACCAACAGGAATAACCCTAAACTCAGGGGCACCAACAAGAATTTCCCTTAATTATATTAAGGGCTTGCCGGTGCTTTGAGTTTAGGATTATTCATGTTAGTGTCGCACGATTAAGTTTTTTCCAGTTGGTATCCCTAAGGTTTTGGTTTGTTTACTTTGTAATCAAAATTTTCCATATCCGTATCATTTCGGTTTGAATTGATCAAATCGAAGTTCATCATTATGTTTAGTGACCTCAACTTAGTAGGATTCGACTCCTAAAACAATCAAATCCAAACTCGAACCATTCCGATTTGAATTCTTAAGGTTGAAAACATGTTGTTGCTTCAAAATTCAAATCGACATGGTTCATACATGAATTTGGGTATTTTAGGAGTCAAATCTTACTAATTTGAGAGAGAGGAACACAATGGTGAACTTGGATTTAATTAATTTGAAATTGAATGGTACAAACATGAAAAAAAATGGTTACGAAGCAAACAAACTCAAACCTTAGGACACCAACCGAAAAAAACTTAATCGTGGGATACCAACAAAAATAAACCTAAACTCAGGGACACCAACATGAATTTTCCTTATATTAATTAGTGTATTTCTCTATACCAAGTATTGATTTTAAAAAAAGATATATTGTATTAATATGATGCAATTTTTAAATAAGATATATACTTTTTAGTTTGGTTAAAAGAATAAAAAATATATTCATTGGTGAATAATAATAGCATTCAATATCTAATAATGAATTATCGAAATGTACCATGAATATAATGATGAAGTATATATTAGAAAAATATTTTAAATTGAAACATATTTTTATATAAAGTATATATTTTAATTTTTAATTTTTTCAGTGTAACTGTTATAAAGAAAGTGAGGTACGAGAATCTTAAATGGCTCCATTATTCATGAAGACTTAACTTCTCAATTAATGTATGGTTTTTTCTAATACCTGTCCATGGACACAACTTTTTTTTTAGCACTTATTTGATTAGTTATTAGTTTAATCTTATTTGCTAAAAATTTACCAATTCTTTATTTACGATCTTGTTAATATTAAACTTTTTTATATATTTTGGACTCTCTTATACTCTATAGATGAACCCTTATTTCGTATCATTTATTACTTACCACACATAATATTTACACACATGAAAGGTATTTTCATTCCAAAATTAAGACTTGCAAATATGTTAAGACTGCTGCACCAATTTCGCCTTTTGCCCTCTGTTATCAACAACTTGCATCACTGCAAAAATACACCTTAAACTGAAGCAATATAACTGGAACTTTCAATGTCAATCAATTTCTCTAGCATAAGATAATAAAGGGATTGCTGTTGCCTGTTAATTATATCAGTCTCTTACACCCTGGAATTCCTTGCATATAAGCTGATAAAATGAAGTATGTCATTTTAAGTTGTGTGTATCAAAACATGTAGGAAATCTAATATAAGATCGAGTATTTTAAAGCTTGCTGAATACACTGATGCGGTCTACTATTAATAATCTTTTAAGGATACACAATTGTCAAAATTGGCCTTCCAAGACAAGCTGAAAATGTAACTAACCAGGGATAATAGCAGAATACATAAATCAAAATCCTTAGTAAGTTGTGCTAATCACCAAGCATCTTCACTTTCTTGGACGCGTTCATGTAAGGTCTGTATACCCATTCAACTGGGGCTTCAGCTTGATCCATTGTCCCAAGCTTAATCTGCATCAAGGGTTACAAAAAGTAGGGGAAAGTCGATTACAACCTAATTTGTAGATTGATGACATGAATCAGGAATGGATAATGGGTCATGAATGCACTCACCTGATAGAGTCGCAACTCAAAACGAGGACCAATCTCCTTCACTTCCACCGAATCTGGCCCACCACGTTTTTCATAAACATGATTCCTGTAAATTTTCAGAAACACAAGTCTCACATCTTATTTATTGCAGAGTTTAAAGTGGTGTTGTTTCCGCAGCTCTTCTCATGTGGAGTTTGGGGTTGAGTTTAAAGATTACTTTTTTGTTTTCACCAGCAACATGAAGCAAGAAGGTTTAGAAGAGATGCAGGAAAAGCTTTCACTTATATGGAAGAAGAAAAGGAAGGCATCAACATCCAAAGGAGAAATCAGCAGCCTGGTGCTTAGCAAGCACTCATATGTGCCTATGCTTGAAAGCTCTGAGTTGCTGAAAACAAAAGTAGAATCTGGAGTGGAGAGGAAGTGCAGGACTGAGGCTCTGATAAGACAAGGAATGAGGTAGAAACATCGATTGAAGAATTCTGAAAGGCTCATGGCAGTCTGCGATAGAGAAGCCTGCAACCGCACATTGATATAAACATTGCATGGAGGAAGCCACCAGAGGGAAAGATCGTAAGTATTGTTGATGCTGCTTGCTTTGAAGACAACAGGAATTAGAATGGTAGCTTGCAACAATGTGTGAGAAATTCTTATGTGTAGCATTAGGAGTGAGAAATTCTTATGTGTAGCATTAGGAGTATTAACGGATATATTCAGGTGCCTTGGGCAGAGGCACTTAGCTCACAAATATGAAATGATCCGAGCACAAGAGTAGGGGTTTCAAAGGCTTTATTTGGAACAGATTGTCTATCACTCACCAAAGCACTTGAGGCCGAGGGCATTACACAGCATCTAATGGAATTTGACTGTACTGAAGCGGATTATCACGGATTTTCTCACTCATTTTTGTACTATTCTGTTTTTTATGTTAAAAAAACATCAATAGAACTGCACATTGTCTTGCTAGAGAGGCAAATACATCGTAGGGATAATAGAACTTGGTCCGGACACGGATAAATTTAACAGAAAAAGGAAGGAATAAGAAATCAAATGAATTTGATTAGGTTTCCACTTTGTATTGCAAATTTGGCAGATGATGAAATGAACAAATAAAGTTGTTGATGTTTTGCAGTAAATAAATCATAGTTAAGTTCATGAAATAGTAGCACATCTCCTTAGAAGGCCTATAAAATTGACACCAAAAAAGTGAAAAAAACCTAAAAAAAGATTGAGATATACCAAAGTATGACAAAAAAAAAGCAATTGATTTGTAAAAGGAAAACCACTAACAAACTTTTTAACTTTTTTCCTTTTGCTTTAGAGAGTTTCAATGTATCGCCCTATATTTCCGAAAGCAAGAATGTTCATAATCCCAAAAACATAAATGAGAATGCCACTAAAACTAACCTGAATGATATGTAATCAGACTGATTAGCAAGGGTAACAATGCGCTTTGTATCTGGCTTTGAGACAGGAAACAGGTGCTTCAAAATGTTTGATGTCCTTTCTCCAAGCTATTGAAAAAGTAGGAGAATCGTAAGTATGAAAGTACAGATAAGTAGTATGATAGAACATATGTTACTGCATGTAATATAAGCTTTAGGGGCAAAAACTCATGTGTTACTGCATGTAATATAAGCTTTAGGGGCAAAAATGTAAAAAAACAAAAAGCACGCATATACTGCATGCATATGGAAGAGTATTATACTGCATCATATAGCCAGACATCAGACATACCTTGGTTGTGAAATTATTGAGAATAAGATGAGGATAGGCCTCTGGCATTGTTCCAATGGCCTTCCTGTCCTTAATGTCATGTCTGGTGACCTTCAATTAATATAACAGTGTAACACAAACAAATGAAGTTCAGGTGATGTGGTGATGTATAAAGATCTAAACTTAGAAAACTGAACAAGTTTACTCACCACATTGTGCAATCCAAAATAAGCTGTGGGGCCAAATGGTAGATGGCTTATGATAAGACCATCAGGGACACCACGATGCTCATGAATTAAGATAACATCTGTAAAATCATGAGCTCGGCAACTCTCAATAATTTCAGAAATAACCTACAAGGGTATATAGCATTATGATTAAGTCACAACCACTCTCACAAAAAATTACCATGCAATAACCATACAAGGAGATAAATACCAACCTGAGTACCACGATTCACTCTCTGAGCATTAGGAAAAACAAACTTCAGTTCCTGTTATGTAAAGCATCCCAAGGGTCAGAACGAGATGAAAGACAACCTAGAACTTACAAAAGTTAAAATCATACTGAAACAAAACTATGCACAACAAACCTTTGTAAACTGTATCAGAGGTTGACTTGGATCCCTAGATGTTGTAAGAAAAATTTTAGGATCACTTTCAGCCGCATTCGCATACTCATCATCAATGTGGGACTTGGGAACTACACACAGAATTGAAGAACTAACCATTAGCCAACATTTCAAATAGCTCCTACGAGCAACTCACAACCATCATGGTGAACCAAAATATTATCATATGTCATCACACACCAGTTAAGCTTGGAACATGATATCTCAGAGAAAATTTTCACTTCAAACCTAGTATATGGAACACAAAATCTCACAAATTCACAATAAAATGTGACTTCAAACCTATTATTCTAGACAAACATCCCATCCATAAACTCAACCTAACAGGCAATTTGAAATGCAAATCTGTATTCGAAATGTTTCAATTTTATCATGAAATTGCAATGTGAAAGGCAGAATATTTTCATCCTAATTCAACTTAAAACCTAATTGGGAAACTGAAAAAAAAAAAAAACAATGAATACATACTAGCAGTTTGATCGTCTTCGAGGTCGATTTCTTTACGAAGAGCAGCCTCCTCGTTTCTCAGCTCCGTGGGAATCGGCTTTCCCTCTATGAGAAACAAACACAGCACAAAATCAACGAATAGAACAAAGCATTGAAAATAAATAATCCAACGAAGGAGAGGGGAAATTGCCGATTCTTACCTTCAAGAGCTTCCTTGATTTTGCGCTTCTTCTCGTATAACAAACGCTCTTTGCCTTCCAAGCTTTTTCTGTAGAGGTACTCTCTTCTCTGCCTTATGTTCCTCTTCAACATGGTTTCTGTATTGAATTCGAACAGTTAAAGGATACGAGTTCTGGTTTAGCTGCAACCGGCGATGTCGGAGACGGTTCTGGCGGTGGAGACGGTGGCCGGCGAGATTGGTTGAAGAGGGGAAAGTTGAATTGCAGCGGCTGGTGGAGGGAAAGTCGAATGCTTGAGTCGAAGGTAGGGTTTAACGATTTAAGATGTGATACATTCTTTTATCGGTAATTTGCGTTTAACCCCTATTATTTTGAACTTTACGAAAAATAACCCCTAATTATATTCTGTTTCATTTCACCACCTCCTCCCCAATAATGGAAGATCAATAAGAATGACAAAAGTTAAGTACGAAGAAATTGATTTGTGCTTAACCGCATTCAGCATGGAGCAATATTGCATTGTGCATCTGGTTCAGATCGAACTGGATTTAAAAAAACACTTAGTTCTCTCTGATACGACAATATTGAACCAAACACATACCAGCAAACACACGAGTGATCCTCCTTGTGACGATGGAGGCGAGATGGAATTGGATACACGGAACGAATGCTCCAAAGGTGGGACAGATCCATCTTTGGATACCCGAATGGAAGCTGCAATACAGGACACACCGGAGAAAAATGGCATACAGGATGGTGATGCCGTCGGCGTCATGGTGTCGTCAGATTTCTGATTCTCTAGCGCATTGGTTGCGGATTGATCAATCTCTTTCTCAACTCTTCTCCATGATTATTCCAGACATGAAAATTATTTCTTGGAACACCCAAGGTGCGGGTAATAAGGAATTTCTCCGAGCTCTTAAAGATGTAATTAGGACTAATGACCCCTCCATACTCGTTCTACTGGAAACCCGCATAAGTGGGGATCAGGCCGAACAAGTGTGCAAACAGATTGGCTTTGATGGCATGATTCGATCTAAGGCGGTGGGCTTCAAAGGGGGTATCTGGGTCCTATGGCGCAGGGACAGGGTAACCCTTGATCAAGTTGATGTGCATGCGCAGGTGGTTACTTTGAAAGTTTCCCGTCCGGACAAGCGGAATGGTTGTTTTCAGCGATATATGCTAGCCCCACACTGAACAACCGGGAGGAATTATGGACTCGTTTGCTGGATTTCTGCAGCGACGATGAGTTGTCATGGCTTCTCATGGGGGATTTCAATGAGACAAAGTCCTTAAATGAGAGAACTTGTGCCTCAGAGGGTATGAGACGCCGCTGTGAGAAGTTCAATCAATGGATTGAGGACATGTGTCTACTGGATCTCGGGTACTCTGGTCAGTAGTACACTTGGAGTCGTGGAGTGGACATGACCACTCGAACTTGTGCCCGTTTGGATCGCGGTCTGTGCAACCTTGCTTGGAGAAGCCTTTTTGAGGAAGGAGCGATAAGGCACTTGCCGGCGCTACAATCAGATCATACACCGCTTCTTCTAAAATCTCGGGGATTCACAAATTTTCGCCCCTTTAATACTCCTTTCCGATTTCAAGCAGCTTGGTTGCTCCATCATGAGTTCCAGTCCTTCCTTGCGCAGCATTGGAGTAATGGGGCGCCTCTGAATGTGGCGCTATCTAGTTTATCCTTACATCTGAATGAATGGAATAAGACGGTGTTCGGCAACCTCTTCCGGCGCCGAGATAGACTGTGGCGTCGAATTGAGGGAATCCAAAAGCAACTCTGTGTTGGCGCGAACTCTGGGCTGCTTCGTTGGGAACGAAAACTCAGACAACAGCTGGACACGACTCTTGAACAAATTCACTTATTCTGGATACAAAAGGCGAGATCAGATGCTCTGTTAGACAGTGATAGAAATACTCGTTTCTTCCATGCTTGCGCAGTTGTCCGGAGAAAACAGAATAAGGTGGAGGGGCTACGGAATGATACAAATGACTGGGTTTGGGATCAAGCTAGTATGAGCCAGATGGTTACCTCACATCTACACTCCCTTTACACGGATGACTCGGTATATGAGGGACCATTTGACACCCCTCGTGATAGATTCCCGGAATTATCACAAGCTGAGATTGAGGGACTCTGTCGCCCGTTTAGCGCATTGGATGTTAAGGCGGCAATTGATAGCATGGGATCGCTGAAAGCCCCGGGCCCGGATGGATATCATGCGATTTTTTATCAACGCAATTGGTCTACGGTTCAGAATGAAGTGGAGTCGAGTGTTCTCAGTATTCTGCAAGGTCGTGATGTGCCTGACGCCATGAACGAGACTATGGTTGTTCTAATTCCTAAAGTTGATAATCTAGAGACAACAAATCAACTGCGACCGATAAGCTTGTGCAATGTTGCGTTTAAGATTGCAACCAAAGCTCTGGTGATGAGAATGAAACCTTTGATGAGCAAGGTTGTGGCGCCCACCCAATCCAGCTTCGTCCCGGGGCGGCAAATTACGGATAATATCATTATAACCCAAGAGGTTATGCACTCGATGCGGCCAAAGACTGGGCCACGCTTCATGGCTATCAAGATCGACTTAGAGAAGGCGTATGACAGAATTCGATGGGCCTTTCTCCGAGACACTCTACACGAACTTCGACTGCCTTCCGTGATCACCAAGGTCATTATGGAATGTGTGTCTTCATGTAGCATGAGAATTCTTTGGAATGGGGTGCTTGGGGAACAATTTAGGCCTTCACGGGGTGTTCGTCAAGGTGATCCTCTTTCCCCTTACCTCTTTGTCTTATGCATGGAAAGGCTTGGACATATCATCGATGAGGCGGTGGATTCGGGGGCCTGGAAGCCGATTACATTGTCCAGGAATGGCCCGGGCCTTTCTCACCTCTTCTTTGCGGATGACTTGATTCTTTTCGCTGAGGCGACGTCGGAACAAATGCGTGTGATCAAGGTTTGCCTGGAGAGATTCTGCTCGGCATCTGGGGCAAAGATTAATTTTGGCAAATCAATGCTATGCTGCTCGAACTCTACGCCCGCTGACATTGTGGACCGTATCAGTCAGGAAGGGGGAATGCAGGCCACTGATGACTTGGGGAAGTATTTGGGGATCCCGATGGCTAAGAAACGGATTTCCAAAAACACATTTAGCTACATTCTTGAGCGGGTTGACGCTAAACTTGCAGGATGGAAATCCAAGCTGCTCTCCATGGTCGACCGGATTACTCTGGCGAAGTCTGCAGTGGCCACGATGCCATACTATGCTATGCAAACTAATTGCTTATCACTGTTTGTTTGTGATGAGGTTGAAAAACGAACAAGGAATTTTGTTTGGGGTTCTACACGTGAGAAAAGGCGCATACACTTGCTGAACTGGGAAAAGATGAGACAACCAAAATCAGTTGGTGGATTGGGGATGCGAAGTATGCGCCAAGTAAACTCGGCTTTCATGACTAAGGCAGGATGGCGTGTAATTAACGAGCCGAACTCACTTTGGTCCCGGGTCATCCGTGGGAAATACTGCCAGGGGAGATGTGATAGAGACATGTTCCGTGATATCCCAGGGGCATCCAACTTGTGGTCGGGCATTGCTAAGTCTAAAGAGCATCTCCTTAAAGGATTACGCACTCATATTGGAGACAGGAGAAGTACTTTTTTCTGGAGCCATCCGTGGGTTGAGGAAGTACCCTTGGAAGAACTCGCTACTAGTACAATCTCTGAGGAAGACCAAGGGAAAAATGTGGCTGACTTTTGGAATGGGGAGAATTGGAACTGGCATGATTTCTCCCATTTGTTACCACCGATGACTCTACTGAAGATAGGCAATGTAACCCTTGCCTCGGAAGGTGTGGCGGATAACTTCACTTGGTTTGCTACGGATTCGGGTAAGTTTTCTGTGTAGTCGGCACTTGCTGTCATACGAGAAGATGATGCAGTTCCGACTGATGTTGTCTGGAAGAAGATATGGAGGGTGCCCACCACCGAACGTGTAAGGAACTTCCTTTGGTTGACTGCACATGATGCGATCATGTGTAATGCCAATCGAGTTCGTCGGCACTGTGGAACCAACCCAAATTGCAGCCACTGCCACACGTTACCTGAAACAACGTTATATATTCTCCGAGACTGCCCTTTGGCCATGGGGTTGTGGCATGATCTGCTTCGATCTGGTGCCCCACCTGATTTCTTCTTCTTGGATATGAAGGACTGGGTGCGTAGTAACATCAGTAGCAATGGGGAGTGGCCGACAATTTTTGCTTTCGCCTTATGGTGGCTTTGGAGATGGAGGAATGCAAGGGTTTTCAACTCGAACATGGTGTTCTCTGGCCCCCGGTTTTAGTTTATTTTGGATCGGGCTGCTGAATACTTACAGATGTGCAGGAATAAAAACCTCCCTACCAGAGGTCGGGATGCGACGGCAACCGGATGGGTGAGGCCGCCTCAGGGCTGGGTGAAGGTGAACTGTGATGGGTTGTTTAGACCAGGGTCCGACTGGATTTGTGTCGGTGGGGTCTTACGCAATCACCAGGGGCAGCTGCTAAGAGGTTTTATGGCTAAGGAAAAGGGCACCTCCCCTGTGCAGACAGAGCTGCTGGGGCTCCTACATGGTTTGGCACTGGCAAAACAAATGCAGATGGAGAGAATATTAGTTGAGACCGACTCAACGACTGCTTTAGAGCTCGTCACGGCAATGGACAACCCACCAACGCTCCACCGGGATTACATCCTCAGAATCAAAAAATATTTGGCTGACCCGACTTGGTGCATTCGTATCCAGCTGGTTGCCCGGTTGGGCAATAAGGATGCGGATTGGCTAGCTAAACTTAGTGCCTCATGTATTGGGGACTTTATTTGTTTTATTCTCCCGCCTGAGGGGCTCTCTGTCCTTCTTGAGGAAGATATTTTAATTAGTAAAATTATGTAAGTTTTATTATGAATAAATGGGTCTAACCCTCCTTTTCCACCAAAAAAAAAAAACGCTTAGATCGTAGATCGATCTAGATTTGGATAAGGACTGGATTGGACAACAAAAACATATTTTTTTGTATTTTATTTTTATATTAATTAAAAAATATTATTATTTTCCTATTTTGATAAAAAAAATTGTAATATTATACCATGTTACTAATTTATTTTTATAATATAAAATAATTTTTAATAGTATTATAGGATATTAATGCAAAAAAAGAAGTTCATTTTGGTTCGGACTGGAATATTCCAGGTTTGGACTGGATCGAAATCTTAAAATGTATGGACCACATACCTGAATACATCTAGTTCGGTCCGATACGGGTATTTTCGATTAGGTCTGATTTGAGCATTTTTCAGTCCAGTCCAATTATGCACGTTCTAGAGCTACATGTTTGAATAAGGTCATTGAAGATTTAGAGAGAGTGTATAACCATTGTGATACACATATTTATGTTGTTGATAAGTCATCATCTAGTTCATCTTATGTTATAGTACGAAAATCATGACTAAATGTTATATGGGAAGCACGCACACACGTAATATATACATTTTCAATAATTATATGAGCATAACACATAGTACAAGCATCGTACGTATAACTTATGATAATATAGATTCACACATAATATAGAACATGTACACATATGTACAAAGCATGTGAACATACAATTTCAAGAAATATATACACAAATAGTAACAAAGCATTTATACATATCCATTTGTACCTATATTTTGCTAATATGTGTGCATATATGCACATACCGTTCTCACGTGTGTTCAAATGCCAGCAGCTCCGCCTCACCGGATCTCGCTCTCGGCCTCCCGCCGCCACCACCTCTCCCCCCACCGCCTCCCTTTCCAACCCCACTCTACCCCGCTGCCTCCTTCTGCTCTCCCTTCCTTGGCTGTTGAGGGCTCGACCTCTTCGACCAGATCCGAATCCTGATCCTTGGCTGTTGAAGGCTCTCGCCGGAGAACATGGAAATGAGCTGGTCATCGTCGATCCTGTCGAATCCGATGCTGGAGGAGTGCATGAAGGGGGCGGCTTGTCCCCTCCTCCTTCGCCGCCGCCCTCCTCCCTCCCATGTCTCCCCGCCGCCGCCTTCCTCCTCTCCGCCCTCCATCTCTGCCCCGCCGCCACCTCCCTCCCCTGTTGAAGGCTCTCGCCGAAGGAGTGCTTGAAGGGGGCGGCTCGTCCCCTCCTCCTTGGTTTTGAGTTCTGTTTTTGTTTCTGTTTTTTTGTGTGTGTGTGTTTTTGCAACCTTGTGTGTTGTACTACTTTGCTTCTGTTGAGCTGATTAGTATGGAGATCGAGTTGTTCCAGTTGTGGTCGTGGTTGTGTTGAGGCTCCTGAAGATCCAAATGACAACGTCAGGATGGTCGAGACTCCTGAAGATCCCTCATCATGAGTGGGGGCAACGTCATGGTTGTCCATTCAACATTTTCCAAGATTGTTTTCTTGTTTGACCCGTCGTCTGGTGGTGGGCTCACTTCTCTCACTAGTCTTGTAGCTCGCTTTTGTTTTGTTGTATTTTCATTTGCTTGTCTGTGTTGTACTAACTGATTTTTCCAATTGCCGATTTATTGGCCTCTCGAGTGGTCCGACATTTTTGTCGGTTACTCGAATTATTACCCTTATAAAAAAAAATGCCAACTTTTGTTTTATATTTTTTTACTATAATTCTTGAGTTCAAATCCCATGCACGATATAGATGTGTTCTTAACTCTTTTTCATATGGATTTTGACTCTATGATAGAGATATTCTTTGTTTCTTTCACCTTAACTCTTTTTAAAATCCGTATGAATTTCTATTTTTTTTAAAAGAAAACGTGATAAGAAAACCGATGTAAATATGACACGAGCCATATATAAAATTAGATGGAGACTATTTTGATTTTTTCGTATCTTTCTCAAAATGATTATATTGTTTTTCTAACATATGTCCTTGATGTATGGGTTAAGAACTTTTTTAAAATTATTTTATTATATATTATTTATTTAGAGGTTTATAATTTTTTTAAAAGGGTTTAAGCATTTATTTTCATGCTAACAATTTATTGAAAGAGAGTTCTTATCTTATGTGCCCTATTTATGTCAGTCCTATTATGTAATTAGCTGATTGTTTCCGAATTAAACAAAAAATTATTGTATGGAGTACATAAAATAGTACTCCATCCGTTTTGAAAAGGTTGTCATTTTAGCCCATAATTTTTGTATAGAAAAATTGTTATTTTAGGTGTTTAGGTAATAATTTATTAGTGAGTTATGAGGTTTGACATCGAAAATTGTATTTTTTGGCTCTTTTATACAAATTCTCTATGTTTATTGGCTATAATTGAGATGAGTTATTAAATACTTGTAATTTTAAGAAAAATTTATGAGAATATAGGATAATTATTGTATTTCTTAATAAGTGTTTCAAACTCTAGAATGCCAATCTTTTTCATACGGAGGGAGTATAAGGTATTTTCTAGTGTGTGCCCATGAGCACACTATAATAAATTCTTTTTTAGCAATAAAACTCCAATTTTAGCAATAATGTTTTTAGCCATTAGTTTAATTTTTTTTTGCTAAGGATTTATCCATTCTCTTATAGAAAATATTTTAAATATTTCCTATTTTAGCTTGTTAGCCTGTGCCCATGGACACACACTAGAAAAACCGATAATAAAAAGGTAACATTGGTCTCAAGGTAGCACATTTTTTTTTATGACCAAAAAATATGTGCTTGTTTGACCACGTTAAGATATTATCAAATGTAGGAATCCTTTATTAGTTGTTATCAATCATCAATATCTAATATAAAGTTAACCTTTTGAAAAAGATTGAAGACTTCAATTAACTCTTCCTCCTAATTCAAACCACTGCGGCTAATTTATAGGGGCTAATACTGAAACCCTGCAATAAAGCCTAATTTACTGAATTGTTCATCCGTTATGAAATTCAAGCATACAAGTAAATGCTAATTCATAGGGGCTGATAAATGCTAATTCATTCGTTCACTGAATTGTTTATCCGTTTACAGCTCTCGGCCATAACACCAGTCGTTACTATTTTAATCCGTTATGAAATTCAAGCATACAAGTAAATGCATATAATAATCATCCACATCTCTCAGCCATAACACCAGCCGTTAACAAAATAAATAGGGTACAATTAAATCCAATTACTATTTCAATCCACATCTCTCTCCCATAACAGTCCACGTCACAATTCCAAAGCTGGCAGCCTCCCTATAAATGTGGATGATGTTGCATTAGAGCCCGTTTTCCGGCCGCATTACCCCACATACACTCAAAAATGGCATCGTCTTCCTCCTCGAAAAAAAAGAACACCTCGAGCTCCACCAAGAACCCACCGCAGAAGGGCATGTCAAAGGGCCCTCGATGATTTCATAGCGGCGTCGTTACCGTCGTACACCCCCTTTTCTGATATGGCCCTGGGCATGGAATGCACCGTCAAGGCAATGGTCATCCGCAAGTGGGATGCCATCACCTTGCAAAAACATCATATAAGCTCAGACTATATCTGATAAGCACTACTTTGTAGGGCTTAAGTAAGAGTCATTAGAGGTTTTATTGGTGTCATTCATGTAGATTTAGATACATTCATGTGCATGGCGTGTTAGGGCGAAGTTTGGTAATTAATTAAAAGCCACGTGATTGATGGGCCCAATTGGATGAAATTCAGCCCACGTGAAGGAGGAAAAGGGCCCAAATTGGAGAAGAAACCCATGAAGAATTGCGCCTCGCGTTGAAGCCGAAGACAAGAAAGCGGGAAAAGTGAGCTGATGAATTGTTGTTGGGCCGAGTTGATGAAGAAGGCCCATGGATTAAAAGGCCCACCGTGAAGAAACAGTCCCGCGTCAAATTGAAGCTGGAAAGTGAAGAAGCTGATGTCGCCATGACGTCGCCGCGCTGATGCTTGCGGGGGAGAATTGGCGAGCAGCTGTTGAACGAGAAGTTGGGCCGAAAAAGTGGGCCGAGCGAGAGGAGAGTGGGCCGAGCTGAAGCATGTGATGCTGGGACGAGATGTCTGCCGAGATGGTGTGGGCCATCACGTGATGCGGAACAAGTGCTGAACGAAAAGGCTTGTTTGCTTAATTAGTATTTTATTATTATTTTGTTTTAGTTTAATTTAGATTTTATTCCCTTTAGTATTTTAGGGTAGAGAAAAAGGTTTGTTTGCCAATCAATCATCATCTCTGAAAACCCTAATTTATTTCTACGTACCTTACTATGAAGAACTAAGCCTCCTTGGCTTAGTCAGACGTTGAAGCTTTCGTTTTGATTAAGTTGTGAGATTCTCGTTCCTTATCTATTGCATGATTTTTATCTTTCTCTTGCTTAAGTTGCTTATGATTGATATTGATAATCTCTATTTGGACGCATCTAGGGTTTGTTGTTATTGATCTATTGCTAGATCTAGATTGTTACTGGTTGAGCATATCTATTTCAGAGTAGCAACTGCATCGTATTAGTATCTGGTTGTGCTAGTTTTATGCAGAAGAGAACTGATTTACATTCTAGGATAAAAGCTGGTTGTTTTATGCTAGAATTGTATCCAACTATATTCCTATCTGTAAAGCTGCTGTTAAACTGAATCTTGATAGTTTCAGGGTTGTTTAATTAGTTAGTGCTAATAGTATCTGGTTGTGCTATTAGTTATATCTGAAAAGGAATTGGAATCACCATTGCATGAGATTTTGAATGAGTATCTATGATAAACTTGTCATACGAATAGTGGATGTTGTTTGACTAAGTATTTTTCCCATCACTGATTTCACAACTCTTTCGCTTGTTTACTTTTACATGTTTAGATTACTTAAACAAACAAAACCCCCCTTTGGTTACTTTGGATTGACATATAAATTGCATACTAAGATAGAATCCGCCTCCCTGTGGATTCGATCTTTACTTACCTAGGACTACGGTTTAAGGTTTGTTTGGATATATTTTGCATAGTAGGAATTAGAACGACAAATTCCTGTTATCAATATCCTAGCCGACCATACGGTAATTAAAAAATGCACCTAGGGCGACCCCCACTTTTAAAATGCCTTAACGACTAACCTTTTTTGCCGTTTATCGCAGGGAGGCGCGATCCACTGCGTAGCGAGGGCCAACATTAGCCACTATTTCACGGGCAAACTCTTGGTAGGAGAGGTCTACGCCATTAGCCAATTCACCGTTGCACAACCGAAACCTTCTTATCGGGTCCGCAACGGTGACCCGTTCGTGATCCTACTCGAAGGCAGCACTGTTGTGAGGCATCTAGACTGTCCCCTAGAAGGCTTCGAAAGGTATCCACTCCAGTTGGTCCCGATTCAAGACATCGAGTTCAACGGTTCCAAATTCCTTATAGGTCAGTCATGCTTCAATTATACTCTGCTCCATATGATCCTTAACTACACCAAAAACACAGTACACAAATATCAGCAGTTGGTTAGGAAATAGCGACAAAGTGAGAGAGGGAAGTCTTGATTCAAAACAAAAAAGCAAACTCAAAAACCTAGAACTTCCTTCCTTATACATACAAATAGTACATTCAACCTTACGTGCATCATGAAGAGAAAGGATACGCAACCACTCATCACAAATTGCATGCATTCTCCTATGACCAGATTTATTATTTCCATATGCATCCTTCAACTACGGCTCAGGACTGAATAGACAAATTTTCCTAAAACTAAAACTACATGTCTCCATCCCTCTCAACCATTTTTGCACTAGCATGAGCAGACATATCTAGAGAAGCCTGGAATTGTATTGTTCAGCTAATTAAGAGATCCCAATCTCAAGTAATGCCTTCTTCTATTGTCATCAAGGCTTCACATTGGAAAGTATAGAAAGCACCAGTTAACCTCCCTTTCTTTTCCAGTAAATATAGAAATTTTATTAAGTTGAGCACCAAAATATGAATGAATTTTTTCCCTCTTAGACCATCACAAGATGTTAAATTTGATTGTACTAAATCCCTGATTCTATTGGTAACAAACAAAAGCATTCATTTAAAACAACAGATTGATGCATAATCGAACCCAGCGAAAAAAAAACATATTGAAATTGTTGTAACAATGAACTGAACCACCAAATGAAAATTCATTAGATTCGTTACTACATGCTTACACATGCCAGTATTGCAGAAGCAAAGTTTACATACAAACACCCAAATCAAATAGTATGGTGTCTGTGAGTGGGTTTATCTATGTCGAAGCATTCTGGTCACCAAAGATTCTACTTCAAACAAGCCTAAAGTTCAAAACTACATAAAAGGTCAGCACAAACATAGAGCAAAAAAACAGCATAGATAAATACCTTGTCCTCAGCGAGCAATGGAAGGTGCAGAAGGATCTCAAGAGGCTCAGTATCAGCAGCCATGACTACAAATTTAGATATCCCTCTGTTCAGCGTCTTGGTGGCTGCAAATTCAATAACCGATCAAAACCCTAGAAACCAAAAAACGATACACAAAAAAGAATTTAGATACAGAAACTATTACCTTCATTGACACCCTTTTTGAGTTGCTTGTAATTGGCAGCTTGCGAACCCAAATCCATTATCGTAACGGTCAGCTGAGCATCAGCGAGAGGGTACGCCTTTGGGTTCACCGCTTCTCCTCCCTGCAACATAAAAACCAACTTACTACCACGCAATTCCAAAACAAAACATAAAACTCCAACCTGATATTCAATCACTACAATTAAAAAGACATAGAAAGTACCATTTGAATGTCGGGTCGATTAGAGCAGTGGGGAGGAAAATGGGGCTAGGGTTTTTGAGTAAATCGGAAACAAGGGTTTAAAACGAAGAACAACGGAATTGGGGGTGGACTATGTATGGGAGTCAAAATTGTTGACAACCTTACGACGTCGTTTCTCATTTTTTACAAATTACAAATAAATAAACGTATTAAATCCTGACCATTGAATAGAATCCATGGCTGAGATTTAATCATCTTGGTAGAGCTTCTAAATTTAGTGATTTGTAACTACACAAGAGAAATGGAAGAGAAGACGCAAAATTAGATTGAACTGCGAAATTTGATGACTTGCAACCCTAATCACCACTTCCAATCGTCCCCCCTTATTTGTTAATTGCGGAATTAATTGTTAATTAATGTTATTATTGTGCAAATTTTGTGTTGTATTTATTAAATATAGAATCTAATGTGCAGTTTTTAGTAACTAGAATGAGTGGCAAAATGAGAGATCAATCAGGTTGGTAATCGTACAAGTCATAGAGTTGATCCATTATTGTTAAATAGAAAATATTACACTTTTGATTAACTTAATAAAACACATATGAAACTAAAAAAAAGTCATAATTTCTTTGCTCTTACGTGGTATGAGTTTATGTAGATGTATATTTCCCTAAAAATTAAAAATTGTCTACAGATATGTATATGAATATATATATATATATAAATGAATACTGAATAATTTAGTTGTATTGTAATCATATAATAATATAAATTTAAAATTTGTTAATGAACTAATTACCAATAATAAGTATAGAATAAACGTGTTATGAAACTTAGTTTATATTGTCTAATATAAGAAAAGTGATATACTATATCGATATCCAGCTTTGAGATGTAAACATATGTATATGAATGTATATAATACAATAAATAATTTAATTGTATTATAATCATTTAATAATATAAATTTATTAATATACTAATTATCAATAAAAATGATAGAATAAATGTGTTATGGAACTTAGTTTATATTATCTAATATAAGAAACATGATGTACTATATTGATATTCAACTTTGTCTTTTTCCATCCAAAACAAATATGTACACAACGCATTTTATATTTGCACTGTGGTGCGCATAAAAAAGTGATTTTTTTTTAATATTCCATTCTATGCGTAGATATTGACTTATTCCATGCCTTCTGAATGTAATGTAATTAGGTTTAGTAATACAGTGTTAATTACCTACCCGCTAATGTTTCTCCTCTCTGCCAGATGTTGTAGGTTGCCCTATTAATATTGGGACCGTGCGAACCACTCCTATAGGTGCTCAGCTACTGGAGTTCCACCTCATGAACGAAAGGTACAATTTACATGTCGTTCTTCATGCCATCTGTCGTATACATCGCGCATATGTTTCACTTACCCTGCGTTTGGCCTCTTGTGATACGCACATGGGAAACATGATCAAGGTCTCCATGTGGGGCAGCATAGGCGAGGACTTCCTTCAGCGTAACAAGCGGGCCAAGACCCCATTCATAGTTGCTTTGGCCTCCATGAACGTGCGACATTGGAATGGTACTCTAACCCTTTTTCAATTATTGTTATTTTTGAAGCTTACACACCAAAAAACTTTAAGCCATTTGATTGATGCATGCGCAGGTGATGTCTATTTGTCCACCACCTCGGCCACGACGCTGTATGACACGGAGGACATACCTGCTATCAAGCAATTACAATTTGAAATGAGGTACATGTTTGGTCGACACGTATAGCTATATGCTCATGCATTTATAAATATGTTTCTAACCCATCGTATGCGACATCCCAGTACCGTCGGCCTGCCTACGACATTGCCTCCCCTCCCTACAATTACTGCTAGACAAGGAACCCTCTCAGAGCTACTACTTCTAGGAAGGGAGCAAAAGGCTTTTCCCAGGAAGGTATCTGTAATATGAAATCTAATCAGGCTTCAATTTATGCTCATAAAAAGAAACACCCAGTGACATTTTTTCCCCTTTTGTAGGACTCCATCACATTCAACATTGAGGCTAAGATTGAAAGGGTACTTCCCGAGAACAGCTGGAACTCTCTTTCGTGCGGTGGACATAACTGTAGGAAGGGGTTGACCCCGATTGGAGGCCAGTTCTATTGTGCTTCATGTTGTAAGACGACGGAGTTCCCTCTGGTGAGGTATGTGGTGCCCCTTTGATTTCTCATTAAACCGCCCAAATCCATATCCACAAAGCACAATTGGGTGAGCATCTAATTCCGTGCAGGTACAGACTAAATCTTGAAGTTTCAGATCACACAGCAACCCTTTCGGTAACTGTGTTCGAGACCTTGCTGAAACCTTGCTCAAGAAGAAAGCTGCGACCCTGCTTAAAGAAGTGTCTGTAAGTTTACAATGGAACCTCACACAAAATGCGGATGAAAGTTTGCTTTATGTAGCTCTGCTCAATTCTGCCCTTTGGCTTGTGCAGGACAACCCAGAAGGGTGTGTGCTCCCGCAAGAGATCAAGCAGTTAGCAAACACATACCATGTGTTTGAGGTCAAAACACATACATACTTCGCCGCTTCTAACGACAACGAAAAATTCACCGTGTCACGGATTGTCAGTACTCGCCCTGTTCTTAAGGTGAGCATTGAACCAAGATTCATTTGTTGTTATACTTCTTAATTCTAATTCCAAAAAAATACAATTTCTTATACAAAAACAACACACCATGTAGGAAAAAGAGGGTGAAAGTGGGTTGCCGACTACGCCACTTATCCTAGATGCTGAAGAGCAGCTTGCAGGAGACCGCGTTGTTGATGTTGATGGATCAGAGGAGAAAGACAAGTGAGGATCATTTTTCTTGAATCTAGGCAAGCCGTTTGGTATTAAAATGTGCATTCATGATTTTCCTCTTTCTATGTCAGGCATGATGGTGCAAATGAGGTCACACCTATTATGAAAACCCCAAACAAAACCATGTCGAAAAAAAGGAAAGATGTCGTTTCATCATCGGACGATGAATCAGGTAGTGACGATGATTCTATAGCGAGCGGGGAGCATGCAACGACCGGATGATCTACAATTTCGAACTGGTGGTTTGAAGTAAGCATGTTTTTATATTTCAACCTCGACAAAACATTAGACCCAAAGCGTTGGTAGTTTTACCCGGACATATATTTCTTTGGCTTGCTTTTTTTAATGGTGAGATTGTGTTTATCGGTAAACACATACAATTATATTTATGGCGTTCAAAAACTGTGTTGAATGAGCATATTCTTACAAAAGGGAAACGACAAGACATTGTCCAGATAAGGGAAACGACAAGACATCGTCCAGACTTGCATCAGCAACTCACCTATTTGGAGCCATTGCCAGGTTCTCACGTTAAAAAAGAGCATGAGGGTGAATGACCAACAAGCAAATGGGGAGATTGACATCCAAAAACAACAATTCAACAAATGGATTCAAAAGATCGGAGATGGAAATGCTGAAGCAATCGCGCTAGACAATGAAGAGGAAGAAACATGGACTGAGATCCCACAAGAGTTCATAATCGGGCCTGGGACAGATCCGATTGAGCAACTAATTGCCAAAGTCTTTCCAGATTTCATGGCAAACGAAACCAAACCATCATACCTCCAAGACAGAGCTATTCTAACCCCTTTAAATGAAGATGTCGATCAGATAAACCGCTACATGTTCAACCGTCTGCAGGGGCAAATGAGGACATACAAAAGCGCTGATGAAGTTTGCAAGGCATCGATGTGGCTGAACAAGAGCATCTGTACCCACCCGAATTCTTGAACACTCAAGATTTCCCTGGTACAGTTCCCTTACCTTTCCATACACTATGCCTAATCAGTTGTAAACTCATCAACTAAAGAAAATAACATGGATACAAAATTACAAGAATCCCACCCCACGCACTTGAATTGAAGGAAGGATTGTCGGTGATGCTTCTAAGAAATGTAAACCCTTCACAAGGGTTGTGCAACGGCACCCGTCTCATCATTACACATTTAGGGGAGTGGGTGGTTGAGGCTGAGATTATTACTGGCACGTGCGTAGGAAACAAAGTCCTAATTCCTAGGATAACACTAAACGCCACTCAATCTAAATGGTCATTCGTCATGAAACGTCGTCAATTCCCACTAAAAGCTTGCTATGTTATGACTATCAATAAAAGTCAGGGGCAATCACTGAAGCATGTGGGGTTGTATTTACCAAGGTCAGTTTTCTGTCACGGCCAACTCTATGTGGCAGTCTCTCGATTTACACACCCACAAGGACTCAGTGTCCTGTTACTACCAACGGGAAAAGAGCCAACTAACTACACACGAAATATAGTTTTCAAAGAGGCATTCAATCACTTGGCCACCGAAATGAATGTAAGCACTACAACCCATTACGTAAAATATGTCCGGACCCACTACACTCTACAAACTTGGCGTAAAGGATCATCACATGGGATTATAATGTTACACAACACATACTTGATGCGCACTTTATCTATCATAATATCACGCTTTCACAATAGCTGGCTCAGATATATTTACTCATGTTCCAGGTCTAGCATCAGATGATACAACACATTGGTCACCATTGGATAGCATGGAACACATATCAACCAATCCGGTAAACATGAGGTACGTGAATGCAATGTTTTATACAAATATGCGCTACGAGCATCTTTAGCGGCTCAAACATTTAAATACCTTTAGCATAATAAATCCACTAGGTTTACTAGATGACCTTTTATTGTCGTAGGTTACGGGCATCATAGACTCCTCAATTGCTTCATTCGCAAGCTCTCACGCTGAGGGGCGTGCTCATTCAACAAAACACATTGTTGCATAGCATTCCAATTTTAGGTATCATGCATACAACTTCTCATGTTGTCCCGAATATGGATATTTTAATACACACAAAGTTTGACCAAAGACAACGCCTTTTAGTCTCTCAAACCAAATACATATAATCAAGCATCATACCACTACGCGTACAACCAAACTGTAGACATTCGATTGCAAAAACAAGCAAATCCCCACCATAAGCTCAACAATACATTAGTTTAGGTCGTTCTACATATCCTTAAACGACAACGCTTCACCGCATACTCAAGCACTAGATCAATACGTCCTCAACAAAAGTAACACGTACGGGGCTCTGATTTCTAGTAAATATAATCTATATATAATGTAAAATGCAATCCTAGATCATTAATGATCATCCTCTTAAATGATAGACGCTTTTAATTTTCCTTTTCTTTTTTAATAAATCTACCCATAGCATCATTTTATCACAAAACTATATTTTATCACAAAAATAGAGTAGAAATAATAGAAAATTAGCATTCAAATGTAGATGAAATCCAAAACTAACATTATTCATGTGGAAATTCTTCACATGTAATAAGAATCCATACATAATATAAAATAGAGTTTTTACCATAAATGTCTCTCCTCTTGATTACACCCTAGAAGTATGAAGTATCACATATAAAATCAACACATAGAAGAAAGAATTTTGCATAAATAACAACATATAAAATATAAAATGATATACTCCTAATTCTAATATAATCTCTCTATTTATATATTTGTATAAATAGAATATTGTTGGTAAATAGTTACTCCTAATTCTAATATAATCTCTCTAATTATATATCTGTATAAATATAAGATTTTTGGTAAATATTTACTCACTTACACCTTAAAAGTATCACACGTAAAATCAAATTTATTTCCAAAAAAGTGTTTTGGGCTATACGATTATTTACATTCCATTATAATCTATATCTTCTCTTATATACAATCCGTTTTAATTATTAAATCAATGCCACAACCAACATTATCAGCATAAATACCATTATAATAGCCATATCATAGATGAAAATGTTATCACGTACATAATTATTTTTTACGTTGATAACTTAAATCATAAGTTTGATTCGAATTGAAAATTTGATACATTTTTTCGTCTGGTATAATTTATTCATGTTATTTTTTCTCTATATCTATCTATATATAATAGGGTTTTTGAGCAATGAATGCTCATTTACTTAGCCTATAAATTAAACAATTTTGATTAGTAATAAACACTTTTAATTAGTATGCCAAAAAACTACAAACATAATTATAAAGTAGAATTTTAGTTAGTATTAAACTATTTCAGTTAGTATAAGTATTTATATTATATGTATACAATGCTCAAAATTAACTAAAGCCTCGGAATAAACAACATCATGCAATATATGATTAACAATTAGGACATAAATTAAAATAGTCATTTCAGATAAATGAGTCCAATAGAAGAATTTGAAGACACATTTTGTGTCAAAGTTTGTATATCTAAGTTTGGGTCATTCATCATATGTTAGTATATCTAAGTCTGGGTCAAACAGCATAATTGAAATTTGTAATCTACTTAATATTGGTTAGAATTAGAGGGTTCCAAGTGTGTAGTATATTTTTCTTCTTCCTTTTATTAATTGAACCATGTAGATGGGACAAGAATACGTACTATAATCAATTAATTGATAATAATAATAATGGTCCTTATTAATTTAGCTAGAAAATGTTTCATTTTGATTAGTTAAAATACTAGAGTTTGTTCATATGTTCAAAACGCTTCATGTGTTTTCATTCTAAATATTAGCCCATTTAATAAGATTGATTGATAACTATATGGTATACTGTTACGAGAATCTCTAGACGTCATTACATTCATGAACAATTTCAAATAAAATGTATAATATTCCATATAAATCCGGGAACTATTTTTTTTCATCCATGCCCTCCATTCCCATATCGACATATCTCTTGTCCCATGTTCCTTTGATTGTTTTTATCTACATCGAATTCATCCTTTTGCTTCTCCTTCCTTTTTTCATATATTTTGTTCTAATTTGAAAGTCATGCCAAAATTTTTGATGTTTTACTGAAGAAACCAACATTTGGCAAGTTTGTACACGATTTTCTGATTAATTTTAATAAACTAATCCTTAATTATGCCTTATTTGCAGAAATACTCTACAAACGAGACTATAGCGCAAACTCGAATTAGATCATTACTATTCTCTCATTGATCTCTGTTTTTCTGGGCTATGAATTTCGGTATGAACGGTGTCGATTGTAATCAAGTTAGATGTATTTTTTAAGATATTTTTAATCAATTTTTTGGTAGAATATATATCGTATAATTTGATAATTTTCACATTATGAAATTGAAAATATAATTTTTTATGCACTATCTATGAGAAATTTCAAAAAAAACAGAAGTCAATTGAAATTTATTTACTCCCCATTTAAGGAAAAAAAATAATTACTTCACATTCCTAATATCTTTATAGCTTACAATAATAAATTCAACTAATAGATTGAAATGACATTTGCTAAATTCAAAGGAGAAATTAGAAAAAACAAATTAAAAAAAACCTTAAAATAAACAAGATCAAGCAATATATGATTAATAATTATAAACAAGGATACAAATTAACATGTCATCTTGATTTTATTATTCCATGCTTTTTCTACACAAACATTTCCCCTCTATGTAGTTTACTATACAACCTTGACCATTATATTTGAACCCAATTTACTTGAATAATTGAATCCAATAGATGTATTGAAGACTCATTGTGTAAGTCATCGGCGCACATTCTCTAATTATCCCATGTGTATTTTTGTGATATTGATACAAATATGATAATATAAAGAAGAAACTCTTAATATATAATTTTTTTATAAAGATGACGAGAATAGTAGAATTGATTTATAGAACATTAAAACTAATTCACAAGTAAGACCAATTATAATTTTTTAATCTTCATTTAAAGAGTAGAAATAAAAAAACAAAATCATATAGCCTGTGCGTAGCACGGGCATGTTCACTAGTTTAATTTATATAATTGGAGGTTGGTTACAAATACCAAATTCACTCAAAATATGCTTGTTATGAGCCACACATAAAGGTAGGCATTGCTCATGGAGCTAATACCTATGCCTTGTTTGGCACACAATTTATAAAGACTTTTTTTCAAAAAAGTACTTTTTTAACTACTTTCACATTTTTTCATAACACCCAAATTTTAAATTTCAAAAACTACTTCTTCTAAAAAAGTATTTTTCTACCAACAAAGTCTTTATCAATACACCTACCAAACAAATCCTTAATTACCAGCATGAGAAAAAGGTTCCCATGCCTATTGCCTTTTATCACTCTTTCCCCATCTTATCGAGTATTCCGCAAATTATTTTAGGAAATTTTGTTATTTTATGACAATCGTTTCATGTACATTTAGGTTCTGTTCGAAAAGCCTTAAATGAAACTTATTTGAAGCTTATATAAATATTAAGTTTCACTTGTAACCGAACACTTTTTTTCAAGCTCAAGTTTAAATGGAACCTTAAGCTGAAATAGGAGCTTATTTGAGTTGAATTTCAGCTAGAAAAATAATGTTGAGAGGTGAACATTATAGACATTATCAACTAGCTTAACAATTTTTATCATTCACTTTTATAAAATAAGCTTCAATTTACCGAACACATAACAAACTTATTTAAAAATATCAGTTATCAAATCATCTTCGATTTTAGCTACACATTTCAGTTTTAAATCATCTTTAGTTATCAAATCATCTCAGCTTCTGTTTCAGCTTGAATAAGCTCGTGTTTGCCGAACGAAGCCTTATTTCTCAATTCATGCATAAACGCAGCTAAAATTGATAATGCTATTTTATGTTAAATTATTAAATTATAATGTAACACTTCAAATTCTTTTTTTACCTCGATTATATAAGATAAAATTAGTGGTACATTGTTAATAGTTTACTTACATTTATATTTTATTCATATATGGTTCGGCCCTAGCTTTATATAATTTATTACTATTTTAGTAAATATAGATTAGAAAAGATTCAATTCGATGGTTGAACTTAATATAGGAAAATGATTTGGGGAAATCAGCACCATCATGCACACGTGTAAACCCGGAACAAGTCTCATGGCATCGTGAGCAACATCCATCGTTTCTTGTCCTTCGAACACGACGAGAAGTAAAAGCAAAAAAAAAAGATTTAAAAGCATCCTTAATACATTTTTTTTTACAGACTAAAAAGAACTATCTACATTTCTTTTCTTTTTTAAATCTTTTGATGAAAATGATTGAGAAATAAAGAATAAATGACTTGTAAAATGAATATCATCATTCTATTCATGTAAATATTAGATGATAATTTATTATTATATATAATCTAAATGTGATATTTTCTATTTACTATTTTTTTCTTATTAAGTGAGCTAGAAAGGTCATGTTAAGCAAAAAAGCAAAAAATATAAATATTAATCAGGACAAACATATGCATTAAATGACATATGATGTTCAAAAAAAATAGAAAAGCAAAACATACTGTAATTATATTTGAACATGAGACCTACAATGAAGAATCAATATTATTAACCACTTTGTTGTGCATGTTAAATGAGTGCATAAAATTGGACATGTACTTAACTTTATTATGATTTTTTTTAAATGAATATATAATATTGGGCATGTACCGAACAAAGGTTAAAAATATTTAAAAGTCGGATTTATTTATGAGAAAATCCCAACATTGAATTGTATTATTTATGGGAGTATTATTTCATATATTCTAGTGTCTTAAAGGATACAAAAGTGAACAACGCCCATAATTGGCAAAACTGTATTTATATACCTCCTCTTACTTGACTTTAGAATGCATCTCCCACTTTGAAGAGAAAAAAAAACAAGAAGAAAGAGGTCATTAATTCAAAACCCTAACCCTAATCTTGCATGCAAATCAACACACTCTACGTTAACCAAAACCATGAAAGGCCTTATTCTATTTTCATGCCTTATTCTAACACTCTCCCTAGGATGTAACGCCAACGTCCAATCATGGTGCGCCAAAACGCCCCGTCCCAACATCTGTATCTCCACAATCCAATTGAGCCCGAGAAACGACATCAAGAACACTCCCCAAGGCGCCGCCTTTATCCTTGTGGGCGCCGCCAAGGCCAACGTCCGCCCCGCCTTAGACTTCATCAACAAAAGTCTCAAATCCACGACATACGACGACGTTCTATCCAAGCTCAAAGATTGCTTGTTTGCTTACAGCTCCATCGGATCCAAGCTCGACTTCAGTCTCCCCAGCCTGAAAACGTACGAAGGGAGGAGAGATGCATTCGACTTGTTGAATGAGGTGGACCAGGACGTGACGTACACCTGCGGGTGGCGGTCTCTGAAACACCCACACCGGTTGTGGAAGAGCTCAACGGTAGGATTCAGAGCTTATCGGACTCCCTGACAGCCGCCAAAATCATTCTAAAGTCGATTTGGTGAACCGAAATGGCTTAAAAGTTGAAGGGGAGTGGAAATGCAATGAAGTCTACCTAGATGTGATTCATGTGTTGTTTTTCTTACAAAGTGGAAGGGGTGTGAAAATGCAATAAAGTCTACCTAATGTGATGTTGTTTTTCTTAGAGAGTCTAATAAGTTGTAACTTATTGTTGTTGAAATAATACTTAAGATACAATACAAGTTTCCCCTTATAATGATACGCATCGTACCTAAGACAAAATACAATCCTCAATAAACTCTCTTTACAACATCTATGTAAGTTCTTAATTAGGGTTCGTTTGGATTCCATATCACATGCAGTATACAACTTTTTTTTTGGTCGAGGCAATATACAACTTTTTTTTTTGGAAATTTGGTTACACGTTAGAATAAGAATGGATATACAAGGCAAGCAAGTACAAAAGGCCTGCACAATCAGAGTTTTGGTAACAATAATTAACTAACTAATCTTTTCCAGGAAATGAGGTTGTTGTTCTTTTTTCAATTCGCATGGGCATTGTCCTTCATGGCATGAATGATGAGATGAGCACATTCCATGGATGTCATAGGATTGTCTTGGTAGATTGTTGCGTTACAGGCTTTCCAGAGGAAGTAGGTGACTGTAGTGATGCTAGAAGATCGGAGACTATGACAAAAGGTATTGATCCGAGCATCATTCAGGATCCAGGCAACCCAATCCTGGAGGGTCTGAAATCTAGTGTTGATTCCAAGCCAATGGAGGACGATGTCGAGAACAGACTTGGAGTAAGAACAGGTGAGCCAAATGTGGTCCTCGGTTTTTGGTGTCGTATTACAAAATCGACATCTATTGTCAGTAGTGATTCCCCATATGTTCAGTCTAGGGTTGAGCACCGGTCCAAACCCGGTCCGGACCGACCCGGACCGGACCGGAACCCGGAACACCTAAAATGGTAGACCGGAACCCGGACCGGTTTAGGATTTTGTTAAATTTAAATATATTTTATTTACATTTAAACATGAAAAAAAAACCTCAAATTTAAATATAATTTACTCTTAAATATAATTTATCCTAAACCCTAAACCTCAAATGTAAAAAAATCTTAAATCCTAAAATATTAAGATTTTTAAAAAATATCGGATCCGGACCGGACCCAGAAATATGAAAAGCCCTGGACCGGAGACCGGACCGGTTAGGACCGGTCCGGTCCAAATTTCCGGGCCGGACTGGATTTTGCTCAACCCTAGTTTAGTCGGTCAAGAGTTGGGAGGCGTTTGTAAAGCGCCAACCATGTAATGAAACTATGTCTGGGGAGATGAAGGTCGCCCCAGATGCCAGAGAAGATGGAGGGGGAAGGAGTGCGTGGAGTGGAGGTGGAGATGGTGAGCGAATTATAGGCAACGGAGGTAGAGAACTTGCTTGAGGTAGAGGTCATTATGGTTAAGATTTTTGTAGGGGTGTTTAGTGAGAGGAGGGTGTTTTTGATGGTGACAATTGTACGCCAACACCAACTGTCGTTCTCTGAAGCCTCAACGTCCCAGATGGTAGTGTTCTTCAGGTAGTATTCTTGGATCCAGGATAGCCAGAGGCTAGGGATGTTGTTGCAGATCTCGGAAATGGAGCGAGCGATCGAGGCTTTGTTCCATGTGAGGACCTCTTTGAGTCCTAGTCCTCCAGCTATCTTCGGTTGACAGACAGTCTTCCAAGAGACGAGATTCTTGTTCCCAGTGTCCTTCTCTGTCCAAAGGAAATTTCTCAAAATAGCCTCAATTTTCTCCATAACTTTAATATGGAGAATGAGCACATTGCAACAATAAACCTGCAAACTGAAAAAACAGATGAAATTAATGTAAACGTCCGACGTAGGACAAGTGTTTGGAGGTCTAGGATTGTGTTTTGGAAGTGATGTGGCTGATGAGGGGTTCAAAGTCAAGGGAGTAAAGTTTTTTAGAGCCCATGGGGAGGCCAAGATACTTCATGGGGAGAGTTCCCACAGAGAAGGAGAGAAGGTTGGCAATAATCAAGCTATTTGTTTCAGGAACTCCACCAAAGAAAACACAGGATTTATCATTGTTGCTTTGTAGACCAGAAATGCTACCAAAGAGGTCGAGGGCCGATTTGATGATGCAGACAGATTCAATGTCCCCTCTACATAATAGAATTAGATCGTCTACAAAACACAGATGAGTGATGGAGAGGCGGTTGCATTTGGGATGGAAATTGAAGTTAGGATATTGTGTTTTGGCTTTAATAATGCGAGAGAGGTATTCAATAGCAATAACAAAGAGGTAGGGGGACATGGGGCAGCCTTGGCGGAGACCCCTCTGGCCTTTGAAAAAGCCTTCAAGATTGCCATTAATACAAGAGGAATAGCTGGTCGAGGTGATACAAGTGCAGACCCATTGAATGAGCTTAGGGGGAAATCCAAGGCTAGCCATAGCCGAGAGGATGAATTGATGATTGATGGAATCAAAGACCCTCCGGATATCAACTTTAATGGCGCATCTCGAGGATGAGTTTTTGTGGTCGTAGTGCTTGAGGAGTTCCTGACAGAGGATGGTGTTATGCCTGATGGAGCGAGGCCCCTTGGTAATCTCCGATGATATCAGTGAGAGCAATTCTGAGTCTTGAGGCGATCATTTTCGCAATGGTTTTGTACAAGGTGGTACAGTAGGCTATGTGCATGTAACAACTAATGATCCGAGGAGCATTGTTTTTGGGGATGAGCATGAGGGTGGTGTGGTTCAGTTCCCTGAGGAGCTTCCCCAAATCAAAAAGTCCAGAATAGCTACATTGACTGTCCAACTCCTTTTAAAGAAGAAAGCGTTGAAACCATCTAGTCTTGGGGATTTATTGTTCCTAATGGAGAACACCGCCTCTCTGACATTGTTGGCATTGAAGGTTACACTGAGGGAGGAGGCCATATCCTCATCAATTGAGGGCCCAAAGGTGGAGTAGCAAGTGGTGAAAGGGGTGACTCTTTCAGCAGTCCCAAGAAGGCTCTCATAGTGGTTGATGAAGGCTTGCACAATATCAGGTTTTGCAGTGATGGTCGGGCCTCCGTTGATTGTGATGAAGGTGATAGCATAGAGGTTCCAACGACCCTGGATATGCCAAAAGAAGTAGGCATTGCAAAGGTCCGAGTATTTGAGCCATTTAGTCTTGGCCAACTGTTTCATAGTGGTGTTGAGCATATTCATCTGAAGTTTGAGAGTTTCCAGAGAGTTATTCTCATCCTGGATAAGGCTCTGATCAAGGGGAGAGGATTGCAAGAGTTCTTGGATGGACTTCAAGTTGTTCTTCTCTTTTGCAATGCTTGTTTGAAGCTTCTCGAGCTTGATACTGAAGAATTTTTTAAGGCAACATTTCAGTGTTTTGAGTTTGCTAACGACACCAAACATAAGGTGTCCTTCAATCTCTGCGTTCCAGGAGCTGGCAACTGTAGGGAGAAAATTCTCATGATAGGCCCAATTGTTGTTGAAGCGGAAAGTTTTTTTTTGTGGGGAGTATGATGAGTAAGGTGGGTGAAGATAGGAGAGTGGTCGGAGATACTAGCCGTGTCGAAGTGGAAAAAAGTGTGAGGGAAGGAGGTGAACCAAGCAGGATTTGCAAGCGCTCTGTCAAGCTTACACCATACCTTGCGGGAGCTTTGTTATCGATTGCTCCAAGTGAATTTGCACCCTGTAAAGGGCAAGTCAGAGAGGCCCGTTGAGGCAAGTAGATTCTCAAGTTCAGTGGAGACTGTCAGAGGGTGGAAGTCATTGTCGGTGATCTTCTCAGTGGAGTCGAGGACTACATTGAAGTCCCCTAAAGTCAGCCAAGGTCCGGAGCAACGGCCATTGAGATCAATGAGGGAGTCCCAGAGGGGTTTCCTACTGGTAAAATTGTTATCGGCATAGATGAAGGAGCAGTCAAAGGAGGAGGAGAGGCATTTTGTGGTGATGTTTGTATGGATGATTTGTGGGGAGATAAGAGAGGGAGTGATGATGACCTTGGTGGGGTTCTAGAGAATCCAGATTCTATAGTTCCTAGAGATATGGGTGTTGTAAAAGGAGGACCAGTGAGGGAGGAAGTGTTTGGAGAGGGAGATTTTCTTGTCTATGTGTAGTCTAGTTTCAAGGAGAGCCACAATATCGACATGGTGGTGGAGAATGGTGGATTTGACGAGGTCCTGTTTAAGGGTGTCTCCTAGGCCAAAGGATTTTGGGACTATCCATGAGCATGAGGAGGGTTATGCTCTGAAGGGTCTATAGTAACATCACTAGTGGGGAGCAAAGAATACTGAGAATGCTGAGGGGAGATATAAGAAATAGAGGGGTTAGAATGCTTAGGGGTGAAAGTGGGAGGAGTGGAGTTAGTATGGGTTGCAGGAGCAAGAGGAGGGCCTGCAAGCAAGGATGAATCAGTGTTGGTGTTGGAAGAAGTAGGGGCATCAATTATGCTTTGGGTGAACTGGGAGTAATGGTGGTAGATGGGGGGTAGATTGGTCGAGGGGAGGGATAAGAGAGACAATTGGGGCTGTTTTGTGGGGGATTGATGGGGCGGTTTTATGGGGGACAGATGACGCAATTTTGTGGGAGGGAGATGGGGTAGGAAGGAGAGGAGCCATGATGGGTTGATTGTGGCCAACCAAAGGATCATTGACAGTCTGAGAAGGGGGAGCATGAGCTTTGGTACTGCAACAATGGCCAAATACAAGGCACTTAGGACACCTGGGAGGGAGCCATTGATAGACCAGCTCCTGGTGCACTCTCGGAGCAAGTCAGTCTTTGGAGAGATTTTGACAAGCACACGAGCATAACTCAATTTCTCTTGATTAGCAGAGTTATAATCTGTTAGGATGGGGGTGCCAATAGCCGATCCTATCTTGTTGAGCATGTTCTCTGACCAAAATCTGACATCTAGGTCTGGCAAGGTGACCTAGATTGGGATAACATCAAGGCAGGAGAAGTTTAGTGCCATGCCCTCATACCATCTCTTGAGGATCAAGGGTATGTTATTGTTGATGGACCAAGGTGCTCGTTCCAGGATTGTGTTCAGATCATCTTCTTTTTCAAAGTAAAAAACGAAGATACCGTTCTCCTTCCTTATGATCTTGGGAAGAGTCATATTCGTCCAGTGGTTTGCAACGAATCTCTCCATAGCTTTGTATGACATTTTATCCCCTATGAGGGCTCCCACAAGAGTGAGGTTCCATTTTGTCACTAGCTTTGCGATGTCCTCTCTGGTGAAGTCGATGACGCCGCCGGATATTCCTTTCACATAGCTCAGCGGGATGGGTTTGGGTCCCAATTTTCGTTCTCTAACAATATTGGCAAAGCTCATGCCTTGTCTAACAGGTGCAGTAGAAGCAGGTAATGGTGGAGAAGGATTGAGTGGAGGGGAGGGAGGAAGGGGTAAGGTGTAACACCCCCAAATATTCCCTTGGAAAGGCATTACCGCCAGTGACCTCAGACGTTCTGTCCGATGTCACCCAAGGCTTTACCAGTTGATATAAATCATCAAACAACAATTATAATACAAAATATCATAACTTTCATTTAAACCCAAGTCTCGGAATTACAACATAATTCCAAATACATCAAAAACACAGCGGAAGTCCTTACACAAAACATATTTAACACAACGGAAGTCTTTTAAATAACCAACAAAGGGTCTTGATCGCAATGATCATTCACTAAAGATCTTAACCTAGATAAACTTATCAAAAATACCGTTCGCCTCTATAGTCGTTCTAGCCTTCACGGGATGACAACTTATTTGATGTGCCGAATCGAACGGATGACACCAGCCAACCATGCAGAGAACAATTACGGTTGGTTAGTCTAATGAAAGACTATGCAAGGGTACAAAGTAGAGTGGTTTGAAGTAGTCGTATTAGGTTAGACTCATCGCTTCTCAGATTAAAACTGATGACGATAGTCAACCACCATACTCCTACTAGAATACATGAAAAGACATGATCAAGAGAAGATTCTGGAGACCGAGTCTCACAGCAATCAATCCCAAAAGAAGACTCCAACGAAATGAGTCTTATCGGAAGCATGACAAATGTTGGGGAACATTAATTAATCACAGAATCACAGTATCGCATACGAGCGATTTAAAAGTTAAGATGAGTTTTCCTAGCTGCACTACTCGCCCAAGGTATATTAAAATATGTAACACCGCACTTAACTTAATCATAATGCACCCAAACACGTTAAGCTCTTAGATCATCTCTACACCAGAAAGATACCATCGGGAACTCAATCCCTAAGGCGGAATTGACTCGGGAACTAAATCCCTAAAGTCGAGTCGGGAACTAAATCCCTAGGGGACTAAATCCTTAATTATGTGCATCACCGCACTTATCTTATCCACTTAATCATGGCTACCTTAAAATATGAGAACACGCATCTCCCTCACAATTTCCTTATATACAAAATCTTAAAGTTCACCTCTTAATTCCTTACAATCCCATTATCAACTCTTAGTAACCTCGAAACATTACAACCTCAACTTCCTTAAAGATACTTCCCACAATTCCATTATTCATTAACATTAGAATTGGTCCTTATGCCAAATTCTAACTTAAGATCCTTTCGGTAATGACTTAACCTATTCCTTTACTCACTTTATAACCTAAACTTTCAAGATTCCTTAACTTTCTCCAGACATAATCACCACACTCTATGTTCCTCGAAACGGATCACATGAGATATTACTCTTAATTCCTCAAGACATCATTCTGGAAATGATTCATCCTCCTCAATGCTTATAACACAACTCACCTATGAAAGGTAACTCTTAATCTCTTAGAACATTAACTCCACACATTCACCCTTAATCACTTCATCCTCTAGATTACTTCTAGAGAGATTAATCGGTTCCTCAATCATGACATCAACTTTATTCCCATACATCATGCCATGTAATAACTCTTACTATAACCACTTAATCACACTCACATCAACGTTAAGACTTTTAATATTATTAAGAGCAGCTATAAAGCTTTAAACCTTAGGGTGACAATTATGTCCACCCAAATTAATACAACTACCAAAGCTTATTAATTATGTGTGACAACGGCACTTATCTTATTACAACACACACCCTTCTGTTAAGGCTTTTGATTATTATTCCGAGTAACAACGGAAGTTTAATACACTGGGTGACCTTACGTCCACCCCGATTGCACTTACAAGGTGCTTAAACTTAACTCACAGGGTGACAATTATGCCCACCCAGATTGCACTAGCTAGGTGCTTAATACACAGGGTGACAATTATGCCCACCCAATTGCGCTAGCAAGGCGCTTAAAACACCTCCTACCTTAACGGTGGTAGAAAGCAGAGGTCATGACCCTTAAATTATTCGGAAATTATCCCGATGAGTACCAAGTTATAAAGAAATGACTAATCCTTAACTGGATTAGTGTTCCTACGAATATTAAGTTATAAAGAAACGACTAATCCTTATCTGGACTTAGTGTTCCTACGAATACTCGTGCTAACTAAACAGTTTAACACAGTAATAACCCATATCAGAGCCATCCTGGCAATCAACTTTAACATAGATATAATAGAAACGACTAATCCTTACCTGGACTTAGCGTTTCTACAAATCCACGTGCTATTCTAGCATTAATTTCACATTAAATTCACAACAATACCATCACGGTAATTAACACATATAATAACGTTGTTCTAACAGATATACAACTTATTATAACATCACCTTTTTAATCACGTTATTTATGAGATTAGTTCCCAAACAACAGTTCACTCCAATTTAATTAGCAATTAAACAATTGATAATTAATGAAACATGGAATGATTAAGCAAGAGTGAACCGCCACTTGCCTTAGATCCGCAGAAGCTTAAAGACGACTATGGGATTTCCGGGCTCGAAACAGGGACAGATCTGGCAACACAGATTCCTTCGGATCGACCCATAAAGAAATCATAAGTTAGATTCGACAAACACGAGTACAAATCTAAAGAATGACGAAAGGAATCGAAAGGAACGAAGCCCGATTGAAAGCCACAGAAGCCAAGGCCGAAACAAGCCAAAAGCTTCTGGGCGGTGGTCGCCGCCTGCCTTACGGCGGGCGCCGCTGTTCGTGGCGGCGGTCGCCGCTATGAACACCAGAAAATTTTACGAGAGCAAAACTCACCGACGTCAATTGTTTTGCTTCTCCTTTGCCTTGCTTTGGATTCTAAGCTTCTAAGGGCTTCCAAAGCTTCACTTTGCAACCATCAAGTAACACCAACGAAGCTCAGACGAGAGCTCGAAAAATCCGGCAAGAAGCTCGAAACTCCGGCGAGAGCTTAATATTCTGACGAGATGATTGTGAGGGATTTGAGCTTCGAATTGAGCTTCAATCTGATCTCAAACATCCTCCTTAAATAGCCAAACCCATGGGACAAGAAATGGGCAAGCCATGCATGTGGAGGGCCGAGATCAAGTCGTCCCCCGGTCGCCGGCAAGCCCCTGCAACTAGCCCTGCAACAGTGGCGGCGGTCGCCGCGACCGGCAAGAGGTCGCCGCCCTTATGGGTCTATGGCGGCAGTCGCCGTATTTCTGGCGGCGGTCGCCGCATTCCTAGGCCACTTGACAAGTTGGTGCTGACAATGTCAGCTAGTTGGCGACGGTCGCCGCTTGCCTTACGGCGGTCGCCGCCAAGGCCATTTTTCATCCGTTTTAGCTTTGGATCAACTTGGCCTTAGTCCGGGATAAAAATAATCATACATGAACGAGTATTAAGTACCAAAATACGTCGAAGGGTATTTTATTTCACTGAGAAAAATTATTACAGAGATCAAACATTTTACCGAATGTCTGAACTTCTCTGAAATAAATTCGACGTGCAATACCGGAGTTGGAAAAATTCCAAAATATCCTTATAAAATGAGAGATATTACATAAGGGGGGTCTGGATTTGGGAATAGGGATTAAAGGAGATGAGGAAAGAAGAGTATCGGGGATCGGGAGAGTAAGAGAAGAAGTAGGGGGGAGGAAGAGTGTCTAGGAGGAAGAGGTGGGAACTCCACCGAAGAAGGCAAAAGAGCCAGGGGGAGCTGAGAGAGGGGAGGATTCAGCAACTATCAGCTGAGAGGGTTTGGGGAGGTTAAGCAACCTGGAATTTTTGGAGGCAATCATGGAGGAGGGGATGATGCAGATGGGGTTGTTGTCGCCGTCACTAGAAGCGGCCGACGGGGAGGAGGGGACGGAGATAATGTCAGAGATCTTCTTCAACATTTTGCGGGTTTTCTTCTTGTTGCCTCCCATGGAGACAATGGGCAAGAGCCTGGGCGGCGGCGGGCGCCAACCCTAGTTGGGGGAAACAGACACTCACCTTACTTTGGGGGCGCGTGAGGCGCGTACTGCTGAAGCTGGGGAATTCTTTGAAAAAAATAATAATAATTTGCTTTTTAGACAATAATGCATTCAATTTCTCCCTGCAAGTACAACATGCTAGATTTTAAGTGAACAAGGAAATAGGGCAATTCAAGATTCTTTTAACCTAGATTAATAGCGCAAATATTATCTTTTTTTAATTTTAATCCTCTGTAATTCAAGTTGTTTAAGCTAAATAATTTATACCAATTTACCTAGTAGTTCAGTGGTGTGGAAACAACTCATCTTGGTCAGAGATAGGGTCTTGGAAAAAAGGAATGGCCTTGCGTTAGATGAACATTTTTTGGCCAAAAATACTGGCAAGTTGGATAGCAGTTTACTGTATGATATGCTCAGGAATTTGTCTTTGGAAAAGGATTGGTGTTGTGTGCTGTGGGGTGGAATTCAGCCTAAGAGATGGAGCTTTATCTGCTGGTTGGCCACTCTGGGTCGACTACCAACAGCTAGCAAGCTTCATAAATGGGGTTTGATCCCTTCAGCCTCTTGTGCTCTTTGCCACACAGATGATGAAGAGGAGAATCACTTATGGTTTGGTTGTCCAGTGGTTCATGAAATTGCTCAGAGAGTTCTGCTCTGGCAAGGAATCAGAATTAGAAAGAACAACTTGTTGGAGTGGTGGTCTTGGTTTGCTCATTACAGGAGAAGAAATAACAATATCTACAAGAGTAAGTTGTTGGCAGTCTTAGGAATTGTATATCACTCTTGGAGGCTAAGGAATGAAGTTATTTTTTCAAGGAGAAATATTGATCCTGAACAATGTGCTGCAAAGATTGTGGAAGAATGCAAGTTCAGAATTGTACAGAATATGAAGATCTCAGGGAGAAGAGGGAGAGCCATGAGGAGAAGACTTAGGATCTGATTTGTATTGGTTTCCTATCTTGTTGTCCCTTTGGTTCGGTTGTCTAGTGTTTGTGTGTTTTTCTGATGTTGTTATGTTGTTTTGCTGATGTTCTTGCTATTTCTTGTTGGTTATGTTTCTGTTTTTCTGTTTTTCTATGTTGCTATTGATTGTTTTTTCTTGCTTGTTATGGTTTGTATTGGATTGTTATTCTGTGCCCTGGTTGTTTGTTGTTGTTTTGTTTGTCTTGTATTGGTGTTTGTAAACAGGACGTTGGGCCTTTTTCCCAACCATCTATAAAATTTACCATTTGGCAAAAAAAAAAAACAGATGGTCTCTGATAATAAAACCTACTATTTTTCTTAAAGCCGTCAAAATTCATCATGAAAGTATTGGTTTGTGGTTTTGTCCGGTGAATCTTTTCTTTCTTTCTTTCTTTTCTACTCTCTCCGTCCTTGAATATAGTTCATGTTTTCCTTTTTTAGTGTCTTAAAATATTGTTCTTGTTTCTTTTTTGCCATTTTTGTCACTTTTTTGTGGACGAGAATACCCTTATTGAATACCCCATACACTCTATCCTCATTAAAAAAAACACCCACCCACTATATACCACTCTCTCACCATTAAACCGACCACTCATCTCCCTTATCTCTCTCTCATATCTCTCCATCTTCTCCGCTCTCCATTTGCGCCGCTTCATCTACAAACTTCCTAAAAACCCTAAATCGACTCTTGCTTTGATCCTGAAAATCTTGGTTCCCTCAAAATTTATGGGTTTGTGGCTCAATTTCTTTGTCGCTTCGAACAGATCTTATCTCCCTTCTCCCACCTCTCTGTTTCGCTCTCCATTTGTGTGACGCTTCATCAACAAACCCTAGATATGGGTTTTGATTCTTTGTTTGATCTTATAGATCTCGGATTCTTTCTCAAATTGTCTCCCTCATCCTCAAATTTTATGGGTTTGCATGCACTGGGTTTGAGCCTCAAATCGTGTTTGTTCATCTAAGAACCCTAAAACACCGATTTGTTTCTTGAAGATGAGTTGTGATTCCTTGTTTTCAACTGAGAGTCCCCTTTGTTCTGATGGATCTGGTACCTACTCTTGCTATGACGCTCCAAATTGTGAGTGGGGTTCATCATGTGATGGAAATCACAGCTATAGTCCTAGATATCTTCAATCGGCGTATGATTCAACATCTTCCTCTACACTTGATCCAACTGTGGAGGCAAATTTGGAAGAAGAAATCTCAAAGGTTGAAGTAGTTGTTGACGAGGCTCCCTCTGAGTCCCCTGAGGGAGGTGGCGTTTCTGTTGATGGTGCTGATGATGATGATGTTCGTGTTGGTATTGGTGGGAGATCTTCTGATGCTAATGAAACTGGTGGCTCCGACTGCGATTCTTTTGGTGGTTCATGTAGCTAAGTCCCTTGAATTCTCTAACTCTCTTTATCTTTCAGTAGTCTTTTATTTTGGAGTATGTTTGCATGTTGTGGATACCAGTGATGGATGTGAGTGATGCTTGGATGGTTTATATGGATGAATATTAGTGATGCTTGGATGATTTGTGTATGATGGTTTATGTGGTGGATTGATGCTCTTATGTGTTGATAATTTGTGATACTGTCTCCTTTGAAGAATGTCCCTAATTGTTGCCCGTGTTTTGATGAGTCATGTTATGTTGTTTCATCAATTGATTATCCATGTTATGTTGTTTGATCAATTGATTGTCCCTGTTATTTTGTTTGATCAATGATGGGTCTTTTTATGCTGAGATTACTCATCCTAATGATGCTTCGAACCCTGCTATGTCATGAGAAACCAGTCAATTTTGACTGAATGTGGCTCATGGTGTAGTTAGGGTTAATTGCTAAGGGTAAATATATTCCCTTTGTCCTTGAATATAGTTCTTGTTTCCTTTTTAAGTGTCCCAAAATATTGTTCTTGTTCTCATGTTGTTCCTGTTATGTTGTTTGATCAATGATGAAGTCTATTATACTGAGATTATTCATCTTAATGATGCTTCTAATCCTGTTATGCCATGAGAAACCAATCAATCTTGACTGATGAGGATCATGGTGTAGTAAGGGTTAAATGCTAAGGGTGAAAGTCAGTGATGCTTGGGAACATTTGAGATTAGTCTTAGAAATACTTAGATGAAATTAGTGCCATAAGAAACTAGTCACTTGTGACTGAATGAAGTGTCAAACTGTAATCTTATTGGTTATCAATAAAAGTGCTCTTCTATTTTGGGAATTTTTGTAAATAGCTGTTAATTTTTTTGATTAAAAGTATAGCATTAAATGCAAACTATATTGTGTTTCAATTTTCTTAATTCATGTGCATTTTTGAGAAACAAGAACTATATTATGATACATCTGAGATTAGTCCCTTTTTATGTTGTTTGTGCATTCTGTTGTTTGATCAATGATGAAGTCTTGTTAATTCTGAGATACAAGTCATGTATGTTCACCGCTTTAATGTGCCATAAGAAATCAGTCATATAATTGACTGATTGAGGCTTATGAGTAAATTTTTGTTGTGAATAGAGTTGTGACAATGAGGGTTATGGGGACATCTGAGATTCTTTTGTGTCATATACATAGATGTTCTGAAAATATTTATATTCTGATTAGTGTTCACAAAAGTTTGAGCTTTACAAAAAAAATCTAGCTTTCAAATAACTTCCTAAATTTCCACAAAAGTACCACTAAGGTTCACAAAAATATAACTTTTTTTACAAGACATTCAATGTATCTAAGATTCTAAATACATTGATTGTCTTGTAATGCATATGATGTTGTTGCTGCTTCTTGAGTGTCTTGTAGTGCATAGGATGTTGCTTCTTGAGTTTGTTCTTGAGCTTCTGCTTCTTGAGTTTGTGCACCTCCATGAACTATGTACCATGCTTGTAGCACTACCCATATAGGTGCTTTGATTTCTCCTTCTAGGTTTCCATCAGCCTCCAATTTTTTATTGTATACATGTGGCAAATCATAATCATTTTCTCATTTTGCTTTTAATATCTCATTCATGACATACTGTAGTGACATCCACACATTGTTTAGACTTTTGGGGTCTAACTCATAAAATGCTTCATGCACTGCATCTAGCATTTTATCAACATCCTTAGGCATTATTTTTGTGCATCAATGATTGTATACTTATAAAGAACCCTATATCTAAAATGTTCAAATCAAGGCTATTAGGTGGTTGTTGAATTAAAATGAAAGTGAAACCATCTTGTTTATATAGATGCTGCCATTCTGCGTCATCTTGAGTTATATGGGTCTTTGCATTATCCTGTTGTATGAATATCACTTTGTGACCTCCATCTGCTGGTCATTTTGCCTTAATTGCTGAAATGATTTGATTGATTAACATGCTCCTTGTGACTTTCTGGTTAACTGATTCAACAATCTTAGTAACAATTGTCCTTTTGTCTCTATTTTTTGAATTCCTTTTTGCTAGCTCTCTGAAAGTGAATGGGAAGATTGGTATCAAAAGTACATTGTCCCACTGTATTGAATCTTGATCTAGCTACAACAGCAGTGAACATGACTTTGGGTATGAACTTACTTGAATTTGCAAATCTGTATTTGCCCTTCTCACCTTGTGCTAGATATACTCTGTGTGATTTCTTGCTCTGATTAAACCATTTTTCATCCAAGTGAACAAAGTCATACATTGGATAATATTGTCTCTTTGTTTCTGTTGTATCCCCTTGTAATAACCCTAATATCCATGTCAACCTTGTCTTTTTGTTTGCATCCTTCAATCCAGGATAGAGTGGATTTGTATGTGGCTTGATAATTCCCCTTTTAATCATCCTATAAAATGTAGTCTTTGAAATGTTAAGCTTGGTAGCTAAGTCTCTGATGCATGATATGGCCCCATATTCAGTGTTGTGATATCTTCAACTGGAACTTGAATTCTCTTTCTACCAGAGTTGTGAGCTTTGTAGTGACATTATATCTATGTCCAATATTTTTCTATTGTTTGGTTGTGTTCCATAATTTGCTTATGCACCTTGATGATACATTGAACTCATGTGTAGCTGCCTGTATTGAACCACGTTGAAGTTGTCCCTCTATTGCTCTGTTTAGAAGCCATTACAGTATTTGCATCTGTTGTTCATTGCTGAGCTCGTTCCTTGATGTTTGGTGATGACTTGTTGTCTATGTTTCTGGTTGCTGATAATCCTGTTGATCTTCTTCCATGTCCCCTGGCTCATTAAGATCAAAAAGAAGCCCATCTTCTTCCATGTCCCCTGTTGGCTCATTAAGATCAAATTGGAACTCAGATTCTTCCATGTTGTTAAAGTCTGAAGCCATCAAGAGCAGATAGTGATGCAATTTTCTTTATTTTGTTTTCTTTTTCTGCTGTACAGGGTTTGGGTTTCTTGTGTTTTCAATTTTTTGAAGTTGAGAGTTGAGACATTAATGCATGTTGATTGCTGTATTTATATTGATGAGAGAATTGAAGAGGCATTTGCAGAGGAAATGTGAGTTTAAGGCACAATCAGTATGCTCAAAATATTGTAATCCTATTCGTTGTCAATAAATGTGATTTTCTATTTAAAAAATTTCTATAAACAGCTGTTAATTTTTATGATTAAAAAAAAAGATAAAAAGTTACAAAATACAACATTAAATATAAACTCTACTGTTTTTCAATTTCCTTAATTCTTGTGCAAAATGAGAAACAAAAACTATATTCAAGACGAAGGGAGTACTAGTTATCAGCACTTGTATTAGGTCATAATTCTCCTTCTTTTTTTTCTAGTTCTACTCAAAATTTGCAGGCGTTGTCATAATTGCTTTATAATTATTTCATCCAAACCAACCTTATTAGTCAATGGGCTTATTTGTATACCCCTTCACTCTCCTCTCCTTTTGAGGTTAGAATATAATCTGGTTAGGGATTTGAGTGATGTGGATTGAAGTGGTAGTAGACCTTGATCCTAATAAACTTCTTCAACTCTGATTTCACTCAATATTCCCATTTACTCAGTTCCAGTACTAGCCCAATATTACAAGAGTGTGAATCAAAATAGGAAGTTTAGGAAGGTATGAACTATGAAGGGTTAATTGACACAAAGAACAAAAACCTTAAATAAGACATTGTGGATTCCAGGGCTTAGCAAATATATCGGCCAATTCAGATAAGCAACTAGCAAATTATATACATAAGTTCCATAGTTCTAGACAGTGCAAGTTTGATGAAGAATCATGCTAGCTAGAATGCTGCAAAATGTGCAGTTTTAGTGTCAATTTTTCATCAGAAACTTTGTTATTTCTTCCCTTTCCTACCTAATCTGGGCAATTGCCACAAAATCCTACCAGTTTGTGTCCCCAATATATTCATGAAATCAAACCTGATCTACATCGTGCGTCCCAACAAAAACAGGAACTCCATATATCTGTCGTTCAACCGATTCTATGGAAGAAGAACAAAGCAACTTCTCTCTAGCCAGGATTACAACACAAAACAGCTTCAGCTTCTCCTGACAATACACATTGTTAACTAGCCCAAATTAGAAGCTTCTGTCAAATTTAAAGGCCAATAAACATTACCAAGAGAATTACTCAAAAAAAGCACACTATCACACCTTCAATTAATCAATTCTGCTGCATCATCTGTACAAATAAATTTAGAAAATAGTAACATGTTACTATTGACCCTATTGTAAAAAAATCATAGCCAAGTATAAGGGTGTCTTCTGTAAACCACAGCTTACATTATGAGCACAGTATCAGGCCAGCTTGTCTTGCCAAACATGCTCTAGGTCCCTTATTTTAATTTACTTTTTGTATCTTTCTCTTCTTTTTTCTCAAATTATCCTCTTTATGAATGAAGCAAACTAGAAGTTATAATTATAAAAGAAAATCAGTACTTTCATTCTTTGTGGTGAACAGATCAGGTTGTTTACTTGATTATTTCATTTTTAAAAAGCAAACAAGTATTTGCATTCTCTTTCTTGCATCTTAAATATACCTTCAAGATGACGTAGAACGTGTTATCACACTACTAACGTGAGCCAAGTAGTTTCTCTCAGCAAAATCATGCATTGACCTGGGTGCTCGAGCACCGTGAAGTTCAGACTTTCCATCCTCTTCCTTCAATAATCTCCTATGCTCAGTAGCATTCTGGAATACAACGAAGGATATTACAATTAGGAGAAATGAAGGATCATCAAGGTTAAAGTTTGACCAAAAACCAAATGAAATTCAAGCTTTAAAAGGGAAATCATCCATAACAAACTTAAGAATGAAACAATTTCCATGTAGAGAAAAACAAGCAAGTGTAACTCTGCACTCCACTGCACAGCTAAAAGATATCAATTTAACAATGTTCATGATCAAACCATCTGGAACAAAACAATACTTTCCCACCTCCAAAAACTCCAGCATTTGTTCTTCAATTGTACCAAGCATAGCCAATGTTTCTACATGAATTGGGCGCGTAGCTCCCATCCTGTGAGCACGACTTATCACTTGTTCCTCCATGCTGTACCATGTCAAGAAAAAGAGTAAATAGACTCCATCACCCATTTGGATAATCAATTACAAAAAGAAAAGAACAAAAGAGAAGGGAAAGGAATGAAAAAGAAAAGAGGCAAAGGACAAGGGGACAACTAAATTGGATTAATTTTATTAATTCAAAAGATTGATGACTGAGTTAACCAATCACCAAAAATAGGAAGATGGATTGATGAAAAGGAAGTGAAGGTAAAATTAAAATTTATGAAAAAAATCATTCCAATATCCATCTAATCTATTACAAAGGAAATAGTATCTTATAATGGAAAATTATCTTTCCTATTGTTTCAACTCTGGCTAAATCATTTATTTTACATTTGACCAAACAGGGAAATCCTTTTTCTTTTCTTTTTCCCTTTTCTCCTCATTCCAATGATCCAAAGGGCTACAAGATGGTAAAGCTAAGGTGCATATTGTACCTCGGTATTTCATAATATATATCACAAAAAAGAATACTATACAAACGATTTGCTCAACAAGGTAATAGATTGAAACAGGCACAAACAGATTTCTGCATCATCAGAAATGAATTCCTATTGTAGATACTGTAATTGTCAGCTATAGATGTGAAAGACATTAGTAGTAACAAGAAAAGAGAGGCACCAAGTCACCATCACATCACAAGGGAAGTTTCAAGCCTCTTGAGGACTAAATCCTTCAGCAAAAGGAAATCATTTACCTTCTGTCCCAGATTGGTTCCATTAAAAACACATGTGAAACAAAGCTCAAGTCAAGTCCAAGTGCAGCAGTTCCATCCATCATAAGGACCATGCAATCCTCATCTAGCTGAAATGTGGTCAATGACTTCATCTGACAGACAAAGATCATGTAAACATATTTTATTGTTGTAACACTTCTGAATGAAGGAAGAATCAGGAGCACAACAGATACCTTGTCGCTGATTTGCATGGGACTATACATTCCAGCATATCTGATACCAGCTATAGCTAACTGTCAAATGCAGAACAAATAATGGTTAATACAGACCCCAACTTTAAGATTTAATACCAGTAGCAATGTAGTTGGTTACAATACCTGTTGTTCAATGACATGTATATGCTCTAGAAACTGAGAAAATATCAGGACCTTTTGTACTGGAGCATCAGAAGAATGATTATTCACTCTCGAGAATGACATCTTCTGCCTGGATGGATATTCATGGATTTCATTGGATGATGAAGATGAACTAATGACAACACCAGGGTCATTTCCCAATGAACAAGCTAATTGCTTATTATGATCCTGAATTTCTTTCAGCCTTTGAATAACATATGCAGCTTTACTGCTGGATGTTGACTGCCAATCTGGATCCCAGTTGTCCTGTAATGGCAGGAAGAATCACTTAAGAGGACTAAAATAAAATAAAATAAACAAAAATGATAGAAATGACACGTACCTGTTTATATGAAGGCTGTAACTCAATTAGATCTTTGGGAACAGGCCACTTCGGATGAGGATTTTCAGGCCGAGTTAATATTTCTGGGCTCTGCATCTCATATGAGTTACCACAGCCACGCAGAGTACATTTTTCGCTGTCAAGGGCAACACAATCAAGGCATAAAAGATGCCTACATGGAGTAACAATTGGCAAACGGCACCATTGGCTGCATCTGAAAGAAAAAACAGTTCTCAGTATTAAATGGTCCAGAATTTTCAGGCTTGTCATATTAAGCATAAATGAAGTTTACCTCTGGCAATCGACGCCATACATTAAGCTATATCTTATGTAAGCATGATCCTCTGAGGCAGGATCCAAGCCATCTTGCACTAACATATCCATAGTTTCCTGGATATCATCACCTGCGTCAGTTACCTTAATATGCCCAGCAACACAGCATGAAAGCCGGACATTTTTTATAGTGTTTGCCCTAGACTTCCATTGTTTAGGATTCAGCAAACTTTCAACATGAGATGGATCATTCCAATCAGCCAACAGAATATTGCGGCGAACAGTTACCACGAGTTCATTGTAAGATTTTGCATGTTCCACTGTGAAATCAAGATATGTCTTTTTCTTTATACATGGAGGAATACACCGCATGTCAGACTTCCTTGCACTGATCATACACCTGCTCAGTAACTGCAACAACCGTGACCGACCTTCCTCCATCTCAGCTTCAAAAGGTTTAATAATGCCAGCTTCCCATGACTTTTGATTGTGTCCATAAGCTTCCTCATGCAGGAACTTGAGCATGGGTTGAAGTTGAGACAACTGAGTGTTGGGAGTATTTGGTGTGGGTGTTCCAGTTAATAACCAACGAGTAGAAGCAACTAATGAAATGGCCATCTGTAGTTTATTTGTCAAGCTTAAGCTAGAGCCAAGGGTGTGACCTTCATCTAACATGACTCTACGCCAATGCACTTGTCTCAGTACACTCTTCTTATTGGGACCCCATTCTGCACTTAATCGAGAAAAGGTAGTAACTACAACATCATAGTCCCAAGCCAAACTGTGTGCGGATGGCTTTCTATGATCTGTCCAAACAAAAACCCGCAGTTGCCCAGGCCTGACATGCTTTTTCATCTGGCTTTTCCAATGATCCACTAAGTTCGATGGAACAACAATCAGAGTTGCTCTTGACAAATACATTCTAAATGAGTCTAGTGGTTCACATAGAGCCACCCTTAAAGCAGCCAAGTCGAAGACCAAATTTTTTACAGTAGGTGGGTAAAACCATCTTACCACACCCTTCGTTACCTTCTTCACAAGACCAAACGCAAGAAATATTTTATGGAAAGCAAGAGCATTTCTGCTGGATAACAAACCAGCACGAACCAAACCACATGTTTGCATTTCTAAAAGCTTCTCTGGAGATAGTCTAGCAAGCCAAGTCAAAGCCTTCCTTGTTTGACAGTTAATTAATGAATGATTCTCCTTCAGAACACTTGCAAAGAATGATACATTCTGTGGTAGTCCCTCTGAGCTTCTGTCACAGAATCCAGGAAAATATGTAATTGAGCTATGATGATCCCAAGACTCCTCCGGAGCTGTACAGCTCTGATATAAAGGATCCGGATTCATACTGCAAAACCACACTTCTCCAGAATGTGCCAAACTACCATCAGAAAGTCTCCTCCATTTTTGACAAGCATCACACTGGACCCAAGTTTCACTATAGACATCCTGAACTTCAGAACCGTGTCTCTGCTTCTTTCTGGTTACTAAGCACTCTGAAGGACTTTCATCTTCCGAAAAAGTATAATCTCTCCTGCTTGAAGAAGACTTCCTTTTACCTGTACATTTTCCTCTTGACATTTCCGCTTCAGTATGAAAGAGATTTTTCTTGACGCGGCTCATACTTCTGGTAAACCGAACTACGCGTCCCAGCAGTTTAGCAGACGTTGTGGGTTCCTTTCCATTGCAATTAGAAACTTCAGAAACATATTCCTCATTTTTTGGTGTGCTCCAATTTGTATGCTTCCTGGGAATAAGTTCATCCATAGTGAACAAAGTCCTCCTGTCGCTCGGACCTACAGATCGCTTTCCAGCTGAGGCAGAAGATCCAGCAGAATCTCTATCACTGCACTCGTAATAGCCACATTTCTGATAGCCGTTCTGTGTACACCAGTTTACCTGTACGCCACCTGGTGGGTCTGCCACAGTTCCTTGAGTCTTCAAAATGAGTGAAAGGGACGTTACAGTTTTACCTACCAAAAGGTTTAAGAGAATATGTGAATTTGTTCATCAATCAGGAAAATGAAAAATAAAGGAAAACACAGTAGCTGTGATGTTACCTAAACCAGGTTCATCACAAAACATTCCCCCGCGGAAATCTTTGACCGTGGGTCTTGTTTCAGTTATTAATTCACCAGAAACCATATTAAGATAGAAAACAAATCCGTCTTCAGTGGAAAACTCTGAGTACAAAGGATGTGGTATTAAATCAGTATTCTGCTCACGCCTTAGCATCCACTCTACAGCAGCTTGTTGATGAGGAAATAATTTAAGCTTTACACAAGGCATGATCGAAGCAGACAAAGATCTGAAATGCCGACAAGTAGCAGAAACACGGACAAGGTCCAGTGGACTAAGTGCAGCAAGAATGTTAACCAAAATATCATCAGATAAATCCCAAATTCCAATAGTATCATCAGAGCAATCAGGCATAAGTCTTGAGCATATAGGCTTTTCCTTGTTTACCAAGCTGGGCAAGCAGTTGAAGACTTCATGGAGTTCAAATAGCTTTCTATTGGAAGAATCTTTAGAGAAACAATGTTGCTTGCATCCAAGAACATGACAGACACCTATGTTCCAAATATTTCTACCATCTTCACAAAGATACTCATAAGACTCCTGATTTCCATCCAGAATTAACTTTCTCCTTCCCCAGTCACAGCTGCAGAAAGCCATTTGAGATACAGGAGCATATATAAATTCCAATCAACATAGCATATTTTCATAAGTATCCTATAATGATAAACAGGTGATATGGTAATTTAATAAATCTCACCAGTTATTACTATGCTTGACGTCCACTCACTCACTAACCATACCAAATCAGCAATCCACCAGAGCAAGTGCAGTGAAGAAACGAACTCAGACCAGTGAAATCAACAACGCTAAAGAAACTGTTAGCTAAGCTAACATAGCTTTTTACAGCTTATCGTCTTTACATATCAATATACACTATTCTAGTTTCATAGGCAATATACATTATTCCAAATTTGAAAACGTAAAGATACACTTGCAACCAAATCTACAAGAAAATAATAGCCAGGAAAATTCAGCATTACATTGAAACGCACCTCAAATGGCGAAACACAGCCGCAGCAGTTGACGAAGACTTGGGAAACTGCCAGCCATCCCACAACTGAGCGGGCAGGTATACATCAACCAACACCACAACCCTAAATTCACCCTCACCTTCGCCAAGCACAACCCTCGCCGTCATCTTCAAACACTTCTGCATCACCAAAACATGTAATTGGTGAACCACACTCATACTTCCCTGTCCAATTCCAACCTTACTCCTCTTCATCTCCTTCCCCTTCACACTCTTCTTCTGCTTCCCCCTCCTCTTCTCACACGCCACATCCTCGACAACTCCACTTTCACAATTACCAATTCCCGGCAGGCTCGGGTCGGAGCTCGCAAGCGGGAGGAGAACAACGCCAGATTCAGATCGAAGGCCGAACGGAAATCCGTCGGAGAAGGAATCGCAGCGAGTGCCGAACTCCAGGGATTTGGAATCGGAACGAAACTCCGGCGGGGCGTTGAGGACGGTGCAGAGGAATCCACATAGCTTGTGATCAGGGTACGGATCTTGTGACATCACGGTTGAGAGTAAAGAATTAGGGATTTGGGAGGAGACGTCAAGTCACGCGGCGGTTGATTTGGAGAAATCTAGGGTTTCGGATATGGAATTGGAAATTGACATTATCCATGGATTAATAACGAACAATTGGACATAGTTTCGCGAGGGAAGATGAAGAGGGCGAGAAGAGAAAGGTAGAGAGAGGTGCTACGGAGAGAGGGTAGGAGAACAAGGCGGCGTTCCGTAATTGCTTACTTCTTCCTAGTTTTTTTTTTTTTTTTGTAACGGTTTGTATGAAAGTTTGTTAAATAATTCACCCCAAAGTAAAATTATTAATAAATACCTATTTATATATTTATTTTGAAGGGAAAAAACACGTATTGATTTAGTTAATTCAATTTTTCCTATAAATAGTCTTCAGTTTTCTAAATTTTAATTTATTTCATTTTTATCTCTAATCTTTTACCATATTTCAAAGAATCCATCACATAAATTAAGAAAATATTATTTATAATTATTTCAATGAATCCATCACAAGATCCACAACATATAAAAAATTAAAAATTATTGATTTATCACTTTATTTTTACATATATTTTTACATATATTGATATGAGGTTGATTTTGATAAATAAAGTTATACTTTAACTTTTTTTAAAGAGAGTAATTGATGGTTTTGGAGGGAAAATAACTTCATATATGGTTGTAATTTTCTAATTTATTACTAGCGGTTCGACAAAAGTATTATAATCTACCCCATAAATAATTAGACAAAAGCGGTTAGCAATTTAAACTAACGCTTTTCTAGTGTGTTTATAAACACATGCTAACAAGTTAAAATATAAAATTATCTTTAAAATATTATCTAAAAAAGAATGGATAAACCCTTAGCACAGAAAAAAACTAATGGATAAAAAATTATTCCTAAAAATAAAATTATTATAGTATATTTATGAGCACACACTAAAAAAAAAACTTAAACTAAATAACATTAAATTTTGTTAGGATCGAAAGGAAACATAAATAGCAAATTAGAGAGTATGAGGAATAGATTTGAATAATTGAGATACATGGAAACTTCCTTTGTTGTATCTGTAGTTTTTGTGTGTATGATATTGATGGATGAGCATTGAGCAATGATAATTTGAGTAGTAATTATCAGTTACAGCTTATTATTATTTGAGATATCCTGCTTTCTGCTTAGTTTCGGTGGGATGCATTATATTGTAGGCATTATCTTAAGAATTGTGTAACCTAAAATTGTAATTAAAACCTAGTTTAAGCTCAACAACCACACGTATATTGAACGGAAAATCAGTTTGTAAACCTCAGGTCAAGTTATTCAATGAAGGAAATTGAAGAAGAGGAAATCAGTGTTTCAAGTTGTGCACAAATTCAAGAATTATTTGCAATAATTGAAGAAGCCATTGACACTTCTTTTCTATAGCCTGTTTTTTTGTATTTTTAGGTTTGTTAACAATGGTATAATCTTGAATACAGCATTACTAGATCATAGTCATGTGGGTTTTTATGCCTCATTTTCTGTTAACTACATGACTAATATAGAAAATTACTAGTAGATAGGCCCGTGTCTTGTACGGGATCTTAAAAATAAAGTTTTATTATTTATAAATAATAATTAATTATAATAATAATTTATAATAATGTTAAAATTAATAATAATCAATTAAATTAAAATTAAAATGATTAATACCAATTATGTCATATATAATTATAATAACCAAAAATATCAAATATCAAATAATAATAATAAAATGTCTGACAATAATTTGATAAAATATAAAATCCTATAACTATCTGATGCAATAACTAATAAGTTGTATTTCAAATAGAAATTTGGTCTTTTATACCATCTTTTGCATTCTCATCTTAAAAGAAAGTTTTATTTGGACCGCTTGGTAGGAGAAAATATTTCATTGAATGATACATTGAGGTCTATGGTCTCACATGATAGTGGTTTGACATTATTCTATAAACATTCAATACAATTATATAATTAATTAATTAATGTCATATATACTATTGTGATATATATGTAAAAATAGTAAATTCTTGGGTTTTAAAAGTCATATATAAAAGATACATTTTTTGTGAATATCTAAAATTAAATATCGGAAAAATGTATATATAACTATAATAATTTAGAAAAGAAGATGTGTTCCTCTTGAATATTGGAAAGATTAAGGGATTGTTCGACTGGATGGAAGTGGAGTAGGAAGCTAGTTGAAGTTCCTCCTTCATCTCTCTTACCGCACAAGGTGGCCCATTCGGTAAGTGGTTGGCATAGAGTGAAAGGGAGTGGAGGGAAGTGGAAGAGAGTGAAGGGAATTGCAACTTTAACTCCCTTACTGCCAATTTCCTTACCCTCCCCCGCCCATGGTAAGTTATTGTTCACGTGGAAATGGAAGATAATCTTCATTTTGCCCTTATTGATCTTCATTTGTTCCTTATACTAATACCTTTTTTGGTAATTACATAACTCAAATACTTAACTTCAACTCGTTTAGATTACTACTTACCGCACATGTCATTTCCTAATTTCAACTCGTACTTTCACTTCAACTACTACTCCACTTTCTTCCACTTCCACTCGGTTTACTTATCGAACGGACCATAAGCCACTCTGTATCAGCTTAGACCTCGTATAGAGTAGAATGTGTGTGTTGTATTTTGTATAGAATGATATTAGGCTAATTTAAATAATAAGGAATATATTTTAGGATATGCAAATAAGAGTATTATGATAATAATAATTTTTTAAATGTTATAAGTACATATTTTTTTATAGAACTAAGAAAATTATATTTTAAGAAATATAACATTTACCATTACTAAAAATAAAATACAATATTATGTATCAAATAATATAGTCTTCACCGTTTCGAAAAGATTGATTTTGTATATATATAGGCATGCAAGTAACTACTAACCTACTAAAATCAAGCACTTTATCTTGAATTTTTCATATAAGATATGCAAATAAAATTTAGTTAGGCATATACACATACGTACACTAATTTAATTTTGGTATAAAAAATACACTAATTTAATTTTGGTAGAAAAAATATCCATACAAATACGTATATAATATATGATGCATGTATAATAGGAAAGACATATTAAGTTATAATCATACAAATGTAAAAATATAGTTACATTGTAAAAATATAGTTACATTATATTTTATAAACATGGAAGGAAAATTGGATGTAGTAAAAATATAGTAAACGAATAATCATACCAATGTATATAATTTAGGTAAGGAAAATCGGCTATAAGGTAATTAGGCATAAATATGAGTAGAGTTATAAATTAGATAAGAATTCAAATTAACCCATAATTTAGCTAAGGAAATATATATATATATATGGAAACAATTTATATGGAATTTTGATAGAAAAGGATGAAGCAACTTGGAGAAAAATAGAAGGGTGGATAGGTAAATGTACAAATTAAATAGATGACTTGGCATAGTTAGATGTGTGACAAATAGGAGAGATACTTAAGGCTTTAGTAATAGTATATAGATAAACCCAACTAGTGTAGAACCCGTATCTTGTACGGGTAATGGAATTTGAGGAAAAAAAAATGTGATTGAATTAAATTAATGTTATATCGAAGTATTTTTTAGAAAAATATAATTTTCGCTGGATCATTGGAAATAATATGCTATGATATATATGAATATATGTAGACTCATTTAGAGAATAGCTAATATATAAATATTATAATGATTATTAATCTAAAAATCTCGATAAAATTATTCTCGATTTACAAATTATTTATACGTGGGATATATAATATATGGTCTTTAAAACAATTTAAACATATTTCAAACAAATAATTAATGCATGGTTCAGACAAAAAACTATTAGATTAGTAATTATATCTATTGAATAAGAAAGTAAAAAATATTCATAATATGTATAACACGTGTTTGGATTATAGTAGAAAAATTTTTAAAGGAAAAAAAACTGACAAAATCGTGAACATGATTATCTTTATGTTGAATATTAAGTATTATAACAAAATCTTTATTTTTTATGTTTTTTTAGTTTTATATTTGAACAATTCATAATCAAATTTTCAAATCTTAACTACTATATTATACCTTCAAATCAAGTTTTTGGTTAAATATGGATAAAAGTCAGATGAAAATAAAGTGAGGTGGGGATTTTAAAAATTATAAAAAATAAAACTATATTTGTATAATTAATGAATAACGCCAATGTAAATCTTTAAAAAACAAATTATAATAAAATAAGATTTATGTTTTTCAAGATAATATATATATATAGGTAAATAACGGGGATCAGAAATTGTTATCACACCCTCAACGATACTTGTAAAAATCACAACAATAAAATAATTCTTTCTTAATATTTACGAAAATAATAATATACCAAAAATTAGTTACGAAAACAATATTTATCATAGCAAACTATGATAAATATTTCATGATTTTAAGGGGATATGAGACCAAACGAACGGAAAAGCAACAAAATAATTTTGATATTTCATGAATGGCTTAAAAATGAGATGTAAATTTCAATAACCTACGTTCGATGAATGGAGACGAAAAAAATTACTTTCTCTTGTAAAATGCTCATCACTTTTGCGTTGCTTAAATAATAGGATTGCTTCACATGATTTTAAGGTAATGGTTACAAAATATATTATAACACATTTAAAATTAATAACGAAAAAATTAAAGAATTTAATAAAGCAAAAAAAAATAATGGTTAACAACTTAGGTACAAAATGAAAGAAATTACATATCTTGAATGAGCATAGGCGTAGTATTGAGAGACGAAGACACAAAATTTATAGCATCGTGCAAATTATTCAGGATTTCCTTTTTTTCAGTAGTTAAGAGGGAGTGTAATTTAGAATTTGTAATTCAGTTTATTAAGGATATTCAAAAGTTAAAAAGGATTTGGTCTTATGATATCTTTGATATTTGAACTTTTTGTTAAAATTAATATATGAAATAATTCTAAAAAATAAAAAATAAAAAAATCATTACAAATCATCCAGATAAATCACATTTTTTTAGTTTTTTCTAATTACGTAATGGACCCATCTAAAGTTATAAAATTTTGATTTTGTTTTATATCCTTACTTTTAGAAAACGATAATTAAAAAGTTATTTGAATAATTAATTAATTAGTAGTGACTGATTTATGTAGGTGTAAAGTTATCTCAAATTCAAATACTTTTAAAATTTGTATACATACTACATTTTAATTTACTTTTGATAATATGTATAATCATATGAAATTGAAAGTTTGTTACAGTAAAGATTTACCTGGATTTTTTAGTTAAACTTTTTGTTTGATTTAACAAAATTTTCTTGGTAATTTATAATTGATATTTCATGGTTTGTTAGTGAATATTTTCTTGGTGATTAACAAACTCAATTTATTTTTTTAAAACTGAAAATTATATTTAGCAAAATGATAAGTAATAAGCCCAAAGAAACATTGTAGAATCGGAAAATAGAGATCATGTATTTTTTATACAAAATTATAATCAAATAAAAAATGTTAAATGGGAACATACAACATACCAAATTTGTTGAAAATTTGATATGATATAATTGTTGTTAAAATGAGTTGTTAAAATTGAAAGGTTTAGAAGAAAATCTCAAGATTATATAAATTAATTTTGTTAAGATACATTTGCTTGAAAATTTCACTAAATTGTTAATAAAATATGTATGTGTAATAATATAATATAGTGTGTTGAATTATAAAAGCACATGTATTGTGAGTTGAAAATTATATATGTTGTATGATTTGGCCCATAAATTATATGTTGCGTCTAACCAATGAACCCGCGCATTATATGCAGTCATAAAAAGAATATTACTAATTACATAAATGAATATAAGATGTATTTTATATATAAGTTTAGCAGAAAATCTATCATATATTAGTTTGACATATATAAGCTTATTTTTTACAATTTATAGAAATCAAAATTTATAAGAAACATAGATAAGCATTCAACAAAGTTGTATATAGTTTTTATATGTTTGAAGTTAGGTGTGATTATATATTGTTATTTAAATTGAAATATAATATTAAAAAAAGTGGATTAATAACAAAATGACACGTATGATTTGTAGGGCCAGAAGTATTTTGGTGACTCGAAATTCAATAACTTTAATATATATATTGATGGGCCATAAAATTTATTCGGGTCATTTTACTCTAAATGAGACATAAAATTTGTATGTGTAATAATATAATATAGTGGGCTTGATTACAAAAGTACATGTACTATGAGTTGGAAATTGTATATATTGTATGATTTTATATAGATCAAATTATATATGCAAACACATGAAAATAATATTACTAATTACATAAATGAATATAAGATGTATTTTATATATAATTTTAGTAGGAAATCTATCATATATTATTTTGACATATATTATAAGCTTATTGTATGTGTAATTTGTAGAAATCAAATTTTATAAAAAAGTTGTATATAGTTTTTATATTTTTGAAATTAGTTGTGATTAGATATTATGATTTAAAATTTTAAATATTTAAAGTTAGTTGTGATTAAATATTGTGATTTAAATTGAATAGAAATGTTAATAAAAAAGTGAATTAATCACAAATTGACACATAGGATTTATGGGGCCAGAATCAATATGGTGGCTTTAAATTCATTTACTTTAATATATATATATATATATAGATACTTCAACAAAATAACTAGTCACTTGCTTATTTTATTTATCTATATATCATTGAAAGGATATATACGTATAACGATTTTTCAAACATATGTCCTAAGAATATGGTTTAAGATCTCTTATATAGAAAGTTTTAATAATGTATTAATTTTTTATAATTTTGTTAAAATAAGTTCACTCTTTCTCATTTATGATTATTCTTAACATATGACTTAAAGCACGACAAACCGCACATATAAATGAGTTTGAAGTTCTATCAACCAAGCATTATTGGGTTTTGATCTTGTACTAAGATGAAAGGATGAGTATTGAAACGTTATTATTTTGTTCACGTTTGAGTGTTACCATCCAAATTCGAGAGTCTTTCCTTGCCATGACGTTAACAAGATTGAAAAAAGTGTGGAATTTGTCGATTCAAAGTTGGAAGCTTCTCATAACACGAAAGACCTATCATTTGTAATCACATTAATTTGTGTTTATCACATCAATTGGTGTTAGAGAATAAAATCAAGTTTAAGGTTTATTTCAAATTTGAGGTGCTTATCCTTATATAAATCCTTGGCTCACCCTGAGTAACTATTTGATCGAGTTCAAGCACTCACGTGTGCTACGGTTCAAAGAAACTGACATTAATTTACACTATTTCTAATTAGCGTTCGGGTAATATTATTATTTCACGTCCCGTTTCGTCTGTGACGGATTAATGACATTCGTCTGTGACGGGTCAAAGTACTTTGTCCGTCACAGACGGATGTCATTGGTTCGTCACAGACGAGATTAACAACCATAAAATTGAATATTACTTGTACTCACCTAACAACATTAACTACCTCGTCATACTCAATCATATTACGGCCGAACTAAACCCTAAATCTCAATCACTCATTCTTTTCCATCCCACAACACTCTATTCCATTCTCTTCAATTACTTTGAATCTTTTCTATGGCAAATCAAGATGATTTTTTCAACTTCAATGGTGGAGATGATGTTTTAAGAGATTATCATTACAATGAGGTATGTTTTTTAAGTTTTTACTTTATATGTTAGTAAAAGTTAAGAATTTTATGTTTCTATCTTGTGAATGTTTATATTTGTGAGTTATTCTTTGAATAAACAAACACTTTATTAAGGTAATTAGTTCATACTATATTCATAAAAACTAATAAGAATTTTATGGTTCTTTCTTGTCAATTAGTTGTGAATGTCTATTTTATGGTTCTTTCTTGTGAATGTCTATATGTTTGAGTTGTTATTTTACATGTTAGTGGAAATTAGTGGTAGTTAAGAATTTTTTGGTTCTTTCTTGTCAATAGTTGTTAATATATATTCATAAAAACTTCATCTTTGATTATGTTATACTAAAAAGTATGAGATATTGTGTATAAAACTGCATGTCTTGTGTATAAAACTGCAATAGGAGATTTTACTAGATCGTTGCAAGTGCAAAACTTCTTTCGGTAATTGTTTTTTGAACACAAATTTGTTTGTCACGTATGGATTCATTACATACGTCACGAACGAATTGCATCCGTCCATCACTTATGGAATGCATTTATACGTGACAGATGGATACATCCCCCTGTGACGTATGGAATGAATCCATATGTGACATATGAGATTATTTTTTTACATAAACTTGTTTTTATGCTAACTTGTTTTTTTTCTTCAATAGGAGGTGAACAACGGTATTAATAATCTGTCCCTGAATGAATGGGACATGTCACCACCGTCCTTTTCACTCGGGTTATTCGGCGAAAGTTGTGCGCCTCAACAACCCCATATACCGTTGATGGATAGTTTAGTTCTTAGTGGAATTCTTTCCGTAAGGTGGGAGGCTCCACCTCAGTTTGGGTTCCCGACATTACACACACAGTTGCAGTTTAATTTTCCTACACCGGAAGAAGTAATTGTTTCCGAAGACTATTCAGAGAGGTTTACCACGGGTGAAGTGTTCGGCTCCAGAGAAGATGTAATTAAATGGGCTAGACAAATTGTCCTCCTCCTCATCATCGTCGTGTGTAAAGGGTCTAAAGTCATCACGGGTGGATGTATCCGTCCGTCACGTATGGAATAAATCCATACGTGACGGACATATTTGTGTTCAAAAAACAATTACGGAAAGAAATTTTGCACTTGCAACGATCTAGTAAAATCTCCTATTGCAGTTTTATACACAACACATGCAGTTTTATACACAATATCTCCTACTTTTTAGTACAACATAATATCTCCTACTTTTTAGTACAACATAATCAAATATGAAATTTTTATGAATATATATTAACAACTATTGTCAAGAAAGAATCATAAAATAGACATTCACAACTAATTGACAAGAAAGAATCATAAAATTCTTACTAGTTTTTATGAATATATAGTATGAACTAATTACCTTAAGAAAATATTTGTTTATTCAAAGAACAACTCACAAATATAAACATTCAAAAGATAGAAATATAAAATTCTTAACTTTTACTAACATGTAAAGTAAAAACTTAAAAAACATATTTTATTGTGATGATAATTTCTTGAAACATCATTTCCACCATTGAAGTTGAAAAAATCATCTTGATTTGCCATGGAAAAGATTCAAAGTAATGGAAGAGAATGAAAGAGAGTGTTGTGGGATGGAAAGGAATGAGTGATTGAGGTTTAGGGTTTAGTTTGGCCGTAATTAGGGATGATAACGGGGCAGGGATTCCCTATTCCCCGTGGGGAATCCCCGCTACGGGGACGAGGAAATGTAAACGGGGATAAACGGGGATGGGGGCGGAGGCAGGGGTAAATTTAAACCCCGAGCGGGGACGGGGAGCGGGGCGGGGATATAGGTCCCACCTCGTTCCCCGTCCCGTCCCCGACAGGGAAACCTATGAGGATCCGTGTCGTATACAATATTTTTATGATTTTCTTAACCTTAAATTCTAAATTTTATATTGTTTAGTCCCTAAACCTTGTACCCTTTAGACGTTAAACCATAAATATCAAATCATTTATACCCTAAATCGTAATAATATATAAATTTAGACAAAATTTTAAAAATATATGTGTAGTGAAACGGGGACGGGGATCCCCGACGAGGAGCGGGGCCCCGGTGGGGACAGGGAAAGATTTTGATCCCCGTTTAGGGACGGGGGCGGGGACGGGAACTGGGGCCAAAAACGGGGACGAGGAGAGTACTCCCCGCCCCGTTGCCATCCCTAGCCATAATATGGTTGAGTATGACGGGGTAGTTAATGTTGTTAGGTGTGGACAAGTAACATTCAATTTTATGGTTGTTAACCTCGTCCATGACAGATCAATGGCATCCGTCCGTGACGGACCAGGGCGTTTCGTCCATGACGAACGAAGCACTTTGGTCTGTCACGTACGGATGTCATTGGTCCATCACTGATACACACGATTATGTTGTGTGTATATACGGAGTTTTATCATATGTTTAGTGGTGTTTAGGGGAGCATTGGAGTCTTTCTGGAGCTTTGGAGTGGAGACACTGAAGTCGGAGTTTATAGACTACTCGACAGAGGTCTATGGAGTCGAAGTTTATAGACTACCGACGTGAGGAGAGAGAGTACCGTGCTGAGCAGTCCACTATGATGCAGCAGCATAACGACAACATCAGAGCTATGGAGGAGCAGATGCGCCATTGGAACTTGTTCATGGGCACGCACTTTCGACCACCACCTTCGCAGTAGTGGTACATTTTCTTACTTCCCCGATTCATTTTTGTCTAGTTTCATTGAGGACAATGTTTATCACAAGTGTGAGGGAGCGAATTCTGTATTTACTATTGTTATTCTGAATCAAAATAAAAAAAAAAGCCAAAAAGAGAATGAAAAGGCAATAAAAATCATGGGATGGACTGAAAACCCAAAAGGACGGTTCATGCAAAAAGCAGGTAATCTGACTGGCATTAGGCCATGGCAAAAATAGATTGCAGAGTGATGTGAGATGGTGAGTCCAATTTGAAAAATGAAAAGAGAGTGTTAGGTGAAAACCTGAAAAGACGCCTAAGCAAAATGAGTGGAATTTTTTTTTGAGTGTTTTAGGACTATCAATTTACCGGCGTAGGAGACATAAGAAGTGAAGTATATGAGTGTTTTTGGGTAGATTTTCACTTGGAGGAATAAGCTATAGTAATGTTGGTATATTTCACTCTCTTTGATGATTGATGATGTTGAGCTTGGATGGTGTGTATGTTTGGACTGATGTTAGATTGATGTTGTGTTGGTTGTTGTGTTGTTTTGTTTTGTTTTGGAGTGGTGTTTTGGTTGGTTTGATGTTGATTTGTATGGAGCTTTTATGTTGATGATTAGGTTGGATGTTGAGCTTTCATGTTAGGTGCTATTTCTCTTAGTTGTGAGCTCTTGTGCATTTTGATGATCTAGGATTTTAGTGATGATGGGTGGTAGTTTTCTATCCACTCGAGACGAGTAGAGATTCAAGTGTGGGGGAGTTTGATACACACGATTATGTTGTGTGTATATACAGACTTTTAGCATATGTTTAGTGGTGTTTATGGGAGCATTGGAGTCTTTCTGGAGCTTTGGAGTGGAGACACTGAAGACGTCACTTGGAGGCATTTTAGGACTTTTCTGTAGGTGAACCAAATAAGATCTCAGCAAGTGTTCTGGTGGCGGCGACCGCCGCCGCCGTCGGAAGTGAATCCGGGCTTTTATTTCGTTATTTTCTTATTATTAAGTATTTTTATGTAATTTCGTTTTGGATTATTTTTAGAGACTTATTATCTTTAGTATTTAAGGTTAGAGGGAAGACTTGTTTTCCTCTCTAACCCTACTTTCATCTTTTCATCTATTCTGCATACTTTGCTATGAAGAACTAAGCCACTTTTGCTTAGTCAGACAATTGAAGCTTTCGTTTTGATTTAGTTGTGAGATTTTCGTTCCTTATCTATCGCATGGATTTTATCTATTCTCTTGTTTGAATTGCTTATGATTAATATTGACAGTTTCTAGCCTGCGCAACTAGGTATTGTCTTTATTGATTGACTGCTAGAATTAGATTGTTACTGGTTGAGCATATCTATTTCGTAGTAGCAACTGCATCGTACTAGTATCTGATTGTGCTAGTATTATGTAGAAGAGAATTGATTTACATTCTAGGATAAAAGCTGGTTGTTTTATGCTAGATTGTATCCTAATTATATTCCTAGGCTTAATGCTGATGTTAAACTGAATGTTGATGGTTTCATGGTTGTTTAACTAGTTAGTGCTATAAGTATCTGGTTGTGTTTGTAGTTACTTTAGAAAATGAATAGGAATTTCCATTGCATGAGATATTGAATGATTATCTATGATCAACTTGTCATACGAATAGTGGATATTTTGTTTGGCTGAGCTATTTCCCCAATTACTGAATTCATAATTTTTAGTTTGTTTGCCTTTGTATGCTTAGATCTTCTTAAACACACAAAAACCCCCCTCTGGTTATTTAAGATTGACATAGAAATTGCATATAAAGATAGAATATTCTCTCTGAGGACTCGACCCTTACTTGCCTAGGACTACGTATTAGGTTTGTTTGGATAACTTGCATAGCAGTAATTAGCACGACAAATTACTGTTATCAATCACAGACGAAACGGGACGTGAAATAACAATTTCACCCGAATGTTAAATAGAAATTGTATTCAATAATCTGTATCTTACGGTTCACCTTGTTAAAGTAAACCAATTTCGTGTAACACTCCCAAAAAATTTATTTATTGTTCTTCACATTTTAAAACCAATTTTCTGCCCAACTCCTAGAATTTGTCTGATTCCGTTTTATTTTAGGGTTTGTAAGTTTGTTTGATAAGTCTATTTATAAAGATTTTTTTGATTACAAAATATTTTTTTAGGAAAAATAGTTTTTAAAATGTAAAATTTAGGTGTTATGAAAAATGATTAAAGAAATAAAAAATAATAATTTTTAAAAATAAAATCTTGATAAAGGATTGGTCAAATAAGAATTTGTTTATCATAGTAATTTATAATGGCATTTTAAATTATAAAAAACTTTCTAAAAATAAAGTTGTTTGGTCATAACAATTTATAATGACTTTTTTTATAAAATTATAAGCTTAAAATCACCTTTTTTAACACAAAAACCAAAGTTTTAAAAGTTTTTTTTTCTCCAAAAGTCCATTATCATTAATAATGTCTTTATAATTTAATTTATCAAACAAACCTTTACTCGTGCATGTTCTCTTTTTAATCGAGAAATCCTCGCTGAAATCGATGCACTGCTCCTTCCCACCTCTCTCTGCTAGTGCTAACCATTGACGAGAAATAAGATACTGCAGGTTTGTATCAATTCTGCTCTTTCTCCTTCTCTCTGCAATTTGTGATTTACTTCCAAAACCCACCTTCATAATTTCAAATTTAATTTCCATTTTCCTTCTTTGTGTGCTTTTGGGATCTTAATCACTGGTAATTTTGTGTCCTTCCTTCTGTATGTTGGTTTCTGATCACTGAATTCCTTTCCTCCGTGGTCTGAGTGATCTCTAGTCGACAAGTTGCAGTTTATACTTGTAATCTTTAACTTACAAGTATTTAAATGGGCGATTTGTGTCTGCTAATTTCTTTTCCAAAACTTCAATTTGCTTATGTAATTAGTTGATGACGATGTTGAATAGGCTCACAGCAAGCCATATGGAAATTACCAACATTACCGAGTATGAAGCTGTTGCAAAGGAGAAGTTGCCGAAGATGATCTATGATTACTATGCTTCTGGTGCTGAGGATCAATGGACCCTCAAAGAGAACCGTAATGCATTTTCCAGGATACTGTAAGTTTCATTCATTTGATTGATCTGTTGTAAAAGACAGTGGTGCCTTTTAATGATTAGGGTTTAGGCTGTTGCTTTCTGGAGGGACCAGTCCAGTGGATCTGTCTAATACAAAGGAACCCTTTTCCTATAAACTAGTGGAAATGGAATTTTAATTCGGAAAGGTTGAACAGATCATTTGTTGATGCAATTTTGGCTGACTTTATCACTAGAAGAACATTTATTGCTGCAGCACAGACTTGTTGCATCTTCCCTCTGAAACAAAAAAAGGATTGTTGCATCTTCCCTCTGAAAAAAAGGATTGTTCCTGTATTGATTTGTAGGTTTAGGCCTCGAATTCTTATTGATGTGAGCCATATAAACATGGCTACAACCGTCTTGGGCTTCAAGGTTTCAATGCCCATCATGATTGCTCCTACAGGTTTGATGAAAATGGCTCACCCAGCAGGTGGATTACTCGACATTTAGATGTATTTATTTACTCTGTGTTTCTTACATCTTCAGCTGCCTTGTTCTGTCAAGTATTCCTCCAAGCTGATGATTCTTCAATACTAATTTCAGATCTGAAATAGTGCTAGTAAAGGTGTTTGGCAAGGCTTTTCCTTAAAGCTTGTGATTTTTATTGCAGGAGAGAGTGCTGTTGCAAGAGCTGCATCAGCTGCTGGCACAATCATGGTTTAATACACTATCTCCATTCTTGAAATTTAAAGATTCGGAAAAGCATCCCATCTTGTTTTTTCTTCTGTTTTGACTTTGAATGCTTGCATTCCATTAAAGCATAAGAGCTTACTAGCGATTTTTGCTGTTGTAGACATTGTCTTCATTGGCTACATCTAGCATTGAAGAAGTTGCCTCTACCGGACCTGGGATTAGATTTTTCCAACTCTATGTAAGTCAAGCTACTGATTCGTCAATTAATCATAGAAAATCAGTTTCCGCAAGCCTCCAATTTCCCTTAGTTCCGTAACGTTTTCTTGGTTGCTTGGCCTTCCTTGAGCATCATATTTTTTATTGTCATTGTTCTAACTATTGCGTTGTTTTGATAAGATTCATAACCTTCCCGCATCTTGAATCTTTATGTTATCACATATTTTAAACTCCTCTGGCTTTACTATTGATCTAGCTGATAAACTAAAAGCAACAGAAAAGCTTCAAATTTGAGTATTACCATCCATGTGATTACAATTTAGAAGTTGACAAGTTTTCCTTTCTTACAGCAGCAAATAAAGCACTTGGTTAATGGTATTCTAAGTTCATTTCATTTGTGAAACGCCTTACATAAGCAAATTCCAAGGACGCTGCTGTAAGGTTTTTTACATCTAAAGAATTCCAGTTACTAAGCAATGATGTCTCATGTATGCTCTGATTCAATCCCGCTCTATTACCCCGTTCTGTTCGGTTTAATTGCATCTTGTAGTATGAATTACTTGGCCTTCAGAAACTATAGTCCCATTATAGACATTACTAAGACCAGATTCAAGTATAAAAATCCCCAAGCATCATGTTCCGTTGTTTTTCAGGTTTACAAGGATCGAAGCGTTGTTATACAACTTGTCAGAAGAGCTGAAAGGGCTGGTTTCAAAGCAATTGCCCTAACAGTTGATACTCCAAGGCTAGGCCGACGAGAAGCAGACATTAAGAATAGGTAAAAATGTTCTCAGTTATTACTTCGTTTAAGAAGCATAAAATTTTGCAAATAGATACCATTCTTGCATAAGTTCCCTGCAGCCATAGCTTATTCAATTTCCCCTGCCTCCCTTGTAGATTTGCATTGCCAGCAGGTTTGACATTGAAGAACTTTGAGGGGCTGGATATTGGAAAGATAGACAAGGTGAGTGAGAATACTTAGTTACCGCTTGTAACCGAATAACACCATCTGAATTGATTCTTGTTTATAGAAAAATATCACTATTTTCTCATGTTGGTCTTTCCTGAAATGAGCTAACAGACTAGTAGTGACTCTGGACTAGCCTCATATGTCGCGGGTCTAGTTGACCGATCACTCAACTGGAAGGTAGGTTTCTCGATGACGTCTACTCTCTTGTGATTGCTTATAATTTCTCAAATTGATGTGCGTTGTAACATGGTCCTAACAGGACGTCAAGTGGCTCCAAAACATCACCTCACTGCCAATTCTGGTGAAGGGAGTGCTTACTGCTGAAGATGGTGAGTAGTATGTCTCCCAAAAAGGAAAGATTTCACAATGGAGAGAAGACCTTAGCATAACAGAATCACTTGTTTAGCATGTTTGTAAGTTTAACTAAATTACTGGCGTGCAGCAAGACTGGCGGTAGAAGCTGGTGCAGCGGGGATAATTGTTTCTAATCACGGAGCTAGGCAACTGGATTATGTCCCTGCAACAATCACAGCTTTGGAGGAGGTATATTTCCTGGACTTAGTCTACCTTGATCTACCTGCAACGGCGGGTAGATTCTAATTGTTGGTTTCTTGGATTTGTACACATTATTGTGTCCTTAGCTTCTCAGTTTAGACATACGGACAGTGGCGGAGCTATGTGAAAATTACCTTAAGGTTTATAAAAAAGTTCAAAATTGGTTTTTTACTGTGCATGAGGGTAAAATCATGTCTCCACCCCTGCATACGGATGATAGTAGGAACTGTATTCCAATGAGATGATGCCCTGTTGTGCAGGTTGTGAAAGCTGCACAAGGCCGGGTTCCAGTTTTCCTGGATGGCGGTGTACGGCGTGGAACAGACGTGTTCAAAGCTCTGGCTCTCGGAGCATCTGGGATCTTTGTAAGTCTATACGCACAACACAAAATGTTATACTTAGGTGTTTGGTGCGGTGCAGATTGGAAGGCCTGTGGTGTTCTCGTTGGCTGCTGCCGGGGAGGCTGGTGTCAGCAAAGCCCTCCAAATGCTGCGCGACGAGCTCGAACTCACCATGGCTCTAAGCGGTTGTCGGTCGCTCAATGAGATCACGCGTGCTCACATCAAGTGCGACTGGGACCCGCCTCTCATTGGAGCCAGATTGTAGGCTCATTGCTTGTTTCTGGCTTCACTTTTCACACATGTTATCATCTAGTTGCATCATTTGTATCATTTTGTTGTTGGATGTGCTAATATGCATCGCCAGAAGCAAATTACACGCCGCAGACTTCCTAACTACTCATAATATCGGTCCAATGGCTCTACTGAGGCCGGTTCCTATTAGGAAGGCTGCAATTTCTTAACCGCAGTGGTTTCTACTCCTGCTAATAGTTTAGCACACTCTTTGTTGTTACTATGGGCCCTGAAGCACAAGGAGATTTTACTCGTTGGTGTCAATTAGGTGGCCTGTGGACTCTTGTTGCTCTCCACGGCGCTTTCAGACTGATAGGTTTTATGTTACGTCAATTCAAACTTGCTGGAACTGTTCAATTGCAACCTTATAATGCAATCGTATTCTTTGGCCCAATTGCTATTTTTGTTTTTGTGTTTCTAATTTATCCACTAGGCCAGTATGATTGGTTCTTTGCGTCGAGTTTTGGTATAACAACTATATTTCGTTTTATCCTCTTTTTATAAGGGTTTCATAATTGGTTTCTGGCCAAAACGTTTACAATGCTAGACATGAGTTCATCGGTCTGAACTACTCTAGATATGATATTTTTTTGTAAATAATTTGTAAAGATCAGTCAATGTGATGATTCATGATTGTTTTTCTATTAAAAAGGGTCATAGTGTCTATCACGTATCAAAATAAAAATTCCTAATTCGGAAATTATGGTCAATCACATAATTCACATTACTATATATGTAAGTTTATTAACTTACTATATAAGTAACTTTACAAATCCAATCACTTTACTACACTATATATGCATCTGTGATATCCATATAAAAGGAGATTGATAATATTAATTGTCGATTCGTGATTAGTTCGAATCTCCCTCCCATGTAGTAATGGTCTAGTGTCTCTTATAGAACCAAAAAAACGATTGCAAGGTATACTAATCATAATGGTGTAAAACACCAAAAAACAACGGAAAGGCTATATGTATGCGGTTTCGCGTCTAAATGGACGCGAAACCGTGCGCGTAGCTTAGGTGCACAGTTTTGTGCGCCTAAGCTACGCGCACAGGGGTAAAACAGACATTTTTGAAAATGTCTGTGACAAACCCGTACGCGTAGCTTACGCGCACAAAAAAAAATGCATAACCCATGCGCGTAAGCTAGGCGCACCAAAAAAAAAAAATTGCAGAATTTTTTTTTTCCACATAATCATGAAGAGAATTTCAATACGAGTCCGTACATATAAAATGCGTCCAAAACGGACATCGTTTGCCCCTCCAAAAGCCCAAAAAACAAAGTCTTCCTATCCATTTTTTTACAATTTGGTGCCCGATATATAGCGTATTGTAGTAAAATTTTTTGGTTTTTTTATTTATTTTTAAACTCTAATTTTGTATAAAATTTTAATACGAGTCCGTACATAGACCTGTCAAAAACCGACCCAACCCGAAAGGACCCGAACGTCACTGGGTCAAGAAGGGCCCGAACCCGACTCGACCCGAATGCAAATTCGAGCTCACGGATCCCCTTTATTTTATATATTTTATTTCAGTTATATTAAATATTTTAATATACTTTATTAAATAATAATATAATATTAATTATAATATTATAATTATTTTATTAAAGTTAAAAATCATAATAATAATCATAAGAAAATGACATGTTCGACCCGCCAGGTCAACCCGAATCCGTCCGACCTGGAAATTTTACCAACCCGATCGACCCGAACCCGATTTGACCCGAACCCGAGAATAAAAACTTTATATAATATAGTATATATTATAGTATTTCATTATATTTCATATAGTTACATTATATATTATAGTATTTCATTATATTTTATATAGTTAAACTTATGTAGTATAGTATTTCATTGTCTAGTATAGTTACACTTATATACTATAGTATTTCATTATATTTCATATAGTTACACTTATATACTATAGTATTTCATTATATTTCATATAGTTCCACTTATGTACTATAATATTTCATTAAATCTAGTATACTTAGACTTATATACTATATTATTTCATTAAATTTCATATAGTTACACTTATATACTATAGTATTTCATTAAATTTCATATAGTTACACTTATGTATTATAGTATTTCATTAAGTCTAGTATACTTTGACTTATATACTATAGTATTTCATTATATTTCATATAGTTACACTTATGTACTATAGTTTTTTATAAGTGTAACTATATGAAATATAATGAAATACTATAGTATATAAGTGTAACTATATGAAATATAATGAAATACTATAGTATATAAGTCTAAGTATACTAGATTTAATAAAATACTATAGTACATAAGTGTAACTATATGAAATATAATGAAATACCATAGTATATAAGTGTAACTATATGAAATTTAATGAAATACTATAGTACATAAGTGTAATTATATGAAATATAATAAAATACTATAGTATATAAGTGTAACTATACTAGACTTAATGAAATATTATAGTATATAAGTCTAAGTATACTAGATTTAATGAAATACTATAGTACATATGTGTAACTATATGAAATATAATGAAATACTATAGTATATAAGTGTAACTATATGAAATATAATGAAATATTATAGTATATAAGTCTAAGTATACTAGAATTAATGAAATATTATAGTACATAAGTGGAACTATATAAAATTTAATGAAATATTATAATATATAAGTGTAACTATATGAAATATAATAAAGTACTATGGTATATAAGTCTAAGTATACTAGATTTAATGAAATAATATAGTACTTAAGTATAACTATATGAAATATAATGAATTACAATAGTACATAAGTGTAACTATATGAAATATAATGAAATACTATAGTATATAAGCATAACTATACGAAATTTACTGAAATACTATAGTACATAAGTGTAACTATATGAATTTTTATATGTACGAATAGACCTGTCAACTGGGTCGGGTTGATCGGGTTCGGGTCATGTCGAGTTCGGGTCGATCGGGTTGGTAAATTTTTTGGGTCGGACGAGTTCGGGTTGACCCGACGGATCGAACATTTCATTTTCTTATGATTATTATTATGTTATTTAACTTTAATAAAATAATTATAATAATATAATTAATATTATATTATTATTTAATAAATTATATTAAAAAAATTAATATAACTGAAATAAAATATATAAAATAAAGGGGATCCGCGAGCTCGAATTTGCGTTCGGGTCGAGTCGGGTTCGGGTCCTTCTTGACCCAGTGACGTTCGGGTCCTTTCGGGTTGGGTCGGTTTTTGACAGGTCTATGTACGAACTCGTATTAAAATTTTATACAAAATTATAGTTAAAAAATGCAAAAATACCAAAAAAATTCACTACAATGCACTATATGTCGGGCACCAAATTGTAAAAAAAATGGGTAGAAAGACTTCATTTTTTGGGCTTTTGGAGGGGCAAACGATGTCCGTTTTGGACGCATTTTATATGTACGGACTCGTATTGAAATTCTCTACATGATTATGGGGAAAAAAATATGCAATTTTTTTTTGGGTGCGCCTAGCTTACGCGCATGGGTTATGCACTTTTTTTTTTGTGCGCGTAAGCTACGCGCACGGGTTTGTCACAGGCATTTAAAAAAATGCTTGTTTTACCCCTGTGCGCGTAGCTTAGGCGTACAAAACTGTGCGCATAAGCTACGCGCACGATTTCGCGTCCATTTAGACGCGAAACCGCGTGCATATAGCCATTGCCTATATTAAAGACGAGACCAATACAAACGTCGAGTCACTTCTAACGGGTGGTTCACATTAGTGACAACTCCTACGATGCTCTTGTTTGCGAGAGAGGATCATATACAACTAGAGCCGTCAATTTTTGACCCGATCCGTAAATCTGACCCGGGTTTTCTGGGTCGAGATCCGATTCGAAAAGTATTGGGTCAAAAGTGACCCGATCCGTTCGACCCGAAAATTCATGGGTTGGGTTATTACAAATGTGTTTTTTATTTTATATATTAAACATTATAATATATTTTGTTATTAAAATATTATATAATAATTTTATTTTGATTTATTATTTTTTGTTTTAATTAAAATATTATTTTAATAATCATTTTATAAAATTTTGACATGACGCTCTCGATCCGCTGGGTCGACCCAAACTCGAACCTGACCCGCAACGACCCGACCCACAATCGACCCGCAAATTTTGACCCGTAATCGACCCGATATGCTTAAACCCGAACCCGACCCGTTTGACAGGTCTATATACAACCCACGATATACCCCTTGGTACATTACTTAAGCATATAAAACACAAAATTAACTTTAAAATATTTTTAAAAATATATTTACATTTTAAATGATAAATCTTACATATTCCTAAATTTTTAGTATCAAAAAAGTTTTGTTTATATTTTTAATAGTTAAAATATGATTATTTTCAATTTTAATTTTAAATAAAAACTAATTACAATTTTACGATACTAAAAATTTAGGAATATATAAGATTTATTATTTACAATATAAATAATTTTTTTTTAAAATATTCTAAAATTAGTTTATATCATACGGAGTATACAATTTAATGATATATCGATGGGTATACCGCCCCTGCACCGTAGAGGATTCTCCTTGTTTGCGCCGACGCGCATTCAATAAACCAACAAGATTATTAATCATAGAATACTAATAACTTATTGTTTTAATCCAAGATTATAAATTTTAATTGGTAGGATTAAAGGTAATTGGCATACACGTCGTTATACACAAACGGGGACACCCGTGTACTTGTGCGTGCAATTAGGTCCAAAATTGCACGACTTGTGTGGACCCCTACCCCCACAAAAACCCACTTTACTTTTATTTTTGGGAAATTCCTGTAAGTGCCCTGTATTTAGGGTTATTCTTATTGGTGTCTCACGATTAAGTTTTTTCCTGTTGGTGTCCCTAAGGTTTGAGTTTATTTGCTTCGTAACCAAACTTTTTCATGTTTGTACCATTCTAGTTCAAATTGATTAAATCCAAGTCTACCATTGTGTTCCTCGCCCTCAAATTAGTAAGATTTGACTTCTAAAATACTCAAATCCATGTCCGAACCATATCGATTTGAATTCCGAAGCAACAACCCGTTTCGACCTTAAGAATTCAAATCGGAATGGTTCGAGTATGGATTTGAGTGTTTTAGGAGTCGAATCATATTAAGTTGAGGTCAATAAACATAGTGATGAGTTTCTATTTGATCAATTTGAACCGAAATAATACAAATATGAAAAATTTCGATTACAAAGCGAACAAACCAAAACCTTAAGGGTATCAACAGAAAAAAACTTAATCATGATACACCAACAGGAATAACCCTAAACTCATGAATACCAATAGAAATTTCCCTTTATTTTTTAATCATCTTTGTTGAGGTAAATCTACTCTAGAATCTAGACACGCGTTTTTAGCTTGTGGGAAATAACAAAAAAACCACAATTAAGCAACAAATGTCAACAAAATTAGATAGGTCGAATATTCAACATTATAAATCAAATTACACGCATTATACTACATCTCAAGTGAAATATAGAGTTTTAGATCGACTTTGCAAGTGGTAGTTTGAGTTGTGTCTAATTATTCAAGTAACTTATTTCTGAATCTTTATTAGGGTAGCTAGGTTATAGGTAAGCAAAAACAGTTTAGGAAATTCAATGTTTCCAAAATTAAAACATAATTGATATATTAAATCCGTCTTTTTGTTATATGTTCATTAAAACTAGAAATCGAAGCCCGTGCGTAGCACGGACCATTTGTGTATATGTAGTGTCACGATATAAAAATGAGTTTGTAATATATGGATCGCTGTTTCGTATTTTATGCTAGACATATATTATTTGATATTTATTTAAATATAAGTATGTTAGGTATAAACTGTTATGATTGTAAATAAGAAGCAGATTATTTTATTATTTATAATTTTGGTTAGAAGCATAATTTTAATTTTGAATTAAAGTAAAAGTTTGTTTTTGTAGGGATGTGTTTTTATTTTGATGAAAGTTTTTGTGAATATTTTAGAAATCTATATCTAATATGAAGTTTGCAATTTTGTGTATTAAGTGTGTTCATTCAATACCATATAATTTTGAAAGTATTAAATCGACTCTAGCTCTAGCGGGTGGAGCAACCATGAATGTTTCCCTCTCAAGTTGTTCGATCTTCTACGATCTATTGAACCAAAAATCTACGGATGAAATGATACAAACCCTAAAAATGTAACAGTTTACGGAAAAGACAAGGGGTATATATATCAAAGAAGGATGCCCGAAAGGAGAAAAAACTTATACCGGATTATTTTTAAAATAAAATTAAAAATAATAACATTATCTAAATTGTGTTCTAGTTTTTTGTTCTTTGTTTTGAGAAAGTAAGGAATTCAAAAATTTGTTGCTTTTTATTTTGAAAAATTGAGGAGTTCACAAAGGTATTTCTTAAGGAAAAATATTTTCAGCGTTTTAAAAGTTGTGTAAAAGTAAACTTTTCTACACATTTTTCTCACATGCCTTTTGTGTATATGGTAGTGTCGCGGTTAAAATATGAGTTTGTAATATATGAATTATTGTTGCATGTTTTATGTTAGACAAAAACGACATTTTCAAATGAGCTCGTCGTTCTTCAATATAAACTTGGCAGGCAACAAAGAAGCCACTTAAATTAAAATACTATCCAAGTATTTGCCTTTGAGAATAAAATACACATGTTTAAGGATGAGCATCAATGGGCTCACTGCACTTAATTGCTAGGATGTGCACAATCGTTGATAAAAAGGGAATATCAATTATTTTAGAATAGCTAGATGCAGGTAGAAAGGAGACAAAGGAAATGCGATAGCAAATGGCATAAGAAACACATCTTTTCAAATTCACACATGCTGCCAACTGTTATTATCTATTACTGAAGCATATCTTACAATACAACTATATGGACAGCTGTAAGAGCTTATCCTACAACATAGCTATGTTGACAACATCAAAACATTGTAGGGAAAGGGGAAAAATAGAAACCATAAATCAGTTAATACCGAAACCCAAGACATCAAAAAAATGAAACTAGTTATTCATGCACAGAAAAACTTATTGCTCCAGAAGAATCTATAATTACTATGCACTTGAAATTCAGGCTAATTTAATCTCACTTGGTTTTAGATTCTATGACCCTAAATGCCTGATGCTGACAAGTTTTACAATGCCATAATAGCGTAACAAAGACAGCTAACTGACGACACATATTGCAAAGATAATACAGAATAATCATGATAATCAGCATATTAGGATTAAGTATAGAAAAGAGGGAAGACTCTCTTATATACATACTATTCAGATGAAGTTTTTGACATGGCTGCCTCATCCTCGTGAGAAAATCTATCAAAGGACAGATCAGAAGCAATGCCAGCAGTCTAACATGTTGAAGCAGAACTGTGGAAGTCCTTCCAACCAGACCAAGGATCCAGATTTGATGCACACCTAGATCGCAAGGAATTATATACAAAATAGCCATAGATAGCCGATTTATTGGAGTTCTCGTGATTTTGTAAACTAATTCTAGCAGCTATGCAGCTATCAAGACCTCTTTTACAAGATAAGGTGGTCCTAGATTAGCCACAAAAAGTGTTGGGCATGGCAAAGTGTTTTGAGAAGCCTGGGTGACCAAATTGCAAGCATGTAATATAAGGTCAGTCATACATAAAATCCTGTATTTTTCTTTTGTTCCGGAAGGTAACATCTAAATTTACAACTCTAATGAACATTTTCAATTTCATTAAACTATTCAACAATTCATCTCTAGAATGACCAACATACATATTTTTCCTAATCTGATGAACCTTTAGTACAATAACACATATAAAATGAGAGCAACAGTAGTAACACAAGCTGTAAATAATGTCACATTATACAAATGAAGAAGAAAAAAACTTGTAATGAAGGGAGGAGGAGTTTATTAACCCAGACTTTCAAGGATCAACTTTCCCAGCAATTCCACCATCATTGGAGGTATAATGATCATCACTATGCTCTTCGTCGTCGCTCGAATTCAGTCTTTGCGTATTTCTCACAGTATTCTGGGCAGTAGGAGTGTAGGGTTCATAACCTGATTCTCCATTAAAATTCAAGTTTCTCATTAACTTGAAGAGTCTTTGCTTCTCTTCAACAGGTTGTGCTCCATACCTCTTCACAAGAAACCAAAATAGATACATAGATAAATACTTCAATTCTTTACACTTAAATTCAATTACCATAAATAGCAAGTCACAAACTTAATCGTTTGTTTAATGTACTGACAAAAAACATACCACTAAAATCATGCATTCAAAGGAAGATACGAAACCATGTCTATAAACACAAATGGTAAATTGCAATTAATCAAAAAGAAATAAAGCTCCTAAAGCAGAGATTATGTCCTGTGATTACCTGCATTAGGAGGTTGGGCATATTATGTCCTGTATTACAAACTTATTTTGTATATTGTGACACTACATATACACAAAATGGCTCGTGCGAAACACGGGCTTCGATTTCTAGTACTATTAATAGTATATAAACCCTAAACATATGTTATAAATATCTCTTCAATTATATTTATGGAGAAATTTCTATATTCAGTTGAGGAAGATCACCTTGATTGGATTCATCCATCTTTTTGCTCCTGTACATCTGAAAAGGAAGAAAGCAGAAGAGGGGTACGTCAATCCAAAATCAGATCTAGAAATCCAAAAATATGATCCAATTATATCAAAATTAAGGATCCTAAAATCGATCACTGGTTAATAAATTATGATCGTTGATATTGTGCACCTGAAGATGGCTCTTCACATGAGCTATGCTTAACCCTTTGACATTCATTAGCTGAAGAACCAATTTAGGTGTTGCTCCTGTATAATCAAAATTTGCAAATAACAAACAAAGAAACCCAAAAATTAACAACTAAGTAACTTAATCAACTATAGACAAATAAACTTTGTTCTAGAATATATATATATATATATTACAATTGGCTTCTAGCTAGGTGTAGCATAGCTAATGAAGTAGGTCAAGTTATGTATGAGAAAAAGGGTAAATTGATTAAGAGTTAATTTGTAATAATTAATATTGATGGAATCAAAAGACTCAACTATCTTGGCCTCCTATTCTTTTGACGTCATGAATGAAGCAAAGGTGGAGATCAGGAGTCCAACGAAGCCTCGACATCTTGGAGTGGTTGTACTGCCTAACGGATCCGGATTCTCCATTAAAATTCAAGTTTCTCATTAACTTGAAGAGTCTATGCTTCTCTTCAGCAGATTGTGCTCCATACCCCTTCACAAGAAACCAAAATAGATACATAGATAAATACTTCAATTCTTTACACTTAAATTCAATTACCATAAATAGCAAGTCACAAACTTAATCGTTTGTTTAATGTCCTGACAAAAAACACACCACTAAAATCATCTAAGCCCTAAGGAGGATACGAAACCATGTCTATAAACACAAACGGTAAATTGCAATTAATAAAAAAGAAATAAAGCTCCTAAAGCAGAGATTATGTCCTGTGATTACCTGCATTAGGAGGTTGAGCATATTGTTGGATGCCATCGGTGAGGCCAGAGGCTGCAACCCGGCGGACTGGAGCCACCGAGCCATGACAGCATCGTTAGCGTTACCACCCGACCCCACATTATAGAGGGGCGCACCGCCATCGTACATAGCAGCGGCAACAGCATTGCTCTGCTGCATCTGACCACTCATGTGGCGCTGGGAACGACGTTGGGGCGCCAACTCGACAAGATCTAGTCGTCAGAGCTTCAAGGGAACCAAAACAATCAAATCAGAGAAAAACTCGTAAAACCGCAGCAATCAAGGCGTTAAAGCGTGTAACTACAATATCAAACCCCGCAAATCTATATAAACCCTAATTTTCACGATCAAGGCATTATAGCATACTCACCCGACGACGGTAATTCGTATCCCTAGCAGAACATCAACTGAAACCTAACCGAAAGGCCTCAAAACCACCAAGTCAAATTGAGCGGATCAATTCAAATTTCGACCCACCCGATGAAATTGTAGCCCCTAATGCGGCAGAATTCGAAAGATTCCAGAGAAGCAGACCCCATGGTGAAGATGTTGTGGGGGAAGAGCGAGAAGTAGAACCCAACGTGAAGAATCCACTTTTGCGATTCTCACAGGAAGAAGAAGTAACATCTATGTTGGTGTAGATGAAAGGACCGACCTCTCTTCATCTTCTCTCATAACTGTAGGAATTGCCAACATCTTCAGCTTGATGGAGGCAATGTAGCTTTTAACCTATTTGTGGCCGTGTAATATCACAAATCTTTGGCCTATTTAAGCAGTCTAGAAAGCCTTTTAGACTTATTTAAGCTGTTTTAGTTAGCATTGAATGACCAAAAAAACCAACTTTTAAATATATATTGATTTCTCTTTTAAGAAGCTTTTATGTCTAAAAGAAATAAATTAGACATTTTTTTTAAATCTAAATAAAAATCATGGGAAATAATATTAAATCTATGTATTTAGTTAATTTTTATTTATTAAAAAAATCCATAAATTAGAATTTCTAAGATTTTTACATTTTGCAAAAAAAAACAGGATTTTTTCAAAGGGGAGTCGGTATTACTTTTTTAAAACAACATATCCAAATAGGCAAGTTTTGTTGTAAAAGAATCCAAAAAATCTAAGTTTTTTTTCTAAAATGTTCCATAAATAACATATATTTTTTCTAGTGTGTGTCCATGGACACACTATAATAACTTTATTTTTAACAATAAAACTCTATTTTTAATAATAATATTTTTAATCATTAGTTTTTTATTTATTTAGAATTTATTCATTCTCTTTTAGAAAATATTTTAAATATAATTTCTTAATTTAACTTGTTAGCCTCGATAAGTGAAAAAACCTTATAACAAATTTGAACAAATCTTCTCACTTCTTTAAATATTTTAGTTTCAACTCTCAACCATAAATATTCACGATAAAATGAAATTAATTAAATTCATATCAGCCTTACCTTTTTTCCAATTGAAGATGGGAAGCTAACCTAATTTTTGGAATTGAACACAATTTCCAATTTGAATCATCCCTTTTTGGACTAAACAATCTTTTTTGCCCTCACTTATGATAGTTGCTTCCCAACGCCCACGCTCAGTGAAGAAGAAGAAGAAAACTAGGTAATTAATAGTAGACTCAGCCCTCACTATAAACCCTTTCAATTTCTTCTTCTTCTCTCTCAATTCCACTTTGAACGCAATCAATAATCGAGACCCACCAACAAATTTAATCTAGCCTCTCTCGAAACCACCACAAGCCTTAAATTTCATAATCCTCGTTCGTTGCCTGGTTATTTTCCTCCATTAGGTCGAATTTCGTCCTCTCCCGCACGATAATTTCTTGTAATTTTGCTTCTCTGTTTTGTTTGGTTTGAATGGGTAAAAGGTCAATTCATTAAGGGGGTCGCCGAATTTCGATTTCCACGGAATGTTCTCTTGCCCTTTCTAACCCTCCTTTTCATCCCCTGTTTTTTTTAATTATAAATTTCTTTCTTCAGTCTGAATGAAGCCTAAATTTCTCTTAATGGGTGGTTTAAATCTCCCTTTCTTCAAATACCCTTGTTCTATTTCACCAATATGGGCTCTCTGAATTGTTCCATTCTACGGAAATTCATCTGCTCTTTTGTGGGTTTCTCCAATTATCTGTTTGCTCTGTTTGGGTTCATGGATAAATGGATGCTCAGGTATCTTTTTTAGTTTTCCCTCTTATCTCTATAGTGTTGTTGTTTTGGTAAATAAAAAAATGAGTTTTAATTTGTAGTTTTGTTGTTGACCTATCTAGATTGAAGGGAGAGTATCTCTCTCCAGAACCCAGTTTGAATTTGAGTATGAAATCCAAGTCTCTGGATACTGAGCAGCAAATCATTCATACCATGATTGATTCAGATGGAATTGATTCAGAGAAAGAGGAGTCAAAATCTGATGTGTTCAAAGATAAAGAGGAACCAGAATCTTTTCTTAGCTTCAGGTTTCAGAGATATGAGGAGTTTATTGATGGAGCAAAGGGAAGTAATGGAGAATTCACCAATACAAAATCAGAGGAAGTTGTTGATGATCATGAAGTTGATAGCTTGAGTGGATCAAGTTCAGATGATGAATTTTATGAACCTTCTTATGATCCTCCAATTCTTGAGGATTCTGATGGTTCTTTGGTTGATGGAGATGATCCTTGTGTTTGTTCGAATGCCGCGTTTTTACAAGTAGAAAAGGATGATGATCATTGCAGGGATTCAGACGAGTTTCGTGTTCCTAAAGATGTTAAATCTTTTGCTGATGAAGATAATGGTTTTGAGTTGTTGTTAGGATCTGATTTGGAGTCAGTGATCTCAAGTAGCAATTTCTCACTCAGGAGTTCATTGCTTGATTCTATCAAGGATGGATATTTATCATCATCATCATCATCATCTGATCCTGATGATGATGATAAGGATAAGATTGATGTTAGTATGTTGAAGGGAAAGCCAAACAATAGATTGTCTTTAGAGGAGGCTGAATTTCAAGAATTGAGTAGAGGGTATGAACCCGATGACGTTGAGGAAGACGAAGACGAGGATTTGCTAGCTGAGCTCAAGGGTATAGAGGCGGACGTTGCAAACGATAAACAAGTAGACGAAGAAGACGGGTTGGATTGGGAGGAGTCGAACGGGATGGAAACACAATGGGAGCATCAGGATTTAATAGAGCAGCTGAGGGTGGAGATTGGTAAAGTTAAAGCCATTGGACTTCCAACTATCTTTGAGGACTCCGAGCCCCCGAAAATGGCTGAAGATTTGAAGCCGTGGAAGATAGACGAGAAGCTGTTTCGTACGAGTGGCGGTACCATGGATGAGGTTCACAAGTTCTACAAGAGCTACCGCGAGAGGATGAGGAAATTCGACATCTTCAACTACCAAAAGATGTATGCAATAGGTATAACAAACAATTCTTTTCCTTCTCTTATCTTGTTTATTCAGTGTTTTTGTTTCTTATTCCACGTGTTTATTGATTAATCTCCTTCAAGTAATGACTAAGAGTTCTTGTTTGATTAATAGATCTTACCGACTCTTTGTTGTTGTATGGTTCAAGGCATTTCATTTGAATTTTAACTCTGCCGACATCATGCACCTAATAAAGAAGTTGGAGAAAGTGATCTTTAGTGGTTGCTTAGGGTAAACAATCACACATCATATCCTAATCAGCCACTAATCACAAAGATATGTTGTAGATAATTTTGTCTTAATTTTGTCTTTTCTCAAATGAGGGGTCATAATTTAATTGTTATAAAATCTTAGAAAGAAATCTATTTAAATAGATTGCAGCTTATCCGTGTGGGACCTTTGTTGATCCCTTGTAACTTGGGTTTTAGCTTTATATGATTTTGATTGTGACTTGAAGGTTGAAGCTAAAAGAAATCCATGAAAATTCATACAATCAACAAATTCAGTTTGGTTTTAGATAAAATCACAACTTTTTTAGATCTAACTTTTCTGCGTGAATCATGGGCAATTATGCATTCCTTTTTGCAACTTGGGACCCTTAAAAATCTCCCCTTTATTTTTCTGATGTTGTTTTTTTAGGCTTTCTGCGGTTGAAGGATCCACTGCAATCCTTTTCGCCACAAAAGATATCGTTAGCAACGATCATTTCGCAGGATTGCTGGCCTTGCAAGTCAAAAACGTCGGGTACGAGCAACAACTATTCAGTGCTGAAGCTCACAAGAGAGTTAGAGAGCGACTTGGAGACGGTTTACGTTGGTCAGTTGTGCCTTTCATGGGAGTTCCTTCGTTGGGAGTACGGGAAGGCCCTAGCTCTGTGGGATTCAGACCCACATGAGATTCGTCGGTTTAATGAAGTCGCCGGGGAGTTTCAGCAGTTCCAAGTCCTCTTGCAACGGTTCTTGGAAGACGAACCCTTTCGGAATTCGGGCCGGGTTCAGAATTATGTCAAGAACCGGTGTGTTAATCGCCGTCTCCTCCAAGTGCCTGTTATTAGAGGTTGGTGTTCTTTTTTGTCCTTAATAATGTTCTTTATCTATTGTCCTCTGTTTTTAACAGTCTTTCTATCCTATGCCCATAAGAACCGAGCTTAGGAAACTAATAACCTATATTGGAAACACTAAACCCTTTGATAAAAGAGTTAAGAAATTGTTAATTTGTTTTTCTAATCTACGCCATAAGGGCATAGGTTAATCATACTTTTATAGGGACTGTTACCCTAAATATAAAACGCTTAAACCCTAAATTAGTGATATCTAGCAAATCTTTCCAACTTTAGATTTTTATCCTATATCCGAAAAAAAAAAACATTGTTCAAATCGTAAGCCACTTGAACCTACATTGAGCAGAGGATAGCGCCAAGGACAAAACGAAGCAAAGAAGAAGCGGAAGCACTAGCAAAGACGCAGTAACGAGCGTGATCATAATAGAGATGATCGAAGAATCGATCCGTTTGCTTTGGCAGCTTGTCCGCACCGACAAGGACGCGACAACGAGCAAAGCCCTAAACTCCCGAAAATCAGCTCAGATGGAGCTCCAGAATCCAGAGGACGCTACGCTCTTGCTTGAAGTCCAAGAAACGCTACGAAAGGTAGAAACTAACTTCTGTTATCGCGTTCTTGGAATGTGCATAACCCGGGTTTAGTGTTTTTTCGGCCTTGCCATTGGATCAAAGCCTGGCCCGGATCCGGGTTTGCTCAGGTCTATTTATATGTAATTTCTGATTAATATATCTATATACATATAAATACATAAAATAAAGTTTTCTTCATACTTGTTTGGTGTTTTTTCGGTTGCAGAAACACAAGAAGTTGAAGGAGTTAACTAGAAGTGAATGCTGCATACTAAGGAAGTTGCAGAGGAATCACAGTAATAAACAGAACTATGCAAGCAGAGTACTCTGTTTCTTCTCTGAAGTCGACGCGAAGCTCGTTTCGAGGGCGTTGAATATGGCAAGGCTGACGACGGATCAGTTGGCGTGGTGTACAAGCAAGCTCGAAAACATCGAGTTTGTCGACAATCGGATTCGAAGAGAGCCTTCATTTTTGTTGTTTCCTTGTTCATAAAATGAAAAGTTGTTTTGAGGTTTTTTTTTTTTTTTTTTTTTTTTTGTATTAAAGTGTAGAGATGCAATAAGGAGGTACAAAAAAGGGTTAGTCTTGTTTTGAAGGGAAAGGAGAGTTGAATTCAAGTATGATGCATTGAACATATCCCTAATTTTTTGAGTAGATGAAATTGCTTTTACACAAACTTTTATTACAATGAAATTGATTATTTTTTTTATTAGGAGATAGATAGAGGAGTTGGTGCTCGTTTGATTGAATATAGGAAGTGTAATTTCTAGAAAATTAGTTCATATGAAATCAAAATATGTAAATTTAAATTTATAAGAATTGATAAATTATGTTTGGTTAAAATCTAAATCATGAGAAATATAGGAAAGATAATCTTACCTACCCTCCTTAGGTAATTGCACTGTTTATGTTTCGTAGGAATTGAAAATCGCATGAATTTAAATATCTGAATTTTTCAAAAACAAAAAGTCAATCAAACACATATATTTAATATCATTTTTCAAGGTATTTAAAATCATGAGAATTTACTTTCCAACCAAACGAACACTTATTTTATGTAGTTTGAATTAGTGATATTTAAGGGGTCGTTTTGTATCCATATCATACTATCAGTTTTCCGATGTCAAAATGTTTCTTGATACAAAATCACAATATATATACTAATATCTGATATTTTTTATATTTATACTAAACAGATTCTTCAAGATAAACATAAAAACAAATAAATAGCAAGTTTTGATGTCAATCAAAACTTTTAAATAAACTATTGTTTATATATGAGTATGAAAGAAGATTTTATTTTACGTATTTATATGTATATAATATAGCTAGTTGGTTCATCATGGTGAGTACCTCAAAATTAGGTAAATTACACTAATGTATTTAGCTTAATTCCAAAAAAAAAAAGTTGATAGGACAAGTTTTATTATCCTCATCTAAGCCCTTTCGATTTTTAATCATTCATTTTAGGTCGAGCCAATTTGAATTGTAAGTAAGAGGGAATGGGCATTCCAATGTGATTATAGCTGGGAAAATCCACCTATAAATTTGTCATTTCATTGAACATAGCACAAGGTAATTTTATCATATAAAAAGGCCACATGGAATCTACAATGAGATAAAGAACCAATAAAAACTAGTGTAGATTGAAAGGAATGAAGGCTGTAGTTTGGCATACTTCCAACATTACTTTTTGTTGTTTTCTAGTTTGGATTTCCCATGGAATTTTCATGCATTTTTTAAATGTGCACGGGGTGTTGATATGACAATTATATACATATAAGTTAAGAATATTATCATATATAATAAAAATATTAAGTGTTATTTATTTCGTTCGGTAATAAGTATCATTTTAATTTTAAAAAAAATTATTTATCATTTTAGGATTTTTTGTAATGATTTATTGATAAATTACAACTTACTCGTATATTATTAAAAAATACCTATATCAATTGTTATTATATAAATCAAGATAAGTAATTATTAAGAAATTACATTATTTTAATTTAATAATTAATTTTTTAATGATTATGTAAAAAATTAAAATAATTTTGGATACTAAATTATCAATGAAAGATAATCATAAAATAGAAATATGGATGTATGAAAAAAATGGAAAAGAAAGAGTCAAACACGAAGGTAACCATTCCGGAGCCGTTACGTTTCATGCTTTCCAACACCTTCAAAGAGAAATTATTTATGTCCCCGTTGTATCCATTTTCTACGTTGCACACTGCAAAAGTAAATGTAGAATTAGTAGCTCATATTCTCTTTTACAAACTCATTTTATAAAAATATCATAGTTTTTACAATGTTGTAAAAAGGTCTAAAATAATTAAATTTATGCCCAAAATTATAGCAATAAATGTCCAAACTCTAAAATATGAATTTTTAGGAAAAATTAAATTCTAATTTTATTAAATAATTATTTTCATTTAAAAAACATAATAAATTTATCCATGGTTTCTTCAGAGAATATCGACATGATAGAATATGCCATGTGACAGGAACGAAACTTACCCATGGTTCTTCGACGAAAATTAAGATGACAACTTTAGGAAAAAAAATGATGATGAACAAATGGAGTTAGGGTGAATCAAAATAGTGTCAGGATAAGAGTGAGAGAAGATTGCAAAATTATTTTTTTTTTAAAGAAAACCGCTTTTGAAAAGATCTCACAAAATCTTTTATTATTTCAATCTTTAATGACCGTGATTATGGAAAGAAGGGAAAAAACTTGCTTAATGGTAAGTATCCCCGTTCTTTTCCCTTAAATATCTTCTTTTTTCATTTATAATATATTTTCTGGTGACAGGATAAACTTGGAGGCCGATGAAAATACTCAAAATATTGTGAGATTGAAAGTGTCTTCCATTTACCATCAATAATGAGCGTAAGTAAATAGTTATTTCGACCTAACAAATACACAAACACAACAATATACGAATATTACGCCCATAGTAACATTGAAAAACAATCTCGTCGGGACAATACTTGTAGCGCGACATGTTCGAAACTTACCCATAGATGTTTTCATGGAGATTACAACACTGGACTTTGGGGGGGGGGGGGGGATATGATGAAATCAATGGTGTAGGAGGAACAAAGAGGAACAAATTAAGGATTATGGTTGATTAGGGTTGAATGAAAGATTATCAGGATAGAAAACAAACACTAACATAAAGATAACAAAAACTTTTGATGAAGATTTCACTAAATCTTTACTTTCCATATTTAATAAACTTTAGTTTCTATCTTTAATAACAAAAACAAAAACCGGTTTTTACGATTTTGTTTACTACTTAATAATTTTCATTTAAGTTTCTTTTGATAAAAAAATATTTATTTTTCTGATTTTTGTTTTACAAGAAAAAGGAAATATATGTTGGGGCAAAAATACCAAAATAGGCATACTTTGTCATTTTATAGTTTTTGGGGTATTTCTACAAACTTTTTAAAAAAGTAGCCTATCAATGCAAATTCGCAATACTAAATTGGAAACTAGAAACACTGTTGAGTATGCTTGAATTGTCAACTGAAAGTTGTCGCCGGGTCGCGGTGAAACTGGACGCCCCGCGGTGGGCAACTGAGAGTTGCCACCGGGTCGCGTTGGGAGTCACCGCCCCGCGTTGGGAGTCACCGCCCCGCGGTGGGAGTCACCGCCCCGCGGTGGGACATGGGTTACTTGGGCCGATGTCTTGGGGCCCAAGTCTGTCGGGGTAGAACCTTAGCACTATTTATAGTCGCTTATTGTAAACCCTAATGTAATCCGAAATCTGAAATTCTGCCTCCTAATACAATCTGATCTCACTCTGTTCGTGGACGTAGCCAATTTGGTGAACCACGTAAATCTGTGTTCGTTTATTCTTGTTCTTTCTTATTTGTTTGTTTGTCTCTCTCTCAATCCGCACAACAAACTGGTATCAGTGCTTTGGTTAATCGGTGTTTGTTTTCTGGAGAGAAAGATGTCAGCTTTGAACATCAAGATCGACAAGTTCACGGGGAGGAACAATTTCAGTCTGTGGCAAATAAAGATGCGAGCCTTGTTGAAACAACAAGGCTTGTGGGCGCCGCTGTCAAAGGACAAGAAGGGCAGCGCTGCTGAGATGGCTACTCTAGAGGAGAAGGCACATTCAACGCTCATGTTGTGTCTCGCAGATGATGTCATCACTGAGGTCTCAGACGAAGAGACCGACGTTGGTCTGTGGTTGAAGTTGGAGAGTTTGTACAAGACAAAATCTCTAACCAACAAGTTGCTTATGAAACAATGCCTGTTCGGATTGCGAATGCATGAAGGTACGCAACTCAGGGATCACTTAGATCAACTGAACACAATATTATTAGAATTGCGTAATATTGATGTTAAAATTGAAGATGAGGATGTTGCTTTGATTCTGATGGTGTCCCTACCACCTTCATACGAGAACTTTGTGCAATCGTTTATTGTTGGGAAATATACTGTTACTCTGGAAGAAGTTAGGTCATCTCTTCATAGCAGGGAGTTACGTCACAAGGCAATTGGTGTAGGAACAGATAACCAAGCCTCTGGGTTAGTCGCTAGTGGCGGTAAGGGACATGAAAACGGTAACAAGAAGTCATCTTTCAAGGGTCCTAAGCCAGATGATGTCTGCAACTACTGCAAAGAGAAAGGGCATTGGAAGACTGATTACCCAAAGAAGAAGAAGCAACAAGAAAAGAATTCGGGGTCTGCAGCTGTAGCAGAAGGTGACACCAACTCTGAAGATGATATTGCCCTAGTTGCTGATGGACACACTCATCACTCTGATGTGTGGGTTCTAGATTCCGGAGCATCTTATCATATTTGTCCAAGGAGAGAGTGGTTTTCAACTTATGTGCAGGAAGACGGTGAAAGCATTTCGATGGCTAATAGTTATGTCTGCAAGGCGGTTGGAAAAGACTCGATCAAGATCCGGACACATGATGGTAGATTCTACACACTGAACGAAGTCAGACATGTTCCACTTATGACGAAGAACCTGATATCTCTGAGTCTGCTGGACAGTAAGGGGCTCTGTTTCAAGGGTGAAGGTGGAGTTCTGAATGTCTGCAAGGGTTCTGATGTGATTCTGAAAGGTGTCAAGCAGGGTACTTTGTATCTTGTACATGGCTCTACGAGAAATTTAGTTTACCCAAAGGGGCCAATCTGAGACAAGGGTGAAGTCTGTTCATCTGGCACTGTCATAGTGCGTCTGGTACATCTGTCTAAAGTCTGGTATATCTGACACTGTCATGGTGCGTCTGGTACATCTGATTGAAGTCTGGTACATCTGTTTGAAGTCTGGTACATCTGGCACTGTCATAAGTGCGTCTGGTACATCTGTCTGAAGAATTCAATTAGTTTGCCCCGTGGGGCAAATCTGAGGCATGAGAGAAGTCTGTACATCTGACACCGTCATGGTACATCTGAGAGAATTCAAGTCAAGGTGGAGATTGTTGAGTATGCTTGAATTGTCAACTGAAAGTTGCCGCCGGGTCGCGGTGGAACTGGACGCCCCGCGGTGGGCAACTGAGAGTTGCCGCCGGGTCGCGGTGGAGGTCGCCGCCCCGTGTTGGGAGTCACCGCCCCGCGGTGGGACATGGGTTACTTGGGCCGATGTCTTGGGGCCCAAGTCTGTCAGGGTAGAACCTTAACACTATTTATAGTCGCTTATTGTAAACCCTAATGTAATCCGAAATATGAAATTCTGCCTCCTAATACAATCTGATCTCACTCTGTTCGTGGACGTAGCCAATTTGATGAACCACGTAAATCTGTGTTCGTTTGTTCTTGTTCTTTCTTGTTTGTTTGTTTGTCTCTCTCTCAATCCGCACAACAAACACAAAGAAAATTGTACTTTGCACATTAAAAGTCATATAGAATTGTGGAACAAGATGTAAGGAGTAATGACTAAGGATGAGTTAATATCCTAGATATCAACATATTAAATTTTGGATAGATAAGTGGTTGAATATATGAAAATTAATAAAATTATTTTTTAGATAATTTTTTTGAAAAGTTTAAATGGTATTGATGGAATAAAAGGGGGAATGTACAAGCATAAGGACATGGACGGATTTACATGGGGTCGAGAGGTGGCTACAGCCTATAGCCTCCGCTCAAAATCTAGGTAGTTCCATCAATGGTCAGTGGGTGAATGTGAAGAGCATACATCCAAGATTTGTACTTGCGAATGTTGATTTCGGACATTGTTCCAACGAGCCAAAATGCAAGTTTTTTTGTGGACACAATCTTCATCGTGTAGAGTTTTGTTGCAAAAAGTAAGCCTATTGCGGTGCTTTCAGCACATGTGATTTTATATATGAACTTGTGTTTGCCAGTGGTAGAACCAAGCCAAAAGAGCCAATCTTGAGAACCTTGTCTATAACGGGTTCAAATTGCCTGTCCCACTTCGGTGTCCCAATTATCATTTTGATTGGTCCATAATATCTTTTTATCAAATAAGTATATGTATTTTTTATAATTTATCCACCAATCAAAATGAATAGGACAGAAAATTTAAACCAGATGAATGGGTAGGTACCCCGGAGATGGAGAGCGGATTTAGCGGCCAATTTACAGAGAAAAAACTTATAATTTTTAAAAATATATATTAATACCTTATATAAAATTATACTTTTATGTTTCAAAATAAAAAATATAATAAATGCTTTACCCATAATCATAACATATCAAATGAGTAGTTCATTTAGAGAAAAAGTTCCTCCAAGATAATTTATTACATAGAAGATGGGCTATATGGGTCATATAAATTTCAATGAAAACGATTTCAATAGGCCCAGCCAAATAGCCCAGATTATGTATGAAATTTCATATATACAAAACGAGAGGGGCAAATGGCCGTTATGGATACTTATTATTTACTTTGACAAGTAGCTATAGCTAGAGTTGTCAATTGGGTCGGTCAAGTCGGGTTCGATTCGGTTATTTCGGGTTCGGGTTGAGAACGGGTCGGATCATTTCAGATAACATGTCAAGTCGGTCGGGTCATTACAGGTCAGCGGGCGGTTCGGGTTAACCAACGGGTCAAGATCGTCATTTTTTAAATATTTTGTTCACTATTTAAATATTATTAAATAGTTAAAAACTAATTTAAATATGTCAAAATAAGTTGAAATGAATTAAAATAATATTAATATTATTACTTATTTTAATGTAATTGATATTAGTAGACCAAATGATAATTTATTTTTATTTTTTATTATATTAATTTATAAATTTCTACATTATAAAAAATTATATAAGTACATTAATGTTCTTTTTTTAGGATATTAAGCATATTATCATTATTTATATGTCATTTATCATATATAATTTATGTTATATTTTTTTAATACTCCACATTTATTCGTTAATCGGGTCAGGTTCGGGTTGGTCGGTTTCGGTCTCGATAAATTAGGATTCGGTAACTTCGGATTATCAAAAATTTTGGTCAGGTCGGGTCAGGTCTAAAAGTGGGTCGATCAGGTCGGTAAAACGGGTTCGGTCACTTTTTGACAGCTCTAGCTGTAGCCCAAACGTTATTCAAAAAAATTACCATGATTGCTATATTTTTACGCGACCACTAGATACGCTCAAATTTTCTTTTGTTTACGCTCAAAAGACTCACGCTTACGGAAAGCGGGTGCAAGACCGAACCCACGCATACGAAAAACGGGAGCGAACAAAGGATTTAGGATATCCGATTTTTTAATGTCACGCACCCGCAAAGCGGGAGCGTGACATTTTGTGGGTTTAGTAAATAATGTCCCGCACCCGCAAAGCGGGTGCGAGACATTGTGTTTTTTTTTAGCGCTTGTTATTTTTATTAAGTGACTAATATGTTGACTAATATGAGTGGCTCATTGGCGGCTCGAAGAGCAATCACATAGAGCAAGGCTAGTGTCGTTGGGTTTGTGGAGCTGCAAAGTTTCTCCGAGGATGGGTCGCAGCGGCTGGTATGTTCCACCGGACTTAGAAAAGCGCTTCAAAGTGGTAAGGTTCACTGATTTTTGTGCATAACATGGACAAGTTCGGAGGTGATTCGATACCGTTCGGGTATGGTTCTAGACGATTCTGGAGTCAAGTTCAACTGACTTGAGCACGAGGAAGATGATGGTACGGTCGGAGTTTGGATTAGATGGCTCGAGAGGGGTCTTTCTTGGGGACGAACATGGCTAGACGATGCCATATATATGAGAGGGGTCTTTCTGGAGAAGTTCACTGATTTTTATGCATAACATGGACAAGTTCGGAGGTGATTCGATACCGTTCGTGTATGGTTCTAGACGATTCTGGATTCAAGTTCAACTGACTTGAGCACGAGGAAAATGATGGTACGGTCGGAGTTTGGATTAGATGGCTCGAGAGGGGTCTTTCTTGGGGATGAACATGGCTAGACGGTGCCATATATATGAGAGGGGTCTTTCTGGAGAAGTTCACTGATTTTTGTGCATAACATGGACAAGTTCAGAGGTGATTTGATACCGTTCGGGTATGGTTCTAGACGATTCTGGATTCAAGTTCAACTGACTTGAGCACGAGGAAGATGATGGTACGGTCAGAGTTTGGATTAGATGGCTCGAGAGGGGTCTTTCTTGGGGACGAACATGACTAGACGGTGCCATATATATGAGAGGGGTCTTTCTGGAGTCAAGTTCATTGATTTTTGTGCATAACATGGACAAGTTCAGAGGTGATTCGATACCGTTCGGATATGGTTCTAGACGATTCTGGAGTCAAGTTCAACTGACTTGAGCACGAGGAAGATGATGGTACGGTCAGAGTTTGGATTAGATGGGTCGAGAGGGGTCTTTATTGGGGACGAACATGGCTAGACGGTGCCATATATATGATGAGGAGGAACGACCACAAGTTCAACTCACAAAGAGTCACACACCCGCTTTGCGGGAGCGTGACTGTTTGTCACATTTAGTAACAAACAGTCACGCACCCGCAACGCGGACGCGTGACTCTTTGTGATTTTTGACCTCCATTGGATACCCGTTCAGTCTGTCTCGCTCCCACTTCGCGTATCCGTGCATCTGGTCCCGCTCCCGCTTTCTGTACGCGTTGACAGTTAAGCTTATTTATTGAAAAAAAATTGAGCGTAACTAACACCTCTCTATTTTTACAGCACAATGACTGTTTGCAGGCACACATCTAGAAGAGATCATGAGTCATGATGCATGTAGACTTAGTGAACGTACAATATATGTAAAGTATGAAGTATAAAATATAACTACTAAACGATAATTTACTAAGGTTATATGTAACATATCGTTACTTTCTTTATCATTTTTTTTAATTTTAAAATCAATTTATGTATTATTTATTTTGTTTTCATTTTAAACATATTTATTTTCAGTTTTAGGTTAAAGGAATATGTTGGGATTTTTTATTATAATTTGTAGATATCTTATAAAGACAACTATCAAGTTTGTATTATGATTTTTCTTTTTACCTTTGTATTGGTTTATCTTAGTTAATGACGAGATTATCTTCATTGTGCAACCACATTAGGTTGAAAATTGTGTCTATACATATTTGATAAATGATTTATCTTAGTTTTTTACTTTTATTTTATAAATATTTAAGATATATAAATTAAAGAAGTATTAGCAAAAACTACCAGATTCCGAAACGCCGTTTGCAGAAATATCATGTTTTAAAAAGTATTGCAAATATGCCATAAAGCTGCAACACTTTTGAAAACCAAAAATGTAAAATCAAAATAAGTAAAACGGCCTAAGATGCAGTTAAGTGTTAAACGGGTATATGAGTAAGCCTAATTATATACCTGTTCAACCGATAGCACATCTCATCTTCCCCAATTAATGTTCTCCGCTGAACAACTTTTTTCCTTTCATCCCTGAACTCTTGAAGCGTATTTCTCACAGCAAATCTGAAATCCCCAAAGGCGAGAAGCCCTTTTTCCCTTTGTTCAGCCCTTTGTTAAGCCCTTTTTGAAGCCCTTTCTGAAGCCCTAGATCGACAATGGTGAGGATCAGAGGTTTGCAGTCTGCGAACGACATAGTGAAGAAGCAGAAGCCGAATGGTTCTACAGAGTCGAAGAGAAGGGTTGAGGAGAGCGTGAATGCGAAGGCGGCTCCAGTGGCGAGTGGCCGAAAGAAGAGAGCCTACAGTTCGTCAGAGGAAGAAGAATCACCAAGTCCAGTCGTTTCGATGCAGAAGAAGAAACCGAGAATGGTTGAAGAACCAAAAGCCAAGAGGTCGAGGAAGGAGCCATCGAAGTCGGTTGGCGGGGTTAGTGATCTTCTCTAACTCTTAATTTTCTTGAAAAAAAAAAACAAATTTTGTCTGATGCATGCTAAAATTAGGCTTATGTGAAAATGAGAACATGATTTGCTCTGTGATAAACAGAGCACGGAGAGATGTGCAAAATTTATAGTAGCCTAAACTGTTACATCCATATGGCCTGACAAGCGAAATTATTGTCTGACGAAACGCATTATCTTACCTGACAAAGTAAGTTTATGTGGCCTGACAAAGTAAGTTTTAGGGTTTATGTGAATATGAATGTCATGTATTTGTTCTGTGGTTAGAATGTTAGAATGTCATAGTATCCTGATTCATGTTGATACAAAGGTGTAAGTTATACTATAGGGTAAAGACTTATCCTCAACAACTTACATTTGTCCTGGCAAATCGCAATGTAGTCTGACAAGTTATTTTGTATCCTGAAAACATATATCTTTACCTGACAAAGTAAGATGGTGCCTCTCTTTTATGTGAATATGAAAGTCATTCTTACCTGTCATGTATATGTGAATGTAATTCATTACAGATAAGTTACAAGTGGCATTCTGAGGAGTTGTTTTTCGGTCGGATAAATCAGAACTCACGGCTTCAGTATCTTTCTCTTATCGAGAACACACTAACTCGAACAGACTGGCAGACAGTTATGCAGGGGCCCTTTGGCCCAATAATCAAAATAATGAAAAACATGAAACTGTCTGCACAACTGATTCACCATGTCTTGTTTAGGCAACTGGACACAAAAAAGCAGTTTGAGACATGGTATGATCTTGGTGGACAACCATGTAGGTTTTCAATAGAGGAGTTTAGGCTAATAACAGGACTGAATTGTGGGATGCCCGATGAGGAGGACAGTATGCATGATAAGAATGCAGTGTTTGAATTTTTTGGGGTGAGGAGTATTACTATTGCTAACCTTTTAAACAAGTTCTTATCCTATCGGGAGGACAATGTATATAAGATGAAGATGGCCTTGTTGTTAATTCTTGAGGGTGTTGTACTTGGGGGTGATAAGAAGAGGAAGGTCAGACCCTTTCATGTCAAACTGACGGAAGACTTAGATCGTTTCAATAATTTTCCATGGGGTAGGAGTGCATATCTTGACCTCCATCAAAGTCTGGCTTCTGCTTTGGACACAAGAATGGAGACAGTTCAGGCTGCACTTGCAGTTTCAGACAATGCCAGAGCAGGATACACCATATGGGGTTTCCCGATGGTGTTTCAGGTAATGTGTTAGTAGTTGAGTATGTAAAACTGAGAAAGGTTAATGCCTCTGTTCATAATTGTGGATTAATTCCAATTCTGTTTGTTTCAGATATGGTTGTATGAGGCAGTGCCCCATATTGGCAGAACATTTGCCCAAAAGCTTACTAAAGTTGTGCAACCCCGAGGTGTGAGGTGGCTTAAATCGAGTAGGCCAAGCTTGGATGCGATTTCTGATGCCCTAGAGGGGAATTTCCCTGCTAAACAGATCCTTGTTGAGGAGGACAGAGAGGACTTGGGAGAAAGCTGTTATTTCCCAGAGGAGGAAGGACACAAATCCTTGGATGAGATTGTTAAGCACTTGAAGCCCAGAAGGAAAAATGCTAGTAAAAAGGCCAATGGAGTTGGTAAGTGAGGGCAAGCTGGAAACATTGAGGGTTTCGACCCAAGGCAAATTATGTGTTGTTTGAATGAATTGCATGAAATGATGCATGCTCTAAGGGAGGAATTTATTGAGTTAAACAAGTTCATAAGAGCCAAAGCTCCTAGAACAGGGGCATCTTCATCCAGTGATCAAGACATCAGTACACACCAGGAGCTCTCTGGGGAGGTTAACAGTGATAATGAACCCAACATCCCCCAACACCAACAGAGCATGAGGGAGGCAAAGACGGAGTCTGAGGCAAATGATGAAGAGGAAAAGATGGAGTCTGAAGATGACGAAGACAATGACTCCAAAGAGGGAGAATCTGAAGAGACTGAGACTGATGAGGTATGTATGCCCAAAACTTTCAGTTATTATATGTATAGTTCAGTCCAGATGTACATATTTCAGTCCATTTGTGCACATTTCAGACCATATATCATCGTTTCAGTAAAAAGTTCAGTCCATATATGTATTCAGTCCATATATGCACATTTCAGTCAATTTGAGCACAATTCGAAAAATATTTGCTTATTTCAGACCTTATATCATCGTTTCAGGAGACAATGGATGGAGAGCCAAATGCTGGTGAAATAGTTGTGTATGATGCAGGTAATGTAGGTGGTCAGAAATAGGCGGGTGAAGATGTCACAATAGTAGATGAGGAAGAAGAGCAAGGGGATGCAACAGATCCACTGTCAGTTCTTGTCCAAACTTGTACAATACTACATGCAGATGAGAAGCTGGTTAATGAGGCAACACCGCAAGATGTGGAGGGACTCATCAATGAGTTGGTTAATGACGAGTTGGTTAATGATGGGACTGTGGTGGCAACACAAGTTGAGGTGGCAACAAAAGCAGTGTCTGATGAGGGTGTGCATGACGGAGTTGTGGAGGAAGTAAAGGAAGCTGTTGTGAAGGGAGGAAGCAAGGTTGATGACGGAGGTGTTGATGTTGAGGAGGTAGCAAAGGGAGCTGATGTGGAGGGAAGGACCAAGGTTGATGACCAAGTTGTGGAGGAACCGAAGGGAGATGTCGAGGGACAAAACACTGTTAATGAAGGAGTTATGGAGGAATCAACGGGAGATGTTGTGGAGGGAGGGACGAAGCTTGATGAGCTAGGTGTTGAGGCGCAGACTGAAATACAAGGTGAGAAGGTATCACAGGCTGATTTTGATGACATGGGGGGTGATGAAGGGGAGACCAAGGAGTCCAAAGTGTCGAGGAAGGGCAGACCAAGGAAGGGTAGCCAAGTTCCGAACAAGACATATCCAACTCGCACTCGTGAAGTTTCCGCCAAGGCAAAATCACCCTACCGCAATGTGGATGAGCAGAAATTGGCAAAAAAGATTACCAAAAATAGCAAGGTGGAAGGGATGACAGAGCTGGTAAAGTGGATGCAGAGTGAGAGGTTAGTGACTTATCCACTCTACTCAATAAGGAATTGATGAAATGAATGTCAAAAACTTTTCTGGCCTGACTTCTAGAATTCTGATCGGAAATTGATTCTTTGTGGACTGACTAACTTATATATAGCCTGTATATGTACTAATATATATATATATATCCTTGTTTAATATTCAAATGAATATGTACCATCATGCAGTATTGAACCCCGAACTAGACCGGCCGGGCAATCATTGGACAAGGAGTTCTTTGAGATATTGTTTGCCCCAAAGAACTGGTTGGGCGGTTTGGTAATATTCCAATGCATTATTTGAAAATATTATGCATGTGTAAAATAGTTTCGAGTTGATAGATTAACATTGTTGCACCATTACAGCATATGGAGCAAATGATGTTCCTTTATCGTCAAAGGATTTCAGAGGATCCACAGCGGTTTTCGAAGGTGGTTGTGCTTGACCCATATTGGCAGAACTATGTGCAACGGGAATTCGAGTGCTTCCAGATAAATTCTCCACATAAGGGTAAGGATGAAATGTTGTCATACATGATGGGTTCATGTCCGGGAGAGTATGGGAAGAGATGGGATGATGCGGAACGCATATACGCGTGCTTCAATATCGAAAGGAAGCACTGGTTTGCCTTAGAAATTGATCTATGCGACTGGTGTGTGACGGTTTATGACTGCAATGTGGATCTGTACAAAGACAAGGAAATTTTCGATATGATCCGCCCCATCGTTGAGACGGTTCCAAGATATGTCAAGATGTACGAGCCACTGGCAAAGAGATGTGAACCGTTATTGGACAATCCAATGTCGGTGTCCCGTGGTCATAACCTTAAGCAGAACAAGCGCGGGTAAGTATACATGTATTTATGCCCAAATAAATCCTTATCAAACTGCAATTGATATACATTCTAACGTGTTTTGTACATCGTGCAGAGGAGATTGTGGGGTCTACACCTTGAAGTACATTGAGTTATTGATTCTCGGCATGTCAAACTTGGATCTGTCGTCGGACAAATTCATAGATGCACATAGAAGTCAAATGGCTCATAGTATTTTTAGATGTTGTTGGGATGGTCTTTAAGGACTTTTGATGTAATGTGGTGATTGCATTGTGTTGTTGGGAAACATTTGGCTAGGAACACGACTTATAATTGTATTTGAATTTCAGAGATACTGTTTTCAGCATGTTTACATGCTTGTGATGGTGTTTATGTCAGCCAAGATATTGGTTTTACATCAAAAGGCACCCAGGTGGGGTTAGATTTCGAATGTTTTCAGCATGTTTTCATTTAAAATGGTGGGGTTAGATTTCGAATAAAACCAAAGAGGGGGGAAAATTGTGACTTAAGTCAGGCCAGATTACGGATTTACAGTACATATTCACATTTGTCAGGTTGTTTTGATATATCTATTTCAAATTCATCCTTTCCAGTTATTGCAAATCATCGTACAAAAACTCCCACATTGAAACCTAATATTTCCTACATTTAAAGGGTTTGGAAATCGAAAAATAGCCTGTAAAAAGGGGGGGGGGGGGGGGGGGGGTAAAGTACACATTATAAATTTACAGTACATAATTAGCTTTGTCAGGTCATTTTTTAGAAATCTTATTCTAGGTCATCCCATGACTTATGGCGGAACTGGAAGAAACATCACAATGGTAAATAACCGTAGGAAAAGACAATGTTTTTAAGTGGTTTTGAAACCGAATCTTTGTTCTACATATAAATGGTTATGAAACCGAATAAAAACATGGTACAAAAACAGTTAAAAAAGGTTACAGGGTTTATTATTTGAAAATAGCCTTGAAAAAGAGGGGGATTAAAGTACACACTAACCTAAATTTGTGCTACATGTCAACGGTTATGAAACCGGGAAAAAAAGGTACGAAACCAGATAAAAACGGTAAAAAAACAGTTAAAACCGATTTTCACCGCGGGGTTAGTTCTTGCGACCATATTAATTTTGGTTTTTTTTTACTTACGTCAGTCAACAATATTGACTTACAGTACGTATTTACCTTTGTCAGGTCATTTTGTAGACATCTTATTCGAAGTCATTTAATGATAATTAACCGTAGGAAATCTTATTCAAAGTCACCCTTTCCAATGCATATTCTTATTTGTCAGGCGAGACGACGGATTTACGTCAGTCCACAAAAGCGAATTACAGTGCTTATTGATGTTAGTCAGGTCATCTGTAGAAATCTTATTCAAAGTCATCCAATGGTAATTAACCGTAGGAAAATCTTATTCAAAGTCATCCAATGACATTATCGTCTTCCCACTTGACATGAAATATTAATTCCTGCGACATTAACATACCATACCAAATATACTATCTCATAACCTACTGACTATATATAGTCACTATATGCCATTATCATCTTCCTACTTGACATACGTATCATAAAACAACAGAACCTCCTAAATACTACACTGTATTACATTGTCACTAAACTAGATTCCTTCATCAGATACTAATTATGTGCGGAGGAGACAGATGATTCCGGGCCGTCACGCTGCGGAAGTTCATCAACAAAATCTTGGGTGATAAATATGTTGATGAGAGCAACGGTTCTACCTTGGGCGGCAAGGGCGACAGCGTCTCCGCGGCGCTGTAAGGCCCTCAAGGTACGAGGCCCGCCATGGGGGGGAACTACTTCGAAGAAGTAAGAGGCGCCTAGATCGGAATCGTTAAAATAAAATAGTTGGTTCAGTAACCCATGGATTTCCCGTACCCTTTCAGCATGGGCCCTCCAGTTTTGCCTCCGTCCGCCTTGGTAGACATGGGTGGAAATCATGGCATCTTGTCCCCTTGAAGGGATGAGTCTCCCTCCGGTGTGGACAGTTGTGTAAACGAAGTGATCATTAAGGTCCCATTCATGGTTGTCAGGCTCATAAGCCATGGAAACAAAAGAAGCACGAGAACGGAAATTAGAGTTGTTAGGGTGATTCGAAGATGTTTTTGGATGAGGAAATTCGAAAAGTTTTTGTAGCGGATTGTGGATGAGGAAGAATGTGGATGAGGGGGTATATAAATAGTTGTTTGGGTTGGTGGCGGTTAGGGTTACATTCATGAGGGTGATTAAAAAATTCGAAAAATAAAACAACAGAACATGTACAAAAACAGTTAAAAACAGTTAAAACAGTTTATAACCGCGGGGTTAGTTCTTCAGACCAAAGCTTTATTCTAATTGTTAAATAAGTCAGTCCACAATAGATATTTACAGTACATATTGATATTTGTCAGGTCAATTTGTATAAATCTTATTCCAAGTCATCCCACGACTTATGGCGGAACTCGAAGAAACATCACAATGGTAAATAACCGTAGGAAAAGATAACGTTTTTAAATGGTTATCAAACTGAAGCTTTGGCAATAAGCTATTTTAAAGATGGGGTTAACTAGTTTTCGAATAAAACCAAAGCTTCGGCAATAAGCTTTGTCAGGTTCTTCTACTCTCTTACAATATGTAATATCTTTTGTCAGGTCATGATGAAGAAATTTTATTCAAAGTCATCCTTTCCAATGCATACCCGATTTGACCCCTCTTAATTTTTAATTAAATATCGTGTGATCCCTCAACTACCCGTCATTAACTCCGTTATCCACTCATCCTTGTGTATAAATAGCGTTCTTGCCTTGTCCCAACCCCTCACATTTCCTGTCTCAAACTCCTCGCACTCTTCTCTCATTTCGAAAAAAATCTCTTGCAACATGGCCGACTCGAACGTTTTCCTGCAAGTGTACTGGGATGGGAAACTATCGCCATCGACCGGGGTGATGGCCCTATTGACTACGCACGAGTACAAGGGAAGGAGAACCCAACTCCTCAAAGTTCCAGCCAACAAGATGGACATCTGGTACGTCCATGGTCAGATAAGCATGCTCTCTCTCGGTCCAAAATCCTTAGTTTTTGAACAGGTCCCATCAGTCGGCCAGCGGTTTCTTCAACCGCTGCAGACACAGTCCGACTATGACGACCTTGCCCGCCTCGGCGAGAGGGTCGCCGGCGTCAAGGTGTATGTGGTGCTGGACACTCCAGATCTTTCTCTGGCCCAGTGATGATGGCCGTGGTGTTGGCCGTGGGGATGTTTTGTAATTTTTTTTGCTGTTTTTTATGGTGTTTGGTATGGTTGTTTAGGGATGTAATGCTAGCATTTCAGGACAAAATGTTTATGTTTGTTATGGTTGTTTTGTAATGAAGATCCTAAACGTTTATGTTTGTTATGGTTGCCCGTAATCTCGCATTTACTACTTTTGACTATTTTCATTTCAGGACAAAACGTATCATGGTCATACTAAACGTACTATTGTTCAGGGCAAAAAGAGTAAAATTTCAGAGCAATAACATCGAATATGTGTACATGAATATTCATGACAAATGAAATATATTCAGGAGAACCCGCGTCTAATGGCAGAGTACTAACAACATGTGGTAATTGTATTTGAAATTGTGATGACAATTCAAGGATGTTTTCAAGGAAATTGGTGATTAATTCAAGAAATATTCATGTTTTACCTGCAGAAAACCCTCGTTTTATAAACAAGGAACCAGAATACATTGTCTTGGTAAACATACGGTTATGAGTAGTTATCATAATTTAACCAACAAGGTTACAAATTGGACAACGAAGACAACAAGTAACACCACAAGTACCACCACACCAAGTACAACTTTCAAAACGAAATTTTCTGTTTTGATATTCATAATGTCATTCATTGAAGTCGGTTGTTGGTAGATAAGATTTTGCCGAGTGGTTGCCCCGTGTTCTTCAACAACTCTTACGCTTTGAATGGACTCATTGGCGGGGTTATTATAAGCTTGACCATCCACCCATTTGAAGTATTTGCAATCGTGCCCTGCCTAAGGTTTAATACAAAATTCAACCAATCAACTAATTTAATTCTAAATGAAATCCCAATTTAAAAGCATATGTCGCACGAAATTTGACATTCAACAATACCTTCCATAATAGACACCCATAGAACTGTTTTCCCGAATTTTGAGTGTGTTTGCATGTTTGTATTGTTGCAGGGAAGCCATGCAAGCATTTTTGAGTTGATGATTCACCAGCTGCGTGCCCTCTCCTCCACGAATTTGAATTGGCAGATGATCTTCCTTGTGTCCAGCCGTTTGTCATCCTACAATGTCGGGCAACTTTTCGAAGACGGTGTTCCTCTTTCGACTCTGCGCTGTTCTTTGTTTTTCCTTCTGTGCCAATTTTCGATGATGACGGTGTTCCTCTTTCGTGCCCTCTCCAGAAGAGGATATTCCTTGTGCCCATACTTTGTTTTTCTTGTTTTTATTAAAGAAAGATAATTGAAATGAAAGTTCAATGCCTGATGTGATGTGTGTCAGGTCAACGTCTTTTTCTTATATACAGAGTGCAGTCCAAAAAATTCAAGCGTTGTTGACACCGTTTACAAATACTTAAAAAACTATGTACAAGCTTCCACCTTAAACCAAAAGAGTATGAAATGGGTTTTTAAACTGTACAAAAACTTCCACATTTACAGTTTTTCAAAATTAAAGGGACCCTAAAATGAAAATTTAATTGGGTTTTTAAACTATTTCAAGAGGGATAAGATACTCTCTATTATTTGCAACTACGGCGGCAACGATTTGACGCAGTCAGGCAGTATTAAAGTCGTACAAGACGTTTGCTGCTTTGTCAGGCCATAATAAGTACACAACATAGGCTTTTGAATAAATCTTCAGCTGACGTCATCCTTATCCTTTCCACTTAACTCTTCTAGGGTAAGTTTTCAGGTTGTCACTTAATGTTGTATTTGCAATGAGTTATTTTGAATAGGTAAAATAATATAACGGAGCCAATTTTATTTAATAGATTTTATTATCAGTAAAAATAATCAAGTTTTTTCAATGAAAATAATTAATATTATTGAATATAAATAATTAATATTAATCAATTATTTAGTAATTATGAGACGCATTAGCAATTTTCGATTAAGAGGAGCGATTATGAAAAAAATAAGTAGATCAATTTTGCTGGAATGGATGAAACGTTGGGTTTTAAGATGGAATGAAAATGTTCCTTCAGCTTGGAATGGCCCATTACACAAGGAGTGAAATAAATTTTAAGTTTTCAGATTGATATGAAAATCGTACCAAACGAGATCTTAATGCTTTTCCCAGGCTCTGGAGCAAGGTTCTTAAAAATACTTCGGTGCTCGCACTTCCTTCTCTACATACTCAAAATTTGCCCTGACAACGTAGTTATAAGCCTTGTAAACAACCATATGTCGACTGACGATTAATGCTTGTTCTGTTTCTGAGATATGTAACATCGTACATAGTTTTTATCTTTTCGGGTTTCTCAGGCATTATACAAATTGTTACAGTACGTATTCAGGTTTGTCAGGTCACTTTGAAATAAGAGGGTAAGTTTGAAATTTTTCATTCCGATTTGACCCCTTAAAAATTTCACTAAAAGTACACCCTTACTTGCCCAAATCTTTTGTACCAAGTCTCTTCAAATACTCACCGGTCCATTACCAAAGTTCTCTACCAAGGATCTCCAAACACTCCCACTTTCCCAAATAGTCCCATTCCCACGTTCTTCAAATAATCCCTCTCTATACTCTAAATTCATGGCGGGAGAACATCACATTGTGACTGGGACATACTTATACGTAAATGAACTGCTTCAATCTGCCCGTGAAGTGAAGGATCATGTTGGAGGCCGGAAGATGACCGAGGCCGAATTCCAGGAGTACAATCGCAACATTGTGGCCAGAGATTTGGAGTTGGTAAGTTTAATTAAGGATTTGCGCCGCCTCGGGCAGGAGCTTACTGCTGTGAGTCCGGAAGGGGCTCAGACCAAAGAAGAAAAGGCCCGGATCAAGCTAAAGCTTAGACTGGTAAGGCTTTTGTTGTATATTTTCTTCCTATGTGCAAGGGCCGTGCCTACGATGCTTAATTTGTGTTTCTGCAGACTGAATGGGACACCACCTTCACTGAGCTCAACATAAAAAGGGTGTTGGACCATGCTCAGTCGCTGGAGGGAAAGCTGAAGTCCCGATATCTATCTTGATGGGATAATGTTTTCATAACAGTGTAGTTTCTGAGTATGTGTGCATAAGTGTTTTTAATGTATGAACTTTGCAATGCTAGTTTTTTTGTTCTTTTGTGTGTGGGAATGTCATGTGAAGGGCACGTTTTGTTTAAAGTTGAACAACGTAATAAATGCTTCTGTTTATAAGGTTCAGACCATGTTGGAGTTTTACAGGACGTATTGTGAATTTACATGTCATATTTATGTATTACGTTTGTCAGTACAACTTCGCACCTGATTCTAGGGTTCTTATGAAGGTTCAAGATGACAAGTAAATCTTAAGCAAAATATTTAATTTATGTACTTTGTATATCATCCAAAAGGAAGCCCCCACAAAAAAGAGGTGTGGTTTACGCCTATATAGACTTAAACCATACATTTTTTCCATGAAACACCCAACAACAACATTTACTAGCATAAACACCCAAAAACAACAACATGGTGACAATTGTAAACCCAAAAAAAACTTACCCATTCTCTTCCTATGATTGTCCATCATCAGTACTTCTCCTCCTACAGTACTGCTTGTTGTGGCCTTGGTTGCCGCAATACGAACACCGCCTCCTCCTAGTATAGTTCCCCTCCCACGTCGCCCTGTATCGGTTAATTCGTGGCCTTCCAGGAGGACGTTTTACATTTGGTGGACAGCATGGAATGGATGACACGGCTTCAGGAATTGACCATCGGCCTGTGGGAGGAACAAGATGCACAGTTTCCTTGTACACTTCTCTCACACACTCGTTCTTGAACATGGGATGGACGAGATCAGTGAGTCGCACTCCCCTATCACTTGCAACCGCTATGGCATGAGCACAAGGAACTTTATCAATCTGGAACATGTTACAATCACATGTACGAGCATTAAGGTTCACCGAGTATCTACAAGTTCCTACCATGACCTCCGCTTCAAACTGGCTTAGTCTTCGAACACTCATCTTTGCTGCCCTTTTGTAGTTCACCTCTACCAGCGTGTACACAGAGGGTGACAAGTATTGGTCCCAGTTTGAGGCCGCTTCCCTTCTTTGACAAAACCATTTAGAAATGGTCTCAACAATCGCATCAAACAGAGCAAGAATAGGCCACTGACGCTGTATTTTCCACAAGCCATTGAGACACTCGGCGTTGTTGCTTGTCATGATGTTAAACCTGTTCCCATGAGAATGCGCTCTCGCCCAGTTTTCAACTCCAGCTTCTTTTAGATATTGACCAATCTTTGGAGATGCAGCTGTTATTTGAGCAAACTGATGATTGAACTCAGCTACTGTGTAAGCATGAGCAGCTTTTTTGAATATGCCGAAGAGGTCTTGCCTACCAAACTTCCTCTTGAAGTTTTGGTATATGTGATATATGCAATATCCATGCTTGGCGAAACGATAGCTATTTCTCAGACCCTTCCCAATGCTAAGATGACGATCAGACACGAAATACAACTCGGGATGATCAGGAACAACAAGCCTCAATTCACTGAAGAAAAATGACCATGCATCATCGTTCTCACTATTAACAACGGCAACAGCAAGGGGATATATTTGGCCGTTTCCATCTTGTGCCGTTGCCAACAGAAGTATCCCCTTGAACTTGGCTGAGAGGTGAGTGCCATCAACTGATATTACCTACACACACAGAATTATTTTCTCAGATGTTGCCCTGACAACAGAGTTATAAGCTTTGAAACTACGGTATATAGCCTGACAAAATGACAAATTGACTATTTCTCAGATGTTGCCCTAACACACGCAGAACTATTTTCTGTTTGTCACATATTCAGTCATATAGTAGATTTACCTGACAAAGTAACTATATCTCCTGACGTAACAACATCACGACTGAATACTGACCTTTTTCAGATGTGGCGCTGCCCTTATCCATGGACCTAAAGTCTAGAAGACGTACTTGAAGCGTTGCTCAGCATCTCTGACTATTCTCGTGTATGTTCCCGGATTAGATTTTTGTAACATGTGCATGTAAGAGTACATTGCCTTGTAGCTATCCGCAGCTGTACCATGTGCCATGACCTGGGCGAAGAGCCGCGCTCGATTGGCTTTGTAGTAGCTTGTCCTTATCCCTTGCTGTAAAATGAAATCCTGAATTTCTGAAGCAAGTAGGCCTTTACCCCGTTTAAAAATCTGAGATGTAACGAAGTGAATCAATACATGCATTCATATTGGCCTTTGATCACAAAAATATATTCAAATGCAAGAAAACCATACTTGTGAAGTACTTTATCGGCAATCAGCCGAGAAGTTGCTCCTTTGTGGTGATTGTGGTTTACTCTCATGCCACATGTATGATCCGCAACATATTGTCGCACCATAAACAATGACGTTTTTCGATACAATGAGCCACGACAAAAAAAATTGCATTTGTCGTCAACGCATGCAACTTCATAATTGGACTTATCGGACCTCTTCACACGCATCTCATAGAAGTTTTCCATTGCCAGGGAGAAGAGTGCAGCTTTGAACTCTTCCTTACAATTGAAGAGTTGACCAACCTTCATTGTTGGATATGAGGACTTGTTTGCACTTGTTTCCTCATCTTCAACTAACATTTCCATCTCCGCTGGATAGTACCTCTTTTGAAGCACTCTAAGCATGTCTTCATCAACATCAACCTCTTCTTCTTTATCATCCTCTATTTGCTCCTCGTTCTGTGTTCCCTCAATGCCATTAATTTCTTCCCACACATCATCTAGACCAACTGTATTCACATCATCCCCTGAAGCATACCCTAACCTTTTCACACCATCAACACAATCATCATCACCTGATTCATAATAGCCCTCATAGTCAAAGCCATCTTCTATTTCATCCTCCAAAGAAACTCCACTGTTGGCATAATCAGTCATAGCCTGCTTCCCTTTGTTTCTGGATGTAGCACCTTCAATGTCCTCATCATCGCTGCTCAATGATATAATGTCTTCCACTATCAGGGGACAATTTCTCTTGTATTTCCCCCTCACTTCATCCCTTTTTAATCTCCTTAACTCTGCATCGTTGTCAGCTTTAATAATTTCATCAATCGACCTGGCATCTGTGTGAGGTGCTCTGTCTTGTTTAAAAAATGACCTGAAAAAGTCTTTATTATCTTGGCTCTGGCTCTGAGTTCGTGGTGGAGCTGTTGAAGGAAGAGTACGATGTTCAGCCCTTTCACTTCGAATCTCTTCCTTCTTTAAAAGGTTGGTGTACAACGCAATATTCCACTTTGCTGAATTTTCTCCACATATGTTCAAGAACTTGAACGCAGCAAGATCGTCGTCATCATTTATAAAGATGGGTGTAAGTTCTGGTTTATTTTCATAAGCGTATTGCACAATCAATTTTTCTTCATCAAATGGGTTCTTCTCAGTCCATTTGTTGCGCAGTGTAGCCAAGTCCATGTCAGGGGAAAGCAACATGGCTTTCACTATTCTATCACCCTCATACAACCACATTTTCCCTTGTTCTTTCCATTCTCCACCACTGATGAACGTCACATACACTAGTTTCGAACCTACAAATAAATAAGGTTTTTGAACTTCACGTATACAGAACAGAGGGGGAAAATTGATTGTTTTTCAGGAGAATTTACTTACCCATTCAAGCTGTATTTGCAAGCGTCAGGTGTTAAATATCAGGTGCGAAATATCTCACGTGTAATAACTGGTCATGCTGCTTTTAAGTTCTCCAGGAATATTCAGGGATTTTTTCAGGGGAGGTTAGCTGGAGGGATTAAAGGTTGAGGGAGGCCAGATTTTTTGGAGGGAAACTTGCCCGCCAATTCGAAGTCCACTTTGCTGAAATTTTTTCACACTGATGTGATGCTTCTGTCCACCGGCGGCTTCAACCTCATTAAGAGAGATTAACCCTTTCTTTTATATTTTTTAGACATAATATTAGTCAGCTTTTACCCATTTTCTATTTAAAACAAAAGCTAAATTTCACACTCCACAATAGCAAGAATGCCAGAATCCGTACAGAATTCTGATACTTTTGCAATTCCGTTGAAAATCTTGGATTTCTGCAACTGGCAAAAGCAAATCTGGTATTTTTGCTAATACGCCTAAATTAAATTATAAAGATAGTATTTTAGAAAGATCTAGAATTATTTTCATGATATTCTTGTTGTTGAAATTGGAAAAGAAGAAGATATCATTTGATTTTAAAAATAATATAAAATCGTATAAAAAAACTGAGCTGATGATATATAACATTAATGACATGACTTATTTTGGAACCGACACATGATATTAAAAAGGTTCTACTTTAATATTGTATAGTAGATTTTAAATATATTTTATAAAATTATGAAATCTATCCCTACTGTTTTTCTTACCATCGGCTCGTACGATCCATCATCCATTAACTTAGGCTCTGTTTGGCACAAAGTTTATAAACACTTTATAAATAAAAAAGTGTTTTTTTCAACCTTGTACAAATTTTCATGTCTCACAAATTTTAAAAACCATTTTTTACAAATAAACACCTTCTACCAAACAAACCCTTAGTTCATATTCGGTTTATTTTGTGGGTGGCTCGAGTGGGATGGGTTGTCCTGAATATATATCGATTTTTCTAACCTATGCCCTTAGGGGCATAGGTTAAGATCCCATATGTAGAAATTTTTGATTAAGTGTTAACTTTTTGTAATAGATTTTTTCTAGTGTGTGTCCATGGACACACTCTAAGAACTCTTTTTTTGGCAATTATTTAATTAGCCATTAGTTTAATCTTGTTTGCTAAGGGTTTATCAATTCTCTATTAGGGAATATTTTAAAGATAAATTTCCTATTTAAGTTTGTTAGCATATGCCCATGGACACACACTAGAAAAACCGGATATTTTAAATTTTTTTAAATGGATTCATCTTTCCTTCTTTAGGATTTATATTTCTTAATAAGAATTATTAACCTATGTCATAAGAGAACATAGGTTAATTCTCATCTTAGTTGCTAGGTTTATTCTTTTTCACCTACAATACTCTCACCAAGATAATTTGTTCGTGTACCTATTTTTTTTACCTTGTTTTTGTCATATTTGCGTGACAAATATTCCGAAAAATACCTAATTTGTCTGCTAACAGGTAGTAGATAGCAACTCTATCGCTACAAATTAAAATTAGTCTGAATGAGTTAGTTGACAAAAAATAAAAAATAAATAATTAATTCCCGCATCTATATAAAAAATTGATGTACAAACGAATTTTCTTTAGTGCACGGAATACAACCCTTATTTTTTAATCATAGTTGAATTAGTTCATATATGTCATACTTAAATAAGTTAACGATTTTTCTATCCTATATTCTTAGGACATATATTAATCCTTTTTATTTTAAAAATTATTTTCTAAAAGAAAATGTTTAAATCCATCTAAAAAAATTGGTTCAATTCATTGGTTTCAGGAGAAAGCTAAGGAATTAAGAACTCATTTATTATCTCTTTAATATTTAAAAAAAAAAAAATTAGTTTAACTTTTTTTCTAGAGATTACCCCTTCTATTTTAGGGAATATTTTAAAAAAATAAATTAAATTTAATCTCTTAATATGTGTTTATGGACACACATTAAACAAACCGAAAAAATATAATTAACGCTTTGTTTGGCAAAATTATTTTGTAGATTAATGGAACTCGAGTGTTTCTTCATCTATTTAACAAATATTTGGTAACAAAATTAAATTTTGCTTCAGAAGCTTGTAAATTGTAATAGATGAATGTTATTTAATTTAGCCAATTTTTAATACAACTTGTTTGTTTGACAAGCTTGTTAAAGATTAACACTCTGAAGTCTGAACCAATTACCTATTTAACTCTCTTATTTTAGCTAAATATACCAGACAAGAGTCTAATTTCGTTGAAGAAATAATTTTCTACGAAATACTCTAGCTGGGTTTTTGTTCTTTCATCATATCATCTCATACAAAGCTAGTTATTCCAACACAACAACTTCATCTACCACACCTTCATATATGGTCACAATCAAAATAATTAAAATTTACCATATCTTATTTTTTTCAAAAAGTCAGCGTAAATCAAATAAGATAAAAGCATTAAAGTGTTTATACGATTCTGATCTGTCCAGGGATGGGTTATGGTCATGCCATGGATGATGCTGTACGTTCAAGTGGTCCTCCAGTAACAACATAAATTAAACCTCAGTTTTCTGAGTATATAATTTTGAAAATTAAATAAATTTATATATGTAAGAAATTAGGATTACAACGTATGAAGTTTGTCACAATATTTATTATATATGTACGTGACCCAATATTTACCAAACTTATCAATTGATTTATTTGTCTCCCTAAAGTAATATACAACTTTAATATTCAATAGGAATTAACTTCAATTAGAAGCGACAAATACAATATGAAGGAATTCGTCACGTATTTAAAGCTTTAACACCAAAATTTTAGTCTCTTCTTACTTTCTAGTTCGTGTTTGCCTTCAATTCTTGCTTGTTCTTGCAGTTTCATCCACTGCGGAAAGAAACAAAGTTGTCTTGCCTTGAAGACGGAATTTACAGCGACGAATATAATATGAAGGAATTCGTCACGTATCAAGATTCAAACATGTCAAAACTGCATTCAATTGATACAATTTTGTTATATTTCTTAAGTTCAATTTTATCGATAAATTTGAGAAAGCTTAACCATCAATCTATATATCTATATTAAAACCGTCTCTTTTTAAGCCATCAGAGTATTTTTAATTAGGCTCAAGTTGTTAAGGTTTTTATTTATTTATTATTATATTAAATAATTAGCAAAATATAAATTAATAAAATGACCTTAACAAGATTTGCAAATTAATTAGCTCTAAATTTTAAAATCTTATCGAATCTTGACCAAAATCTCATCAAACTAACTTTTTTTGCAATAAATGTTAACGCAATGATTTTTTATTAGTAACAACATTTAGATAGCATATATTTTTAATGATTTTTTATTTACTTACAATGCATTCACATTTTGAAATTTAAATAAACTCACGTAATTTTGATAGCAATAAAATCTTCACTTGATAGATTTCACATTTTCAAGATTTAATTACAAATTATTTATGAACTTGAAATAATTGATGATGAATAAAAAATATGTATGGAAATATCAATATACTATTTGAAATATAATTCAATTGGGTTTTATTTGATTCCCCAATTGAGTTAATTTAGTATATTAATAATTACTAATAAATATAAGTGTCCAACATATATATATATAATAAAATAATGAGTAAATTAATATGATTTTATTTTAGATAATATCATCTCAATGTCTACAACCTGAATTGAATATTACAAAAGGTAAAAAAACAAAAGCTAACAAAAGCAATATTCTATCAACAAACTTAAGAAGTTTTAAAAAGAATATAGATCTACGCATATCATTAGTAACATATTGTTGGAAGATTGATAAATAACATCGTACTAACCTATTAAATTGAAGAAAAAAATAGTATATGTCGATTCATAACTTCAATCTCGGATACTATTTCACTCTAAATATACAAAAATAAAATGTTCTTGAGAATTGGTTAAGTAACATGTACAATCGCAATTTTTACATATATTTAGAGTGAATTTTTTCCTATAATGTTTATATATAAAAATTTAATCACTTTCTTTCTATTAGTATGTATATGTTTGAAAAAAATCTAATATAACTACATGTCAATATATTCTCATTTTCTGTATATTTTATCTTTTATAATCACATAGTAATTAATTTGTACTCATGTGGCATTTATTCGTATACTAAAATATTCTTTCATAAATATAAGTCGGCTCGTGCATGGCACGAGAGTTTAAATTAGTTATAGTTAATGATGAGATTATCTTCATCGTGTTCCCATATTGTAACAATTTTATATTTTTAATTAATTATTTTCCTATCATTTGTGAAGGAGTTTCATAAACCGTAAGGTAAGCCAAACCAGGTGTACTTTTTATTAGGTCTTGAAGTAACTATACACTTGCATTCAGATGCGGAACCGGGGGGGGGGGGGGGATCTTGTGCCCCTCCTTTCTTTCCAGATTAATATATATAAACGTAAATTTGTATAATAAGCATAAATAGAACTTGGCCTAGTTGGTACTTACCCCCTACATTATTCTTCAATAATTTGCCCCGTGGAAGACAACCTGCTATGGCTTTTTTTTATTACAAATTTCTTGGGCCCCGTTCAATCCCACCCTATTTTCCCATCTTTGGGCCATGGGCCTTACTCTCTTCTTATTTTCTTTTTCATTTTTTAATTATTGTATGTTAATTTGATTAGGTATGAATATGCTTAACTAGTATATCTTACAATATTTGTTAGTCTTTTATTATTAAATTAGTCTTTAATTAAAAAAATATATGAAATAAAATAAGCTGTTAGAACATTATGATAAGGAATTTAAAAAAATTATATATAGTTTAAATTATACTCAAAATTATGAGAAAAATTATAATAAAGAATGGGTAGAGAAAAATTATATTCAAAATAAATGTATATATAAAATAGTGTGTATTTTAGTGTGTTATAATTAACACTTAGGTATGAGAATAACTATAAAGTTTAAATTATTTAGTTAACAATAATAAAATTTCGTTGGTTGCCCGTACTTTACCGCTCTTACACTAAGAAAGTGTGACCCCCCTTTCAATTTTTTCTGGTTCCGCCAGTGCTTGCATTAGTTGCATGTAAGAGATTGGTAAGTCATATTTTTACCTGGGTCTACATTCATCTCAGCTCAAAGGTAAGACATAATTGTATTGTTTTTATAACAAGTGTGTTTAGCTAAATTTAGTTTTTTTAAAACTTTGAATCTATATATATATATATATATATTAAAGCAAAGGAATTTAGAGACACCATATTGATTCTGGTCCCACAAATCATAGGTGTCAATTTGTGGTTAATTCACTTTTTTTATTAACTAATTCAATTTAAATCACAATATCTAATCACAACTAACTTCAAATATATAAAAACTATATACAATTTTTTTATAAAATTTGATTTCTACAATTTACGCATACATTAAGCTTATAATATATGTCAAAATAATATATGATAGATTTCTTACTAAACTTATATATAAAATACATCTTATATTCATTTATGTAATTAGTAATATTAATTTCATGCGTTTGCATATATAATTTGACCTATTTAAATTTATGGGCCAAAATCATACAATATATACAATTTTCAACTCATAGTACATGTGCTTTATAATCAAGCCCACTATATTATATTATTACACATAAAATTTATGGCCCATTTAGAGTAAAATGACCCGAATAAATTTTATGGTCCATCTATATATATATATATATTAAAGCTATTGAATTTCGAGCCACCAGAATATTTTTGGCCCCACAAATCCTACGTGTCATTTTGTTATTAATGCACTTCTTCTTCTTAACATTATATTTCAATTTAAATCACAATATCTAATCACACCTAGCTTCAAATATATAAAAACTATATACAACTTTGTTGAATGCTTATACATTTTTTTATAAATTTTTATTTCTATAAATTGTAAAAAATAAGCTTATATATGTCAAACTAATATATGATAGAAAACCTACTAAACTTATATATAAAATACATCTTATATTCATTTATGTAATTAGTAATACTATTTTTATAACTACATATGTAACATCCCAGGCCAAGCTACCCCAGCCACCAAGCCGCCCAGCCACCCAACGATGCCGGCGTCGGTACTGGTGCCGCCTGGTTGTCCAAGGGCATGCAGCCCACACACCCAACCCTTCCCCCATTTAAATGGGTAGGTTGTTGCCCACGGGGATCGAACCCGGGACCTTTAGATACAAGGGCAATACCTTGTCACTTATATCACCAATTGCGTTGCAGCACAATTGGTGATATAAGTGACAAGGTATTGCCCTTGTATCTAAAGGTCCCGAGTTTGATCCCCGTGGACAACAACCTACCCATTTAAATGGGGGAAGGATTGGGTGTGTGGGTTGCATGCCCTTGGACAACCAGGCGGCACCAGTACCGACGCCAACACCGTTGGGTGGCTGGGCGGCTGGGATAGCTTGGCCTGGGATGTTACAAAAAAGTACACTTTATGTTGGTGCCTGACCTTGCCGACTACGAGCCTGACAGACACCCCGGCATTGCCATCCTTAACAGGCCTGCAGGCCGCGTACCCCAACACTTCCCCCAAACTGGGTAGGTTGTTGGTGAGAGTCGAACACACGACCTCTCTACCATTTATCAAGCGCCTAAGCACCTTGATACCAATTGTGCTGCAGCGCAAGCGGTAACAAGTGGGCGCTAAGCCGCTTGTTAAAGCGTGAGGTCTCGAGTTCGAGACTCACGAACAACCTGCTGGGCGCCATTTAATTTGGACCAGTGAGGGGTTGGGGTACACGGCCTGCAGGCCTGTTAAGGATGACAGTGTCGGGGTGTCTGTCAGGCCCGTTGTCGGCAAGGTCAGGCACCAACATAAAGTGTACTTTTTTGTAACATCCCAGGCCAAGCTACCCCAGCCACCAAGCCGCCCAGCCACCCAACGGTGTCGGCGCCGGTACTGGTGCCGCCTGGTTTTCCAAGGGCATGCAGCCCACACACCCAACCCTTCCCCCATTTAAATGGGTAGGTTGTTGTCCACGGGGATCGAACCCGGGACCTTTAGATACAAGGGCAATACCTTGTCACTTATATCACGAATTGTGCTGCAGCGCAATTGGTGATATAAGTGACAAGGTATTGCCCTTGTATCTAAAGGTCACGGGTTCGATCCCCGTGGGCAACAACCTACCCATTTAAATGGGGGAATGGTTGGGTGTGTGGGCTGCATGCCCTTGGAAAACCAGGCGGCACCAGTATCGGCGCCGGCACCGTTGGGTGGCTGGGCGGCTTGGTGGCTGGGGTAGCTTGGCCTGGGATGTTACAACATATATAATCTGACATATATAAATTAATGAACCAAAATCATACAATATATACAATTTTCAACTCACAATACACGTGCTTTTATAATTCAAACCACTATATTATATTAATACACATACATATTTTATTATCAATTTAGTGAAATTTCAGCCTAATGTATCTTAACAAAATTAATTTATATAATCTTGAGATTTTCTTCTAAACCTTTCAATTTTAACAACTCATCTTAACAACAATTATATCATATCATATTTTTAACGAATTTGGTATATTGTATGTTCACATTTAACACATTTTATTTGATTATAGTTTTCTATAAAAAAATACATGGTCTTCATTTTCCGATTTTACAATGTTTCTATGGGCTTATTATTTTTTATTTTGCTAAATGTAATTTTCAGTTTTAAAAAATTAAATTAAGTTTGTTAATTACCAAGAAAATATTCACTAATAAACCGTGATATATCAATTATAAATTACCAAGAAAATTTTGTTAAATCAAACAAAAAATTTAACTAAAAATCCAGGTAAATCTTTGTTGTAACAAACTTTCAATCTCATATGATTATACATATTATCAAAAGTAAATTAAATGTAGTACATATACAAATTTTAAAAGTATTTGAATTTGAGATAACTTTACACCTACATAAATCAGCCACTACTGATTAATTAATTATTCAAATAATTTTTTAATTAACGTTTTCTAGAAGTAAGGATATAAATTAATATTAAAATTTTAAAACTTTGGATGGGTCCATTACGTAATTAGAAAAAACTAAAAAAAATGTGATTTATCTGGCTGATTTGCAATAATTTTTTATATATATTTTGCTGAATTATTTCATATATTTATTTTAACAAATAGTTAAAATATCAAAATTATTTTTTTCCCTTCATTTGATCTCATATCCCCTTTCGAGACACCAAAATAATAATGGATCAACTTTGCTTACGTGTTATTTTGCGATTAATCCTATTTTTAGTTTACTTTTTTTCTTAAACTAACTAAATTTATACTATAAAAATCTTCAAAATTTCATCAAATAACTCAATTTTTTTATATGAACAGTACCTTTGATCTAATATAAACATTTTCCTTTATTTGGATATTAATTTTCACATTTCTATTCTACGATAAAATTGTTATATAAATATTTTAACTTAATATAAGGGTCAAATATATTATCCATTGTGAATATATGCATGGAATTTTAAATTGAGCTTGCCTTTTATTTTATCTTTTTTGAGTAATTAAATTAAAAAATATTTTTTTAATAATCATTGAAATAAATATATTCAAATATTGAGTTCCACCTTATTTTTCAATAATTATTTTTAATATTCATTATAATAAATACATACGAGATAATATCATGTTTATTAGGTTAATGTCACTTCTTTTCCCTATGCATATGAAATATCTACAACATTATATTTTATATCATAAAGTAGCTTGCTATGATAAATATTGGTTTCGTAACCATACGTATATTATTATTTTTCGTAAATATTAAGAAATCATTGTTTTATATTGTGATTTTACAAGTATCGTTGAGGGTGTAACAATAATTTCGGATCCCCATTGTTTAGCTATATATATTTTATTGAAAAACATAAATCTTATTTTAATATAATTTTTTTAATTTTTAATTCAAATTGGTCTTATTCATCAATTATACATATATAATTTTAATTTTTATAATTTTAAAATCTTCAATTCACTTTTTTTTCAACTGACTTTTATCCATGTTTAACCAAAAACTTGGTTTGAAGGTATAATATATTAGTTAAGATTTGGAAATTTTGATTATGAATTGTTCAAATATCAAACTAAAAAAAAACATAAAAAATAAAGATTTTGTTATAATACTTAATATTCAACATAAAGAGGATCATGTTCACGATTTTGTCAATTTTATTTTTTCATTAATTTTTTTTCTATTATAATCCAAACATGAGATATACATATATATTCTCGGCTTTCTTATTCAAAAGATTAATTACTAATCTAATAGTTTTTGTCAATGAACCACACATTAATTATTTGTTCGAAATGTGTTTAAATTGTTTAAAAGACCATCTATTATACATCCCACGTATATATAATTTTGTAAATCAGGAATAATTTTATCGAGATTTTTAGATTAATAATCATTTTAATATTTTTATATTAACTATTCTCTAAATGAGTCTACATAAATTCCTATATATCATAGCATATGATTTCCAATGATCTAGCGATGACTATATTTTTCTACAAAAATACTTCGATATAACATTAATTTAATTCAATCATATTTTTTTTTGATTTTCTCAAATTTCATTTACCCCACAAGATACGGGTTCTACACTAGTTTTAATAAACCAAAGCCCAAATAGTACACTTTTTAATTGGCTTAGCTTAAACTTTCTCTTAGGAAAAATTTTCAATACTCCATCCTATCTAAAATAAGTGTTGTTTTAACCGTGAACACAATATTTAAAAAAATATTAAGTATTCGTAGAATGTTATATTTTTCTCAATCTTCCACATAATAAATAATCAAAACTATCTTAAACCAATAAATGCAAGAGTTTAGAAGAAAAGAAATCAACAAATATAAATTTCAATAACAATTTTCATAACTCACTATTCATTAATTGCCTAGAAATTTTAAAACGACATATAAAGTTGATCAAATTTTATAGGCTAAAACGTCACTTAATTCCGATCGGAGGTAGTAACTTTGAGCAATGGGGTCAAGTGATTGCCAAAACTTGAACTGACACGCAAACCGACATGTTCTTATTCTTTTTTTTTTGTGGAGACCTGATCAGATAATGAATGGTCAAAAGTGACCCAACTCACGCGCTCCATAAACTTCTTGATTAGGACATTGACCCATTAGATTGACCCATTGTATTATTATAAATGTGTATATATAATTTATATTAAATATTATAATATATTTTAGGATTAAAATAATATACAATAATATTATTATTTAATAATTAATTTTAATTCAATTGAAGTAATATTTTAATAATTATACTTGAAAACTTTGACAATGGACTCTTTATTCGATACATTAACTTGAACTCGTACCTGACCCAATCCAATGACCCACAAATTTAGCATTTGACACCTCAAACTCGTTCTTTGCCCGAATTCGATTGATCTCTACCCGATCCATCCGATCCAATTAACAAGTCAAGGTCAACATATTAGACCGACATCATTAATATTAATTTAATCAGCTAATAATCCAAGTTTTTAAGATTTGACTTTCGTCAAAGTCTAAAAAGAGGGCTAATGATAGGCTACGTGTAAAGATGGGCTGCGCTCTGTATCCACGTTTCACCATATTAATCAGTGCTTATCCGCGTGGACCCTCCTCCTCCCCCTCTAATAATTATTTAAACCTTTTTAATATTTGGTTTAGCATATCATACTTTTTGGTGCAAGAATATCATACTTTATTCATACGAAAAACGAATATCACACTTTTGAAATATCACATTAGATTATACTTACGGTTTAATACTAGCATTAACTAATTTTTATATGATTAATAATTCGGTGAATTAAATGCACGTATTTGGAGTATTTGGTTTATTAAAAAACAATTATGATAGTTTAAAAGACGCATATTTTCAAATAAATAAATTAAATGACGAGTGCTTCTAACTTAATTGATAGGATGACATTTCGTAACCACGAGACCACGAATTCGAATGAATCTTTCCCATCGTGTGAACCAAAAGAAAAGAGCTTAACCAAGTTATTGATAAACTTACCTACCTTAACACTATATAACTCTGGTTAGAAAATTTACTTTATTCTCATCTTATAATTCTCAACGTTCAATAAGCTTTTGATCCCATGCCATATCCAACTATCTAATTAAGGGTATATTTGAATTTTCAAAGAGAATGTATTAAATTATATTATTTTGCATTAAATGACATGATAATGCAATTTAAGGCATTTTTTATAAATTCAAACAAACCCTAATTAGACGTTTATGTGCATATATGTTTAGACTAACACGTCTTTATGTATCGGTTCTCCGGATAGGACTTTAGCAATTAGGTTTGCATTTTGAGCCCATGTCATATCCAACTATCTAATTAGGGGTATGTTTGAATTCTAAAAAAATGCATTAAATTCCATTATTTTACATTAAATGACAATATAATGCAATTTAATGCATTTTTTTGAGAATTCAAACAAACCCTAATTAAATGTTTACGTGCATATATGTTTAGACTAACACGTCTTTATCTATCGGTTCTCCGGACTTTAGCAATTAGGTTTGCATTTTGAAATGACGATGGTCCACCGTACTAGAAAAAAAGGCTTAATTGGAAAATTGATGTAGCAAGTTGTGGTACACTAATGGTCTAGGCCGGGACCGAGGCTACGCAGTTTAGGTGAGCCCGTATCGTGCTCAGGACTCAGGCTAGGGCTTCAACATAAATTTGTTCCCACTTCGCAGTATATAAATTAAGCTCGATTAGCTAAACTTAATCCCGGATTATATTGTTAATTAGGGTTCGCTAAGCAAATATTAATTTGTTTAATAAATACGGGTTACTCATCATGACATGCATTAGTAAATTTCGTTTATGGAAATATATACGGGTATATATATCCAATTTTTTGCCCGATTGATCTTACAACACATGACATTTTTGTTATGTGATCAAAGTTCAAACCAATCGAGTCATTCTATTCACAAAAACAGAACTACCTTATTAACATCTAATGTCGGGTCAGGGTTAGGGTTTTTAATTGAATTTAATCTGCCTCCCATCACCCAGCTCTCGTCTATTGACTTTTAGAACATTGTTCAAAATAGAATCAAACCTACAATATGAGCAAAACCCTAATGTCAATTATAAAGTTTCGATCCCCGTAGCACTCAAACCCAATTTCTTATTTCAACCCGACAGTTGGATTTATATTAAGCGCGCCTTAGGAATGTGTAAAATATATACAACCTTTAAAATTTATATATAAAGTTTTTTTAGCTTAGCTGATTAATATGACATCTTGTAAAATCGTATGCACACATAATACAAATCATATGAACACATATTAAGAAAACATGTGCACGAATACTGCAAAGTATATATATATATATACATTTTCAATAAACATATACCATACGCTTCTTAGTTCGTGTGCATTTATTTTCTACATATATACGTGTTTAGATAAATACAACTTTTTCACGTTCGCATAAGATCTTTTTCCAAATTATTATCAGTGTTTCTATTATAATCTAAATTATTATAAAACTAATATCCTAAAAAGTTGGTAAGAAATTTAAAATCAATAAATTTAGTCTATCTTTCCAACATTGAATTGATAATATATGCCAAACTGATATCTCTATGTTTGGCCTAATTAAAAAATCAACCCAAACTCAACTTTTAAATTAAACAAATCAACTGCGCTGTTAAAATTTGCATTAATTTCATTGTTGTCGGATTTTAGTTCGGCCGAATCCTTCGATCAATCAAATTGTACAACTGTGGAAGAATGTAAATGATAAAATTCGTAGTCCAAGAATCAAATTGACACCCATATGGTATATTATATTTATAAAATTGTACAACTCGATTATGTATGAAACGGTACCGTTTAATTTGCGGTGTGATACTTGTAGTCATTAAATATTTTGGGCTGACATAAATCATAAATGCATTCATCTTTGAACCGTGACTCCCCCTCTATTTTACCTACACACTCGACATTCTTCATGGAATCTCAACAATGTCAATTGGCAATGCAGAAAAAGTTGTCTCAATTGAAACGTTTTTACATGTTCATTTTTTATGTTACAACTTACGATGTATGATGTTCATTTTAAATGATGTAAGAATTAAAAACATATTAATTTTTTATTTGCTCCGTTGATATATATAAAAGATGTATAAGGTTTAGTTTGGATTTTCGAATTAATGTATTAAATTGTATTATTTTAGATTAAATTTATAATTTAATGAAAGATGATTTAATTTTATGTATTATCCTCGAAAATTCAAACAGACCCTTGTTATTGAAGAAGAAAAGACGAATTGCCGAATATTCGATAGTCTTACTAATTAGGATGGAAGAGGCCGAAATAATGTTGGTTTTGGATTTGAGAGTTGCAGACAAGGGTGATCAACTTTTGAGATTGAAAAGTTGATCTTGCTAAAACTAATTAATACTAAGACAATTATGCTTTTAAAAGTACATTAGCAATACTCTCCTGCTTTTCCAATAGTTATATTTTGAGTTTTAAATTTTGGTTATATTATTTAGTCCTCTAAAACTAATTAATACTTAAACATTTTAAAAATAATATTAGCATATTTCTTAGTTAAAATTGTTCTAGTTTCAAGTGATATGTTCACAAAACTCAAACTCTAGTAACAATGAATCTAGTCATAAAAAAAAATGTATCTAAAGTGGCATTATCCGACGGGAATAGAACATGGAAGGTGTTGTGTTTGATTCCCTTGTGTCTAAATTTCCTTGAGTTAGTGGAAGTCATGTACCATGATTCGGATTATCTCTACTTGAATCCCAAAAAAGTTATATCTGGTAATCATTGAACATAAAAAAAAAATGAAACTACATTATAAATATTTGATTTGTTTCGTAATAAGTGTTATTTTAGTTTTTTTTTATAGCTTTAAGCAATGATTTATTGTTAAGTTACAAGATACGTTAACAAAAGTTGTACATATTTGACATTTTCCATGCAAATTATCTTTATTTATTGATTAAATGAGAGAGACAATTATTAAATTGTAAGTTTTAGAGAAAAAAAATTGTAGTGTTTTATCCTATATATTGTAGTTCTTAATAGTTGTATCAAATGATACTTTGAAAAATAATATTAAATGGATTGAGTATAAATTAAAATCATTAAATTCTATTGGAACAATATTGTCCTCTTTTTTACTTATAGCTCTTATTAATAAGTGAAAAAATTACAAAAGAGATAATTATTGTGAAACTGAGGGAGTATTACTTAACTCAAGTTGGAATCATCCTACATGTGTGTGGAGACAAATGGATATTGGCCTATGAAACTTGATTAGTCTGAGACCACGACTAGAAAAATTAGACTACTTAATTAATAGCTTATAAAAATATGTGTTATTGTTAATTGGAAAATAAATTACATGATACCATAATTCATAACACCCTTTACTCAGTTTTATATGTCCTTTTAGACTTAAATTATTATTCAATATTATTTTTCCTTACAAATATTATAGACAAAGTTTATCAAAATTTCCCTCACTTTTATTCATTCACTCCACTCGTGTCTCTATACATACTAATTAATATATACTTTCAATTTTCAACATAATTAGTCAAAGGTATTTTGTTACAAACTTAAAATTTCTAAATATGTGTGCCAATTGCTAAAAAGACTTCTAAAATCGAAGCGAGGGAGTAGAAATCTTCTCAAATCAATTAGCCAAAAAAAAGTTTTCAAGAATCTTTCCATTTTTTCATAGAGGGCATTTTTTAACTCTTACCAAAAGAAGTAGAGCGTTTTTGCCAAATCAACCGATACCTGCCTCTTGGTTGACATCAGGAAGGACTGGGTCGACCTTAAAAGAAAGTTGAGTAAACGGGAGTCACAAAAGATCAAATTAGGTTAAGTGGTCCCTTTTGGACAAAATTACATACTACACTCTATATTTATTTTAATGACAAGAAAAAACTTCAAACTTAATGGAGAGAATATCACACTAGCTTTAAAAAAAAATAAAAAATTGAAAGGATATTACGCTGTAACTTTATCAGAGCAAGCACGGATTGCCTCTCCTCGGCACATCACTCATATTACCTCTAGTAGAAAACATGTTAAACTAGTCATTTTCAAAAAATAAAATAAAAATTGTATATATATGTAGTTTTTTCTTTTACCATTTTTAGAATTATAATGTGATCAGCTTTATTTTTTAAAGGAAACCATTAGTAGGGTTAACTATCTATCCTTAAAGCGAGTAGCAGAACATGTTAAGACATCTTGATTGATGAGCCGAAATAATAAACGGTCGTCAAAAAATCCAACAATAGGTACTGTTTTATCAAAAAATTGATAATTCTATTAGTCATATGTTACGGCCCGAGTCGATCAGGCGTTATCCTATCGTAATAGGCTTGCAGGCTGGGTATCGAACCCCAGACCTCCCTTTAACAAGTGGAAGCTCTCACACTTGCTAAATCAATTACGTTGCAGCTTAATTGGTTAGCAAGTGTGGGAGCTTCCACTTGTTAAAGGGAGGTCTGGGGTTCGATACCCACCTCCAACATCCTGCATGGTAAGGCAATGTTTGGTTGGCATGGGCCTGGGCCATGTGAGAGGTTGGGTGATGCGAACAACCCCTGAAGTGTTGTCTGCAACGCAGGATCTTTGATTCCTCAAGCTTGAATTCGATTCCTTCTCTTCCGTAGCCAAAGTGATGGATTTCCTAGGGCTAAAGAGATAGCCTTCAAATGCGTCAAAGAGATGACGGAGAGATCAAAGAGATGATCTTGAAACACCGAAGAGACGATGTATGAATTGCTCGAAGCGACGAGCTACGGGATAGACGATCCGTGGGATCGAAGAGTTGACGTTAGAACTCAAGGGAAGGAGCGTACTCAACTTTACTACTCAAATTCAACGTAACATTATAAACTAGGGTTTCAAGTCTTAAATAGTCCAAAGATAACAATAAAGTAATTAAGAAAACTTCGGAAATAAAGACGTCCAAATGAGCGCACAGGCTCGTTTCCGCGGTCGTGGAATGTCCTCCGTGATCGCGGAAAATCATTGAAATAACAAAAGTCGAGCCAAATCCGCGGTCGCGGAAAATACCGCCGCGATCGCGGAGAAGCAGCACGAGTTTCCGAGAAAAAGCAACTCCGTTCCGCGACCGCGGAAATAGTGCCACGATCGCGGAAAATAGCCTATCGCTCTTGACCTGTTGTCTATATATTCCGCGGTCGCGGCGACATCTGTCGCGATCGCGGAAATCCTTCATAGAGCCAATTTTGCTGCTTCTTCCTCTGGCTCTTCTTGGCGGGTTCGACTAAGGCTGTACCTCACCTAATCCTTCATAGGTCAAGAGAAGTTCCCATTTAGGACTAGATGGTCCCACGTCACTTGCTTGCGCCCGCAAGACTAATGATTGTGTCGCTCGCTCCATTGCCTTTGCGCGAGCCCTTGTTACCGGGCCATTCGAGCGCACCTTCATTGCCTCCTCTTCGTCCATCGCCGTCATCGAGGGAATCACGGAGCTATCAGTCTCCCCTTCTTGGCAGCGAAGCGTCCCCGCTTTGTCCTCGTCGTCAAAAGCAGGCGGCGTATACGGAGAAAGGTCAGCGACGTTGAAAGTCGGATGCGCACCATAGTCATCTGGTAACTTCAAGCGGTATGCGTTGGCCCCAATGCGTTGTAGCACCGGGAAAGGACCATCCCCTCGCGCGTCGAGCTTGTGGCGCCGCTTCAGTGGAAAGCGTTCCTTGCGCAAGTGAAGCCACACCAAGTCGCCGGCCTCATATGCAACCGGGCGGCGGTTTTTGTTGCGTTGCGCGACTACTTGCTTGGACCTCCGCTCCAGCTGCTGTTTCGTCCTCTCATGCAGAGCTTTCACCTGGTCTGTACGCTCCACTCCCTTAATGCTTTCCTTGTCCTTCATAGGCCGTGGTACCAGATCCAAGGGGGTGAGCGGATTGATGCCAATGACCACCTGGAAGGGAGTATGCTGCGTCGCTGAGTGCATGGACCTGTTATATGCAAATTCAACAAAAGGCAAGCACTCTTCCCACTTGCGGAGGTTAGACTTTAACATAGTACGCAATAAATCACCCAAAGTCCTATTAGTAACCTCCGTTTGGCCATTAGTCTGGGGGTGATAGCTAGTAGAGAACAACAACTTAGTCCCCAGTTTGGCCCACAAAGATTTCCAGAAATAACTCACAAATTTAGCATCACGATCGAACACTATACTCCTAGGGATACCATGCAGCTTAACAACATGCTCAAAAAATAATGAAGCAATCTCAGAAGAATTGTTAGTAGTCTTGCATGCAATGAAGTGAGCCATCTTAGAAAACCTATCAACTACTACAAATATCGAGTATCTCCCCTTCTTAGACATGGGCAAACCAGTGATAAAATCCATACTAATATCTTCCCATGGGACATCCGGAATCGGTAAATGGGTATACAATCCTTGGGGACTCGACCTAGACTTAGCATGTACACAAGTAACACAAGCCTTACAAAAACGTGTAACATGATGCAACATTTTAGGCCAATAGAAATGTTCCTTTAATGCAACCAAGGTCTTAGGAATACCAAAATGACCTCTACCTTCATGAGCTTCCTGAATTAGCAACCTACGGATAGAAGTCTTAGGGATACAAAGTTTCCCGGCCTTAAACAAGTAGTCATTATCAACATAGAATCCATTAGACTCTCCTGTTTCCATGCATGTTTTAAAAATTACAGCAAAGTCATCATCATGCATATACACATCTTTAATCAATGAGACGCCTAAGATAGAAGCATCAAGGTGGGTAAGTAACACATACCTGCGAGAAAGGGCATCAGCGACCACATTCTCCTTACCTTTCTTGTATTTGACCACATAGGGGAAGATCTCCATTGTAACATCCCAGGCCAAGCTACCCCAGCCACCAAGCCGCCCAACCATCCAACGGTGCCGGCGTCGATACTGGTGCCGCTGGTTGTCCAAGGGCATGGAGCCCACCCACCCAACCCTTCCCCCATTTAAATGGGTAGGTTGTTGCCCACGAGGATCGAACCCGAGACCTTTAGATACAAGGGCAATGCCTTACCACTTGTATCACCAATTGCGCTGCAGCACAATTGGTGATACAAGTGGTAAGGCATTGCCCTTGTATCTAAAGGTCCCGGGTTCGATCCCCGTGGGCAACAACCTACCCATTTAAATGGGGGAAGGGTTGGGTGTATGGGCTGCATGCCCTTGGACAACCAGGCGGCACTAGTACCGGCGTCGGCACCATTGGGTGGCTGGGCGGCTTGGTGGCTGGGTTAGCTTGGCCTGGGATATTACAAAAAAGTACACTTTGAATGAGAGGGGCTCCGACCTTATCGGGCCAGCCATTTCTCTATCCATGGGCCGCAACCCATGTACCCCAACCAAATCCCCATGGCTGGGAGGTTGTTGGTGAGAGTCGAACACGCGACCTCTCCACCCTTTATCAAGCCTCCGAAGAGCGCCTTGATACCAATTGTGTTGCAGCACAATTGGTATCAAGGTGCTTAGGCGCTTGATAAAGGGTGGAGAGGTCGCGTGTTCGACTCTCACCAACAACCTACCCAGTTGGGGGAAGGGTTGGGGTATACGGCCTGTATGCCTGTTAAGGATGGCAGTGTCGGGGTGTCTGTCAGGCCCGTTGTCGGCAAGGTCAGGCACCAACATAAAATATACTTTTTTATAATACCTCGACAGCTTAGCAGCCCGGCCCATCACATGGTTGTAGCCCATACACCCCAACCCCTCACTGGCCCATATTAAATGGCGCCCAGCAGGTTATTCGTGAGTCTCGAACTCGAGACCTCACGCTTTAACAAGCTGCCAAAGCATCACTTGTCACCAATTGTGCTGCAGCGCAATTGGTGACAAGTGATGCTTTGGCAGCTTGTTAAAGCGTGAGGTCTCGAGTTCGAGACTCATGAACAATCTACTGGGCGCCATTTAATATGGGCCAGTGAGGGGTTGGGGTGTATGGGCTGCAGTCCTGTGATGAGCCGGGCTGCTAAGCTGTCGAGGTATTACATCCATGAATTCTACCCATCGTGCATGGCGTCGGTTGAGGTTGTACTGGCTCTTCAAGTACTTCAACACGTCATGGTCCGAGTGAATGACAAACTCCTTAGGCCATAGGTAGTGCTGCCACGTCTTTAACACCCGAATAAGATCATAGAGCTCCTTGTCATACGTTGGGTAGTTGAGTTGGGCGCTTGTGAGCTTCTCGCTAAAGTAAGCAATGGGACGCCTATCCTGCAGCAAAACCCCTCCAATGCCATGATGGGAGGCGTCACACTCCACCTCAAAAGTCTTGGAGAAGTCCGGTAATTTCAGCAAAGGAGCGTGGCACAACCGGCCCTTCAAGGTGGTGAAGGCAGTCTCGTGTGCGGTCGTCCACTCAATGGATGCAGCCTTCTTTGTAAGCTCATGCAATGGGGCTGCAATGGTGGAGAAATCATGCATAAATCATCGATAGAAGCCAGTCAAGCCCAGGAAAGAACGAACCATGGTTGGAGTTGTGGGGTGTGGCCAGTCCTCTATGGCGCGGACCTTCTTGTAATACCGCTCATTGTTTTAGTAAGGGTATTTCAGTAATTTCTCAAACCCTCGTCATTTATTCGGGATGCGTAGGCGAAGTTCGGAATTTCTGTATTATGTTTGATTTATGTATTATTCCCAGAGCATTGGAAAATACATTCGACGTATTATCGAGGCTTAGAATATTTGTTTGGGTACAAGTATTTAAGATCCGGGGTTTTAAACCCATGCCAAACCATTTTCCGGGCAAACAGACGCGAAAAGGGCAATTCTGCGACCGCGGAATAATAGCTCCCAGAGGAGCTGGGCTTTGAATTTTCCGTGACCGCGGAAATGTGCAGAGGGCACAGTCGGGCATGCGAGCCACATGCTCGTCGATCCCTCGCTCCACCGTTGATCTTGTCAGGCTGCTCTCTCTCCTTGGCCTATAAAAGGAGACGATCTGGGAGGGTTGAGAGCACTCCAATCCCGATCTCTCTCCCTCAAGGTGCTTGTCGTCGGAGCCTTCGCCAAGGGTTGTAGCAGCCCCGGAGCAGTGCATTGGAGGCGCAAGATGCCCAGGAGTGGAAGCCGCCGCAAATCGAGCCCCAAGGAGTCCCCGCCGGTGAGTTCCTCGTTATTTTGGGTCGTCGGAGTTCATGTCCGCGATCGCGGACATGAACTGCCGCGACCGCGGCTGTGACAAGACCGGCCGCGTCCGCTGCCTTTGGCACTCGCGGACACTCGTCCTCGACGACCGCGATAGTGCCCACCGTGATCGCGGATTGCCTAGGCAATCACGATCGTGGCTTTGGGCTTGTCGGTCTCGGTCGGGGCTTTCGTCCTTTCGTTTTCGTTCGTCCTTTCTTAGATTCGTACATTTTAGTTGTCGAATCTAACCTAGGGTTTCGTTGTGGGGTCGTTGTCCGTAGGAATCTGTAATTCGGCTGCCGTTCCCGTTCCGGACCCAGAAACCCGTCGTCGCTCTATCGTTCGTCTAGGCTAAGGCAAGTGGCAGTTCGCTCTTGCTTATCATTCTATGTTTCCATTAATTATCAATTGTTATTAATTGTTAATTAAATTAGGATGAACTATTGTTTTCGTTTGGGAACAGATTTTATAAATGATACGATTAAAACATGATATTATTATAATATGTTGTATATATTGCTAGAAACAACGCTATTATATGTAACACCCCCAAATAACCTCTTGAAAGTATTACCACCAGTGACCTCAGACGTACTGTCCGATGTCACCCAAGGCTTTTCCAGTTGATATAAATCATCAAACCACAGTTATAATACCAAATATTACAACTTTTATTAAAATCAACGTCTCGGAATTACAACATGATTCCAAGCACTTTTAAAACACAACATCAGAGTTATTACAGCAGAAGTCTTTAAGCAAAACATATTTAACACACCGGAAGTCTTGTAAACAAAGCGATAAAATAACTTGTCAAAACACCGTTCATCTTTATAGTCGTTCTAGCCTTCACGGAACAACAACATACCTGATGTGCCGAATCGAATGGATGACACCAGCCAACCATGCAAGGGAATAATTACGGTTGGTTAGTCTAATGAAAGACTACGCAAGGGTACAAAGCAGAGTGGTTCGAAGTAGTTGTATTAGGTTAGACTCATCGCTCCTCGAATCACAACCGATAACAATAGTCAACCACCATACTTCTACTGAATACATGAAAATGCATGATCAAGAGAAGATTCTGGAGACCGAGTCTCACAGCAATCAATCCCAAAAGAAGACTCCAACGAAAGTGAGTCTTATAGGAAGCATGACAAATGTTGGGAAACTTAATTAATAATATTCATACAAGCGTTCAAAAATGACTTGATGTTTCGGCTCACAACCAACCTCACCGCCCCAGGGCGAATCCAGATTGGAAAGAGAACTTTACTCTGATCAAAGTCAAGACGAGATTTCCTAGCTACACTATTATCTAGTTGCACTACTCGCCGAAGGTATATTAATTTTGTGCACTAAAGGCACTTATCTGATTTAATTCCAAAACCAATCCACATCACCACATTATAAGCTTTTATTATGATCAGCTCGTCCCGAGACGAGAGATCTCTTGGGAGCAACTCCCGAGATTTGCTCCCGAGCTAAATGTGACACTAGCTAAGTGCACCACCTCTATACCCGAGTATAGAGGCTAGTCATGACCCACCAATGGTATTAGGGTCTCAATGCCCTTTTCTCCATTTAATTATCAAGAAACGACTGGACCTCTTGGGCTCCAGTAAACGTTCCTACGAATACTCGTGCTAACTAAACAGTTCAACACAGTCATATATCACATCAAAACAAAGCCATCAAGGCCAACATCATAGATCTATCAATCTATATATATATATCAAAATAGCGTCGCTACTAACAGTATATGCAACCTATTATAATCTTTCATATGAAATTCACCTTTAAAATCCACAACAAAACCATTATGAACATAATAGCGCTGTATCTAGCAATATACAACCTATTATAACAGCACTTCTTTTCATCAAATAATTTATCAAAATTGTTCCCAACAAAACAGTAAATCATCCCAAATTAATTAACAACTAAACAATTGATAATTAATGGGAAATATGGAATGATGAGCAAGAGCGAACCGCCACTTGCCTTAGATCCGCCGAACTTGAACAACGGGCTCCTGGGTCTGAAACTGGGACAGATCTTGGATAATAAATCCCTAAGGAACTCCCCATAACGAGACCCTAAGTTAGATTCAATATCCATATAATTGAATCTAAAAGAATACGAAAAGAATCGAAGGAGCCGAGCCTCGCCCAAAGCCAAACACCCAAGAACACACACTCGGACAAGGCTCGCCGCGGGTGCGGTGGAGCGCTTGCCGTGGGGTGCGGTGACGACACAGAGCGAGCTCTCGCGACAGAAGTTCAGCAACTCACCCTTAAATCGATTCGTTCGACTTCGATTTGTCTATGGTTTGATCTTTCAACACCTTAGGCCTTAGCACAACACTTAGGAGCACCTTCTCCAACACTCAAAGGCTTCAAGCTCTTCTCAAACGAAGCTCACAAACTCGGTTTTAATGGAGGAAAAATAGAGGAGAACAGAGGAGGAAGATGGAGCGATCTCCCTTCTGATCTCGCCTCCCTTTTATAGCCAAACAAGAGCCACCTCTAAGGGGACAAGCCAGGGAACAAGGGAACAAAGGCTGGAGCCACTTGGGCTGCCAAGGACTGACAACGCCGGGAGTCAGCCAAGCTTATCACGAAGAAGACGAAGCCGACTCTGTTTTGGCCTTTGCCGCGGGGTGCGGTGGCGCCTTACAATTGATAATTAATGGGAAATATGGAATGATGAGCAAGAGCGAACCGCCACTTGCCTTAGATCCGCCGAACTTGAACAACGGGCTCCTGGGTCTGAAACTGGGACAGATCATGGATAATAAATCCCTAAGAAACGCCCCATAACGAGACCCTAAGTTAGATTCAATATCCACATAATTGAATCTAAAAGAAACGAAAAGAATCGAAGGAGCCGAGCCTCGCCCAAAGCCAAACACCCAAGAACACACACTCGGACAAGGCTCGCCGCGGGTGCGGTGGAGCGCTTGCTGCGGGGTGCGGTGACGACACAGAGCGAGCTCTCGCGACAGAAGTTCAACAACTCACCCTTAAATCGATTCGTTCGACTTCGACTTGTCTATGGTTTGATCTTTCAACACCTTAGGCCTTAGCACAACACTTAGGATCACCTTCTCCAACACTCAAAGGCTTCAAGCTCTTCTCAAACGAAGCTCACAAACTCGGTTTTAATGGAGGAAAAATAGAGGAGAACAGAGGAGGAAGATGGAGCGATCTCCCTTCTGATCTCGCCTCCCTTTTATAGCCCAACAAGAGCCACCTCTAAGGGGACAAGCCAGGGAACAAGGGAACAAAGGCTGGAGCCACTTGGGCTGCCAAGGACTGACAACGCCGGGAGTCAGCCAAGCTTATCGCGAAGAAGACGAAGCCCACTCTGTTTTGGCCTTTGCCGCGGGGTGCGGTGGCGCCTTACAATTGATAATTAATGGGAAATATGGAATGATGAGCAAGAGCGAACCGCCACTTGCCTTAGATCCGCCGAACTTGAACAACGGGCTCCTGGGTCTGAAACTGGGACAGATCTTGGATAATAAATCCCTAAGGAACGCCCCATAACGAGACCCTAAGTTAGATTCAATATCCATATAATTGAATCTAAAAGAATACGAAAAGAATCGAAGGAGCCGAGCCTCGCCCAAAGCCAAACACCCAAGAACACACACTCGGACAAGGCTCGCCGCGGGTGCGGTGGAGCGCTTTCCGCGGGGTGCGGTGACGACACAGAGCGAGCTCTCGCGACAGAAGTTCAGCAACTCACCCTTAAATCGATTCGTTCGACTTCGATTTGTCTATGGTTTGATCTTTCAACACCTTAGGCCTTAGCACAACACTTATGAGCACCTTCTCCAACACTCAAAGACTTCAAGCTCTTCTCAAACGTAGCTCACAAACTCGGTTTTAATGGAGGAAAAATAGAGGAGAACAGAGGAGGAAGATGGAGTGATCTCCCTTCTGATCTCGCCTCCCTTTTACAGCCCAACAAGAGCCACCTCTAAGGGGACAAGCCAGGGAACAAGGGAACAAAGGCTGGAGCCACTTGGGCTGCCAAGGACTGACAACGCCGGGAGTCAGCCAAGCTTATCGCGAAGAAGACGAAGCCGACTCTGTTTTGGCCTTTGCCGCGGGGTGCGGTCAAACCCAATTTTTACCCTCCTTAACCGATTAGCTTATGGTTAAATAACTTAACCCCAGGTTAAATATATTCGTACTCGAACGACTATTTAACCTTGAACATACGTCAACTGTATTTTATATTACTCAGAAAAATATTACAGAGATCAAACATATTACCGAATGTCTGAACTTCTCTGAATTTAATCTGACTTGTAATACGGGAGTTGGAAAAATTCCAAATTATCCTTATAAAATATCTGGGATATTACATTATATCTGTTATTATCATGATGGTATTGGTGTGGATTTTGTGTGAACTTATACATTGTAGTTAGAACGAGTATTCATAGGAACGCTATGTATCTTGCGAGGTCTAGCCGTTTCTTTATAATCGTGGTGGATAGGATGTCCAAGCCCTAACACCCTTCCCTGGTCATGACCTTGCCCTTACTTAGGGTAGGTGCACACAGCTGGTGCCGATTCTCGGGATTTATTCCCTTCAATATCTCTCGCGATGAGATGATATTTAAAAGCTTATAACGTGAATGTATGCTTTGTCACTAAAATAAGATAAGTGCCGCTATGCACATAATTAATGAACCTTGGGCGAGAAGTACAACTTGGAACATCGTCTGGACTTCGATTAGAGTAAGTCCTCCTTCCAAATCTGAATTCGCATTACGCGGTGAGGTTGGTCGTGGACCCAAATGGTCAAGTCTTTTTAAACGCTTGTGTGAAATTATTATTATGTTTCCAAACATTTGTCATATTTTCCCGTAAGACTCAATATTTTGGAGTCTTCTCTTCATACGCTTTCCGATAAGACTCAATCTCTTAGAGTCTTCTCTTTATACGTTCCTGATAAGACTCGACCTTTAGGAGTCTTCTCTTGATCATTCAAACTTTAATCATTCCGTGAAAGTTTCGGGTTATATATCGTTCATTCGGTTGTTATTCAAGGGACAATGATAGTAAACGGTTACGATCACTATGACCATTCTGTTTTCACCCTTGCATAGTCTTTCATTAGACTAACCAATCGGGTTTTATTCCTTGCATGGTTGGCTGGTGTCATCCGTCCTATACGGCACATCAGTGGTTGGTCTCCGAAGTCTGAAGTAACCGTTGAAGAAGAGACTTGCAGTTGCAGATTTCGGTGCCGGTATTTCAAAGTCGTTAAGTATTACTTTAAATGTATTTTTATAACCTAGTCATGTATTAGGTTTATTCTTGAAGTCTTCCGTTGTGTAATTTAAAGTCTTTCGCTGTAATTTCACTCTGTTGTAAAAACACTCATCTCGTTTGATGGGAGATCTTTTAATATAAATGGTTGAGTTCCATTTAAAAAATGTCTTCCGTTGTTTAACCTTTCATTATTTATTATGTCTATTTAAGATTAATTGTTTCGATTAAAGCCTTGGGTGACATCGGACAGCAACGTCTGAGGTCACTAGCGTGTGGCATTTCCGACAATAAGTTGGGGGTGTTACACTTCTCTTGGTCAACTTTTAGCCCATCCTTGCTAACAACAAAACCCAGAAAAATAGTGGAATCCGAGCAAAAAGAACATTTACCAAGGTTAGCATAAAGTTTCTCATTTCTAAGACTCTCTAAGACCTTCCTAAGATGCTCAACATGCTCATCTAAGGATCTGCTGTAAACAAGGATATCATCGAAGTAGACAACTACAAATTTGCCTATGTAAGTCCGTAAAACATGATTCATCAATCGCATAAAAGTGCTAGGGGCATTGGTCAAACCAAAAGGCATAACTAACCACTCATAAAGGCCATACTTAGTCTTAAAAGCAGTTTTCCACTCATCACCCTCTTGCATCCTAATTTGATGATAGCCACTCTTAAGGTCAATTTTAGAAAATAATGTAGCACCATGCAATTCATCAAGTCTAGGAATAGGGTGTCGATACTTCACTGTAATTTGGTTGATCGCCCGACAATCAACACACATGCGCCAAGTACCGTCCTTCTTAGGCACTAGAATCACCGGTACGGCGCAGGGGCTTAAGCTCTCCCGGATGTGGCCCTTATCCATCAACTCTTGCACTTGACGTTGTAATTCCTTGGTTTCTTCCGGGCTCGCACGGTATGCAGCGCGGTTAGGAAGGGAGGCGCCGGGGACAAAGTCGATTTGATGCTCGATTCCACGAATAGGTGGCAATCCTTCGGGCAACTCCTTGAGCATCACATCCTCAAGTTCATGCAAAAGGGAAGTCACTGCAGGGGGTACATCAACAAGATCGTTACGCGAAAGGAACAAGTAAAAAGCAAGGAAGTCGTCCCTGAATGATTGGAGAGACATCCCGAGACCGAGCCAATAGAAGTCGGTTCTCACACGAGCCTTGAATGCCCGCTGTGGACGGCTTAGGGGGTTGTTTGGGCGCCGTCTTCTGGGGTGTCTCACGGCCAGCTGCCTGTGCTTTGGCTTGTTCAAGAGCCTTGACGCGGTTCCTTTCCACGTGATCCTGCATAATCTCTTGAGGGCTCATAGGAAGCAATGTCACCTTTCTTCCAGTGTGCATGAAGACGTAGCTGTTGAGAAACCCATCATGAAGAGCTCGCTTGTCAAATTGCCAAGGTCGCCCCAAGAGAAGATGGGTGGCATCCATGGGTACTACGTCACAAAAAGAAGATGTGCATGAGTAGGAAGTGCACGGTTTGCTGCAAACCGTGCACAGTTGCAAGCAAACCGTGCACCAACCAGAATTAAGTGTCCCAATTGAACTGCACGGTTTGCTGCAAATCGTGTGGGTTTGCATGCAAACCGTGCACCTGCCCAGAACTTGCTTTCAGTTAAACTGCACGGTTTGTAACAAACCGTGCGGTCGTCCTGACGCGCCGCAGATTATTTTTTCGAGATCTTTTCTTTTAGGAAATATTATTTTATTATTTTTTGACGGTATTTAAACTTGGAAAACCCTAGTTGTAATCTTTACGTTGAATTTGAGTAGTAAAGTTGAGTACGCTTCTTCCCTTGAGTTCTAACGTCAACTCTTCGATCTCACGGATCGTCTATCCCGTAGCTCGTCTCTTCGAGCAATTCTTACATCGTCTCTTCGGTGTTTCAAGATCATCTCTTTGATCTCTTCGTCATCTCTTTGACGCGTTTGGAGGCTATCTCTTTAGCCCTAGGAAAGCCATCACTTTGGCTACGGAAGAGAATGAATCGAATCCAAGCTTGAGGAATCAAAGATCCTGCGTTGCAGACAACACTTCAGGGGTTGTTCGCATCATTGGGGTGTACGGTCTGCAGGCCTGTTACGGTAGGGTAGCGTCAATGGGCCCGGGCCCGGACCGTAACATCATACAGTTTATCTCCCTGAAAATATGTTGGATACGATTCTCTTCGAACCCTAAAAGATCCGTCTTAGAGTCATAACTGATTAATTCAACTTCTCAAGGACAACTTAACTCTATTTTCATGTAATGGCATTAATGACACACAAATTGTCACCTTCAATTTTCTTACTTTTTCAATCATAAGTTTTTAGACCAATCCTTTCTCGAGTCCCATAGTATCCATCATCAATGTAGAAGATGAAAGAGAGCGTCCATACTCCATAGTGATTTTGATAACATCAGTATTGAAGTTTCTAATGATAAATTCAAATGTGCATTCTCCATTCATATTATGTGATCCATCGAAATTGAGTTTATGAAAGAGTGGTTTAGGTTTGATCCATCTAATATGCCTTGGTATTGGTTGAGGTACATTGTGGTTTTTTTCATTAATAATTTGAAGGTTATCATCTTCAGTTATATTATTGGCGAGTTTTCATCGTGTAATGTGGTCTTTAACAAAGTGAATAATATCTAAATTTCGAGAGGGTTAGTTGATTAAAGATAGTATGATTTGTATAATACCAAATATACAAAGACATGATAAGGTCTAAGAATTCTTTATTTTCTACTTTCCTCTCCAAATTATATAAGTTATCAATAATTGACATAGATTGAAAAAATCATATTACATAGATGTGGTGTAATATTACTATTAATATTGTGAATAATTTGTAGTATGAAGGAACACCGAATATAAAGGTGTTCTAGGTTTTCATATGAGTAATTACACAACTCACATTTGAATGATTCTGCAAATTTTTTTATCGTTCTTTTGTGACCATGCCATTTTTTGTGATCAACTCATTTTAATTGATGATACAAGCCATAACAAGACACAACTCTCATTTCGTGGAAATTGAGTTTGAAAATGTGCATGAATCAAAATAATCACAAATTATCTAACTTTGGTTCCAAAACATAGGTAAGTATAACCAACCTATTAAATAATTCAATATTTGTTTATGATTTCTTAGGGTTGGAAATTTTCGACTTTGGATATAAGTACCTAATTAACATTATAAAAATCCATGCATGGCAGATGAGATGAGTTAGTAAATAATATTCTTTATTAAATATATGCTTGGTGTTTGAGCATTAGAAATAGAAATGTTTTAGAGTACGTGTGCGAATTTTAATTAATACTCCATATGAAATTCAAATATTCGAATATTTTAAAAAACGAAAACAAGTCGCAAATATAATTAATATACAAACTAATTTAATATGTGATGTTTATTTCTTTTTTCTATTAATGTTAAACCAACGAATTTTGAAATTAAAAATAAGAGTGTTTTAGTGAATCAATTTGAAAAACCATGGTTAACCTAATTAAGAATTAATTTAAATTGTACTAATTAGATTAGTTATATACTACTATTATTTAACTATAGAATTTTTATAAATTCTAGATTAACACATTTTCTATAATACAGAATATATTTAATTAATTTTTATATAAATCAAAGCACGTGTATTATTAAAACTATTAACATATGTTTCTAGGACGCTTTGAAAAAACGAACCTTTATAGATTCCATGATATTTATAAGATTTTAAGAGTGATATATACCATGATATAAATTAGTCAAAATTTGAAGATTTGAAATAGATTCATAACTCAAAATAAAACTGGAAAGTAAATGAAGGGCAAGAAAGTCATGACAAATTGCAAAAACCCATTACTGCATACACGAACCATTTTCGCCCATTAAATGAAAGTAAAAATAAAACTCACCCATCTTTAGCTCATTAAAAATCAAAATTGTCCCAAAATACAAATATCAGACTTACCGCAATAATAATTACGGAATTATCCCTTAACTGGGTCCGGTTTCGATGAGGACGGTGCTTCATGATAGGATTGAGGATGTATGAGAAAAGAGGGAAAAGTTAGAGGGAAAAACAACAAAAACGGAGTGAACAGTGGCGGAGGCGCGCACCCTTATAGGGAAAAGCTTCAATTCGGCCTTGCAGTACAATTGCCGAATTTTTCGCGTATAATTCGCGAATAATTCGGCAAAAAAAAATTCCAAGTCAAAAAATTTCCCAGAAAAATCGATTTTGTGTGCATATCATATAACGTGTGTGTGCATATCAGATGCATTGTTGTGTGCATATGTAACTATGTGTGTGTACATATGGTTTCTGAAATTGTGAATGCCTTTAACATAGTGTTTATGCTTAGAGGACTTGTGTGCACATCAAATAACCTGTGTGTGCACATCAATTATACTGCTGTGTGCATACTCTGTGTGTTCATATGGTCTAGGGTCGTGTGCATACCCGAAAACAAGTGTTGGTATGCACACATGTGTGTGCATACCAAATAACTTGTTGTGTGCACATCCATTATACTATCGTGTGCAGACCCCGTGTGTACATATGGTCTCAAGTCATGTGCATACATGGAAACAAGTGTTGATGCACACAAACCATGTGTGCATACCAAATAACCTGTCGTGTGCACATCCATTACACTATCGTGTGCATATCTCGTGTGTGCATATGGTCTCAAGTGTTGATGCACACAAACCATGTGTGCATATCTCGTGTGTGCATATGGTCTCAAGTGTTGATGCACACAAACCATGTGTGCATATCAAATACTCGTTATGTGCATGTCAAATAGACTATTGTGTGCATATCATCCACCTTGTTGTGTGCATATCCACTACGTGCGTGTGCGTATCTATAAGCCCAGGAATCATGTGTTCATACCGCAGAAATCATGTGTTCATACCCAGGAAATCATCCACCTTGTTGGTTATATGTGCACACACACTTTTTCGCGTATGTACACAGATGTGTATTTGATATGCACACATGTCTCTAGCATTAACAACTGTTCTCAGACATGCACACATTCTGAAAACCACATGCACACACCGAGCCTAACATATGCACACATACGTTCTGACTTATGCACACAACAGTGTATTTCATATGCACACAAAATCGATTTTTTTTGCAAAAATTCGAATTTTTGAAAAATATTTTCCGAAAAATTCGCAAATAATTCGACCGGGCCGAATTTTTGGACGCGCATGGTGCATCCTGAGTCCTGACACGGGGAGCTGTCCTCATTTGAACTTTTCCCTAACTATAAAACGTTAATTTTTAAACATTTGTCGCCTACTCCTATAAATAAAGCAAAAAATAAATTAAAATCTTATATGAAAAATCACAGAAAAACAATTTCACATTTAGGGACATTTGACAAAATTTATAAAAATTTCAAAAATACCACACAAAATTATCCGAGTCTTCGAATATTTCACAAAGATTACAAAACTCAAGATACCATACGAAAATTCCGTAATCTATATATATTTAAAAGTTAGCATTCTAGGTCATTGAATGCTAACTTTTAAAGATGATTTTTTTTTTCATTTCTTGCCTTATTTATTTAGCCCAAAATTTAAACAATTTCTCAAATCCGAAAAATACTAATATGACAATTTCATATATTAACAAGTATATCAATAATATATAATCTTCTATATAATATAAAAAAAATTGATTCACAATTATATACAATTACTACATATTAATTAATTAATAAGTCCTCATTTTCATATCGTTGTATAATTCTTATATCTTCAAGTTAAAATTTTAACATAGTTCAATTTATATTTCTATTAAGCTTGAAAAACAACCATCTATATATATTGAAAAGTTAGCATTTTAGGTCATTGAATGCTAACTTTTAAAGATGAATTAGTTTTTTTTTTTTCATTTCATGCCTTATTTATTTAGCCCGAAATTTAAACAATTTCTCAAATCCAAAAAGTACTAAAGTGACAATTTCATATATTAACAATTATATTGATAATCTATAATCTTCTATATAATATAAAAAGTTTTTGATTCACAATTATATACAGTTACTACAAATTAATCAATTGAAAAGTCTTCATTTTCATATCGTTGTATAACTCTTATATCTTCACGTTAAATTTTCAACATAGTTCAATTTATATTTCTATTAAGCATGAAACACAACCATCTATATATATTTAAAAGTTAGCATTCTAGGTCAAAGAATGCTAACTTTTAAATATGATTTTTTTTTTCATTTCTTGCCTTATTTATTTAGCCCAAATTTAAACAATTTCTCAAATCCGAAAAGTATTAAAGTGACAATTTCATATATTAACAATTATATCAATAATATATAATCTTCTATATAATATACAAAGTTTTTGATTCACAATTATATACAGTTACTACATATTAATCAATTAATAAGTCCTCATTTTCATATCGTTGTATAACTCTTATATCTTCACGTTAAATTTTCAACATAGTTCAATTTATATTTCTATTAAGCATTAAAAAAAACCATCTATATATATTTAAAAGTTAGCATTCTAGGTCATTGAATGCTAACTTTTAAAATGAACTCTTTTTTTTTTCATTTCTTGCCTTATTTATTTAGCCCAAAATTTAAACAATTTCTCAAATTCGAAAAGTACTAAAGTGATAATTTCATATATTAACAATTATATCAATAATATATAATCTTATATATAATATAAAAAGTTTTTGATTTTCAATTATATGCAATTACTACATATTAATCAATTGAAAAGTCCTCATTTTCATATCGTTGTATAATTCTTATATATTCACGTTAAATTTTCAACATAGTTCAATTTATATTTCTATTAAGCATGAAAAATAACCATCTATATCTACTTAAAAGTTGGCTTTCTTGCCAATTCAATGCTATCTTTTAAAGGCTTAAAATGTAGAAATTTAAGCAAACAAAAAATATCTAACTATATATAAAAGTGAACATTTTTGTCCTCATTAATGCTCTACTTCAATTCTGCGTAATTGTTTGCCTCACAATACAGCTCAATAATATGTTATTGGGCCAATTACATTTTGTTATGCCAACTAATACGATTGATATTACAAATACTAAAAAATTACACATGGGATAATAGAGAGTATTGCAACATAATTTACTGATTTGCAAATATATTATTTAAATGTTATATTAAATTTTTTTGAAGAATTTGACAACTTATTTTCATATATTCTTAAAAAAAATCCTTAATTGTAATTGCATAATTATAATAGCTTGAACAGTTACAAAATCTTAATTGTCACAACTAGAACGTGAATTCAATTACAAGATCTTAAGATATAAAATTTATATAAATCGTTGTTACTTATGTATTTATATATGACTGTTACAAAATGTTCAAACGCTTTCCATATATTAATTCTATATTATCCTAATTAATGACATTAACTATCAGATATATTGTTACAAATATCTAAACGTCGTTACATCGATGACCGATTTAATCACAATATATATATATATACTACTCCGTACCAGCCCAACTCAAGTACATTTCCCTTGCCCTCCTACCCTCTCATTGTAATGTATTGTTCATCTCATTTTTTCTTCCACGATAGGGAATTTAATCTTTCTTACAATCATATTTACAAGGTTTGATTATTATTTGGTGTTGAATTTTGGCTTTGCTTTAAATTGTACCTTACAGTTTATGCTCATATATAATGTTATGTATCATGATAATAAATTATGTTGTTTTGTTGTTGTATTGATAGTGTGGAAGATGAAGATAAGTCTTAAGAATTCTCATTGAATACTTTTTTAATTTATTTTATATTGCTTTCTTCTTCAATTCTGGCTTTTGGTGCAATTTCATTTCTAGATTCCAAAATATTTTATTGCTTATTTCCTTTTTGGTATATGTTATCTTTGCAGACTGCAAAAGGTGGAAAGTAGAGTTTTGGGGGTGTAGAGCTGTTAATTTATAGGTTACCAGTTGATCGACGACTGATATAAGAGGTAAAACCACTAATCTATGCATTTTCTAGATTACTTTGTCAAATAAGCTAATTGCTTTTCAAAAGGTTTTATAATGGGTATCTCTACATGGTTACATTTTTTTAAAGTCATCTTTTATGTTTTTTTGTGATGATAAGTTTGTTATACTATCCTAAGCAACAACATATGAATCTGTGTTGCATGATATTTGCTTGGTTGCTTTGATGGTCATGTCATGGTCATTGCAGGTGTTCCTATGATGCTGAAATTACAAAGGAGGCCATAAATTAGTTGATTGCAACAAGAAAATCATAATAGAAGAATGAAAATATTGGGCTTGCGAGTTGTGTTGTCTACATGATTTAAGATTGGACCAATTCGTTTGATGTAAACCATGTACTTTAATTAGTTTAAGTCAATAATAAAGATGATAGTCACAACTAAAAATAGCATGACTATATGACTTGATGCTTCTTTTATTGATGGTATTGATTAAAATGGGAAATTTCATTTGCTCTTACTAAAACAAAGGTTTAAATTTGAGAAAAATTGTAGAAAGTAACACTAACTTTGAAAAAAAAGAAAAATTGTAGAAAGTAACCGCACGGTTTTAATAATTTTGCATATATTAGTTTGTTTTTGTATCATGTAGTAAAATTAGATTAAGGTATTTACAATTGTCTTTTCCTAAAAAAAGGGTGTGCTTTGCAAATATATGGTTTTTTTTTTTCTGAGTAGAAATGGTTTACGGAGTATTATTTATTTATGTTATTAAATAAATCCTCCATCCAATAAAATGTTAAATTAGAAAACTAATAGTAAAATAGAATATATTAGTTCAATTCTTTTCTTTTTGTCTTAAAACAAAACACTTTGTAGTTAGATCTCTATCACTCTATGTATGACCCCTTCTTGAAATACTCAATAGAAAAGAGTGTGTTAATAAATCTATATTTTTTAAATATTATAAAAAATAATATAATTTTCTTATATAAAAAATATACAAATTATAAATGTTTTATCAGTAAAGTAGTACATTGTCTTTTTATAATAAGATTTAAGCGTTGTATTATTGTAATAAATGAAAGAAGAGCTTGAGGTTTATAAGTATAGTTGAAAATATACAATCAAATCATTGAACTTGCTGGTGTGGTGAATATCTGAACATGAGCTAATTTACCTAAATTTAAAGTATATTGTTAAGCTATAAATAAAGCAATAGAAAAAAAATACATGATCATGTATTACTATATGTTAAATGTGCTAGATATTTATGCAGACTTTGATTGTAATATTATAGATGATTTATCATCTCTTTCATATTGATGTAGAAGGGGAAGAATAAAAAAATTTATTCCTTTCAAGTCCCATCCTATTAAAAAAAACGAACCCATTTCAATTCTTGAATAATAACTAATTTGATCACATTTATATAATGTTTGAAGGAGAACTAAGCGAGTAACTTTTTACTTCTAGAATTAATTTTTTTTGTTAATTCACAATATCATGAAACGTTTAAATTAAACAATCGTGTCATATGTGATCGATAGAAATGAATTGATCTTACAACGATTATAATAACACTACTATTAGTAGTATAAAATTATATAGATTATAAGGGTGAAAAAATTTATAGGTTTATAGTCATTATTTTTGCTTTCAATTCATAACATCCGTTTGATATACAACCAGGTGAAACTTTACCCTTCACGTATAATATCTATAGGGTGAAATTTGTGCTCATCTTCAAAATCTCCTCTTAATTTCTCTTTGTTTGGTGTTGTCTAAAGGAATAGTATACATTCATGGTAAAAAAAAACTTATGAAGAACCTAGGTAGTCCTAGGTACTATATGGTACTCTCAATCTCAGCCTACTTTTTTTTATATATATATTCCTAACTTGTAAATAATACGGAGTTATATTCAGTCAATCTACTAAATTTCTTAAATATTGATTTTATTTTCCAATACTGATTAAGAAGGTTTAAAAAGGGAGCAAGTGATCAAGATGAAGTTTTTGACAATCGAATCATTCTATTTCCTCTCTATATATTTTATCATGAGATTTTACACTGATTGTGTTTAATATCAAATATTTGGCTAAATAACAAGTCATACAATTGATAAGTATACATCTAGGCATCCTAGCCTTGATCCAGCCTAAGGGCGACACCTCTCCAACGTTCATAATATTCATTCTCATCCCAAGTAAATCCTACATAAAAATGTTCAACCAAACTTTCATGATAAAAAATACAGTCTACTATAAAACGAACCAATTACTATTCAATATTCTAAATTCACTCTTCATAATTTTTTTAAAAAATTCTCCGTGCGGAGCACGGGGTCAACCTACTAGTATATTTAAAAGTTAACATCTTACGTCATTGAATGTTAACTTTTAAAGACAAAGTCAAAGGCTTAAATAGGCCTAAAGTTATAGTTTGCATGTAGGATTAGTTTATCACCCTTAGTATATAATATGTTAGATTTTCCGATCGGTTTTTACTATAGGGTTTATAAACCAATATAAAATACATAAGTATAATTATAGGCTACTTTGTAATTTAAGTAATTAAATTTTTCTTTGTTTATTTTAATATACCATAGCATAATTATGTGTATATATAAAAATGAGCACTATTTATAAGTAATTATTCCCTCCCCTCACACACTTTTTTCAGCTAAATCTTGCCTCTACGTACGGACTACTCTTTAGGTTTTTACTCATTTTTTAACCTAAATCTCAATTAGTGATAGTTACTACATACTGTATACGTTATATTTTGCTCTCATTTACTCTTATTTTAATATTATCCAATTACTACACGTAACTCCCGTATTTAGTACATAGTGAATGGTTGGAAACAAATTATAGTCAAGATGTCTAAACGGTTATATGTCAAAATGGCTTCACTTTCCAAGTAACATTTTCATCTATAAAATGGCAAAAACGGTGGTATTCCGTTCATTTGCTCTGGGCATCCATCATCTCATTCTTCTACATGGAAATTAGCTTTAGAAAGCCATATTGTGAAGCTTGGGAGATAGTGTGCAATACCTTAAAAAGACATGGTCACTAAAGTAAGCATAATTATTAAGTTAAAGATGTGAATGAGGATTCTCAATTATCGATGATGCAAGTATATATCCACCTCACGGTAAACTATCCTTAATTATATGTATTTGAATCTCTTTTGTAGTCTACAATACTTACATATATCGGTTTAAATTTATTAATATAATTGTCTTTTGATCGAGATAGATTAATTTTATGTGAAGATGTCAGAGAATTGGATAATCTAATAGCACTATTAAGACATCGACTGTTTACATCATGCACCAGTAGCTTTCACTAGAAGGAGGACAAAGACAATCGATTTAGGACGACTGATTGTTAGTAAAGAAGAAAGCAAACTATTTTATGGATGATGTAAACCCTTCAACTATTGGTAGCATAAATTCAATTAGGTTTGTATTTTTAGTTTCTTTTTTGTACTAAATCGTTTTAGGTAGGTGTGTTGTTATTTTGATTAAGGATGATTTTTATTGTTCTATTTTATACATAAAAGACATTATTAAAATACAATAAATTTGTAAGATAAATGCAAAAAATTAGAAATGTGGAGTGTAGTGGAGCATGTAAGAAATGAGAGTTATTATAACAAGTTTCTTATAAATACTCGAGTTCAAGCACAATATATAATTAGATAGGCATTTCTAAAATATTTCCCAAATATTTTCAAAGGAAAAAACGTATCCTTACAAAAAACAACTACCACCTTAATTCAAAATTTAAATTAAATTTCTGACCAAAATAAATAAATAAAATTGTACTTCGTACAATCATAGCATTTTATACCTAAAATACTTAGATATTACATTTTTTTGTCAAGACTTAGATATTACATTTAAATACATATCAAACAATATATCGTCTAAGATAAAACATGAAACAACAATCCATATATTAGAAACTCAAATTTAAATCGTGACACTACATATACATAAAAGGACCGTGTTTCGCACGGACTTCGATTTCTAGTAATTAAAAAAACCTACATTTATTACTCCCTTTACTCCACCCAAATTTCCCTTGCCAACCACAATACCTAGTCAAATTCCAACCAGGATTAACCTAACCATAGTTAAAACCCAACTCTCCACCCCAAAAGAATAACATAAACTAAAAAAAAAAAAAAACAACAACCTGCAAAAATACCAAAAAGGTGAAATTGTTATGAAGCACAACCACATAACCAAGATTTTCATTATCAACAGTTTCTCCTCTCTCTCTCTCTCCCTCCATCATCACTGATCATCACAATCCAGCTACAAGCTGGTAATTTCCCATCCCCACAATCTTCTTCCTCCAAAATTCTACAAATCTCATCTCTAATTTCACACTTGCTCTTTAGTAGAGATATTTTCTCTCTTTATAGCGCTTTTTTGGGGGGGGGGATTTGGGTGTTTTTAATTTTAATTGCTTAGTGGGTTGCCATGGAAATCAGCACGGCGGCGCCGCCCAGCTTGAGCTTGCCCACAAATGCAAAATCCCCGGACACCGATCAGGCGGAGACCCCCACCACCGCCCGGATCCAGCCCACAAAATCCCTGCCTTTCACCAACGGCGTCCTCAAACGCCACGCGCCTCCGCACCTCCATCACGTGCCGCCGGCGACTCCCCCGCCGGTGACCTACAAGGAATGCATGAAGAACCACGCCGCCGCCATGGGCGGCCACGCCCTCGACGGCTGCGGCGAGTTCATGCCTTCCCCCGCCGCCGTCGCCGCCGACCCCACCTCCCTGAAGTGCGCCGCCTGCGGCTGCCACCGCAACTTCCACCGCCGCGAGAGCCCCGCCGAAGACCACCACCCAATACCGATCTCCGCCGCCCCCACCACGCACGTGATCGAGTACCACCCCCACCACCGCCACCACCCCCCGCCGCCGTACTCCGGCCGGAGCCCGAACTCGCAGTCCCCGCCGCCGATCTCGTCGTCCTACTACCCCGCCTCCGCCCCGCACATGCTCCTCGCCCTCAGCGGCGGCGCCACCGGCGGCATCCCGAACTCCGGCGGAATCGACGCCCTGAACAGCCCCCACGGAACGTCGTCGTTTCCGCACGGGCGCAAGCGCTTCCGCTCCAAATTCACCCAGACTCAGAAGGAGAAGATGCACGAGTTCGCCGAGAAGCTCGGATGGAAGATGCAGAAGGCCGGCGAGGAGACGGTCGCCGATTTCTGCGCCGCCGTCGGCGTCGAACGCAGCGTTTTCAAGGTCTGGATGCACAACAACAAGAACACCTTCGGCAAGAGGGATTCCAACGGGACTCCTCGCCCCGGAATCCCCGACGGAGCCACCAATCCCGCCGCCGGAACCTCCGCCGCCGGCGCCAACAACGGTAGCAGCGGCAACAGCGGCAGCCATGGATACAGCAAGAACGGCGATGCCACATATGGGTCTTCAACTTCTTCCTGATCTTCAATTTCTTGTCTCTTTTTTTATATATTTTGGGCGTATTTAGAGCTAATAATAAACTAGTTTAATTAGTTAATTAGCTTAGAAATCAAATCTCAGAGGAATTAATTAAGATGATGATCATGTGAATTCCTCTGAATAATTAGCTTAAGTTGTTTTGTTTGATCTGGGTTTTGGTTTTCTGAGCAGATCCTTGTCTTAAAATCTTAAATTGTGGGTAAATTAAACCCAAAATTAACCTAGCTGATATGATGAGGATTGTTAATTAAATATGCCATCTTTGTACTTATCTATCTACCTAGAAATTTCCTGATTGGCTTGTTAATAATTAATTGCTTCTATAATTAGCACTTAATTATGTTATCCAAATCTAGGGTTTGGCCCTAATTCTGCCCCTATCTCTTTCAATTTTTCCTCTATGGGTTGTGTCTGAGAGGAGGAAGCAAAAAGGGGTCCAAAAGGATTAAGGCGGTTACTAATTTTATAATGCAGATAGAATCAGGTCTGCAGAACCCACAATCCTTGGTTTTCTACATTTGTTTAATTTAATTATATAATTAATGATATTATAATCTAAAGAAGATGGGTATGAGGAAATGATGAGGTAGCACTTTATTGCTGTTAAAGGATATTATTAATAATTTAATGCAGTTTGGTGGGGAGCATAGTTGATGATATTTCTTCATTTGTGAAGTGGGATTATTTTATTTTAGTGGACCTAAAACAAATGCAAGCTAGGGTTTAAATTTTGATGCCTTCTCTTTACTTATCTCTTCTTCCATTTGTTGTGTCTAATAACCTCAATCTTATTAAAGTTAATCAATATTCCAACTGTACTTTGCACTTCAATTAGAATTCCTCTTCAAGGAAGGTTGCTTGTCTTTAGTGTCATGAAATCAATCATTATATATTGCCAATATAGCATAATTCCTCTTAGCTAATTTTGCTATGTTTTGATAATTATCCAAAAGTAAAATGATAAACTAAGGCTCGTTTGGTGACCCGTTTTTAGTTTTGAAGCATTTTTTGTTGTTATTAATTCAATTATTTTAAAATATGTCATATTCTAAAATTCACCTAAATTCTCAAATCTGGCTTTGAAAAAATTGTAAACGTGATAAAGGAGTTTTTAGAAATATACTTTTAGTTTTGGAAAAAAAAAACATAAACTCACACGTTACCAAACAAGCTTTAAGGGTGCGATTGGTAATTAAAATGTTTAATTTTAACTTCCTTCCACTTCCTACTTTTATACAGTAGCACTTACCGAATGCACCCTGACCATCAACATTAGTGGTTCCATAATATGGGTTTCATACCCCCATTTTCACTTTTCTCTCTCTTTCATATCATCTAAAAAACTCTATCTTACTTTTTTCTTATATTCATAGTTTCATAACCCGGTTTCATATCCCGATTTCATACCTTTATATTTATTTATCAATCATATATTTATAGAATATAATAATATATATATCATCTTAAATTGTAAATTTAAATATATTAGCACATGTAAAATAGTATAATGAAATATAATACATTGAATTAAAATAAGTTAAATGACATTAACATAAAATCAACAACATTACAAATTTCATTGAAATCAAAGACAGAGCAAATACATAGAAACAAGTACAACAACATTACAAATTTCATTGAAATCAAAGACAGAGCAAATACATAGAAACAAGTACATAAAAGGATAACAAAATATTCAGAATATTAAACCAAATAAATATAAAATTATACATAAAATTATTAATTGCTATTATAATTATGTCCAAACTTTTGCCATATGTGTTCAACCAAATCATCTTTTAGTTTTTGGTGTGCAGTCCTGTTTTCAAGCTGCACTTGATTAGCGATGTTCAACCATGTCTTTTAATATACTAAATATGTGTATAATGTGTTGAAGTATTTTAAGTGGAATGTTTTGATATATTAAAAAAATTAATATAACGACTTTATCTATTATATTTTAAAAATATAATATTTTTATATAAACATATGAAACATCAAACAAGTACATTTAACAAAACATCAAAAATATAACACCGAATAAATATGAAATCATACATAGAATTATTAATTTCTATTATATATTATTTTAGTTCATTTTAATAAAAATAAACTTTAAGATAACATATGTAATATTTCATGTATTATGTTATAACACAAACAATTTAATCATAATAAAGAATAAAACCATGCTTATATAACTACATTGCTTATCTTATTTCATTTTAGTAAAAATAAAATTTAAGATAAATATATGCAATATGGATGTCTATTGGAAAATACAAAAGAATTATGAATATTAAAATTATTTTTTTATCATATTTATAATCAATATAAGCTTGAAATTTGATTTAAAAGCAAAATAATCCAATCTAAAGAGAATTTATGAGAGCCGTCCGATCTTAATTGATCAATGGCTAAAAATAGCTTCCCTCTCCTTGCACCAGAATGCGCCACGTGTTATTTAAAGATTGTTTGGATGATCTCAATTTTTTCACACAAAAGTACAATATTTCTTAATAAAGTATCCCCAAACCAAACATAGCCTTGGTTTCTTTGATTTTTTATGGGTTACATAGAAAGCAACCCATGCCCCGGTTTCATCTGCAAATTTATACTGTTGCAATGGAATCAATTATATTTAAATACTATGAAACCCTCATTGCAAATGGGGAACAAAACACAGAGTCAGAATGAGTTGATTGATTAGCATAGTAAAATAAAAAGGGTTTATCTCTTTTTGTTAATTTTACTAAATTAAAAAAAAAAAATTGAAAGTGTATTGAGTTTGTACTTCGGTTATTTGACTTTTTGACCCCTTGACCATAATTTCATGGGCACGAATACGATGAACCCATTTACCTTAAACCATATGTTGTATATCGTTGGGTTCACATTGAGGTGGGTAAATATTAATGTCTTTTAATTGACAATTGGTTTTAAAAATAAAACCTAAGTGAACTTATATATTAATTTTTTATGCGTTTAAACGGATGTATGTGCACGATCTTCAATCTGTATAATTATGAACGTAACTTTCATAAACATTGTGAAAGCACTACCATTTTTATGCGTTTAAACGGATGTTTGTTTGATCACTGCCACTTTATATTCCTTTATGACCCTTATTATAGGAGAGATCCTCTTGATTAATAGTATAGTTTTTTTTTTTATGGAAAAGCAAACTATTATTAAAGAAAAGTACAAAGTCTATTACAAGTCAAGAAACTTGACAAATAAGGATGTGAAAGCACTATTATTATCAAAAAAGGCAAGAAAAAGGTTAAAGAAAAACAAACAGCATTAAAACATTGAACAAAAGATGCTAGCCAAATAAGACCCCATGGAGCATTCCTTGCTTCTAATGGAACATTGATTGTGCTAAGTTTTAAAGATTTACTCCCTATTACAGTCAAAATACCATTAGAAAAAACAAGGAAAGCCAACAACAGTCTAACCTCCAAGACACCAACTAGCAAGGAGAGAAACACTAAGAACAAACATCCTAGTAAACAACTATGCAAAAACAAAATAAGGAAATAAAAGACACTCCCGCAACCACTATTTACAGACAAAACAGCAAGAAGCCCACAAGCTTCCAGCGAAACTCCACTAGGCAGATGAAGGATACACCTCGACATGCACAGGAGCCGAACTAGGAAGACCCACAAGAAAGGCCAGATCCGGGTGAAGCTGCAAAATCTGAGACGAGCACAGCTAGAACAGAGCGGTGGGCAGCCATGAGGGAGAACTAGGAGAAGGAGGTCAAGCAACCAGGATTGGGGCGCTATTGGCTCGCCGGAGAGGACCACCGGAGCAGGGAACGGAGGGTCTCCGCTATGAAGAGGAAGTCCATTGAATCCAAAGAGGCTGAGCAGAGGAGAGAACGGGGAGCCCCAAGAACAGAGCAAAGGAAAGTAGGGGAGACAGAGAAATGCCAGCATAAAGTTGGAGAACCCTCATCAAACGGAGGGAAGGGAGTTTTCCTCTAGAAAGAGGAAAACCCTTTGGGGTTTTACCGATATGTTACTTGATTAATAGTATAGTTACTTCATATATGTTAAATTATTTTTCGGTGCTTGTATTTTCTGTTCCCATGTTAGTTTATCCGATTGTCGATTTATTCGATCTCTCGATTTTAAGAGAGTTATTACTCTAATATATTGAATTTTATCACGATTAAAAACAAAATAAAATATATGTCAAATTATTCTGCAACACACTCGTAGAGACTAGCATCATTTTGTTATTAGAGTGCTGAATATTGGTAAATACATTTATCTTTTCGACAAGAGGTGAATCAAATTCAAAGTTGATCCATACTTTACCTGATGAATTGTGGAGAATAAAGTCATTACACATTGAAAAGTTGTGATTAAATAAGACTAATATATAATCTTATTGATTACTCTTTCTATTATCAATTAATTTAAAATGAAATTTTATTAGGCTTATCCTCTTATGTATTGGGCTTTATGTGTAACTTGCGTTTGGATTACACGATTAAGAAAACATAAAATCAAAGAAGAGTCAAAATTTTGGCGTGAATCAATAGAAGAATATCTTGTATATAATAATTTTTTTTACCTTGATTATCATTTATCACCCCTTTTTCTTACGTTAATTTTTGTTTGCTTTTAAAACTTTGATTAACAAACTCTAAGTATTACCATTAAAAAAATGCCATGAGAGAATTATAATGCCGTTTTTGACATTATAATACCAAATAAGGCATAATCCAAACAGACCTTTAAAGTTGGAGAATGTCTTGGGGGGGGGGAACCAACTCTTTTGGATGGTGAGTGAATTACAATTAATTTATATATTTTAGTAAGGATTATTAAATACATGTATTTGGTTGATTTTTTTTTAAAAAAACCTAAATATTCCAATCCTGGGATTTTCAATTCCCGCACAACACATAAATTTCAATTATCTGGAGTGTGTAAGATTTTCTTCCATCGTATTTCTCACGATTTGATCGAATGTTAAACATACATGATTTTTCAATTTCTATGATAAACAATTATCATTATGTAATTTCACATAAATTAATTTTATATACTCAACCAAACAAACATCCAAAAAAGAAAATAAGAAAATTAATGTCGACTAATGGTGTCTTAAAAAATATTATTTTAATTTTATTTGAGTATCTCATTTACCTAATCATTGCTCAAAACTAGGCATTTTTTCATAAAATAATTTGTTAGTTAAGCACAAAATTGTATAAAAAATATATTTGTAGGGTATATTTTATAACAATGGTTAAGACTTAAGATATATAGTTGACTAGAGAAAAATGAGACTAGTGGTAACATTTGGATAACGAAAGATATATTGTTGTCATGGGATAGACTCTAATGAAACGGATATTTATAGTGAAATGTGAGGAAAATGTGAGTCATGTATTTAATGGAAGGCTAGGATGAAAGGTCCATTCTAATACACTTACATCATCCAATACCTAACCACTCCCCATGGTTAAGGTTTGACCATTGATCAGTCAATAGTCAATTTTTTGGTCTTTTTTTCCGTGCTAATTTTTTCAGTGTTTTATTTTTGGTTTTCTATACGTTATTATTATAATTTTTTTTAAAAAAAATTGAACAATTGCCTCTTAAAGTTAAAAAATTATATCTTAAAGTTGAACAATTTTATATTGTATCTTAAAGTTGAATTTTTTTACTTTTATAATTAGACAATTGTTTTCACTATGTATATGAAGTTGAAAATTGTATCTTAATATCGAAAATTTTCAAACAAAATCAAACCAATTCCTCTCTCCCTCCAAACAATTTTTTTGTTCTTTAAACTATTTTTTCTCTTTTTTACTTGATGAAAACACAGTTTAAAGGTTGATCAATATCCTAAAAAGACAGAAAGATATGCAAAAAATTTTGAACAATTTGATTTGTTCAAACATGCATATTAAAAAATGTTCAAAATTATTGGATGAGAGTTTAAACTTATAACCACGATAAAGTTAAACAATACTTTATTAGATTTTGAACAATTGTCCAATAAACTTGAACTTTTTGTTTATAATGTAATATAAACTTAATACAACTTAAAATGTCAAAACATAAACCCTAAACCCAAAACCTAAACTTGTAGGAAAACAAGAATAATAAAACCGGAAAAATTGATTAGCCCCTAAAATAAAAATAAAAAACTGAAATTGTTCAAATTTATACACATAGTAAAAACAGTTGTCTAACTATAGAAATGAAATTGTTCAACCTTATTTATATAATTGTTCAATTTTAAGATACACATATTCAACTTTAAGAGGCAATTTTTCAAAATTCTTTTACATTTTTTATGATGTAAATGTGTAGGAAACTAAGAATGTAAAAAAAAGTGAAAAAATTGGCTTGGAAAAAAAACTAGCAAAAAAAAAAGACTGACCGTTTATTGGTCATCAATTGATCAACGTTGATCGGGATTGTGTGTGATAGGGTATATGATAATATTGAAATGATTCTCATACAATTCTCATCACTTTTCACCCTAAGGGTGCTCTTCATATTAAGATTTTCCTTGTTATCATTTAATTTTTCACAGCACATATATGGTGTATTATTTATTTAGTACTCCCTCTAATAACAAATAATTGTCATTTGAGACTTCGACATGACTATTAAGGGATTATTACTAAAAATATTTTCTAAAATTTATAGTTTATTAAACTCATCTCATTTCTAACCAATAAATAGATAATATTTACATAAAAATAAAAAATATATATAATTTCTAATACAAAACATCGTAACTCACTAATAAATAATTACCTAAACTTTAAAACGACAAACATTCATTAATAAAATAAAAGGTTAAAACTATATTTTTTTCTTAACGAAAGGAGTACTTTAGAGCGAAAAAAACACACCCTTTTCAAGAAATTTTCCATTCCTTATCAGTTATCACTAACTATTCACAACAGTTGCATTCCTAGCTTATTTTGCACGCTGTATTTTCTACACCTATAGACCCGCGATTTTGTTATATATCCATCATACATACAAGTAAGGTTTAGGATTATTTTCTCCAGAAAATAACGTTAATTCTTCCCAATTTCTAAAGACATTGTGTAATATTTGATATACTTTCTTTGCTCCCGTGTCGTGTTTGAAATTTGGAATAAACTAATTATTTGAAGCTTGGTATAACTTTGGAGTGTACCATTTAAAATTCTATTACGTATTTTATTTGTCGAAGAAGAGTCACCCTCACGAATGATTTAAAAAGTTGTGGCTAAAAGGAAATATGTCTAATGGTAGCTAGTCTCTGTACATCGCGAGAAACGAAAAAAGAAATACATGAAGGCTTAAAAGGGAAATAAATAGCTAGTGAAGTATGCGGTCAACAAATTTGTTGGCCTCCTAAAAAATGTTGGAATTGGACGACTCAGTTCCTACCTTGACAACTGTAAGTCAAGCTTCTAATCCCATGAACTTGATGGCCATTCGAGAATCAAATAGATTAGATTAAAAAGCTAGATAAAACTCTTGTCCAATTGATAATATATCTTTTATCTAATATAAATGACCCTAGTTCGATTCTTAACATAACTTTATGTTATGTTTTTTTCTTCTTTCTTTCAGTATCATGGGCCTTCCAATTAGGCCAAACTTTTATTTACTTCTCCTTCAACTCCCTTCTCTTTTATTCATTTTTCGGTTGGTTAAGTTACATATAGGTGTGATTTTACATATATTATCACATTGAATTAGTCTAGTATTAGCTATAAAAGTAGACTATTATTTCATTAAATGTAATTAATTTGTTTAACATAAGGGGTATAACCATATAAGCAATAAGAGAAGGATAAAATCATGTATATAGCTTTAGTGTGCTATAATAAAGCATAGTGATGAAATTGACCATATACAAAGAATTTTATTTGTTAATTAGTTATTATAAAAAAAAATTGGTTTGATATCGTTTATAGTAATAACCTGTGCCCCCTCTTCCAAATTTTCCTGGTTCCGCCACTGGGCGTGTACGTCCGTGTACAAGCCCATGGGATTTCATCCTAAAATCAATTGACAATAGGAGAAGTAGTCCATGGTATTATATATTGGTCTTGGTTTCTTTATATTTTCGATGTAGGATTCTCTCATCTTATCTTCCACATCCGACCAATCCATCAATATTCACCATGAAAACTATATTCCGTAATAACTAATATGGTTTTCAAAATTTTAATTTCTTTCATTTCACAGAAAAACTTCCATTTCATTCTAATCACGTACGAGAAGCATACATATTTAGGGCCCGTTTGTTTTGATCAAAATGGGTCAAAGAAACGATAATATTGAGGCCCGTTAGAGGAGTGTGTGTTTGTTTGCATCAGGGGAGTAATCTAATCCGTTTCGGGACCGTAAAGATTAAGCCCAATTGTTACTTTCTATTTTTTCCTTGATATACTTTGTTAACCTACCTGCGCCTCTCTCTCCCCGATACAAGGCCATGGCTGATCTGAATTTTTCTCACCATTGAAGCCAAGACCACCTCTCTCTCTCTCTCTCTCTCTCTCTCTCTCTCTCTCTCTCTCTCTCTCTCTCTCTCTCTCTCTCTCTCTCTCTCTCTCTCTCTCTCTCTCTCTCTCTCTCTCTCTCTCTCTCTAACACTCCATCCCGTCGTCTGATTTGTAGCTTCTTACCTCCATAGAAGCACCACCACAGCGCAGCAAGAGAAGACAACTTGTCGTCTTCGCTCTTTGGCTTCTCACCGCCATTAGAGTAGTTGGGCCTCCTACCACTTCTCTCTCTCCCTCTCTCAATGCAGATTGCCATTGGAGGAGATCCACCAAATTGGGAGCCGACCGATGAACAACAGAGGAGCAGCAGTGGCCCTGATTTGAAGACCCTACATATAGATTTCAGGGAATTGATTTGGTGACGGATGGGGAAAATTTTAAACCCTAGGTAATAATTTGGGAAAATCTTATTTTTAAATCCTTTTCTTGAGTTAAACCAAACAACATTACAGTCGAGCGAAATTCATTACCTTTTTCTTCTCACAAACGCAATATTACCGTTTCCATTCCCCTTGTGTAACCAAACGGACCCTTAGGTTATAGTGGTCAAAAGCGAACTAGGTATCGTTACTCGCCATGTGTAGTTGCGCTAGCCTAAGAAAATCTTACACACGAAAAAAACAAACACGAGTTTTTTACTAAACAAATTGTTCATTATATATAGGGTTAATTACCGGAAACCACCCGTACAATAGGCCATATTGCCAGAAACCACCCGGATAACGACTATTTACCGTAAACCACCCGTATATCCATCTTCGTCCAACACGTACCACCCTACCCCACTCTCCGTCCATTAGATCGTTAACGTAATTACATATTTAAGCCGAACTTTTTATTTTCATTCAATTTCTCCACAACTTCAAAACTTGGGTCAAAATTGCAATTAAGCCAAAAGTGAGGGGGCCCGATCGGGCACTGTTCATCACCCCCAACCTCAGCCCCAGCCGAGCTCTCATCCCTCCTCCAAGCTCGTCAATGGCGGATCGGGGTGAGTTTTTGAGCTCGAAAAATTCATCCAATCCATGGGCATTTAAGAGGGGATAATCCCGCATCAAATGGGTGGATTGAATCGACTTAAAGGCTGTGAATATTTCCCAAATTTTATCCACATTCAACCGATTGTCATTTAGGGCTAAATCGGTTAAATTCAAAATCGGATTACACACATTGAATTTGGAGTAGATAATATCGGGATTTTGTCAAGAGAATTAAAGGCTTCAAAACCTAATAAATACTCCCCCGAGTACAACCCCAATTCATCCAATTTTTCGTTTGAAGCTTAGAACCCTAATTCCGCCATTGTCGAGTGTTTGAGAGGGAAATTCGAGCTTGTTCGAGCTTGGTTGGGGACGATTCCGGAACCATTTGAAGCGCCGACGTATCCTCTTCAAAACCCCCAGGTCTATGCCGTCGTGCAACCACCGGAGCCGCCTCAATTTTGCCCAATTCCGTCGAGGTGCTGTCCGTAGTGGTGAGGTTGTCTTCAACCCGATTTCGGGTGTAGCTTTTGCCCGATTTTGATGCGGGATTATCCCCTCTTAAATGCCCATGGATTGGATGAATTTTTCGAGCTCAAAAACTCGCCCCGATCCGCCATTGACGAGCTTGGAGGAGGGAGGAGAGCTCGGCTGGGGCTGAGGTTGGGGGTGATGAACAGTGCCCGATCGGGCCCCCTCACTTTTGGCTTAATTGCAATTTTGACCCAAGTTTTGAAGTTGTGGAGAAATTGAATGAAAATAAAAAGTTCGGCTTAAATATGTAATTACGTTAACGATCTAATGGACGGAGAGTGGGGTAGGGTGGTACGTGTTGGACGGAGATGGATATACGGGTGGTTTACGATAAATAGTCGTTATCCAGGTGATTTCTGGTAATATAACCTATTGTACGGGTGATTTCCGGTAATTAACCCTTATATATATATATGAACACAATAGAGTCTTAAATCATTCCGTCAATCGATCCAGATTATATAAGGTGGACATGGACTCAAGAGCGTGGTATATATGTACAATTCTTTCCTCTAACCATCTGTTTTTCTTTCCGTACATTGTTGTTGGGAGTAAATTAATGATTATTAATTCCCATGTCGTTTTATATAGTATAACGAAACCATCCACTAAAATTCAAACAATAATATTGTTACACCTTTTATATTGAAAAAAGTTTGCGGATGGGAGGAAACATGTTTCATATATAAATTGATAATAAGTTTTCATGCACGTACAAATGGATTATTTATGGAACTATTTTGGCACTCCAAAACAACCATGTCAATTCAACCTTGATCGATACAAGTTGGACTAATTGAGTTGATATGATGTCTCAATGGCAAAATGTGACATACTCACAAGTAGACCAACCCAATTCCTAGGAATAGATTGGTGAGATTCGACCAAAAAAGGAATAGATATTGGTGAGGGACAACCACAGTATGTTATATGTTTTGGATTCTACAACTCTCCATAATCGATTTTTTTAATATGTGTTCATAGACATATGTTAAGAAATTAAATTTGTAAATTATTTTTAAACTATTCCCTAAAAATGAAATGGTAAACCCTTTCAAAACAAAGTTAGATTAATGATTAAAAATTATTATAGCTAAATATGCACTAGAAAAACCCTCTATAATATACTCCATTTGTTTCACAACTATTGTCTTTTTAGTCATCCGTTTATATTTCAAAATAATTATACTTTTGATCTTTTTTATATCTATTTTATATATATATATATCCTTATAGCTTTTATCACTTTTTAATAAATGAAGGAGGTATAGTTAGTAGTGGTATTGAAAAATTAGCAAAAGTAAAGATTATGGACATATTTATATATTTAATACTCTCCTTAAATAATGTATACTAGTAAAAAAACAATTATTGTGAAACAGAAAGAGTAAAAATCTATTTCACAATAACTATGCACTCTACGTGTATATATTGTGAAGTAGAGAGTACTGATTACTACATGTAGAGTGTACAAAAAATGACACTTGCTTCTCGATGCTCAACAAAATACGAGAACATCCTTCGGTGTCGAGGGAATTGTAACGGTCAATTGAAAATTTAACATGACAATTTTTTTTTTGAATTTTGTAAGCTTGATATTAAATGGGATAAAGAATTGTCGAGGGAATTGTAACGGTAAATTGAAAATTTAACATGACAATATTTTTTTTTTGAATTTTGTAAGCTTGATATTAGATGGGATAAAGAATGTACAAAATGCCCAACAAATAAAATGGGCAGAGTTGGCCACGGGCCAATTACATCAGGCAGAATAAAGCATCAAAAAGGACCCAACCATCCAAATCTCTTAAGTCCTAACATCCCTATTCTTGCTTTTAGCTTCCACAAGGGCTTTGCAATGATGCAGGATAAGTTGCGCGTATTTCTTAGTGAAAGGCGTAGCTCCATTGAAGATCACATCATTTCTATGCTTCCAGACATATTAGACAAAAGTGGTAAGAAGAGTGCTAGCAACCTTAGTAACTAGTCGGCTCCGTTGAGAGTTGCAAATCCATTCAGACCAAGCAAGCAGTGAGGTGAAATTCTGACCGATTCTGAGCCAAGGAAGAACACGCAGCAGGACATGTTGAGCAAAATGGCAATTGATCCAAATATGGCTACCACTCTCTAGAGAAGTATTACAGAGAACACTTAACACATCGTTTAAAGTCAGCCACCTGCTAAGCCTCTCTCTAGTCGGAAGGCGGTCAAGAATGGCGAGCCAAGTAATAAGCGAGCATTTGGGATTGTGGAACCCATTCCAGATGACTCGAGCCCAAGTGCAAAGATCAGCATGGCTCCGCATCAAGTTATAAGCATTTTTAGAGGAGAAAGACCCATTGGAATTGGTGAGGTTCAACATAATAAGGTGAGGGTTACCTCTAGATTTCAGCTGATCGCGAATAGAGAGGGTGCTTTTCCATCCACAACTGTCACCAATCTTCTGTGTAACTTCCCAAATGTCATCACCTCTGAGTGAATAGTGAAGGGCCCATGCAACCCAAATATTAGGACTATGCTTTTGAAGCTCATGGATGGTACGAGCCATGGAAGCCCTATTCCAAGAGAGGAGTTCTTTGAACCCTGATCCGCCCTCATCAAGAGGTTTGCAAACTACATTCCAAGCAACAAGACTTCTTTTAGAGGAAGCTTTATCGGCCCAAAGGTAGGATCTGAAGATGCTTTGGACTTGAACAAGGACACATTTTGGGAGGAGAATAATATTACACCAGAAACTATAGATACCAGAAAGGACAGAGCGGATGAGTTCAACTCTACCAGCATAAGATAAGCATTTAGTAGTCCATGATTGAATTCTGGAAATCATACGATCAATGAGAGGCTTGTAGTCGCTTCTTTTCAAATGAGAAGCTCCAAGAGGGATCCCCAGACATTTCATAGAGAGGGAACCCAAAGAAAACCCCGTTGCATGAAGGAGGTTCTGTTTCTCTAGCTCACTGACACCCCCCACGAACATCAGAGATTTGGAGTTGTTAGTACGCAGCCCAAACATGTCCCCAAAATTATCAAGGATAGCACGTATAAGTTGCATAGATTGAACATCCCTTCTACAAAAAAACATCAGATCATCTGCAAAGCAAATGTGTGCCAATTTCAGCCTTTCACACATAGGATGAAAGTTGAAATTTGCAAAGAAAACATGATAATATTACAAAAAGTTATTTCGAGTTTTGTCACCTGATGTATTATCTGGACTAGATATAAAAAAGATTGAGATAATAACCCTTATGATGATTGTAAATCAACAAAAATAGTGGGAAATATATTGTAAATACAACCAAAATAAGCATATAAGGCGGGTTGTTATTCTCTTAGAACATCAATCAATACATAACATAACATAATTCTTCTGCTCTTTCCTCTCCCTAATTAATCATCTCTTCTGTTTTCTTCTCTCTGACTGGACTCCATGGAAGCTCATGATCAATTTCTTTATCCCAGACCTAGACCTGAGCAAACACGTACGGGGTGGCCCCGCGGCCTGACTGTCCGTCTAATAATACCTGTTTAGATAAGGATTAATGCCTTAATGAACCATTTGACCTGGCCCGAACGGGTAAGCAGGCCGGTACAGTTACATGTTTAGGCCCTAACGGGTCGTACAGTCCGGTCCACATATTATTTTAAATATATAAAAAATATATAATAAAAAAAACCTAACATAAGACTACTTACCCTTTTCTTATACATGCGCCGCTCCTCGCCTGCTCAGAAACTCCATCTGACCATCTCTCATGTTCTTATATTTGTTATTTTTCAATTTTCCTTTATTAGTGAAAAACATGTTCATATTCGTTATTAATAATCATCCTCATGTGGGGGTGGCGTGCTGGTGTTAAATAATTAGTTTGGAGAATAAAGAATATAAAAAAAAATAAAAAATCATCTTGAGAATGGCTAACTGGGCCGTCTGCGGCCCAGCCCGAACTTTCGGGAGGATATGGTTAAGGATTCTGGCTCGAATAACGGACTTGGCCCGCTTAAACGGGTTAAAAAAAATGGGCCCAGCCCAGACCCGACCGACTGACCCGGACTCGTGTTTGATCAGGTCTACCCAGACCATCATACCCCCCTTAAACGCATTAAGGTAAAACTAGCTAGATGCATATATTTGAGAAGGACATGTCAAATAAAGTATTGTTAACCAGTTAGTTATACAGTTATATCGCAGTTAGTTATACAGCTATATCGATCTGCACATTGATTTGAATACATCTATGACACAAACCAAAGCCAAACTCGTTAGAAGACACTACGTAATCCGTCTAAGTTTAGTACAATCGACTCATACCACCAGACCATCGGCTTTGATACCGGTTGTTGGTTTATGGTTCCTTATGTACATGTCCAACTATCAAGCCCAAAATATATGCTAGATAATGCTCTATAAAAAAAGTCTATATTACCAAAATCAATTGACACTACGTTAATACTAGCTCATTTGGACCACCTTTAACTTTCAATGCACGTGAGATTACACATGATACCCAACAAAAGTATATACTTTTAAAAGTCAATGTTTATCGATAAAGTGCGTGTGATATGACTAGCTAGACCTATTCAAAATTCCTAATTAATTACGGAATGATTAATACTCCGTATTACACATGCTACATTAACATAAACGTGTTATTCTCTAAAAATATGTGTAAAGAATTTCCAAGCCAGAAACTACCATCTAACTATCTAAGTGCATGTCTATTTCGATCTATTGGTATTAAAGTTAAGGCCTTATCACTAAAGTTACTCGATCTCACACGTACATTTGTTGATACTAATATTCGCTAAGTACGGCAGTAATCAAACCGGAAGATAGCCACATTATATCGTTAAGAAGTAAAGTAAAAACATTAACTAAGAGAGTTACCCAAAGTAGGGATTTTTAATAAATCATAACCTTAAGAAGCTAAACAATCCGAGAATCTATCATCAAAATATATATACGTCTCTCCCTTCGTATGAAGATACTTGTACTAGCCTTCAACTTTTATTTATAAACTTGTAATTAATTAATTGGAATTTTCGCGTACGTGGTACCCTCCAGGTTATGCAATTTTCGCGAGATACCCAGAAATTATGGCATTTTCGTGTGGTACCCTTGAGTTCTTAATAAATTTTGCCAAATACCCTTCCATTATAAAATCGTTAAATTCCTAAAATAAAAAAAAATATTTTTATGCTTTTTTTTACCATGCTTTTACCCCAAAAAAAATTGAACCATTTTTTACCTTGCTTCTCTCCGACCACATACCACGATTTGAAGCCAACCCATTAATTTGGATCTCTAACCTTTAGGCAACTAAAAAACAACTGCAAGTTTCTGGTTACCCAATTACAGAAAGCAATTAAAGCATTAAAACTTCAATCGTACCCCAAAAGAATATAAAATTCGCATCAGGCTAGTTGCTAGGAGAAACTTGCATATTCAACAACATTTAGTCAACTAAAAAACAAGACATTAGTTCAAGAGAATTTACATTGCCGCATTGTAAAATTTGAATCTGAGAAATAATTCTTGCATTCAAATCATAAGAGCAGAAAACTAGTTATATAACACAATTCATCTGAACCGTCTACCCAAACTGAAAGAGGCAATCTCATAAGCATTGCCATTTGCAAAATCAAGTTCCATCTTAAGATATGAAATTCATCTCCAAATTCTACCCAAAGTGAAATTTCATCTTAGATATAAAATTCATTCCGAAATCAAGTTCAATTTATCTTAAAATTTCAACTTATCCCCAAATTTCAAAGAAACCCTAAATCTAATTTCATCTCCTAGTTCCAATCCATTCCAACCTTAAACCACAAATTTAGCAATAGGGATTGAAAGAGAACTTACCTGAAGTGTTCTTCGTCCACCGTCGTCATCGTCCACCGCCGTGGTTGTGTCCGTCGTCGTCCACAACCTTTGCGTTTCCGCCGTCCACAAAATTTCGCATTCGTCGTCGTTGAAATGGGTTGGATTCGCCGTGGTTGTCTCCGGCGTCGTCCATACCTCCGCTCAGACGCCCAACCACCGCTCCGGCAAGTTCTTTATTGAAATGGGTTGGCTTCAAATCTCCAAAAGCAAAGACAATATCGTGGTCTGTGGCTGGAGAGAAGCAGGGTAAAATATGGTTTAATTATTATTTTTGGGTAAAAGTAGTTTACAAAAAGCAGAAAGAATTTATTTTATTTTTTTTTAGGAATTTAACGATTTTATAACGAAAGGAAATTTGGCAAAATTTATTAAGAACTCGGAGGGTACCACGCGAAAATATCGTAACCTCTGGGTATCTCGCGAAAATTGCATAACCTGGAGGATACCACGCGAAAATTCCGTTAATTAATAATATGTTATTAGTAGGGATTTTAATAAAATAAAAATATAGTGTAATAAATAAAAATATAATAGTATTTTTCATATTTTTATTTAAAAAAAATTGAAAAAAACTAGAAAGACAAAGTATTCTAATACATATTTTTTTGAGTCTTCAGTCATAATGAGATCATTTATCGCTTTCCAATTTTGGTAAACTTTAAATTTAAATCCCTAAAGTATTTATGAAAGTTTTTAAGACCTGTTGACTTTAATTTGATTGTGGGTTGTGAGGTTGTCTACAAACGTGTTTTGAGATTTTTTCTATTTTAGTTATCTTGTTTCTAGACAGGGTGTTAGATTTGGTTGATGAGTTAATTTGTTTGTGAAATTTCATGACTAATTTTAGATATTGAGTCAAGTTTTTTTATAAAAAAACTTGTGAGAGGAAATTAATTAACACGTTATGAATTAAGAAGATTAATTAAGTAATGATGAAGAAAGTGTACGTTTATTATATACTCCTAGCTTTGTGAGCTGATGGATGTTGCATAGGATTCTCTTATATATATATATGCCTCCGTCCCATAATATAAGCCCCATTTGGGAATGCGTCACTGTTCACCGTTGAAGCTTTCGGTTTAATATTTCTTCCAATATATAAGAAAAAACATAGTCATGTGGGGTCTTGTTTGATTCGTCTCAACGAGTACTTTAATAATATCAAAAAATTATAATTTTTAGGGTTATGTAATTAGAGATATTAACGATATAAAACATGTCTCGACGGATGTGTCCGGATCAAATGGGGCTTATATTTTGGGACAGAGGGAGTATAACTCATCACATATATGTTGTGTGGAATTTAATTGTAGGATGACTGTCTCTCTGAGTTTATGTCGTACACTTCTTGTTTAGCATTTAATCTCCATGGTCCCTTTTGCCTTTTTGGTTTTCGATATTAAAAAGAAAGGGGACAAACACAATAGAAATTAATGTCTCTTTAGTTGGAAAAATATATTGTGAAAATAGCCGATTAGGAGGGAGGGGACTGAGAACGATCCACGATCGTTGGATCGTACGAAATCAACGTTTAAGATCGCGCGCTTCATTAAATAGAAAAATTTAACACGATCAATTTTTATGCAAAAAACGGATTTTTGTGCATATACATACAGTAGTTATATGTGTGCATATGAAATACACTACGGTGTGCATACAAAATACAATAGTATGTTCATCTGAAATACATTATTGGGTGCATATATAAAAACTCATATATTCATATTGAATTAATTATGTGTGCATATGAAACACAATATTGTGTGCATATGAAATAATCTATTTGTGCATGTGATATATACTAAGTGTTATATGTGTATGTGAAATACGCTACATGTGCATGTGAAATACGTACATTATGTGTGCATATGTACAAAAATCCACGGAAATAACATGTGTGCATATGAAAATAACATACGTGTGCACAGTAGCGGATTCAGGAATAATTGAAAGAGGGGTCACAAAATTGTTTGTGAGAAATTATATAATGTTGACTAGAAATATCTTTTAACCATATATTCTATTTGTATATTTTTTCTTGATAAACCTTATATACTTGGTGGATTATCATGTTATGATTTTTTTTAACTAATTTACAATTTTTAAAAACGTTTTTGGACAAATAGCAAGGAGAACTAACTAAAATATGTTAGTTTCAAATATACTGTGAGATTAATTCAATTACCTTACAAAAGTTTTTAACTCAATTCATAATTGTTGTTGACAAAAAATAGGAAACACAAATATTTGAATAAGAAAAGTAAATAAAGAGAAAATAAAGGTCACAAATTGTTATTTATTTGGAAAAAAAAAGATAAGAGGTTGGGGACTCGAACCCCAAACCTTTGCTATCAAACTTTTACACCATAACCATTTGAGCTAACAACTCTTTCTGTTACCATATAAAACACACTAACATATATATTTAACTAAAAACATTAGTTTTTTATATATAACTTTGTCCAGTGGGAGGGGGTCACCGGACCCCCAGGACCCCTTGGATCCGCCTCTGCGTGTGCACATGGAATAACATATGTGCGCATATGTATAAAACCCTAGGAAAATAACCTAATGTGTGCATATAAAAATGATTGATGTGCGCATATGAGATAACATATATGTGCATATGTGCGCATATATACGTATAAAACCCTATGAAAATAACCTAATATGTGCATATAAAAATGATCAATGTGTGCATATGAGACAACGTATATGAAACAATGTAGTGGGTAAAGAACTTTAAAAAACTTGGTTTTTCTTTGAAAATATATAAATCTTTTTTTAGTTGTTTTGATAAAAAAAACATATAATAGGGGTGATTTTGTGAACTTTATTCTAAACTATTATTTGGAAGAGACGATTTTGGTCAAGGTAATATGAAATTCATTAGAAAATAGAACTAGAGAGTCCAATTAATTCGTTTTTTTTATATATATATGATTATTTTATAAGATTAAAAAATACGTAAATATTACTTCGGAAAACCTATATGCACACGTTTTTTCCCCCTAAATGCACACGAAACCGTGCGCTTAATATAAGCGTACATGTTCTATGCGCTTATATTAAGGGCATAGGGACAGAAGGGGGATTTAAAAAATATGATGAGGGTCATAAGTACTGTAGCTATACGCCTACACTAAGCGCATAGCTTTTAGCCTATGCGCTTAATGTAAGTGCATAACTATACGCCTATATGACGCCGCTTCTTCTTCCTCCTCCCCTCTTTCGAACCCTAAAACGCGATTTCTTCCTCCCTCCCTCTTTTCTTCTCAATTAATCCCAAACCTGATGAATTAGCAGATGGCATCTTCTTCCCCTCCACTTGGCGACCCAAACCGTGCAACCCATGACGTCTCCGGCGACAGTGGCGAGCTCGTGGTGCATCCGGCGACGTCTCCGGCGATTCCTGCGGTCGGCGGTGCATCTGGCGCTGCAGAGGAGAGGCGCGTGGTGGTCGGTGGAGGAGATGCGCGGCCAGAGGTGGTCGGTGGTGGTGGTGGCCCGGTTGGTGGCGGTGGTTCTCCGATCGGTGGTGTTTGGGTGGCGATGGAGGATGAGGACGACACAATGAGACGACGAGTGAGGGGTGGTGGCAGACGACCGGCAACCCGATCAACACCCTTGCCAGATGTGTCGATGGACGTTACCGTCACTCCCGCACCGATAGGCGTCCATCAGGTATACTTTTGGATTTCATTAAATTTTAGTTTCATTAGATTATTGATTTTAAGATTTCAGAAAAAAATAAATAGATTTGTTAGAATTTAGAATATAAAATTAGAATTACGAAATAGATTTCAGTAGATATCGGATTTTAGGAAATTTAGAATAGAAAATACAGGATTTTAGAATTGAAATTATATATTTGTTAGATTTTAGATATGAAATTAGATTCATTAGAATTTATAATCGAAATGAAATTGTTAAAATTATGCAATTTATTTCAATTTTATTTTAGATTGAATATTGTTGTGTAAATGAAAATTTTATTGTTGTCGTATGTAAAATTATATTGAAGATACGATTTGAATTTAGATTATTAGGAATTAGATTTGATTAGAATTTGAAAATATGAATTATAATTTAATTATATGTCATTCTAATTCGATTAAAATATAATGACCGATTTGGCCCAATAAGCAGCAATCGGGCCAAATATGCCCAAAAACGCCGGCCAAATAAGGTGTTATAGGCCATAAAAGGGCCGAATAATTAGCAATTTGCATTGAGAGGCCCGAATGGGCCGAATAAGGCCTTATAGGCCAATTTAGGGCGGAATGGGCCTTATTGGTCCCAATAAGTCCGTATTGGGCACAATAAGGCCCATTATGCCTTTATTCGGATTAAATATTAGTAAAAACTATATAAATACGTTTTTCAAACAAATACGGTTATAATAATCTAACAAATAAAAAATCTAGGCGGTACGAGACGCTTTAGGAGGTTTCGAGGGGCTGACACATCCGGCTCCGGTAGCGGACCGATGTGTCGTGCCTCAGAGACATATATTAGACACCGTCCATCGGCGCACTTCTATGCTACGAGCCGATTTATTAGGTGCAACATCACCGGTTCCTCAACCTCCTGTTCAGACCGAGGATGATAGCATGAAGGACGTGTATGTTGAGGATCCACCAGTTGATGAGGAGGCGCAGCATCCGCAGCAGATGTCAGATGATGACGAGGGCTTGGAGGGAGAGTACAAGATTTCTTTTGACCCGATTTTGTCGACGGATGAGACCCACCCTCCAGCCGCAACCCCTCCTTTTGCCCCTTCTCCTGTGCCCGTTCACGTTCCATCCCCGGTCGAGGTCGGTCATTTTGTCCCCTCCCCAATTGCTTCCCCGCCACCCGCTCCTAGCCATGCACCTCCTCCTCCTGGGGCGCCCGTTCTAGGCCAGGCTCCATGGATGCCAGGAGGGCCACGCGTCCCTACCCTCCTGTCCATATTGCTGCCCCCATCCTTCCGCAAAACTGACGCAGGAGAGGTCGAGGAGGTTGAGGAGGTCGAGGAGAGGCCGATCCAGATGCTGCTCTAGAGGAGGCTGAGGCTGATCCAGAGGAGGTTGCACCGGATGCTCAGGCTCCCCGTGGTACGGGGCGTCAGCGCCGCCAGCCGTCTCAGGATTTGGTACGTATTTAGTGTATAGTCCCGTTTTAGTTGAAATATAAATTTTAATTTTAATTTGTGTAACTAATATTAATTATCGAACATTCAGGACCGCAAGGTCTTGAAGTTCCACTTTCACGTCGGCTGGACCTCTCCGCTCGAGCGGTATATCAGACCCGGGCCAGACACATGGTTTTAGCTGACGGAGCGTAGCAGTCTCACCCATCTACGCACTCTAGGCACTAGGCCAGTGGATCCTGTGCTGGTGTCTGCTTCTGTCGAGAGATGGCACCTTGAGACATCCTCGTTCCATTTTCCATGGGGCGAGATGACCATTACATTGCATGATGTTTATGAGATTCTCAGGGTGCCGATTACCGGGATGAGCTGCACGGGTAGCGTAGGTATAGATCTGATTCAGAGGGTCGCGCACTTCTTTGGGCATGTCGACACCACGCAGGTGCAGAGATGGTACATTGACGGCGGCATTCCATTGGACTGGCTTCAGAGTGAGCTCGTGCGGAGGATGAGGGCGCCGCAGAGGGACGAGAGCGCCATAGCTACATTGTATCTGTTCCTACTGCTCGGCAGTACAGTGATGGTGGACAAGTCTACGAAGGCGATCAAGCACAAGTGGTTGTCGTTGCTTTTCGACCACTCGACCACCGGTCGATACGCATGGGGAGCTGGGATATTGGCCTTAATGTACAGGAACTTAGGCCAGGCTTCTAGACGAGATGCACAGGGCATTGCCAGTTCTGGCATAATGTTGAGGGTAAGAAATGTCATTTTAAATGAAAAAAAATAAATCCTAATGTTATAAATATATTTTTATTCTTATCGTTTGATCCTGATTTACAGTCATGGATATGGGCGTATTTTCCCCATTTCCGTGGATATTATGTCATGGACCCTGCTGCCATAGGCGCTGATGCTGCTGCTTTCAGAGAGGGCCATGAGGTTCCACAAGGCAAGAACCTTGGTCGTTTGGTATGTATGCGCCAAATTCTAGACATCATCAGATATGAGGAGGTAATCTGTTTCATTATATTAATAGTTTATTTTATAATATATATTGACGCAAAATACTAATTTCATATAAATTACATGTTACATGTTCAGTGGTTTCCTTTCGCTCGGGTATCATTCGACCGGCCGGAGTACGCTCCTTCTATTTTCAGAGGTATAATCCAGATCTTGGATATACATGAGTCGTATTTGCCGGACCGCGTCCTACGACAGTTTAGGCACGTGCAGGGGATCCCAGAGTTACCTCCACAACCCAAATCAGTCACCCGCGGGAACAACCTTTGTCATTAAGACGTCACATTTCATGATGATCTGTTGGGGGCGTGGGATGAGGATCTGAGGCCTCTGATACGGATTGACGATCCACCAGCCACGCAGTATTGGGATGTGATGGATGACTATCTCGATTGGTTGGACGATTATTCTCATGTGTTGGTGGATCCCAGATCCACTAGACAGGATCGTCCCGCCAGCCGTGTCCATCCCACACCTACGGTGGACACTCTTGCAGTATGTTTAATTCGTTTAATTCAAAAAATGTTTATTATTATTAAATTATTATATATAAATTCTAATGGGTATTGTCATTACGAATACATCGGAAACAATTGGTTGCAGGTGAGCTCCGTGCATATTTAGATAGGCCGATGGATAGGAGCGTTATTACCGCCGAGGAGGTTCAGGTGTTCATGAGGCGTCTATTGCATATGCTGACTGATGACACTCCTCCGATGGCCGCCCCTCCACCCCGTGCGTCTCAGTCTCAGATTTTTATGGATTCTATACACGAGGATGGGGAGGGTAGTGGGAGTCAGCTGGGTGGCGATTAGGGTTGTTATGTATGGTCACAGATTGTTATGGCCACAAATTGTTATGTATGTGTTTTGTATTATGTACATTTTATGTTATTTTTCATACTTTTCATGGATTAGTTATCGTAATTTATAAAAATTAGTAGAGTTTTCCACAAAACAAGAGTTTCGGGTTACATTAGTATATTATTTCGTATAACTTCATAAGACTTATAGTTTCGAGTATTGGGCCCAAATTTAGGCCCAATACCTGTGCGCTTAATGTAGGCGCACTCTGTGTAACGGTCGAATGTAACAATATGATTCTGATCGTTTATGCACTTAATGTAAGCGCATAAATGATCAGATTTATAGATGCCTATAAATAGCCCATGTCATTCTCTTCCCCATCCATCCAAACATAACACTCGATTATAATTCAGGTCCGGGATATCAAGGTTGTTGCAGGGTATGGCTTCGTCGTCGAGAAATGTGATAGTAATCAGCGACGACTCAAATTCCTCTGTTGTCGAAGAAGACAACAACTACACCTCTGATGATGATGCTGGAGATGTTGGAGATGTTGCTTCTTCAGCATTAGAAAGAGCCGAAGCTATGTTACGTGATAAGCCGAAGAGCTTCATTGTTGTACTAAATCAAACCATGCTCTACCCAGAATATTAGGTGGTAAGCACCGCATCTTTCATTATGTAAATTTATGATTCGGATTACTTCATAATATCAACTTTAAATGCACTTACTGATATGCAGAGTATCCCGAGGGAGCATGCTTTGAAATTCTTGAGTTCTACAACAACAACGGAAGTCACCCTGGATTGTGGTAATGCTACTTTGCCAGTGTGTATCGCAACGAGTGAGAATCGATACAGATTTGGCAACGGCTGGCGGGATTTTGTAAGATGACATGAATTAGAAATCAATGATGCATTAGTGTTTGAACTAATATGTCGGCGTCCCCAAGTTATATATCTAGTAACCATATTCAAAGCTTAGGGATATTATGTTTATTTTGTTATGTATGTATTTTTCGGATGACATGTACTACTACGCATTAGTAAAAAAAATTGTGTTTTAAGTCTTGAAATGGCCCAAAACACCAAAAAAAAGAGCAAAATGGGCCCAAACTAGGCCAAATAGCACTTCTAAGTCATGAAATAACCCAAAACACCAAAAAAAGCAAAATGGGCCCAAACTAGGCCCAATGGCACTTCTAAGTCATGAAATGGCCCAAAACACCAAAAAAGCAAAATGGGCCCTAATTAGGCCCAATAGCAGTTCTAAGTCATGAAATGACCCAAAAGACCAAAAACAGGCCAAATGAGCCCAAACTAGGCCCAATAGCACTTCTAAGTCATTGAATGGCCCAAAACACCAAAAAAATGCAAAATGGGCTCAAACTAGGCCCAATAGCACTTCTAAGTCATGAAATGGCCCAAAACACCAAAAAAAAGCAAAATAGGCCCAAACTAGGCCCAATAACACTTAATACCAAAAAGTGATAAATTTTTAAGAAATAATATTAATTCATTAGTAAAAACTATAAAATTGAAGTTATATCATACTTCATGCTATAACGTAACTATAGAGTTCAATATAAAACTTCATAAGCCTTCGTCATATCACATTATAACTTCATAAGACTTTGTCATATTACATTAGTATATAATAAAAGTGATAACTTCTTAAGAAATAATATTAATTCATTAGTAAAAACTATAAAATTGAAGTTATATCATACTTTCTGCTATAACGTAACTATAGAGTTCAATATAAAACTTCATAAGCCTTCGTCATATCACATTATAACCTCATAAGACTTTGTCATATTACATTAGTATATAATAAAAGTTATAACTTCTTAAGAAATAATATTAATTCATTAGTAAAAACTATAAAATTGAAGTTATATTATACTTCATGCTATGACGTAAGTATAAAGTTCAAGTATATCACATTACGAAGTCTTAAAATATGGTATAAGTATAACTTCTTAAGATTTTGCCTAAGAATTTATTATATTACATTAGTATAAATTATAATTGATGAATATGGTATAAGTATTAAGTATTAAATTCTTAAAATATCAATTAATATTATCATAAAGTTAGGAAATGTTATAATTGATGAATATGCATGTCCTCGGGCCCAATACAGATTGGGCCTATATTTGGGCCCAAATATAGGCCCAGGTGTTGTACGCTTATTGTAAGCGTACAACTATGTGCGCTTACAATAAGCGTACAATTATGGGCTTCTATTTGGGCCCAAAACTGTATAACGGCCGATTTCAACGGGTAGAAATCTGACCGTTTGTGCGCTTATTGTAAGCGCACAAACGGTCATTTCTCTAACGTCAAAATTTCCCGCCTATAAATACCAAAGCCAATTTTCATTCTCTTCACATCCAAACACAACATTCAACTCACATTCGGTGGCTTTAACTTTCCCGAGCTCAAGATCTGCCGTGCAGAGGAGAAAACTCGACCCGTGAGGGATTATTCAGTTTTTCGGTAACGTTATTCATCTTTCTTTGGCTTTATATTTTTTTAAAGATTTTATAGCTTCTGATAAAATAAATCATATTCCAGATCGTTGGATTTTATGGCTTCGTCATCCAGCACGTCCAACAATGCACAGGCTCCGGTTACAATGTGCCAATGCAATTTCCTGGTCGTCTTGTACACTTGCGACAGACCCATTCACTACAAAAGGAGATACCTCGCATGCAAGGATTACATCCCAACGGAGCGGTATGAGGATATGAGAGGGTGTCATACTTTTAAGTGGCTTGATCCACCGTATGACGATAATGCTGCCAAGATTATCAGAGATTTGGTGTTGGAAAGAAATGAGCTTAAGAAGATGTGCGACACCCTTTCCGATTCAAACTGGAAGTTAAGGAGAAAGATATATTATCGGGGTTATGATATAATGAAATATGTTATGATATAATGAAATAAGTTATAACCATGTTTTTTTATTAGATAAGTCTTCAATTGTATGAATAATGTTATTATTACAGCATTGAGTTGGAGTCATTGCCTTGTGGCCATTATCCCGTTCACCGCCTCAAGAATTCCAAAGGAGGGCAAGTCTTCGATGAAAGTCGAACCCGTCTAACTTTCCCCTTTTCTAGCAGCAACACATAAATACTTGGAATCCACAAACTCCGGTTCAATATCATAAGGAGCTTCTTATATGATATTGAACCGGTGTTTGTGGATTCCAAGTATTTATGTGCTGTTATCAGAAAAGGGGCAAATTATAAAGTTCGACGGGTTCAATTTTCATCGAAGGCCTGCCCTCCTTTGGGATTCTTCAGTCGGTCAACGGGATAATCTGCACAACGCAATGACACCAACTCAATCTTGTAGTTATTTGGATGTTGTTACTTTTTTGTGCTTTGTTTCTAGGACAAACGGCCATCTATTTGTAAGCATGTAATCGTGTGGTAGTGTAATGTAATATATTATGGTTATGATAATTTGCGACTCCATAAGTTTGATGTCTTTTTCATTACATAAGCCTTATTATGAAACCCACCAAAGCAAAAATCATGAGGAATTAACCAAAAGAGACTCACGCACATATAAAATTATATTACATTACAAACTGCCTTAGGGTTTTACATGAAGTACTGATAATGTGGATCAACTAAGCCAAATAATCTGGATTCTGACCGACTGTCTTGTGGCATTCCCTAAACTCTTGCAATTTCGAATCATACACTCCTTCCCACCACAGGATTCTTCGATCGCAATGTCTTCGCCACGCATACGTAATGGGTGGTAATGGAGAGTCGGAACTGAGCGTCACCTATACGAATACAAACAAAAAATACGCAATTAGTATACACGATATTGCAAATGAAACATCCAAGTACAAGTAGAAATACAAAACATTACCGGTATCCAGTGGTTGTGATCCCCTACGTGTGCTATCCCCGACATTTGTAAGGGAGGTGTGCAACATGGTCCAAACGGCCTTATTGGTAAGCACAATAAAGGGTACTGAGATATGACGATCACAACAACATTATACACCGTGGCAAACACTAAACCCATGAATGGCCTTTCAAGCCAATAATATGGGCCGCAAGGGGTCTTCACATAGTTAATTTGAACCATTAGATCGTCCCATGACCCTGGTCGTGTAGCTTCTCGTATCGGCTCCCACATTTATCGGTTGGCACGCAACTCCTTTGCCATCGCGCTACGGATCAAGGGATATTGACCCTGACTCATCCCCATAAGCACAACCAAAGACCGATAACCACAATGTCCGTCTGAACGTACATCCATAGCACCATTAATGTACCCAAACCAAAAGTAGTCGATATTTCGAACCCCAAAGTCCACCCCAAAATGAAGCATGGGTTCTTCAGGCCACTCCTCCGACGGACGAACTCCAACATGGTCGGTCTGGACGTACATCTCCTCAAATTGTGATTCTTCTACTTGCGGTTTAGATTGCATGTCCTCGGGCTCAAGCACTACGAAACTTGCTTGCTTCCTGGGACGACCTGGCCCTTTCACCTTCTCCTTTGCCTTCGCCTTCTCAGACTTCAGTAAGTCTTCTCTTACGTGCTCATGCATGCTCTTTTCCCTAGTCGGCGACCCCTTTGCCTTGTTCTTCGCACCACTTGGCCTTCCCTTTCTAAAGATGTCCGTCGGCTCCATAAACGTACTCTGTTCCGGATGCTCCAAGGCAATGTACAGATCACTCACTTGCCATAACGTGGCTTGGCTCAAAGTTCGGTTTTGCACTCTCGACCACATCTCACGCAATCTCAACTCTGGAACAGACACCGGAACACTGTCGTCAGTAAGCGCAAATGTTGTTGGATCCTCTTCCCAATGCAATTCCTTCCAGAAGTCGTGAATGTCGTCTGGAGTGAGAGTTGTCCTCGTAATGATGGCTTTTGCAATATCGTGTACGCACGGCAACCCAAGGCAGTCTCTCACCCAATGATCGTCACATACTTCTGAATAGTCCTCATTGACTAACTTATCATACATGGCCAACAACAAATCAAAACACTTATCTGACACTCTACAGAAGAGCCTTGAAAAGACCATTCGGGCAAGCTCCGGAAACCCTGGATCGTTGAACTCCATTGGTCGTGTAGACAGTGACTTGTTCATGGTCGCCCTAATTGTGTCGATTTGAAGAATGATTGCATGGTGGATCCTCACGATCACTCTGTTAATACCGCCTCTGCTAGACCCCACAATATCTTTCAAGACACGATGCATCCCTTTAACCTTATCAAAACAAAAAAACATTTATTGCCTTAGCACGACCTTGGAACTCATAAGTACAAACAATCAACTACACAATGTTCAAAGGATACCTGTTTGAAGTCCTCGTGAAGAAGTGAAGGGTGTAATCCGTCCAAGCTCTTACTATGCTTTCCTTGTAAGGAGTCAGCCATTCCCTCTCGACGTATCCAACAAGGCCGCTCTTCCACGACATCCTCAATGCTCTGTGCCTCTCCTCGTAGCTTTCCTCGGTGGTCGAGCAAAAAAGTCCCCAGCACTGGTTTGTAAGCATATCGACTATGGCATTGTCTTTTATAACCTTGTCGGCATGTGCCTTGATGTTGTTTCTAATATAGACCCAACACAAGATGATACGAATCGAAGGGTCGACTCGTCTCGCGCACGGATCTAGATCGAGCAATTCACCGGGATCGCCAATGGGATGTGTTTGGGATAGATTTGAACAAGTAATAAGGGTGACGTTGAAGGCTTAAGGGAGGAGATGATCTCAACTGAGGCTTAAGCTTTAATTTCAACGTTATTAAAAATGAAGTACAAGGTGACTACTTATAGCCAAAGAGCTCAGCTAAAACCCTAATGGGCTTGGGCCTTATTCTAACTAATGGGACGACCCTCTTAAACATAAGAGGAGCGCACACCCGAAATAGAAAATACATAAAATAGAAAATGCTTAAAAATGAAACATACTAAAACAAACAATCGCTAATAATAAGGAAATATATAATAGACTATGCTAAGTCCGACTCCAGGGAGGACGCCATGGTCTCGGTCGTCCCCGGCTCTTAGTGGACCCTCTAATGGCGGGACAGGACCGCATCATTCTTCCTCCCTTAGAATCGAAGCGTCCCCGCTTCGAACATGTAGGCATAAGGGTGAATAGTTGATCAACACATGTAAATGACCATATACATCGGAATGGGTGATGCGTAATGTCCATTGAAGGAGCCAAAATGAAAGACTCACAAGTCGTGGGCACGGGAACGAGGGGAGGCACGTCCAACACCATGGGGACCATCGAAGTGGGTGCCGAGATTACCAGAGGGGGTGGTCTGGTGGACGCTGGCTCCGGAGGCACGCCGGTTGGAGTTGGAGTGATCTCAGGATCGGGTGCTGGTGCGGAAGCGGTTGGTGCGGTTGGCGTCGTAGCAGGGACAAGCGCAACATGGGGTACCGGAGCTGGGGGCAGGAGCACCGTGACGCGCGCTGGGGTGCGTTCAGGGAATCCCTCAGAAGAGCGCACATGGGTATGTGCAGAGACGCGCTCAAGGTACGGTCTGGTCCGTTGCTTTGAGCGGGCGGCGTAGGCTACTGGATCAACACTCGGGGCAAAGTGTCGGGTCATAACATAAACAAGTTGCTCCCAAGTGATGACGGGTTACCAACCACGGGTCCCACGATAATCCTCTACACGAAACCACCAGTCAAGGGCGTAGCCAGTGAGATAACTGATTGCGACGTCACACTGCTCGTCTTGGTTGTAGTCTCGTTGGCTAAAGTAGTAAGCCATGTGCCGGGACCACTCCAGGAACTCTCCTTCATATCCAGCAAAACGTCGACGACGCAAGAGGGTATCGGGCGGACGCCAATCTGAGAGTCGACATGCCATATCGAATTTTGGCTGATATTCTTTTTTTCTTTTAATCAGCCCACAACTTTTTTTTTGTAACCCAAGGGCTGCTTGTGCAAGCAGCCACTCAACACAGATCGCAGCACAACAATGCAGCAGCAACTTCAGTAAAACAACAGTGCAGAAAGTGCGAACATCAGACAACACAACAACAAAAACTTCAGCAGAAACTCACGAACAGCAGCAAATGGTGAACAGAAAAAGTTCAGCAGGGGCAAAAATTCAGCAAACAGCACAACCAGAATTTTGTGCCCAGAAAATTCAACAGAATGCACGAACAACAACCAGAAATTACAGCAGCAGAAGTGCAGAAATTCAGTGAGTAGATCGGGCGGAGTGGAGACGAAGAAGAGCAGACCTAGATCTGTGCAGATCTGACGACGATCGCAGTACAGCAGGGGCAGTGGCGGCGGCTGGGAATGGCCGGCGGTGGGTCTGACGCCGGGAAGCGAGCGGTGGCGGAGTGGAGACGAAGGACGAGCAGATCTGGTTCTGTGCAGATTGGAGACGAAGGACGAGCAGATCTGGGAATTCTTGGGCGTTGGTCCGACTTGAAAAAAAATTCGTTCTCCCTGCTCAGGAATCCAAATTCGATGATTCCAACGCGAGGAGTTAGATCTACGGGTCTAGTTTGCCTCCTCAAAATTTCAGACCAAAATATTGAGTGAGCAGAAGGTTATGGCAATTCTCCTGAGGTGTCGCAGATGGAGGTGTAGAGGACGAACTGGTTTGGTGTGGCGGAGATGGCGACTTGGGTGGCTCGATCGACTGGCACTCTGATACCAGTTGATACGAATCGAAGGGTCGACTCATCTCGCGCACGGATCTAGATCGAGCAATTCACCGGGATCACCAATGGGTTGTGTTTGGGATAGATTTGAACAAGTAATAAGGGTGACGTTGAAGGCTTAAGGGAGGAGATGATCTCAACTGAGGCTTAAGTTTTAATTTCAACGTTATTAGAAATGAAGTACAAGGTGGCTACTTATAGCCAAAGAGCTCAGCTAAAACCCTAATGGGCTTGGGCCTTATTCTAACTAATGGGCCGACCCTCTTAAGCATAAGAGGAGCGTACACCCGAAATAGAAAATACATAAAATAGAAAATGCTTAAAAAGGAAACATACTAAAACAAGCAATCACTAATAATAAGGAAATATATAATAAACTATGCTAAGTCCGACTCCAGGGAGGATGCCATGGTCTCGGTCGTCCCCGACTCTTAGTGGACCCTCTAATGGCGGGACAGGACCACATCACAAGAGATGTCTTACCGGGACGTCTTTGAAAACTACCTTAATAGCTTTGATGATAGCCTTTTCACAATCGGTCATTATAGCCTTTGGCATTACTCCCAATTGCTCAAACAAGTTCCGAAGGGCCCTCACTATCCACTGGTAATGGAAAAACTTTTCCGCTCGGGTGAATGCGTACGCAATGTTGAACGTCTAGTGAGTGCACGTAAAACCAACAATCTCCACCAAATGCATATCATATCTATTCATAGACATAAGAAATAAAAATACCAATATTTAGTGAATATAACTAATCAAATTGTAGCACATAGCAAAATATCTAACTACTATTAAAATGTATTACATACTTATTTGTCTTGTATGTGGCGTCAATGATCACAACGTGCAGGAACTTCTTCAACAACCGTAGCGACTCCGGGTGAGCAAAAAACAGAATCTCCACCTCGTCCCCTTTCTTCACATTCCTAAGAGGATAGAAAAGATACCCGTTCTCTTTCAAAAAATGAAGGGACCACTGAGTAACCGTCAATTCCCCACGATCCTCGAAATAGAGCTTCTGCAAAAAGTTGGCAACCTGCTTCATTGATGTTACATTTCCCGGAAAGTTTTTCCTCAACTGCGAAACAATCTCTTTCGGAGTCTTCCGACCATCGCCCTATTTCCTAGCCATGACCTCCTCTTCCTGGGTCATTCGACCCATGAATGCATTCCCGTGAAAGCTAGTTTGAAGCATGTGGTTGTGGGTGCCATGTATAACATCCAAGACCCATCTTACAATAAGAAACCCTAGCTCGTTTTTCAAACGACACCCATACAACTCGAACCTACAACCGCACTTCTTCGATCTGCGTTTTCGACTCCTCGAAACCGACAACTCCTGATTTTCTACATTAACTTTCGGCCTCCCAGATCTCGGATCACCATCTCTATCGCATGTCAAACTAACTATATACGGATTTGAGGTACATTTCACCAAAACTATCATCAACTCTTTTGCTCTAGCTCTCGCCCACTCAATCATTTCATTCATACTCTCCCAAACTAGGTGATAACAGGTTTTCGTCGTGTAAAAACTGCTATGCAAAATATCCAAACAAACCCTAAACCGTAGTCCTAGGTAAGTAAAGGTCGAACCCACAGGGAGGCGAATTTTGTCTATGTATGCAAATTATGTGTCAAAGCAAAGTAACCAAAGGGGGGTTTTGTGAGTTTTGTAAGTTCTAAACATGCAAAGGTAAACAAGCGAAAGAGTTGTGAAATCAGTGATGGGAAAATCACTTAGTCAAACAACATCCACTATTCGTATGACAAGTTGATCATAGAAAATCATTCAAAATCTCATGCAATGGAAATTCCAGTTCCTTTTCAGATATAACTAATAGCACAATCAGATACTATTAGCACTAACTAATTAAACAACCCTGAAACTATCAAGATTCAGTTTAACAGCAGCCTTACAGATAGGAATATAGTTGGATACAATTCTAGCATAAAACAACCAGCTTTTATCCTAGAATGTAAATCAATTCTCTTCTGCATAAGACTAGCACAACCAGATACTAGTACGATGCAGTTACTACTCTGAAATAGATATGCTCAACCAGTAACAATCTAGATCTAGCAATAGACCAATAACAACAAACCCTAGATGATCAGACTAGAGATTATCAATATCAATCATAAGCAACTTAAGCAAGAGAAAAGATAAAAACCATGCAATAGATTAAGACGAGAATCTCATAACTGAATCAAAACGAAAGCTTCAGCGTCTGACTAAGCCAAGGAGGCTTAGTTCTTCATAGCAAATACGTAGAATGAAATTAGGGTTCGAGAGAGAATCCCAGATCTCCAAACAACCTTTTCTCAACCCTTAAATACTAAAGGAAAAAAAAAACTAAGTTAACCTAAAACGAAATAATAAAAAGTAATAAAATAATCCGAAATAACATATAAGGAAAATTCGGCTCGGCGGTCTTCTGACACGGGCGGCGGTCGCTGCATCCTTCACGGCGGGCGCCGTAATCGCGGCGGACGCCGTCTTTCCACGGCGGGCGCCGTAATTACATCGTAGCCAATGCTGTTGGATGGGAATTGACGGCGGTTGCCATAAGTTGCACGGCGGTCGCCGTGAACTCGTTTCTTCCTCCTTTGTCTCTTCAGCACCCGAAAGCGTGTCTTCAGCACCTCCTCGCCAATACTTTATAACTCCTTGGCGTCTACTACTGGTGGCTTCCTCCTCAGTGTCTCATATGATCTCCAAAATAGCTCAAACACCTCCAAAAATACCAACTTCGCCTCCAAACGTCATACACATGAATGTGTCTAAATCTACCCAAATGGCACCAATAAAACCTCTAATGACTCTTACTTAAGCCCTACAAAGTAACGTTTATCACTAGGCCAGTACGGAAATGTTCTGCATAACCTTCGCCCTATAATTATTTTTTATTTATGAATTATTATACTGTCTATAATTAGAACAAAATAATAATACAACAAATTTGCAAAGTCATTAATTCATAGCAAATTTACCTACTACAATAGAACATATAATCTATATATAAACTGTGTAAATTTAAACACTAACCATGAACAAATCACAAACATCTCCTTCGTCTTCGCAACCCGAGTCGCTCCATTCTTCATCTACTTCTTCATCTTCTCGAGCTTGTATCCAATCTCGCACCTCATATTCAATTTGCAAATTCATCTTCTCGACCTTGTGATGGTGTGGAAGAAGATGGTGTGGAAGAACAACAACGATGCAGATTTTATAGGCTAAAAATTCGATCGTTGGTACGCTTAGTGTAAGCGTACCAACGGTCGGCTTAAAATTCGGCCGTTGCATTCGAACGTTGGTACGCTTACCAACGGCTGGATATGTACAACCATGTACGCTTACATTAAGCGTACAAGTTTTGGCATATGCCCTCATCATATTTTTTTTAATCTCCCTTCTGCCCCTATGTGCTTAATATAAGCGCACATAACATATACGTTTATATTAAACGCCCGATTTCGTGTGTATTTAAGCCATAAAACGTGTGTATATAGATAGACCCTATTATTTTGTTGGAAAGAAACATTTCGTTCATTGACTAAATGTAGCCAAAGAATATTCTGTTTTGCCTATTTCCAGATTCGCTTTATAATTGGAAATTTATTCTAAGCTTGAGAAATACGTACAAAACTTGATAAGAAAAAGACCAAGGTTTATTATTTAACGGACAATTATTGGCTTGGACGATCTAATCATAGCAACCCTTCAAATTTGGTCTAGCTATTGGTTACGCTAAAACAGTGAAACGAAAAACCAGGAGATCGATCGATAATTAAATTCATAAATAAAGATATTGAAAAGTAAGTGAAGATAAAAACAAACGAACACTAACAGCTGAAGAAAAATTGTACAGTATTTAGGACCACTCCACTAATTCTACCGCACCTCTTTTATATCTGAAAAATTAAAAAGGCCGGAATTTGGGGTTGTTTGATAAAAAAATAAAATCATATTTTGATAAAAAAGAGGTTGTAAATCTTTTTTTTTATATATATTTAAAAACTAGGCTGTCTTTTTGAGAAATGACCAACCTAAATTGATATTTCAGACCATCTTAAAAAAAGCCTTCAACATAGGATGAAAGATCCCATTAATGTTAAAACTACCAATATGGCCAAGACGGCGTAAAAAGTGAATGTTACAATTTTGAGAGGCCGGGAAGTCTGCAACCTGATTTGCTTTTCTGTAACAGTGTTGGATTTTCACATCTTCAAAATAGACTAGAAATTTCCATGTATCTTGAATAAGCATGTTAATCTCGTGAAAGGTATCCCAAGTGCCTTGAATTGCATTAAGAACTACAAGGTTGTCTCCTTCAATGATTAATTTCTTAATGCCCAACCGATGAGTCTCAGCTACACCTACCCATATCGCAGTCGCTTCAGTCTGTAAAATAGTTATAGTATGGATATTAATATGATCCATATATATAATGTTACTGTCCATATCCCTAATGATGTAACCAATTTTCGATTCGCCATATCCGGATTTGAATCCATCCAAGTTTAATTTTTGCCATTCTCTAGATGGCTTAGACCAAGAGACATGTTTGATCGTATTTTTTTTTTTAATGGGTTTTGATTCAGATCTAATATTTCTAAATCTTTGGTAGGAGTGAACAATTGACATATAGTTTGGGAGGTCATGGTTTGTATTCGGAAGATGATTGCGTTTCTATGATTCCATAGATGCTACCGGACGAACACTGCAAGTTTTATATTTGTAGTAGTCCCTCTATTGTAAGATAAATTATCATAGAAATAATTCCCTATAGTAATAGGGTTTATATTTTCATTGAGGGCTTGTTCAATTTCTCTAAGTATTCTTTGTGTATATATATGTGCAATTAAAAAATAAGTGGTTTGAGTCTTTATCCAGCTCCTTGCAGATGATACATTGGGCATGGACTCTGTTATAATGTGGATTAAGCCGCTCTTTGGTTGGCAGAGAATCAGAGCTAGCTTTACAAAGGTAAATATTATGTTTTGATGAAGCTTTTCCTCTTTTCTTTGGGCTTTGTTTGGCAAAATATTTTTGAGATAAATAAAAAATTTATTTTATTTTTAATTTATTTAATGAACGTTCATTGAAAATTATCAATCTAACTTAAAAAGCTTGTAATAATTAATATAGCTTAATTTTATAATTTTTTTAATGAGATCTCCAATTTTTTTAAAAATTAACAAGTTGAATTTTACTTATCATACATTTCCGCTTTTAATATCGAACATCAATTATATTTTTTTAATATTTAAGCTAATAAATCTAGCTTCAACTCATTATTTAACTTTAGTTCTACTTCCAACTATTAATTTAGTTTTAGCTCTTATTTGAACTAAATATATAATCATCTCGAATTTATTTCGATCTTATTGTTCCCCTTTATTAACTTAATTTATTTTCTTATTGTTATGAGAATATTCCATTTATCTCCAATTCCGTTGAGATATTTTAACCAAAGGACCCCTAAGAAATTGGTGGACCCTCTAATGGCGGGACATGACCGCATCATTCTCCCTCCCTTAGAATCGAAGCGTCCCCGCTTCGAACATGTAGGCGTAAGGGTGAACAGTTGATCAACACATGTAAATGACCATATACATCGGAATGGGTGATGCGTAATGTCCATTGAAGGAGCCAAAATGAAAGACTCACAAGTCGGGCACGGGAACGAGGGGAGGCACGTCCAACACCATGGGGACCATCGAAGTGGGTGCCGAGATGACCATAGGGGGTGGTCTGGTGGACGCTGGCTCCGGAGGCACGCCGGTTGGAGTTGGAGTGATCTCAGGATCGGGTGCTGGTGCGGAAGCGGTTGGTGCGGTTGGCGTCGTAGCAGGGACGAGCGCAACAGGGGGTACCAGAGCTGGGGGTAGGAGCACCGTGACACGCGCTGGGGTGCGTTCAGGGAATCCCTCAGGAGAGCGCACATGGGTACGTGCAGAGACGCGCTCAAGGTACGGTCTGGTCCGTTGCTTTGAGCGGGCGGCGTAGGCTACTAGATCAACACTCGGGGCGTAGGCTACTAGATCAACACTCGGGGCAAAGTGTCGGGTCATAACATAAACAAGTTGCTCCCAAGTGATGACGGGTTGCCAACCACGGGTCCAACGATAATCCTCTACACGAAACCACCAGTCAAGGGCGTAGCCAGTGAGACAACTGATTGCGACGTCACACTTTTTGTCTTGGTTGTAGTCTCGTTGGCTAAAGTAGTAAGCCATGTGCCGGGACCACTCCAGGAACTCTCCTTCATATCCAGCAAAACGTCAACGACGCAAGAGGGTATCGGGTGGACGCCAATCTGAGAGTCGACATGCCATGTCGAATTTTGGCTGATATTCTTTCTCTTTTTTTTTTTAATCAGCCCACAACTTTTTTTTTGTAACCCTAGGGCTGCTTGTGCAAGCAGCCACTCAACACAGATCACAGCACAACAACGCAGCAGCAACTTCAGCAAAACAACAGTGCAGAAAGTGCGAACAGCAGATAGCACAACAGCAGAAACTTCAGCAGAAACTCACGAACAACAGCAAATGGTGAACAGAAAAAGTTCAACAGGGGCAAAAATTCAGCAAACAGCACAACCAGAATTTTGTGCCCAGAAAATTCAACAGAATGCACGAACAACAACCAGAAATTACAGCAGCAGAAGTGCAGAAATTCAGTGAGCAGATCGGGCGGAGTGGAGACAAAGAAGAGCAGACCTAGATCTGTGCAGATCCGACGACGATCGCAGCACAGCAGGGGAAGTGGCGGCGGCTGGGCGTGGCCGGCGGTGGGTCTGACGCCGGGAAGCGAGCGGTGGCGGAGTGGAGACGAAGGACGAGCAGATCTGGTTCTGTGTAGATTGGAGACGAAGGATGAGCAGATCTGGGAATTCCTGGGCGTTGGTCCGACTTGAAAAAAAAATCGTTCTCCCTGCTCAGAAACCAAATGCGATGATTCCAACGCGAGGAGTTAGATCTACGGGTCTAGTTTGCCTCCTCAAAATTTCAGACCAAAATATTGAGTGAGCAGAAGGTTATGGCAATTCTCCTGAGGTGTCGCAGATGGAGGTGTAGAGGATGAACTGGTTTGGTGTGGCGGAGATGGCGACTTGGGTGGCTCGATCGACTGGCGCTCTGATACCAGTTGATACGAATCGAAGGGTCGACTCGTCTCGCGCACGGATCTAGATCGAGCAATTCACCGGATCGCCAATGGGTTGTGCTTGGGATAGATTTGAACAAGTAATAAGGGTGACGTTGAAGGCTTAAGGGAGGAGATGATCTCAACTGAAGCTTAAGCTTTAATGTCAACGTTATTAGAAATGAAGTATAAGGTGGCTACTTATAGCCAAAGAGCTCAGCTAAAATCCTAATGGGCTTGGGCCTTATTCTAACTAATGGGCCGGCCCTCTTAAGCATAAGAGGAGCGCACACCCGAAATAGAAAATACATAAAATAGAAAATGCTTAAAAATGAAACATACTAAAACAAGCAATCGCTAATAATAAGGAAATATATAATAAACTATGCTAAGTCCGACTCCAGGGAGGACGCCATGGTCTCGGTCGTCCCCGGCTCTTAGTGGACCCTCTAATGGCGGGACAGGACCACATCACAAGAGATGTCTTACCGGGACGTCTTTGAAAACTACCTTAATAGCTTTGATGATAGCCTTTTCACAATCGGTCATTATAGCCTTTGGCATTACTCCCAACTGCTCAAACAAGTTCCGAAGGGCCCTCACTATCCACTGGTAATGGAAAAACTTTTCCGCTCGGGTGAATGCGTACGCAATGTTGAACGTCTAGTGAGTGCACGTAAAACCAACAATCTCCACCAAATGCATATCATATCTATTCATAGACATAAGAAATAAAAATACCAATATTTAGTGAATATAACTAATCAAATTGTAGCACATAGCAAAATATCTAACTACTATTAAAATGTATTACATATGTATTTGTCTTGTATGTGGCGTCAATGATCACAACGTGCGGGAACTTCTTCAACAACCGTAGCGACTCCGGGTGAGCAAAAAATAGAATCTCCACCTCGTCCCCTTTCTTCACATTCCTAAGAGGATAGAAAAGATACCCGTTCTCTTTCAAAAAATGAAGGGACCACTGAGTAACCGTCAATTCCCCACGATCCTCGAAATGGAGCTTCTACAAAAAGTTGGCAACTCGCTTCATTGATGTTACATTTCCCGAAAAGTTTTTCCTCAACTGCGAAACAATCTCTTTCGGAGTCTTCCGACCATCGCCCTATTTCCTAGCCATGACCTCCTCTTCCTGGGTCATTCGACCCATGAATGCATTCCCGTGAAAGCTAGTCTGAAGCATGTGGTTGTGGGTGCCATGTATAACATCCAAGACCCATCTTACAGTAAGAAACCCTAGCTCGTTTTTCAAACGACACCCATACAACTCGAACCTACAACCGCACTTCTTCGATCTGCGTTTTCGACTCTTCGAAACCGACAACTCCCGATTTTCTACATTAACTTTCGGCCTCTCAGATCTCAGATCACCATCTCTATCGCATGTCAAACTAACTACATACAGATTTGAGGTACGTTTCACCAAAACTATCATCAACTCTTTTGCACTAGCTCTCGCCCACTCAATCATTTCATTCATACTCTCCCAAACTAGGCCAGTACGAAAATGTTCTGCATAATCTTCGCCCTATAATTATTTTTTATTTATGAATTATTATACTGTCTATAATTAGAACAAACTAATAATACAACAAATTTGCAAAGTCATTAATTCATAGCAAATTTACCTATTACAATAGAACCTATAATCTATATATAAACTGTGTAAATTTAAACACTAACCATGAATAAATCACAATCATCTCCTTCGTCTTCGCAACCCGAGTCGCTCCATTCTTCATCTACTTCTTCATCTTCTCGAGCTTGTATCCAATCTCGCACCTCATCTTCAATTTGCAAATTCATCTTCTCGACCTTGTGATGGTGTGGAAGAAGATGGTGTGGAAGAAGAACAACGATGCGGGTTTTATAGGCTGAAAATTCGGCTGTTGGTACGCTTAGTGTAAGCGTACCAACGGTCGGCATAAAATCCGGCCGTTGTATTCGAACGTTGATACGCTTACATTAAGCGTACCAACAGCCGGATCTGTACAACCATGTACGCTTACATTAAGCGTACAAGTTTTGGCCTATGCCCTCATCATATTTTTTTAATCTCCCTTCTCCCCCTATGTGCTTAATATAAGCGCACATAACATGTACGTTTATATTAAGCGTCCGATTTCGTGTACATTTAAGCCATAAAACGTGTGCATATAGATAGACCCTATTACTTTTGTTGGAAAGAAACATTTCGTTCATTGACTAAATGTAGCCAAAGAATATTCTGTTTTGCCTATTTCCAGACTCGCTTTATAATTGGAAATTTATTCTAAGCTTGAGAAATACGTACAAAACTTGATAAGAAAAAGACCAAGGTTTATTATTTAAAGGACAATTATTGGCTTGGACGATCTAATCATAGCAACCCTTCAAATTTGGTCTAGCTAATGGTTACGCTAAAACAGTGAAACGAAAAACCAGGAGATCGATCGATAATTAAATTCATAAATAAAGATATTGAAAAGTAAGTGAAGATAAAAACAAACGAACACTAACAGCTGAAGAAAAATTGTACAGTATTTAGGACCACTCCACTAATTCTACCGCACCTCTTTTATATCTGAAAAATTAAAAAGGCCGGAATTTGGGGTTGTTTGATAAAAACATAAAATCATATTTTGAAAAAAAAGAGGTTGTACATCTTTTTTTTTTTTTTACATATTTAAAAACTAGACTGTCTTTTTGAGAAATGACCAACCTAAATTGACATTTCGGACCATTATAAGAAAAGTCTTCAACATAGGATGAAGGGTCCCATTAATGTTAAAACTATCAATATGGCCAAGACGACGTAAAAAGTGAATGTTACAATTTTGAGAGGCCAGAAAGTCTGCAACCTGATTTGCTTTTCTGTAACAGTGTTGGATTTTCACATCTTCAAAATAGGCTAGAAATTTCCCTGTATCTTGAATAAGCATGTCAATCTCGTGAAAGGTATCCCAAGTGCCTTGAATTGCATTAAGAACTACAAGGTTGTCTCCTTCAATGATTAATTTCTTGATGTCCAACCGATGAGTCTTTGCTACACCTACCCACATCACAGTCACTTCAGTCTGTAAAATAGTTTTAGTATGAATATTAATACTATCCATATATATAATGTTACTGTCCATATCCCTAATGATGTAACCAATTTTCGATTCGCCATATCCGGATTTGAATCCATTGAAGTTTAATTTTTGCCATTCTCTAGATGGCTTAGACCAAGAGACATGTTTGATCGTATTTTTCTTTTTAATGGGTTTTGATTCAGACCTAATATTTCTAAATCTTTGGTAGGAGTGAACAATTGACATATAGTTTGGGAGGTCATGGTTTGCATTCGGAAGATGATTGCGTTTCTATGATTCCATAGATGCTACCGGGCGAACACTGCAAGTTTTATATTTGTAGTGGCCCCTCTATTGTAAGATAAATTATCATAGAAATAATTCCCTATAGTAATAGGGTTTATATTTTTATTGAGGGCTTGTTCAGTTTCTCTAAGTATTCTTTGTGTATATATATGTGCAATTAAAAAATAAGTGGTTTGAGTCTTTATCCAGCTCCTTGCAGATGATACATTGGGCATGGACTCAGTTATAATGTGGATTAAGCCGCTCTTTGGTTGGCAGAGAATCAGAGCTAGCTTTACAAAGGTAAATATTATGTTTTGATGAAGCTTTTCCTCTTTTCTTTGGGCTTTGTTTGGTAAAATATTTTTGAGATAAATAAAAAAATTATTTTATTTTTAATTTATTTAATGAACGTTCATTGAAAATTATCAATCTAACTTAAGAAGCTTGTAATAATTAATATAGCTTAATTTTATAATTTTTTTAATGAGATCTCCAAAATTGTTAAAAATTAACAAGTTAAATTTTATTTCTCATACATTTCCGCTTTTAATATCGAATATCAATTATATTTTTTAAATATTTAAGCTAATAAATCTAGCTTCAACTCATTATTTAACTTTAGTTCTACTTCCAACTATTAATTTAGTTTTAGCTCTTATTTGAACTAAATATATAATCATCTCGAATTTATTTCGATCTTAGTGTTCCCCTTTATTAACTTAATTTATTTTCTTATTGTTATGAGAATATTCCATTTATCTCCAATTCCGTTGAGATATTTTAACCAAAGGACCCCTAAGAAATTAGTGACGGTGGTCCTAAATAAAACTTTCTTCTTCTCTTATAATTATTCCTCTGCATTATTTGCTCTTTTCCATATTCTGCACAATATATATCGTTTTCCTAATATGAAATAATCATGGATTAATAGAACATTATCTTAGCTTTCAACATCAAATATCAAATCAACTAATGTAATTAAGCTTCTCAATTCTTAATATAAACATGACTATCTGCGATTAGTTGCGTGTGGAGTTTATAGATAATCATTAATTAGTTGGACAAGAAAAATATTCTTACTCGGTATTGATTAAGACCATCCATAATGAAAAAATCCAAAGTTTCTCCCTATAAAAAAAAAAAGTAAAAAAGCGTGTCATAAAATTTACATAATTACATTTGTCCTTGTGTGCTAGTTTATACTATCTCAATTATTTATTTATTTTTATCCTTTTTCTTAATTTAAAAGAGAAACTCAAAATTTTCCCTATGTGGATGTTCTAAGAACTTATAGGGTCTGATCGGCCTTCTATTTTGAAAATGATGATAATATAATTACTTCATTCCATAAAAAGTTCACGTTTTAGAATTTTTAAGACAATTACTAATTAAATATGAATAATTAAAAAATGTTTTTGAAACTTGTTAATGTTTAATATTTTTATTCCCAACAATTTATTCAATGGTCCAATAGAGTACAGTAAACATGTAATAAGTGTTTAGCCTTAGAATGATTTTATAATATGTATAATTTACTTAATTCTTTCATAAAAAAAAACATGTGCTAAGAGCTACGATCGGAAATGCCTAATAATACTGATAATAAATTCTTAAGAAAAAAGTATTGTGATGTTTTTTTCTTGTTAGGAAAAATCATTGTGATGATGATCATGGGATTTAAAGGTTCTAAAATGAGAAAGAGTTGTAGAACAGATGGGCCAAATGACTAGGCCCTTATCATCCGGCCCAGATTGACGAAGGTTATTCTAGCAAATATTCCAAATTTTCTTTTGAGTAATATTTTTCTTTGGAAAAAACCAATGCAATTATATAATTTTTTTAGAAGTTGAGTAATGTTTTTTCTATTTGTGTGGCCATTCATTTTTAAGCGGTGGACTCACCCACTTACAAGTTACAAGTTACAGATTACAGGCGATGTATGGTAATTCCAACTTTAGAAATTATAAAATTATGTTTAAATTATGTTGATATTTACCAAAAATACTATAAATATATCTTTAAAATAATTTTTTGACAGTTTTGTCGGATATCGGAGATGCAAATAAAGATATTACACGTTGTCGGCTTGTCGCTTTTGTTTAAAAAGAATGAAATATAGTTGGGATAAAAAAATATTACATGTCATTAGCTCAACCTCTTGCAAGATCTAATTTTGACTCTACTCTCCACCTCGTCGTCTTCGCATATCCACTTCTTTCCCTCGACGTCGAGATCCTCCTCCCAGCATCAACAAATCCTATCAGTCACAATCCTTTAGACTTGATCTCTTTAATCCTCAAATCTCCAGTTGCGAAGAACCTTCAAGCGTTAATCGACGGCGAGGCCTCTGCCATCACCTCTGGAGGAGTTCTCTGGCGCGGCATGGTCGGAGATAAACACCATGACCTACAGCTCCACGTGTGAAAAATCGTCAAATAAGCTTGTATCATTTTTGGTAAAACATAGTTTGTCTAAGGATTTATAATTTAATTTCTAAAGTTAATATTATTTTTTATTTCAAACTAATAGTTCATATTAGTTTTTGTAAATTTCAACATAGTTTTGATTTGATTTTACCACTTCTAAAGTTGTATTATTTTTTGTTCAAAAATAATATTATTAAAAATCATTTATCCTTAAAACAATAAGCTCTTAATTTCAATTATTAATTTCTACGCATTAAACCAGTTTCAACTACTCGATTAATATCATCTACCATAAACTTCAGTTTTTGTATAAGCTTGATTTTACGGAACAAACCCTAATTACATTCATCTCTGTGGACTTTTATCTACTACTCGATCGGAAGAGAAGATATGATATATGAACACCATGCTACTATTCTTACTTACTCTTCACCATATATACTTATTGCAAAAATCAAGAATATTCATATATATAGTGATTGTGAGGGCATTGGTAGGTAACACAAGTATAGTGCAGAACTGCAGATAGAGTAAGGGGCTTTTTCAGGTAGCAAGGGGCACCATTATTGCAAAATTTATAGTACAAGTATATATTGATTGTGGCCTTGTGGGGCATTAGGTAGTGAATTACATTTATATTGTCAGAATTATTATATGGTGGAGAGAAACGTTTGTAATCAATGATGCTTTGAGAGAGGTGGTTGTGGGTTTGGTTAACACTTTTACGACGACAATTAATTAATCTAGTGTATTTTCGTATATGTAGGGTCTAAGGGGTCAGGATATACGCACCTATACGTCGAATTCTTTACCGAAAACGCTTTCAGTAAAGGATAAAAGAAGTATGGTAAAGAGGGATAGACTTGTCAAAATATAGATCTCATTTGAGCACAATTTTCAACCCAAAGTAATTAACTCAAGAATTGCACTTTCTCAATCTAGAATATAGAGTTACCAAAATTCAAATTTACTAGAAACTTAATGGATTAGGTTTTAATTAATATTTTTGACAGATTCTTTAGATCAAGGCAAATAAATCCAAAATAATACGAATTTTTAGAATAACCAATTTTTACATTAATTTTCATTGTATTTGCCACAAATAATACGGTAGTTTTTCTAGTGGAGAATCCGGTGACTTTGGCAAAAATTACAAAATTTAACTTTTTAAAAATTATTTAAATAAGAACCCCAACTTGTGCGTAACCTCCAAAAATGATTCCAAACCTATGAAACACATTACAACATTGGTTCTTTCATCAACCTATGCTTGCAAATACCTTTTAAGTATGTTGTATGTTTGATTCTTAACTTCTCTAAAATGTCTACACCACAACTTTCTTTGCAAATTTTCCCTCACATAAAGCTCATTGAACTTGTTGGAACATTGACGTTCCCTCTGATTTTGATGATGATAAACACCATTAGGTATTATGATTTAAATTGTCTCTATGAGTTTCATGTGAAATGAAAGAATTAGGAAACAATGAAAACCAAGTGAAGAAAAGAAAACAGAAAAGCAAAAGGAACGTTATGATAACAATGAACAGTTACGCTGAAACATATTGAAGATGTGAAGCGCGCGTGTTGTGAAGAGTTTATACAAGGAAATAACGGATAAGGAACGATGCTGGAAAACAGGGATTGCTTAGCTGTAACCATGTGAAAACTGCTAATTATGGAAATAAGATTTGAAGATCTACTTGAAGGAAGAAGTCATGTTTAGCGTGTCTTAGGAAACTTAATGTATTGAAACTATGAGTTTGCAAGCTGAAACGTTTAGTTTAGAAATATATCTTTGACTGTTATGTACCTTATATAGTGGGTTGATAACTATTTGGGTATTTGGTAAAAGATCTTTTCTAACACTATATATAGATGAACATACCTTGGGGTAAGGTATCTCAGCTACCAAAACCGAAGCATACAAAGAGCTTAGTGCAAGTTGAGATCGAAGATCCAAATGCAAGGTACAAACTTGTGTTATGAGTACTTGCTTAGGGTTTTTGTTGTGTTCTTGTTTTATTGTGAGTTGATTACACCCAAGGTTTATAAGCCTAGGATTTGTGTGAGAATAAGTGGAGAGAAGACTTGTAAGGTTGTACAACTTATTAATAATACAAGTATACGGTTTGAAATCATCATAGGGTAACACATAGAGATAGATGTTTTTCTCTTTTTAACTAGTTGGTTGATTGAGTTTCCTCTATAAAGGAACTGTTTTGCTGTTACTCTTTGAATCTATATTATTTCCATTGCCCAAAAAACAGTATCACCGTTCCCTATCTAACACACACCGATTCAATAGAACTTTCATGGAAATCAAACACCACAAACACTAGACCACATCTATATATATGTGCAATGATCATCATATGAGTACTTAAAATTGTACCACTTTTTTTCAATTAGAGCACCACATAGTCACATATATAGAGTCTTTGGGCACAAACACTTGTTACGTGACCCCAAACTTGGCTATGATAGCACTTTCTGTAACATTCACAAATTACTTCCAACTACAGAACACGTACTGTACTATAGCATTATAATTTGCACCTCTCTAGCTAGCCTGTATAATACAAATTAAAAGTGCAATAATATATTATAAGACATTATACACGCTAAATAAGTATCATTTATATTTTGGAGTGCTTGTGAAGACGTCTCCGCCTAACAGCAATCATGACGATCTTCCTTGTTGGTGACTGATGCCGTCTCCTGATCGTTGATGCATGAGCTCTCGTTCCGTCTCAATCGGAACGAGAGCGATTGCTGGGGAGAAATGGCGGCATACAGAGACTTGTCTGAAACCCTAATAAAATTGTAAGTCCATGCTCCAAGAAGTGTCCCAGTAACTGGTCCTACAAAGTACACCCATATGCCCTTGTAGTATCCACTCGCTAGGGCTGGCCCTAGGCTCCTAGTCGGGTTCATCGATCCACCCGATATCGGTCTGCACACGTACTTATAATAGAGTCCATGACACACTCATTACATATGTAACATACATATATACATGCATTGTTGGCTAAATTCTGATTTGATTCTACGATTTTAGCAATCCTACGATCCAAAAACAATATAACAATCTCGTATCTAGGTAGAATTTTTCTAAAAGTAGGCTCCCGACACTGTATACGATTTTGACGTAACTATGAACAATTCTTACGACTCTACAACATTGTATTATATAACACTATTTAATTATAAGATGAAAATATATACTTTAAATATAAAATATATACATTTTTTTTTCTTTTAACTATTATAACATGATTTTATTAGTAAATCACCACTAAATTATTGTATAAAATATAATGTTTTCATATCGATCATAAAATCAATCACTAATATATTATATTTTCTATGTTTTTACTTCAAATATATATAAGACGTTTATCATTTATTAAGTTGATTTCTAGTATATTTAGTTGTGTCTGTAAAATCTTACGATTTCACGATCCGACTTAAAGAGTAACTTACGATCCGATCCTAGAATCCCGATTTTAACAACATTGTATATATGATCAAATCCATGTGTTGGAATCAAAATAGGGCACAAAAAATAATTATACGTAAGTTTATAAAGACATAACTCTTGATTAATTTCTTTATGGTATTTGAACATACCCGGCCAAAATAGAAGTAATACAAACTGCAGATCCCACTGCAATGCCAGCCAATTCGCCAATCTGTTAGCATTAATAAAATGAAGTTAATTTAAGTACTTATAAATAGGGCAAATTAAAGGAGTTGCATGCAAAATTAGGGTTAAGCGTAGCAGTATATATATAATATACAGCTTTGGTGCCAGTGGCAACAGCAGAGGTGATGAACATCATAGAGAAGGTAACAGCAATCTCCATTACAAGAGCTTGGATTTGGGTCCCACTTGGCGAAGTGGTCCCCACGTGTTTTATGGGCTCCAACAACATTCGAAGTGTGAAACCCGTATTACGAGTAGTTTTTTTTTTTTTTTTTTTTGAAGAAGGTAAATCATATGTTATGTAGTTGGTAAATCATATTACGAGTATTTGGTCATCCTTGTTACTTTTATATATGTTATGTCATGTAATCCTATGTTATAATAAGCACTAAGCTATGTATTTCAGTTTAATATGTAAGTACTTAGGCTAGGTAGAAGCTAGGACTAGGGGAGCATGGCTCAAGCCGCCTCGGACCAGCACTGAGCCATGTGGGTGTCTTGTGACTTAACCATTTATGGCTGAGGCATTGTACTTAGGCCCATGTAATGACTGATGTTATTCTTAAGGCGTATTGGGCTTGTTCTCTAGTGTTGAGTTTATTGGGTCGCCTTCTGCATTTTGGACTTGGACGCGCGACTTCACTTAGTGAAACGCTGCGTTTCACCTCTCTGGAGCCTTCTTACCTGACAACAAAGACGATGGCGTTTTGAGTCATTTTAGGGCTTGAGTATAAATACTCTTTGGAGCTCTACAGTGTTGTCACTCTCTAGCTGCTCTTTGTGTGACGCTTTGGATTCTTCATAGTGTTTTGCTCTCTCCTATGAGCGATGAGCTCTATGTTGCATCCATGACGATTTCTTTGAGAGCTTGAGACCAAAGAGAAAGAAAGAGACAGAGAGACAAGAGAAAGAGAGGGTTCGGTAGAGCTCGATGGAAGTTCTTGGTGCAAGGCTTTGTTGAAAGCCTTGCGGTGTCCTTCTAGGGACTTCCCCTCTTTCTCGTCTTATTTTCTGTTTTGCTTTGTCCTTGTTTCTTTTTTGTCATTTGCTTTTGCCGCTTTTGTACTTGCATGTAACTGAAACTGGTTTGTGGCATTTATTACTTAGTAGATTGGGTGAACCTCCCCTCCTGAGGCTACGCAAACATAAGATTTTGGCCTGAACTACGTAAATAACTCTCGTATTCACTCCGCTTTACATTTTTGAATTTTTGTCCTTAAATCGTTGTAGCCTCTTTATTGAGCAATTGAAGCGAACAGAAAATTGTGAACAACAATATATATAATGAAATATGCTTCTCCCTACCTCTCTCTTGAGTATACATAATAATTTTGGCTTCAAACAAGCCACAAGATATATATATATATATATAGTTTAATTTAATGCTAGAGCTATCACAAGTAATATAATTAATGTTGATCGATACTACTTACTAGCTAGTATGTGTTTCGTAGAGGAAGCCCACCACCATCCTAATAATTAATTTGAATCTGCTAACACCACAACTCCGTTTGTGAGGTAGCCCCCACTGATAATAACTCATGCTCCCCATGTTACCAAATAACACATGCACTCTCAATCATCACATTAATTATTATATCATCCAAATTTACAAAAAAAAAATACGAATTGGAAAATTAGTATAACACACACGTATCAACGTAACATAAATTTCATCTCATATTAAAAACGGTAAATACCAATATCAATATCAAGTATATAAACTTATTGAATTACTCATCTTATTATTATTAGTTTAGAATCTAATCCATTAAACTTATATAATAATCGGCCCTCAATCTATCGACCTACAGACTCACATATAATTAACATTTAATTGATTAGAAATTAAGCACTTGTTGTATGTTCCATCTCTCGTTTATTTAATATAATTATAAGCATTATAGTACATATATAATATTTAAATCTGATTAGTGAGCGTATATATAAGTAGATAATTAGAGTGAACAAACATACATTATGCAATTTATCGCATCCAAATGCAATAGTATGCTATTTAATTTATAGAAAGGGTCCATTACCGGAAATTACATGTCCAATAGGCCATATTGCTCAAAATCACCCCTATAAATCGATATTATCGAAAATCACCCGAATAACGTACGCCGTTACAAAATCACCATCCATCCCCTGACTCCGTCTAAATTCCGTTAAGCCCGGACCCACGTGTATTTTTTTTGATTTTTTAAGTCATTTTTATACCCGAAATGACAAAAATTTATACCCTTCTTTATCACTTAAATTTCCAAAAGTTGCCATTCAAACATCCAAAATGCCATGGATTTCTGGTTTCTTCTTCTTCTTCTCCCTTTCTTCTCACCTCTCCTCTTCTTCCTCCTCACTTCGAAACCGCAACCTCCGGCCATCGCCATCCTTCTCTCTCCCAGTGCTCGACAACCTCCACCTCCTCTCCCACCCTGTTTGCTACTCCCTCCACTGCCTCTCCCTTTCCCTCGGTCCAATCTTATCCTGATTTGGCTCTCGCCTTGTCGTCGTCATCTCTTTCGCTTCCGTCGTCGAATACTGTTTCTCTAAGAACGACGACACTCTCGCGAATTGCCTCGCCTCCTCTCCGGCGTCATCGTCGCCTACAATTTCTCTGGATACCGGTGGCGATCTCTTCGGAAGACTGCACGGCTCAGATCTTCTCCCCCACTCCGAAGATTTTGGATTGATTTGATTATAATTGATTTTGGTTGCTCTCAGAAAAAATTGATTTGGGAAAGAACTGAATTTAGGTTTTTTAATTTAACTTTTTTTAATTACTTTATTTTTATTTCAAATAAAATATTCAAAAAAAAGGACGTGTGAGACCGGGTTTAACGGATTTTAGACGGAGTCAGGGGATGAATGATGATTTTGTAACAGCGTACGTTATTCGGGATAGTTTCCGATAATATCGATTTATAGGAGTGATTTTGAGCAATATGGTCTATTAAACAGGTGATTTCTGATAATTAACCCTTATAAAAAACACTAAACTATTACAACGAAAATGGAGATTTACACTTATAACCTTATAATCACAAATGAAATACTTACCCGCTCAGCTAAAAATACTTGCACCAAATCCAATATATTCTTCGGTCAATTTAGGGTCTTACATAATTCATATAGGAATAATTAAAGTATTGAATATGAACGAAATTAATAAAGCCACTTATTTTGAGTGTGCATATATATATATATATAGAGAGAAAGATTGATCGACTTATATATATAGTGATATGTACCTGGTACCAAGGAAAGTGGCGGACGGCGGCGAAGGCGAGGGTGACGGCGGGGTTCATGTGGGCCCCGGAGATGTGCCCGACCGCGTAAATCATGACGGTGACGATGAGTCCTGCCGCCACCGAGGCCGCCAGCCTGGACACCCTCCGCTCGTCCACCGCGCTCATTGCCCCCGCCCCGCACGTCACGAACACCAGCAGGTACGTCGCTATCGTCTCCGCCACCACCTGCACATATATATATATAATAGAAATTAAATTAAAGATAAAACGTATTTAAATATATATATATAGTATTAGGCTCAAGTAAAACACGAGCGAGTGTACCTTTCGCACAAAGTGAGGCTGCAGGATTTGGATTTGAGTGGTTGTTGCGGCAGATGAGGCTTGCTGTAGTGTTTCTTCCATCACTAATTAACCACTCTTTAAACCAAATTCAAATAGAGAGAAATAAAATTAAGAGATCAAAGTTTGTTATTTATCTGAATTGTAACCCACTCCGGCCAGTAGTATATTATATTAAATGCACATAACACATGCAATTTATACTAGCTTGGTGAGTTGTTGTGGTGGGCCCCGGCTGCTGCCTCTAATTAACTCCTGATGTATTTCCAGGAAATAATTCTAGCCACGCAGGTCCTTATATAGTTAGTGAATCACAAGACAGGTATCAATGCATGTTTGTTCACCCCCAAAAAGAGAGATATCAATGTTTTTTTTGTTACAATTAAGGACCAATTTTAATTAAAATGGCAGTTCTAAATCATTGTTACAATTGATTTTTATAAAGAAGATTAATTTTAGAATTCTTATTGAAAAATTCTAGTCTAGTACTAAACAAATGATGTGAAGTAGAAAAGGTTTTCATGAAATCTTCTATAAAGTTTCTTATTGTTGTAAGAGAGCATCCACAACATCGGTTTTTTTAATCCAGGTTTTTTAATCTATTTTTTCATTTTATCTCATTTAAAAAACTCACCTTAATTTAAGTCTAAAAATTTGCTAAAATAAAAAAAATTCAAACCCATATTCTATAACCGTGAGCCATCCCTTTAGAGTATTAGACTTGTAGAGGAGAGGTCATGGTTTTAAGGGGGTTTTTACTAAAAAAAACTGAAGAAGAGTTTTTTTAACTTTTGATTACTGTTTTAAAAAAATTTAATTTACTTTATTCTTAAAAAAACGCATGTTACAAGTGCTCTAAACGCAAATAACACCAGTCGTCGAAAAATCAACTCAATTCCCTGAAATATCAATGTTTTGACTTTTGATTGCATAATACAGTGGTCGTTGGTTATATATGAAACAGTTCAAAATAACAACTCGAAAATATTAGGGCTTGTTTGATAACGCATTTAATTTAATTTTTGTCATAACTAAACTCATATGTTTAAAAATTCTTTTTTTTTTAGATTTATTTTGAAAATATAATATATTGAATGACATTGACAATGCTATCTGGACAACTCTTCTCAATGCTAGAGAAGTGCAGGATAAGGCCCTATCATCATGTCTAGAGGAGGCAAGTTTGACAGCAGTTCACTCTATAATGAACTCAGTAATAGAGGCTCCACTGCAGACTGAATTTTTTGGATTTGGGGCAAGCTTGTCACTCCCAGAATTTCTTTCATGTGTTGGATGGCCATATAAGGAGAGACCTACACCAAAAGCAAACAAAAAAACTTGGGCATCATTCAAGAAGACCTTTGTCCTTTATGCAGTCAAGATCCAAAAACTACCCAACATCTCTGGTTTCAGTGCAACTACTCCAAGGAGGTCATGAACAGAGTTCTCAGATGGGGAAGAATAGGCAGAAGGCATACAGACATCCCAGAATGGATTGATTGTATGACAACCTTGAAAAGCAAGAATTCCCTGAGATTTGCTTTCTGGGTTTGTAGCATCACATCAATCATCTATTTCATTTAGAGATGCAGGAATCTCAAAGTGTTTCAAGACAAGAGCATCAGCTCACATGAATGCTCCAATATGATCATCAATCATTAGAAACTGGAGAAGTACCTTATTAGGGGATATAATTAAGTCCAGTTACTATTGTCTTTTCGTATGTGTTTTGCCTTCAGTTTTGCCCTCTTTGTATTCCCTGATGGGTGCTATTTATGCCTGGCTGTTTGTCTTGTTCAGATAGATAAAAAAACACAGTAAACAATGTTGCTCAATCTCTATAAATCCTAATATGGTATCAGAGCCACCGTGCTCGTAAGAAGCTTGCTGTTCTTTTATGCTGTTGTTTCAATGGTGATCTCGTCGACATCAGACGACATGGAAACGAAGACTAGTTCAGCCTATCTCCTTTCTTTGCATGACAATCCTGGCAACCTTATCACCCAAGTGCAACTCAAGGGAGACAATTATGAGGAGTGGGCTAGATCGATTCGGACCGCTCTTCGGGCTAAGAGGAAATTCGGGTTCCTGGATGGAACTGTCGAGGCGCCTGCAACGGACTCACCGAAGCTCGAAGATTGGTGGACGGTGAACTCAATGCTCGTCTCATGGATTTCTAATACGATTGAGGCTGGGCTTCGTTCCACTATTTCACACAAGGAGAACGCCAGAGACCTTTGGATCGACATTCAACAAAGGTTCTCGATTGGGAATGGCCCAAGGATGTATCAAATTAAGTCCGATTTGTCTCAGTGTAAACAAAACGGTGAACCAATTGTCCAATACTTTGGCCGATTGAAGCGTTTGTGGGATGAGCTGGCGGAGATGGACAAAATTCTGTCTTGTTCATGCACTGGTTGCAAGTGCTCTCTAACTACTAAAGTCGTCAAACGCAGAGAAGAAGAAAATCTTCACCGATTTCTGATGGGTCTCGATCATGAGACCTTTGCTACGGTCAGATCTACCATTCTAACTTGTGAACCTCTCCCTTCTGTCAATAAAGCTTATTCAATGGCAATCCAAGAAGAAAGGGTTCGAACTATTACCAGAGACGCTGCTGCAAAACAAGAACCGATCAGCCTTGCTGCTCGTGTTGGGTCAGGGGGCAATCGCAACAAGTGGGAAAAGAAGGATCCCAATATTTTATGCTCTCATTGCAATAAGAAGGGACATGTTAAATCTGGCTGCTTTGAACTCAACGGGTATCCCGAATGGTGGGGTGACAGATCCAGAGGAGATGGGCGTGGAAATGGAAGCACTCAACAATCGTTTCAGTCGGGTGTTGGTCGCAGAAAAACGTTCGCTAAGGCTAATACTGCTCAAGCAAGTGCAAATTCTGCCAAGCCAGGTTCAAGTTCCACCGTTAGTGATCAACTCCCTGTTCCAGGTCTCTCTCAAGAGCAGTGGAAAGCATTAATCAATATGCTTGATGGACAAAATCAAAAGGGTGGTCTTCGTCTTAGTGGTAAGTTAATTGATTTTCCATGGATAATTGACTCTGGCGCTTCTCACCACATGACAGGTCAGTTGGAGTATCTTTCTGATGTGCAAGACATGAAGCCTTGCTTTGTTCGTCTACCAAACGGATATGTCACCCAAGCTACTAAAGTGGGAACTCTGGATTTTGGAGGGAAATTAAATGAAATTCATGAATGTTTTGTTTGTGCCTAACCTTGATTGCAATTTAATCTTTGTTGCTAAATTGCTAGAGGATCAGGATGGTTCTGTGCTATTTACCAAGGAACTTTGCATAATACAGGACCACAGTTCGAGGATGCCGATTGGTGCGGGTAAGAAGAGCGAGGGGCTTTATGTTTTGGCAGGGGTCGAACAAGTAAGAGCATGCTCAAGTCGATTGGATATTGTTGCAGTTTAGCATCAAAGAATGGGTCATCCTTCTTCCAAAGTGATAAATTTGCTTCCTTTGTCTGTTGATCACTCTAGTAATGTGGCTGACTGTGAAATTTGTTTCCGAGCAAAACAAACTAGTGACGTATTCTCTTCAAGTGAAAATAAAATGAGTGATTGCTTTGAATTAATCCATTGCGATTTATGGGGGCCATATCGTACTCCTGCTACTTGTGGCTCTTGCTACTTCTTGACTATTGTGGACGATTTTTCCAGAGCTGTGTGGATTTTTTTGTTGATTGGAAAAGGACATGTCTCGGATGTGTTGAAAAATTTTGTGGCCATGGCTCAACGCCAATTCTCTAAGCAGGTAAAAATTGTGCGTAGCGACAATGGTGGAGAATTTGTTTGTTTGAAACAGTATTTTGCTGAACAAGGAATACTACATCAGACATTTATGACTGGTACTCCGCAACAGAACGGACGTGTGGAGCGAAAACATCGACACATATTGAATGTTGCAAGAGCATTGAGGTTCCAAGCACATCTCCCATTGTCATTTTGGGGTGAATGTGTTTTAGCAGCACGGTATTTGATCAATCGAACGCCTAATCTTCAGTTGAAAGGCAGAACACCCTATGAGATTTTGTATGGTTAAGTACCTTCTTATACGAATATTCACATATTTGGGTGTCTTTCTTTTGCTTATAATCTGAAAAGAGGTGGTGATAAATTTGCTAGTCGAAGCAGAAAATGTGCTTTCATGGGCTATCCTTATGGAAAAAAAGGGTGGTTGATGTATGATTTGGAGTCCAGGGATTTTTTTGTTTCCCGAGATGTCAAATTTGTGGAAACTACGTTTCCTTTTGCTCAGACTTCCTTGGTGACTCCCGCATCTATTCCCGCATCTTCTCCAACTGCTGATTTGAACACTGAATGTTTTTGCGATGACGACATTATAGTTTCTGGTGGTCAGGATGCTTCTAGCCATCTCCAGCCTCCTAATGTTGAACCGGTTCAGGATGGGGCTGACTTCACTATTGCTAATCAAGAAATGGAGGCGTCTCAATCTGCTCAGTTGGGTCGTGGGCACCGCATCAGACTTCCATCATCATGTTTGCACGATTACGTGACCAATTCTGCTCGCTTTGGCTCCTCGCTCTCATCTGATCGATCGGTTTCTCTAGGTACTCGTTATCATATCACTGCTTCCCTGAATAGTGACAGATTGTCTGCCACACATTCTGTTTTTTGGCTGCTCTTATAGCTGGTGTGGATCCTGCAACCTTTGTTGAAGCTGTCAAAGATGACAAGTGGCGCAAATGGATCTATCGAATGAAGTATCATGCTGATGGAAGTCTCGAACGATATAAAGCTTGTCTTGTGATTCACGGTAATCGTCAAATTGAAGGGATCGACTATACTGAAACTTTTGCTCCTACTGTCAAGATGGTGACGGTAAGGACTTGTTTGTTTGTTGCTGCTGCTTTTGGATGGGAATTGCACCAAATGGATGTGCACAACGCATTTTTGCATGGAGACCTCGAAGAAGAAGTCTATATGAAAATCCCACCCGGTTTTGGGATACCGACATCTGGCAAGGTGTGCAAACTCAACAAGTCGTTGTATGGGCTCAAACAAGCCCCTCGTTGCTGGTTCGCCAAGTTGAGACATGCCTTGCTTCAATTTGGGTTTCGACAATCCTACTCTGACTATTCCTTGTTCGTTTTCTGCAAGGCTCGTGTCCGTCTTAATGTGCTCGTCTATGTTGACGACTTGGTGATCTTTGGTAACAACTCTTCTCAAATCCAGAAGTTCAAAGATTATTTGAGTAGGTGCTTTCGTATGAAGGATCTTAGGAAGCTCAAATATTTTCTTGGCATTGAAGTTGCTCGCAACGACACCGGCATCTTCCTTTCCCAGCGCAAATACGCGCTTGACATTATTGCGGAGTGTGGCTTGTTAGGCGTCCGACCTGCTGCGATCCCAATGGAGCAGAATCACAAATTGGGTCTGGCTACTAGTGAATTGTTGCGCGATCCTGAGTCATATAGACACCTCGTGGGTCGTCTTGTCTATTTGACTACTACCCGACCCGACTTATCTTATGGCGTGCATATTCTGTCTCAATTTTTGAATGCTCCTCACAAAGAGCATTGGTTGGCCGCTCTGAAAGTGGTTCGCTACCTAAAAGGCTCTCCTGGTCAAGGTATTCTACTCAAAGCTAATTGTGCGATTCAACTCAATGCTTTCTGTGATGCTGATTGGGCTAGTTGTCCTCTTAGTCGTCGATCCTTGACTGCCTACTGTGTCTTTCTGGGTGATTCTCTTGTCTCTTGGAAGACAAAGAAACAGCATACCGTGTCTCGCTCCTCCGCTGAAGCAAAGTACCGATTGATGGCTTCTACCCTGTGTGAAATCAAATGGCTCACTGGTTTGCTTCGCTCATTGGGCATCTCCCTCTCTCGACCTTCTCGTTTGCATTGTGATAGCCAAACTGCTTTGCACATTGCCAAGAATCCCGTTTTTCACGAGCGAACAAAACACATCGAAGTTGACTGTCATTTTGTTCGGGATGCTGTCCAACAGGGTCTTGTTGAACTTGTCTATCTGCATACATCTCAGCAGCCAGCTGATATCCTTACTAAGGCCCTTGGGGTGCGTCAATTCCAATTGTTGCTGGGCAAGTTGGGTGTGTATGATATACACTCTCCAACTTGAAGGGGGTATTATGGGATATAATTAAGTTCAGTTACTATTGTCTTTTCGTATGTGTTTTGTCTTCAGTTTTGCCCTCTTTGTATTCCCTGATGGGTGCTATTTATGTCTGGCTGTTTGTCTTGTTCAGATAGATAAAAAAACACAGTAAACAATGTTGTTCAATCTCTCTAAATCCTAATACCTTGGCACCTTAATTAGTCATTCCGCCTTACCTTTTGGGTTTGCCTCTGGAGCAGTGTTGGCTGCCATTTTATTTTGACTAACTTTGGTTCCATGTTGTACTATGTAAATTCTCTCTCCATCAATGCTATAACCGAAAAGTTATAAAAAAAAAAAAGGATAATTTGAGGTCCTACTGCGCAGATTTTGATCTTCTTATAATTTGACCTTTATATTGTGATTTGAAGATTTTGGTTGATGAATTTTATTTATTTATTTATTTATTTTCCTTCTCCTGAATGAATTGCTTGCAAGGTTTAATCTATGGTTTATTACTTAATTTTCATCTAGGGTTAAGTGGGGATTGTTAGAAAGAAAGTCTAAAACTTACAAGGATAGCAAAATAGTTGAACGAATCATCAACTGCTATTTCACTGGACAACCATCGATCTGATGCAATGAGAACGTTCTGATCACATAAAAATCCACAAAACTTAATAACCATATATGTATACAACCTGAGGTCCATTTTAAGAATATTGCAACAAGATAGCATATTTAATTTCTGAGCGAAATTAGGGAAGAAAAAGGTCAAGTAAGAAGACAACTATGTCATAGAAATTATATTGAAAATCTAATTAATTGACATGATCTTGTGTAGATATCAGTACATGAAAACCAAAACATAGCATAGAAATGGAGATTATAACATAAATAGAATTCAGCAATAATGTTCACAAACCATAAATCTAAAGTGGATAAGAACTAAATCTCCAACTCATACATGGCTAACTGTATGTGGTTCTTACATATTATATTATAAATCATCACTCACAAGAGAGCAAGGTTCGAAATGTGTCCATAAAGAAGTATCTTGCATAATTCTAAGAACAATTTATCCAATACCAAAATAAACAAAATAGACTATGTATACTACATTATTACCAGTATAAGCAACTGTATGAAGTTCTTACAGATTATTCTCTTGAATTTATTTAAATACAAGATACTCCAGAGCAAATCCTCTTATCCCTTGACACTTACCCTACTCCTATCTACTTCACTACTCTTAAAGTCCAATGGGCTAATAAACAGGAGCGCACACCTGCATATAAGCCCAGAACATAAGCTTCAAATGTGGGACACGTCTCCACACGCCCTCTCGAGTGCAACTGCACATCACTTCTTGATCTTTTGCGTCTTTCTCAATCCGGGACCTCCATCCTACCAACGAAACACCCACATCTTGCTCTGAAAACGAGCACCGCGAAACAGGAGTACGTGTCAGTCCCGACACACAGTGTATATAGGCCCAACACATAAACTTCAGATGTGAAACACATCTCCACACGCTCTCTCAAGTGCAAGTGCCCATCACTTCTTGATCTTCTGCGTCTTTCTCAATCCCGGGACCTCCATCCTACCAACGAAACACCCACATCTCGCTCTGAAAACGAGCGTCGCGAAACAGGAGTATGTGTCAGTCACAGCACACAGGTGCATGTAAGCCCAACACATAAGCTTCAGATGTGAAACACGTCTCCACACGCCCTCTCAAGTGCAAGTGCCCATCACTTCTTGATCTTCTGCGTCTTTCTCAATCCCGGGACCTCCATCCTACCAACGAAACACCCACATCTCGCTCTGAAAACGAGCGTCGCGAAACAGGAGTACGTGTCAGTCACAGCACACAGGTGCATATAAGCCCAACACATAAGCTTCAGATGTGAAACACATCTCCACACGCCCTCTCAAGTGCAAGTGCCCATCACTTCTTGATCTTCTGCGTCTTTCTCAATCCCGGGACCTCCATCCTACCAACGAAACACCCACATCTCGCTCTGAAAACGAGCACCGCGAAACAGGAGTACGTGTCAGTCACAGCACACAGGTGCATATAGGCCCAACACATAAACTTCAGATGTGAAACACATCTCCACACACCCTCTCAAGTGCAAGTGCACTTCACTTCTTGATCTTCTGCGTCTTTCTCAATCCCGGGACCTCCGTCCTACCAACGAAACACCCACATCTCGCTCTGAAAACGAGCGTCGCGAAACAGGAGTACGTGTCAGTCACAGCACACAGGTGCATATAAGCCCAACACATAAGCTTCAGATGTGAAACACATCTCCACACGCCCTCTCAAGTGCAAGTGCCCATCACTTCTTGATCTTCTGCGTCTTTCTCAATCCCGGGACCTCCATCCTACCAACGAAACACCCACATCTCGCTCTGAAAACGAGCACCGCGAAACAGGAGTACGTGTCAGTCACAGCACACAGGTGCATATAGGCCCAACACATAAACTTCAGATGTGAAACACATCTCCACACACCCTCTCAAGTGCAAGTGCACTTCACTTCTTGATCTTCTGCGTCTTTCTCAATCCCGGGACCTCCGTCCTACCAACGAAACACCCACATCTCGCTCTGAAAACGAGCGTCGCGAAACAGGAGTACGTGTCAGTCACAGCACACAGGTGCATATAAGCCCAACACATAAGCTTCAGATGTGAAACACATCTCCACACGCCCTCTCAAGTGCAAGTGCCCATCACTTCTTGATCTTCTGCGTCTTTCTCAATCCCGGGACCTCCATCCTACCAACGAAACACCCACATCTCGCTCTGAAAACGAGCACCGCGAAACAGGAGTACGTGTCAGTCACAGCACACAGGTGCATATAGGCCCAACACATAAACTTCAGATGTGAAACACATCTCCACACACCCTCTCAAGTGCAAGTGCACTTCACTTCTTGATCTTCTGCGTCTTTCTCAATCCCGGGACCTCCATCCTACCAACAAAACACCCACATCTCGCTCTGAAAACGAGCGTCGCGAAACAGGAGTACGTGTCAGTCACAGCACACAGGTGCATATAAGCCCAACACATAAGCTTCAGATGTGAAACACATCTCCACACGCCCTCTCAAGTGCAAGTGCCCATCACTTCTTGATCTTCTGCGTCTTTCTCAATCCCGGGACCTCCATCCTACCAACGAAACACCCACATCTCGCTCTGAAAACGAGCACCGCGAAACAGGAGTACGTGTCAGTCACAGCACACAGGTGCATATAGGCCCAACACATAAACTTCAGATGTGAAACACATCTCCACACACCCTCTCAAGTGCAAGTGCACTTCACTTCTTGATCTTCTGCGTCTTTCTCAATCCCGGGACCTCCATCCTACCAACGAAACACCCACATCTCGCTCTGAAAACGAGCGTCGCGAAACAGGAGTACGTGTCAGTCACAGCACACAGGTGCATATAAGCCCAACACATAAGCTTCAGATGTGAAACACATCTCCACACGCCCTCTCAAGTGCAAGTGCCCATCACTTCTTGATCTTCTGCGTCTTTCTCAATCCCGGGACCTCCATCCTACCAACGAAACACCCACATCTCGCTCTGAAAATGAGCACCGCGAAACAGGAGTACGTGTCAGTCACAGCACACAGGTGTATATAGGCCCAACACATAAACTTCAGATGTGAAACACATCTCCACACACCCTCTCAAGTGCAAGTGCACTTCACTTCTTGATCTTCTGCGTCTTTCTCAATCCCGGGACCTCCATCCTACCAACGAAACACCCACATCTCGCTCTGAAAACGAGCGTCGCGAAACAGGAGTACGTGTCAGTCACAGCACACAGGTGCATATAAGCCCAACACATAAGCTTCAGATGTGAAACACATCTCCACACGCCCTCTCAAGTGCAAGTGCCCATCACTTCTTGATCATAAGCCCATCACATAAGCTTAAAATGTGGGACACATCTCCACACGCCCTCTCAAGTGCAAGTGCACTTCACTTCTTGATCTTTTGCGTCTTTCTCAATCCCGGGACCTCCATCCTCCCAACACAACACCCACATCTCGCTCTGAAAACGAGCACCGCGCGTCCATTGGGAGGCGCCATCTTCCTAAGCTCGGCCTCCAATTCGCGGTGGTGATCCTGTGGCAACTCAAACAAGCCCCTCTTAACACCATCATTCCTAACACATTCCTCTGTCTCAAGCTGTATATCAAACTCACCTGCATTCCTAAGCCCAAGACAATCAAGATTCCCACACTTTCTACTACTCATACACGCCACAATTGCCCACACAGCTGCAGCCACACACAACGTTCCAAGCCCTAAAGAACCATAGATCAATGGATTCTTCTTAAGAACCTCCTCTATCACTAAAGACATGAAAAGATCCCCAATTTCCCTAAATTTCACATATGTAAACATAACACAAGGGTATAGCAGAACCCCAAAGGCACCAATTTCAGCTATCAAGATCACCATGTCAATTAGGGCTGATTGAGATTGATCACAAGAGGGTTGGAATTGGATAGATGAATTGGGATTCCTCCCTTTCTTTTGCACATGATTTCCAGTTGTAGAATTGTGAGTTGACTTGCAAGGATCAATTGAGCTATGGTGATGAACCATTTTCGGAATCAGGAAGAAAAAGATATCAATCAATCAATTCAAAACCGGTAACAGGAACAACCCAATTGAGGAAACACCAAAATTCAGCACCTGGGTTTTCAAATTCTGAGATTTGATCTTCAGTTGTGCAATAGAACAGAGGAACCGATACAGGAAAATTACCTATTTACCCTCTCCGTCTCCTTGCAATTTGTTGAGTGAGGAGATGATTTTGATGTTTGAGGATCAACAAGAAAAGAAATGGAGGAAAGAGAGATGAAGCAGAGGAAGGAGATCAGATTACTGCTTACCACATCTTATTGAGAAAAAGGAATTGGCTTTCTTGTATAAAATGCGGTTGTTTTTTATGGGTTGATTTGGGTTTAGGTTAAGGAAGAAGGGATGAGTCAATACAGTGGTGAGTTGACACGTAAAGGCAAAGAAATCTGAATGGTATATATGCAATGGACGGCCTAAAAGGCTAAAACTATGAGGCTACCACAGACAATGTGTAATTTTTTGACCCAAGGTTAAAATTGATAATGGATTCGAGTTCGATTCCCAGGCTTGGATAGTCCGTCGGAATCCATATTCGATTTTGTATAAAATCAGATTTTATAATTCATGTTCATAATTATAAAAATATTAATTTTTTTATAAGTTTAAATAATTTTTCCATCTTATAATAAAAAATATTAAATATTAAATATCAAAGTCTACACATGTGAGAATTAGGGATGGAGTGGAGTTTGTAACCCTTATAAATTTAGCTTTTACTCCGTATATTAGTTAGTTTAAGTGTTTTTATTTTTATTTTTTTTAGGAGTAGTAATAATATAATACTATATATATAAATAATATTTATATACTCCGTATTATATAAATAATATAATGTTTTATATATTATATATGAGTCGGGCTTATTGATCCTACATGGCTTGACCTCTTGTCTATACTCGACCCTTCCGATACTCAGGCCGAGTATTTTCAACTCTTTAGGACTTACGAACTTGTCTATATCCTCCCGTTTATACGATTAGACAGACCGGACGGGTCAGCCCAGGTCTAGTAATGGATGATAGTTGCTTGTGGACGCGTTTGGCGCACATAGTAAAAATGGGCCGGATGCAGATTTGACCCGTTTGGTTGTTAATCCAAACCCGAATTGTGTGTTAGATGAAGATCCAAACCCGAATAGTAGTATGAACAAACCCATCAGCAACAACAATTTCTGTATCCAGAGTAAATCCACCGGCCACCGCCATCATCATAATCCACCGAAACAATCACTACCAAACCACTAACAGTAAAAAAAAGCTCTTCTTTTTTGAAGACTCCAGATGACATCACTCTTTCCTGGGTGGGCCCAGTGTTGGCAGATTGGTTCTGCCGACAATGAAAGAAGGTCATTAGCTACTGATAAGCTGATTTTTAAGGTGTAATAAGAGTTGATAAAGCCTAATATAGTGTAAAACTAATGGGTGTAAAACCACGATGTGTTCACACGGAAGACGGACGGTTGTTCATCGGGTTCGGTTTTTTATTATTTTGACCGAACGATTATATTCGGTTCGGTTTTCGAATAGTATGAAAACAATAATCAGTTTTCGATTAGGTTCGGTCAGAACCGGTTATTTTTAAAAATTATAATAAAACCCTAGGTTTCTTGATAAACTAGTAAACTGTACACCCTTATTCAGTTCGGTTCAATTCGGCCATAATTCGGTTCAGTCTAATTCGGTTTGATTCAATAAAATCGGTTTTATTAACCTAATTTCTAATTTCAAAATGTGCAGTTATTTCGGTTTTAAACCGAACCGAATAAAACCGAACCCAAACCGATCAGCGTATATTCAGTTCGATTTTCAGTTCATTAAAATCTGAAATCCGCTTTTGGTTCGGTTCAATTTTGGACGATAAACCGTCCTAATTTATCCTGTACTGGAGCCCAAAAAATAGTGAAATATTTGAGCGAAACATTTGTACATTGTGAAGTAATGGAATTGGAATACATAAGTCCCTTCCAAATCTTAAAATGTTATCCAAACCAAACAACTTCAGATTCTGAATGATGACTGTGGACAGCAAATGTGGAGAAAGAAGTAGACAAAGCAATTGGTAAAAATGAAGGCACAAAACAAATCACTGATCCATGAGAATGATGAGTTCTGCAATGAGTTTCCAAGAAGCCAGAGATCTGATCATTTAAACAGTCATCAGATGGAAAATCAAAATGAAGTTTTGTCTTTTGCTGGTGGAACACTTTGCATTACTGCAGTGATTTACCACATCTAGAGTACTAGAAATCAGAAGAAGAAAAATTACCTTACAGAAATAAGGACTGTTAAATATGCTAGCATTAGTCATTAATCATGTGAGAAATTGTGCACCAATTAGATGGCTTTAAAAACAATCAGGAGACAAAGAAAGTGGCTTGAGAAGCTTGGATTAGGAGATCCTTTTAATACCTAGAATACAAAGAGTAATCTAATAAACAACATGATGCAAAAACAAGTTAAAATGGAGTGGAAGCTATGAAGAGTGGTAGAGATAATTGCAGAAAGTACATTATTCAGTACAATAAGAAATTGTTCAAGATGTGTTGATAAATGAGTATTACAGTGCAAAGGGTAATCTAATAAACAGAAGCTGATATATATCACTGTAAACTAAATACTAAGGAATCAGACTTGTCTACACTCTAATATAATCATAAATATCATTCAAGTCAAGTTATGCAGATGAAGCTGTGCAAGCATGTAATTACAAAGAAGATATATGTGCTGCAAGTCTGTATAATCCAATATGATGAAGCTATTAAGGTTTAAAGCAAAGCTATAATAACCTTAAGATGCTTGCTACAGTTAAAAATGATCAATATGCTTATCCTTTGCAGCTTTACCTTGTCTCCAAACTGACTCCTGAAGATCATTTCTATACTCGAACTCCTCCTTGAGTTCTCAGCAGTTCAGCTACTGCCAAAGCAAGCAAACTGATTTTTACCCTTTTTACTAGGCTTCAAACTGATTTTTACCCTTGTTCAATACTACGATACCAACGCTTCAGAATGAGAGTGTCGGTTCAGTTGTAAACGCAGCATATCAATCATCTCATGTATTCCTTTGCATTTAGGGTGTGAATTATCAAACACTGTGAACTCATGAACTTCATGATCCACCTCAATAGAGCTAGCTCCAGATGGTTTTTGGGTTCCAATGTTTTTCATTCTTTGCCTCGCATCTGCAGCACCGTGCCAATCTCCTACAGATGCACATAAATTAGACAATATAGACAAATTTCCAGCATTCGTTGGCTCTAGTTTAATCAGACAACCGAGCACTTCTGCTGCAAGCTCAGAAGCGTTATGCATCCGACATGCTCCTAATAGCGTGCCCCAGATCACAACGTTCCGTTCCATTGGCATGGTGCAAACAACTTGCATTGCTTCCTTGAGACGACCTCCACGGCCCAAAAGATCAATCAAGCACCCGTAATGCTCGACTTGAGGGATGATGCTATAGTCTTTTTCCATTGTGTTGAAATAGAAAAGGCCATCATCAACATAGCCCATGTGGGTACAGGCACAGAGCAAGCCAATGAAAGTTACTCCATCAGGTTGAATTCCTTCTTCTTTCATCCTGGAGAACATTTCTAGTGCTTTGTCTCCATGCCCGTGCAATGCCAACCCTTGGATGATAGCGTTCCATGATACCAAATCTCTCCTCAACATGCCTTCAAAGATATCCATTGCTTTCTTCATAGCGCCACACTTTGAGTACATATCAACCAAGGCATTGGACACTGCAACACTGCATTTAAACCTTGCAGCCTTCATGGACGCGTGTACAGTTTTACCTAAGGTTAAGAACCCAGACTCTGCACATGCAGATAAGATACTTACATAAGTGACATCATCCAATCTTAAACCAGTGTTTTGCAAGTCATTGTACATGCTCATAGCCTCCTTGACTAGTCCTTTCTCAGCATACCCGGATATGATTATTGTCCAAGAAACCAAGTTCTTGAATGGCATCTTGTCAAACAAGACTCTAGCCATTTCCATGTCCCCGGCTTTAGAGTAGCCCCAAACCATTGTGGACCATGACACCACATTTCTCTCAGGCATTTTCTCAAACAACTCAAACGCACCGCTCATATCACCTTGCTTTACATGCCCATCTAGAATAGTGTTCCAGCTCACAACATCTCTCTCAGGCATTTCATCGAACAGTTTCCGTGCTTCTCTCAACTCATCCACTCTAATCAAACCGGACATCATCGAATTCCAGGAAACAACATCCCGCTCCGCCATGGCATCAAACAAACGCTTAGCACAACCAACTCCAGAATAATCAAACCTACAGTAGGAATCAATCAACGAATTGGGCACAAAAATATCAGCGCAAAACCCAAGCTTCACAACTTGTGAATGAATCATCTCCACAACGTTGACCGAACACTTGGCGTTAACACAGGCTTTCAGAAGGAAAGGATAGGTGAAGTTATCAGGGAAAACCCCATCCCTCTGCATATCGAACAAAGCAGAGAACGCCATAGACGGGTTAGAGCTCTGGGCATGGGCTCTGATAAGCGTATTGTAGAGATTGACATTGGGGCGCTCCACCTGATTGAAAGCCCTAACAGCGAGAGAGATTTCTCGACAGAGGGAGAAAGCGGAGATGAGCTTGGGAACGACGAAGGGGTCGCCGTGAAGACCGAATTTGAAGGCCTGGGCTTGGATTTGGAGGGCGTATCTGAGGTTAGTGCACTTGTGGAGGTCGGAGAGCTTCTCTTCGAAGCGCCGACGAGAAGAGACCCACGAAGGGGATCGAAGTGGGGCCGAAGCGGCCATTGGAGGCGGAGCTTCAAGGAAGTGGGAGGAAAGATTAAGTCTTTTGGGCACGGTGATTTGGGGAGGAGGATGGAAGAATCGTCGTCGTCATCACCAACGTCATCAGAGGAAGAAAATGGATAGAGTGAGTGAGATGGAGATTTGGAGGGAAAAGCCTGGTGGAGGTTGAAGATGAGGATGAGCCGCAGGCGGCTCGTTGGAGGGGAGGGTGTAGGATTATTTAATATATAAATGTAATATAATTTAATGATTCGGAAAATAATGTTTTTTTCTGAATAAAATAATGTCACTTTAGCTTTACTATTTTCTTAACCTAGACTTTAAGGTTATAAAGAAATTTCAATTTGCAATAAGAAATATTATAAAACAATATTTATAAATAATGTATGAGTTAGCACACACTCGTAATCATATAATCACGAGTTTGAATTATTTCTCTTTCGTTGTAATTTTTTAAATACTTCTTATAATAATATAAAATAATATGAGAGTTTAAGTTATCAATAAACTGATTTATATAATGCCATGACATTTTTTCTTCTTTTTCACCTTTCCATTTCAAAGTATAATTTGTTTTACCACTTCTAACTTACTTGTCTCAATTTTTTATTAAAGCATATTTGGATGGACATTCATAATACATTAGATTATATTAATTAATATAGCTTAATACATTATAGATAGACATCTAAACACACCTTAAAATTGTTAAATGAAATGAGTAGAATTCACTCATATATACTTAACATAACTTAAGATTTTTGTATTTTTCTTTTATTAAACTAATTTTATCATTTTCACAAAATTGGTCAAATCTAAGATTTTAGTGTCGAAGAAATAAGAAAGTTAAAATAAGGTTGAACCTAAGATTTTAGTGTCGAAGCTAGGGATTTTGGACGTCTGAACCTCCAATTCCATCCCATTTTAGACCCGGTTTATAATTTTTTTTTAAAAAAACGTAGAACCGGTTTCGGAACTTCCTATTCCGGTTCCCCGCCAAAATAAGGCGGTTTTTCCGGTCCGGAACCATCTCTAAAGTAGAGCTGCGAAGGATAGCAAGGGAAAAGCAACAGAAATAACGGAAACATAAAATGCCACGTGGACCGAACAGGCGGGTAACGGGTATAATTTTCAAAAATGCCATCTCTTCTCCTTCAACAGCTTCTCTCTCTTGCAGATCAGCGAGATCGATCGTTCATCTCACCAGCAAACGATGAACCCAATTTCGGACCCCACTCTTTCCTCCCAACAAATTCGGGCAATTTTCTATCTCTGCTCTGCAATTCCAAATCCCCTATTTGTTTCACTCTCCCGCATATTTCGAACATCCCTGGGAATTTCAGAGAGTTTCGCAACACAGAACCCTAACAAGCCTGATTACCATTTTTCTCGTTTCTTCGATAGGGTTTTTTCAATTCGCTATCTCGCCTCTGATATTCTTCTTCTAATTGCTGCACGCCCCACATTTGTTCTGGTGTGGGGGAAGAAACCCTAATTGCGCCGAAATTTCCCCCAAATTCGATTTGTTCCCTCCGAACGCCGAAACGCGCATCCAGGATTTTGATGGGAGTTGATAGTTGATGGGGTGCATCGCTTCGAAACGGGCGGCTCATAAACCGCCTGCCTCCCCCGTTGTCAGGGAGTTCCGATCGAATTCCGAGGGGTCTCTGCACCGAGCTCGGCATTGGAATCTCAGTCGGAAGCTGAAATTGAGATCTCCTATTTCGCGAAGCTTGACGCCGCCTCCGCTGACGGAATTAGGGCAGGGCGGGAACAGCGAAAGGGACGATGTAACCGGGATGGTAAAGGCCGCGAAGAAGCTGAAGAGTTCGAAGAGCAAGAGCTCCTCTTCGGGCTTCCCCCTCAGCTTCAAGATCGGGTCCGTGAAGAACCAGGTCACCGCCGAGAACTGCTCCGCCGGCTGGCCGGGATGGCTCTCCGCCGCCTCTCCCGAGGCCGTCCATGGCTGGCTCCCCCTCAGCTCCGATTCCTATGAGAAGCTCGAGAAGGTGATTATAAATTTTGAAAAGAATTCCTGATGATGTTTTATGAGCTTTTTTTCAATCAATGACTTGGTTGATTCCTTGAAAAGCCATGGAAAGTGGAAATTGTGCAGCATGATTGGGACTTGAGGCTAACAATTCAAACTATTTGGATAATTGTTGTCATTGAAGAATTGTTGTTAAGATGGATAGTAATCCTAATTCCACCTTTTTATGAGATTCATTGCCAAAGGATTTCAGTGTTTAATTAATCACCCAAGGTTGTTTCTTTGTGATTAGAGGGTCATTGATAGCTCTGAATTCTGAACTCACAATTGGGTTTAATTCCTTTATTTGTGATCCTTATATGCAAAGATCGAAATGCAATCTTGTTTTGAATGGTACTCCATTACAGGCACCCTCACAACCGTTTTTCATGGGTCATCCACCCATCCAATTTAGTTCATGAAGTATTTTTTTCTGGGTGTTCATGAATTAGCATAAAAGTATTTGTCACTATATATTTGTTGGCCTGCTTAGATGTACTATACAAATTGACACACTCGGAATGCATATAAGCAACCCCTGACGTAAAGTAAAGGTGGTTGGAGCTACAAACATTTTCAATGTCATGATACTCCAAATTTCATGTGGACTGATGTGATATAAAGCACTTTGATACGTTCCTGCTTTTAATTAATTTCTAATTATTTCTGTCTTTCTGTTTTTAGGATTTAGTTTTATTAATTATTAAGAGTTAATCTTGTTTATTCCCATTATCCTAGCCCATATCTACAGTCCACTTAGTTAGTGTTAGTTTATTTCCCTTGTTTTTAGGATAGAGTTATTTTTGTTATTATAAAAAGAGGTCAGATATTGTATGGGGGCATGTTTCTACGTACATCAATCTGAATACAGATTTGAGATTCCTCACAAAATTGGCTGATGTGAGATGCTTGCATCAGATTGTTAATTTTCTTGGCATTTAGATTTGAGGATTCCTCATACCGGCTGAATTGCGAGATACTTGCAATTCAGATTTTCAACTTGTTTGGGTTCTACCACACTTCCTATTAGAATCTTATGGCATGTTGAAAGCACGTGAGAGTTTTTCTTTTGTTGACAAAAATACTAATGGATTAGTTGTAAGCTGAAACATCTTTTTATCGTTGCGGATCTGTTATACATAAGCTTAGTGATTCCTCTTCATTATCATCAAGTTCAGGGTGACTTTTGTGATGATCTTGCACCGTCTGTTGCTTTTGTTGTTTCTGATAAGATGGTGCTTAATTCTTACCATGTATGAAGATTGGGCAAGGCACATACAGTAGTGTATTCAAAGCACGTGAAAATGCAACAGGAAAGCTTGTTGCTTTGAAGAAGGTCCGATTTGACAATTTTCAACCAGAAAGTGTGCGGTTTATGGCTAGAGAAATAACAATTCTACGCAAGCTTGACCACGAAAATATAATGAAGTTAAATGGTATAATTACCTCGAGATTATCTTGTAGCATATACCTTGTTTTTGACTACATGGAGCATGATCTTGCTGGACTAATTTCATGTCCACAGATCAAGTTTACTGAGCCGCAGGTTAGTTTTCTCAAAACTTAGCCCTCAATTCTTTAGTTATTTTTGTAAAACCCTATTCTTACCTAAATCAAGACTATGAAATAATGGATATGGTTGTTTATGCTTAACCTCATCAAAGTAGAAATTGTCAATTTGGTGTGTAGATCAAGTGCTTCATGCAGCAAATGTTTACCGGCCTTGACTATTGCCACCGCCAAGGTGTTATGCATCGGGACATCAAAACATCAAATATTTTGATCAACAATGAAGGAGTGCTGAAAATTGGTGACTTTGGTTTGGCTAATTTTATAAGCACAAGGTACAAGCAACCACTTACAAGCCGAGTTGTAACCTTATGGTATCGTCCTCCCGAACTTCTATTAGGCTCTACAAACTATGGGGCATATGTAGACCTATGGAGTGTGGGCTGTGTATTTGCAGAATTGCTTGTTGAGAAGCCTATTCTCAAAGGGAAAACAGAGGTAAATCAGATATTATTCTCCCACTTTTTTTTTGTATATATTTTGATGTTACACCACTTTTCAAGAGTTGTATTCCATTTTAAATTCTGAACTGTCTCACGATGTCAAAAAAATAAAATTAGGACTTCCTAGTAAGATGCCTCTTCTAACTATGAAGCATATGGGATACTCTGGAATAAGTTGTGAAGTGGAAACATAAGGTGGAATCTTTTGAATTTTTTAAGATTATAATTTGAATTGTAGAAGTTTTGGTTCCTGTTGGGTTTAGTTCATCCATACACATATTAGAAGCTCGCCCATTTACCATTGTATGGTGTATGCAAGTTCTCATTTCACCTTACTTGTGTTGTATTGATTAGCTCGTGTGCTCCTTTATGTGTACATACCTCAGTTTCTTGAAGTTGATAGGATCATATGATATCCACAGGTGGAGCAACTACACAAGATCTTTAAGCTTTGTGGCTCACCACCTGCTGACTTTTGGATAAAGTCAAAGCTACCTCGTGCCACTATGTTCAAACCACAAGCTCCATATGAAAGTTCTCTTGAGGAGAGGTTCAAAGAATTCCCAGAGACATCAAAGAAGCTTCTAAAAACCCTGTTGTCCATTACACCACAGAACCGCGGCACTGCTGCCTCCTTACTTGTTTCTGAGGTATAAAATATGAAAATGGCTTTGCATTTAAAGTAACAAGTTTTAAGTCCCTTGAGCTTTTCTTCTGCCAAGAGATTCGATATAAGTCCTGATATGGTTCATTTTCTTCATTCTTTGGCTGAGATTTGAGGATTGTTTCTTACATCAATTTTTTCAGTACTTTGCAACGAAGCCTTATGCGTGCGAGCCATCAAACTTGCCTAAATACCCACCTAATAAAGAGATGGATGCAAAAAGTCGGGAGGAAGCGCGAAGGTAACGTTTTCAAGGCTCACTTTCTTGTGCTACCTCGGGAAAAATTCCATTTGATTTTGATATATCAGCAACTGTATCTGCAGATGATGTCAAGATGATGTAGGAAAGCAAAACATTTCAAACCTCAATAAGTTCTGTGACTAGTTTTAAAATCTATTTGCTCCCCTGAATAATTTAAACCTGACTTCAGATAGGCATTTTCAGTTGAGTGGTCTGATATTACTGCAATAACACATCTCAAATAGAACTTCTGTAAGATTAAGGGGGCGTTTGGTTAACCGGGTCTGGGAATCAGGAATCGGGTTGTGGAATTAAAACCCGAATCCTGGTGTTTGGTTGGTTATTTTTTATTTTCAAACCCGATTCCTCATACCCGTTGGTATCGGGTTCCCATACCTCTAGTTGAGCTCGGGTATGGGTTTCCAGCCCCATACCGGCCCAATCCCATACCCGAATATATACCAAACGCGCCCTAAGATATCAATTTCTAAAATTAAGTGATATATTTTAAAAAAAGAAGAGAACCTCCCATAAGTAGCTAAATCCTAAGTATTCCCCAACTATATTCTGAGTGTGTAAGTAAATGACCTGAATTTAGGTTGCCTGTATATTGAAGAAATGATTATAAACTGTATCTGTGATTTCAGGAAGAGAATCAATACGGCTCAAGATTCCTCCTCGTCTAGGTTGCCCAGACGAGGCAAAGGTTTTGGAGATCCTGGTAGCTTTAGCATGTTGGGAAGAGTACCTGATGTCAGTCTCCTCTCTAATTCATTCTGCTACAACATCAAACATATATAAGAACAGCATTCATCAACTCTTTGTATGTGTGGTTGTGCAGGAAGCTCAGACGAACAGAGAACTTGTACAAAGAAACCAAACCGACGTGCACGTTTCTATAGAAAAGAACGTTGATGGTACGCATTCAACAGACTTGACTGGTGCACTCACAAGAATGACAAGAGCAAATAGTATGTCTGGTCATACGACAAGTCTTGGGTTAGACCCATCGAGCGTGCTTCATGCAGATGAAACATTGGATTCTCAGCAAGTGGAGTTTGAAGATGCCAAGTCTAAGGGTCAGATTGAGCACTGAAAGTTGTAACACTTTCAAAACAGTGTAGATGGCTGTTTCTTGACATTATCTGGTAAGCACAAAATCTCTTATTGCACAACTCCTCAATATCTGGTGATTTGAGCTTTTTGAAACAGAACTGGTTATTTGAACTTCAAAAGATGTACATTTGTTCTATAATTACTTCCAATAACTCGGCGTAAATGCAGATTTAAGGTCTGTTTGGTAGACTAACTTGCATTTTTAGTGATAAATAGATTTTTTGAGAAAAAGAGGTTTTAGAGCTTTGTTTTTTTTTATGCTAAAAAAGAGGTTTTAGGCTTTTATTTTTGTAAAAAATGTCATTATAAATTGTTGTGACCAAACACCATTTTTTCTAGAAATCTCTTTATAAATAACAATGCCATTATAAATGACTATAACAAACAAATGTTTTGCAATTGTAGTTAAATTACCCTTTTTTCCTGTTCAACTTGTAAAGGAGTATTAATTTCTAATTTTTACATGTTTTTACCTCCATTTTCCAATCCTGATGCCTATGCTTCCTCACAAATTGAGTTCCACCATCTATCTTCCTTTATGAGGATCTGTAGATATCACATTAAACTTCCATTGAGCTCACAACTTCTCTTCACTCATTTCTTAGGATGAAGAATGATCATGGACAATGTTGGAGATTGTGGATCATCAGTTAAGCCACCAAGGAGTGCACTAAGTTAAGAACCTATCAACTGGCTTAAAAGCCTGGTTTTGCTGGGGGTGAGTAGTTGCATTTACAAGTATAGTGAGCATATATAGGACACTCCATTCAAATGGAATTTTGGAGGGTATTTGTTTGAAGTTTGCATCTTTTGTCCAAAGAAAGTATAGTAATGATTAATGAAGCATCGCCGGTGTATTTGCCATAACTGGTATCTTGAGTACAAAGTCTATGATAGAGATAACAACAGCAGATGCTTTTTAACATTTTTTTGTCAAATTATGGTTGTAAATTTTGGTGAGGGAGCAACTCTTGAGGTGTACATGTTTGTATATGGATTTGTGTTTGAAGTGAATTGAAGAGAGAATGTAAAAAGCATTCGTTTGTTTTGCATAAGCTCATGAGTTTGATTGCCAGGCTTGGTTTAGGTTCAATTCCTTGAAAACAGACATTGTAAAGGTGCTATAGTTACTATAGTATATGGGTCTTTGACTCTCTATTCTTTAGGTGCTTGATATTTGATACTAACTCAAATTGGGTTGGTTAATTTCAACTTGGATTACTTGTTTGGAAAATGAACAATGCAATATATACACTAGACAAAAATTTATGAACTTCATAATATACAGTGAAAATTCATATGCCAAAAGGCCCAAAATGTGCATATAATTTATAGTGTATAGTTTATACACTTTTTGAAGTGCTTGTTATGAGGTTAGCATTATAGATTACTATTTTTTCCATACCCTAATCCTAAAAGCATAGGCAAAAGAGATTTCCAAGTCAAGGAAGGTTTTGACAATCTTTGAATTGGTATCAAAGAAAATTTCACTGGCTCCATATTTCAGGGTAGATTTGCTTACACAAGCAGAAATAAGGATTTCTACCAGTAATTACAGGTTCCTATAAGTCCTGGTCTCATTTGAAAATCTTTGAGTTCCAAAGTTTTCAGTACTAAGTATTACAAATTACGAAGAGAACAATTCAAGAAGATAAAAACGAGCTTCAAATACACACTTATCAGCACTTCAAAATTACACTCAAAATGGAACAAGCGTGTAGCAGAACAAACCAATGAACCAAATTGCCGAACTTGTAAAAGGATTAACAGCACACAAACAATAATAGCAACAAGCGGGAATAAAAAGAGATGAACAAACAAGTGTTTCATCTCCTTGTTGACATGAAACTTGTATCTGAACTGCACAATTGCCTGAACTCACTTGAGTTTGAAATACAAGATGAGAGCAATAGCAATCAGAAGAACGACCACAACGGCACTGATGATCCATTTGTTCCTGCTCATACGCCTAGACATGTTGTTCATTATCTTCTTACTCCGGCCAATGTTGTCATCAACTCCATGAAGCTGTGAAAAAAAGATAATATCAGAAAGTCATAAGAACCCTAATTCATCTCATTCACCGTGTACATCACAGAAACCAAAATAGTGTCAGATTGAGGCTTGGACTATTTATATTCATGAATGTCAGATGCAGCAGACATAAGTAGATGATAAACCAGAAACATTTGACAATCATACAAAAATGGTACAAGATTTTCAGGCCGTTACCGTGTTATGGGCTTGTAAAAGAGCCTGTCGCTGACCATGCAAATCTTGAAGAATCGAAACCCCGAGCTCTTCTGTCTCAAGCATGGTTCTTCTGCTGTCCATGACTCTGTCACTAGTCTGGTTCAGTTTCCCGGTTGACACCAGCAATCTTGCTCTTTGATCAGAAGAAACCTATATAATCAAACAGTAGAGTTTCTTAAACAGAAAATAAACATATCTCCGCTCGGACAAGATTCTGCAAACATGGTAATAAAATAAAAATGGCTTGGACATAAAATTAAGATACTATGCTATAGGTATCGTTAGCTTTAGCATATGAAGTGAACTAAGCAAATGAAATGGAAACAGTAAAAAGTGATCATATAGCCATAATAGCATGCGAATATCACTGATTGCTAAAAGCACATAATATGAAAAAGAGCTAGCTGAACAAAGCTGGAACTGCATAGTTGCAATGTGAATATGTGTTAATTGAAAGTTTCTCCAGCAAATATGCACCCATCGCAATGTGAATATTTTGACTTTCATACTAGCAATGTCTGCTACCTATCTCAAACATAGACAAATCTGTAGGCAATTTGGTGGAACACATCATTCATAGATGTATCAACGCATTCTACAAGTAAGCATCAAGAATCAACCAGGGTCTGCTAAACTACATAACATCAAGATATCCAACTAAACAATCTCTAAGGGCAATCAAACTCAGGAGCAAGATTAGTCTAGCATACCGCCATTGTGTCTGCCACTCCCGACTCTAGCAATTCATCCCGTGCAGACTGATTAGGGTTCCCTGACGAGATCCTTTTCACTTCACTTTTCAAGTTGTTCAAATCAGATTTATATTCTCGCAGTTTGGCAAGAAGCATCCCCTTAACATTGGGCTGCAAACTTCTTGCCTCAAGGTCCATTTTCCGGATCTGGAAAGTGTGAATTGACAGCATTTAGGTAGAGTAAAACATCACAAAAGAAAATAAAGCTAAAAATGGTCCAAAATTCTACCAGATTCTCTGCTTCTTCAATACCAGCTCTAATTTCAAATATCTTTTGCTTCTTTTTTTCTGCACAAAAGAAGCTTCTGGTAAATAACATATCTAAATTCATGTCACTGCAAATATCAGCCCTAAAAAAATGAAGGAAAAAACTGAAACCAAATATTAATGAATGAAGAAATACTTGGATCTAAACATGCTAAGCTATGTTCACCGCCAATAAAATATTCAAGCCGGGAGGCTGATTTCGACTATCCTGGCTGTAACAATTCCATGCTTATGATATTTCCATTAGTTGTTAGTATACAAAATAAAATATCCACTTTGTACCAGGTTTCTTTCCCTAGTCTCAAGTTTGAATTGGCTATGCTGATTGTGCGGATCTCTACAAACAAGGATCTTTTACCATCAATAGTTTATAAAGAGCATTGTGCTAGATGATTGGAATTACTCAGAAGCATCGTAATTAGTGAGTTGAATTCTACTTTGGTATATTAGTTATAGTACTATGTAGGAAATGTTATATGTATGTCATGACTGAGGTTAACCTACAGAAATAGATGATAGCATCCCAGGTGACAGCAGCAAGTTGTTAAGTGGATAATACTAGCACTACAGCAACACCCATCGCAATTCTATCCCACATAAACAGGAGACTAGGAGAGGAGATAGTACGCAGCCACTTCAATAGATAATTCTATTGAATAAAAAAAATTTCATACTTTTGGCTTTCAAACACAATGCTGATGGGCACCAACACAAACCCTTCAAAAAAATTACATACAAAATATGCACCCTAACAGAAGTTGCATCATGAAGATCTATATAACTGGGACACAAATGAGTGATAATAGTATCAACTATCAAACAAGAAGAAATTATTGTTGACTAGATAAACCTAAACTGGTAACTTCAGAAACCGTCAATAACCAAGTAAGGGTAACCAAGTAAAGTCAACTTTATTTGTCAGGTTCAAGTAAGACACCCTCCCTTTCAACCTCTTGCTCACATGACCTTCGAATTTCACTTTAACGGGTATAGAAGAGCAACAAGGAAAGACAACCTTAAAACCGAGAAACAGAGGAGACCAAGTTTATATGCTCTGCCAAGTTTTACATTTAAACAGATAGCCACAATTGCAACATCAAGAATAGAAAGAGCCTGAGATACACTTGATTGGGCCTTGAACACACACCTCCTAAGTCCTAACATAGGACTTCAAATCTTCAATGTTTTCCATGTTGAACCAAAGAGGCAAATGAGATATGCTTCCTAATTGAATCTAGAAAGCATGATGGAAAATTTAAGATCCAATACTTACACAGTATGAACAATATTAGATCCTTATCAATGTTATAAAATCCTTCCTACTTTAAGCAAAATTATAAAAAGCCTTAACCTAATCAAACTAGAAGACGGTATAGTCATTTACATCTCCCACACATCCAATTGAGATCTCCCATATATATCTTTACATTTCAGCCACTAAACATATGTATCTTTACATTTCAGCCACTAAACAGACTTATCTTGTACTTTTTCCAGACAACCTCCTATCCAATTACTGTCCTCCTTCGCTAGATCGGTTTCTATAATTCATTGTTGTTAACACCTCATTACTCGCAATGAAAATTTTCAGCTAAGTCAACCCCCTCAATGAAATGGGGAAAAACAAAACTTCAAATGAGACAATTCAACAGGAATTCGTCCATGGCCAAGCAATATGTACCAATAAATCATGAAATCGACATAATCGGAGCAAAAAACTATTTGGATTATCTGCCTCTATCTCTCCCATTTACCTCCATCAAGAAGTGCAGCTGAACTGCACTTTTTTGAGAGATTGGCGGAAGTCTGACAGTACTGGCGCTCGTACCCTTCGAATGCCTCAGTCATCGTGCCCTAATTTTTTCTTCGAAATTCCTGATCTGTTCAAAATTCAAGGTTTCAAACACAATAAACTAACAATTCCGTTAAAATCCACAACAATGGAAAATAAATCAAGAGGGACGACGATGAATTGACCTTATAGGGAATTCTGTAGGTAGGATTGATCGCCGGCGAGAGATCAAAAGAGCTGTATGCGGAAAAGGGGAAAGGGGAGGAATATGCTCAAGTGGTGCGTGGGGGCCTGTGTTTATTCAAATAATTGAATAATATTAAAAACAAAAAAATATTTGTAAAATTAGAATTTTAGTTAATAATTTAATTTTGAGTTATTGGATTTGTTATTAAAAATTGTATATATCGTTTTTATCGATGTAAAAAACTTTATTCATTGGTAAAAACTAAGTTGAGTAGTTAAACAATTATAAATTTTATAAAAAATTATAGTAATAATTAATTTTTTTAATAATTGTGTTAAAGATTGAAATGACAATTATTTATGAAAAAAGAATGTAATCCTATAAAAAAAGAAAGGAAAAAACTAATAACTCAATAAGTACAAATATGTATTATATATGATGTGAAATAATCAAATGTGAATTACTGTTATCATGCGGACTGTGTGAACGATACATATCATTCAATGTGATACATATTCATATGTAATGTGAATAGTCATTGGACACGATAGCAACGTGCATTGAAACACAAACAAATATGCATTGTAGCGATGTGTATCATATTTCAAACAAATGTCCATCGCATTATAATAAGTACAAACAAATATTCATTACAGTATAAATGTACATTGACATAACACTATAATGTACATTGTTTGACACAACCCACGTAGATATAATGTTCATACCTGAAGAGTATCTTATAGCCTGTAAGGTTGTAACTAATAACTTATTTTCATTATTTATTTTTTATTTCACTACTTTGACATATCTAAATCGATATTATAGAAATGTCAAAGATATCTTATTTAAATATAAATTATTTTTTTAAGTTATATTAATTATTCACTTTGGCATAAGTAGATATATATTGTGGACATTTATACACGAAAAGTATTTTTATACACCAAATTTAACGTAAAATTCATCATTTACAAAATATGAATAATAGGTGATTCAATTAAATTTTAAAGTTTTGTGCAAAGTAACATGTTGTAAGGTCCAACTTGATTAATGCATATTAATCCTAGTAATATTGTTGAATGTTAAGAGATTTAACTTCATGCATAAAATATGTACAAACTTCATAAAATTTTAGATCTTTATTAAGTAGCTAACCAATGTTAACACCAACACCAAGTATATAAAGCCTTCAACCAAAACCACTTTTATATCTCTCATGGAGCGAAAATTGAATTGGAGAAGAAATCAAATGCCAACATTAGCAGAAAATGAGAATTGAATTGCAATTTGTTGATTTCGCAGTTCAGCTCCCAATTTGAAAGAGGCCATTTTCGCGCGCTCTGAAATGTAAGCACAGAGATGATTCGGAATGCAAGCTTCTTCCAATGGCCAACTATCCCACCGTGGCTTCATTGTCTCGTCACTACCGTTCCCTGATAAGGTGCAGCGCTCGCCGCTTATCCCTCGTCGACGGCGAGAAGCTCCACGCCGCCGCCATCACAACCGGGCTGTCATCCATTCCGGAAACTTACGTCTCCAACACCCTTCTCCATTTGTACTCCAAATGTGGCCATCCTCACTACGCCCACAAACTGTTCGACGAAATTCCCCACTCGCACAAAGATGCTTTTGACTGGACTGCTCTTATAGGATGCTACACCCAGCTGAAGATGCCCGTCGAGGCTCTTGATCTTTACAGGAAAATGCGTGGGAATGCTGTGGAGCCTGATGATGCTACCATGGTTTGTGTCTTTCAAGCTTTTGCACAGTTAGGGGATGCCAGAGTTGGCGATCATGGCATTGGAGTTATGGTGAAAATGGGCTTGCTCTTTACTCTCAGAGTGTGGAATTCAATGCTTGGAATGTATTGCAAATGTGGGTTGATGGGTGAAGCCAAGAGGGTTTTTGATGAGATGGAGGAAAAGAGTGTCATCACTTGGACTGTGTTCTTGGATGGGTTGATCAGATGGGAAGGTCCAGAGAATGGCAGGGCTTTATTTGATGCTATGCAAGAGAAAAATGAGGTGGCATGGACAATCATGATAAGGGGTTGTGTTGAGAATGGTTTCACAAAAGAAGCATTTTCACTTCTTAGTGAAATGATATTTACTTTCGGGTTTCGGCTCAACTATGTGACTCTTTGTTCTCTCTTGAGTGGTTGTGCTGTGTCTGGTGACGCGATGATTGGCAAGTGGGTTCATTCGTACGCGCTCAAGGTCATGGATGAAGAGGAGATGAATCCTATGGTGGGAACCGCCTTGGTAGATATGTATGCAAAATGTGGTAGGATGAATGTTGCAATGAGAGTTTTCTGGAACATGAAACAGAGGAATGTGGTGACTTGGAATGCTTTGCTTTGTGGGTTAGCTATGCACGGGCTCGGCCTTGCTGCATTGGAGTTGTTTCCTAGTATGGTTAAGGAAGTGAGACCGGATATAGTTACTATGACGTGTCTGCTGAACGCGTGCAGCCACTCGGGTTTAGTGGATCAGGGTCTATACTACTACAACAATCTTGAGACCTTGTATGGCATCAGACCTCAAGTTGAACACTATGCTTGTATTGTGGATCTTCTTGGTAGAGCAGGAAAATTAGAAGCTGCAGAGGAGTTTGTCAGGAAGATGCCCATTCACCCGAATTCAGTTATTCTAGGATCTCTTTTAGGCTCTTGCAGATTTCATGGGAAGCTCCATTTGGCTGAAAACTGTTTACAACAATTGCTTGAGATGGATCCTGGGAATACAGAATGCCATGTTCTGCTTTCTAACATCTATGCTTTGTCTGGAAAGCAGGAAAAAGCAAATCATCTTAGGAATGTTCTAAGGCAAAAGGGTATCAGAAAAGTGCCTGGAATGAGCTCCATTCATGTTGAGGGGCAAGTTCATCGTTTCAGTGCAGGCGACAAGTCACACATTCGCGCTCAAGAGATATACTCAAAGCTGGATGAAGTTATACAGAAACTGAGATCAGCTGGCTATGTTCCAGAAATGGCTGCCCAAGCTTTCTCTGGTTACAATGGAGACGGCGCCATGGAAGAACTGGAGGAGAAAGAGCAAGCATTGTTCAGTCACAGTGAGAAGCTAGCGGTTTGCTTTGGGCTAATAAGCACTAAACCTGGGATTCCTCTCTACATATTCAAGAACCTGAGGATATGCAGAGATTGCCATTCAGCTATGAAGATTGTTTCATCAGTGTATAGCAGGGAAATTGTCATCAGGGACCGTAGTCGGTTTCACTGCTTCAAGGGCGGTTCGTGCTCTTGTTCTGATTACTGGTGATCTTGATGCAACAACTGTGAATGTTTCTAGTAGAGAGATAATAACTCATTATTTGATACAAACAAACGTGCCTTGTTTTGCGTGTAAAACAGAAGAAAATTGCAACCCTGGGTATTACAGATTTATACATGTAGAAGCTTTATTTAATATGACATCTTAAAGGATTGGAAAGGTTTTGCAGAGTGTATGTTCCTCTGTTTAAGCAGAAGAGGGTATTCTGATGCCCATTCTCTGCAAAAGCCAAGGTCTTTGAGGATTAGAATCTATGAAGGAATGAGTGGTGAACTGGTAAGCTTCTTCATCTATTAACTCCCTGCACCATGCCACCCGCTTCGAAGGGCAACAACCAGGGCCAATACACCTGCAATTAAGAATCAATGTGTTGTAATTTTAATTAGAAGCTGTAAATGAATGACATCATTTCAAATTTCTCACAACTTCTGTGAATTGCAGTTAGAATATTGGTTGAGGAATTAGACATAAGCCATATGATAATCAGAGAAAACTCTAATGAAGCAAAACTGTGGTGGTGGTGCCATCAATACCACCACCACCACACCAAAACCTTCTCTTCACACTAACTGGAAAGCTCATTTCGAGTACTGCAAACTCGAGTATGCATTCTATAGGAACTCTGGTGACGTTGAAAAATCTAATTGAGTAAATAAAGGAATAAAGAGTTTCGCCTAAACACAGCCAAAGTATGTTCTTTGTAAACGCCACTTAGCGTTCCCAGGATCAGCCTCAAGAATAGAAACATGAAAAACAGAAACTGGGTTGTTTATCGAAATGCAGCCACAAAATCACCACAAAGACCATGAAAAACCAATCAGACAAACATCAAGGGTCCATGGAAATATTTGACACTGCTCTGATTTTTAACAAGTTCATGGGTGTCCCCCCCCCCAAAAAAATTAGTGTTAAAATTTCTAAAAGACACTTTACGTTCTAGGAAACGATTAAAGATAAGGATATAGTAAAAATCCTTGAGCACCATTATGCCATATGTGATATATTAGAAGCATATTTAAAATTGGGGAGGAAAATGTATAGAAAAAGGAGCTGTCTATATTCAGGGTCTCATAGAATTTGAAAGTATAAAGCTACCTGTATTCATAAAAGCAAGCACTTCTTTCATTCTCACTCTTGCCCCAGTTATTCCAGCCCTCTGGTTTGACACAATGATCGATATGAGTGTATGCAAATACCACCCTTCCAAAGGGGCCCCATGGCCGTCCAAGATGCGTATATGATGATTTCCCATTGCCAGTAATGACACACCTAAAATAAAAATTGGTTTACATTCTTTAGAAGGCTCAAATAGACAAGCAGAACATAATCAGCAATCAGTATAAACTACAAGCAAAGGCACAAAATGCTAATAATTTAAGTTATAAGCAAAGGTACAAAACGCTGATAGAAACGCAGTTTCATGTTTCAGCCTATATTGCTTATAGAAAGGCAGTTATATATTTCTACAAAGGATCTTGTTACCCAATCTTACCTAGAACTCTCCAATTTTATATGCATCGTCAGCCTTATGATTCTATTCACGTGTTTAGGTTACCTATGCTCTCCCTTTGTGTTACCTATAGTCAGCTGAATTAGCTCTATCCAGTAAAGTTCATTAGAAAAAATAATAATTGCTCACCCACATTATCATGAATATATTGATAAAACTAAGTTCACTCCAAAAAGTGCCTAGACATGACTATCTGACCCCAGAAAATAACATTAGCACAACAGAATGATTGTACACATGAAAGATACATCATTATGATTCAACTATAAAATTTGTAGAGTTTAATACTCACCTGAGGAACACATATCCAGTAGTCTCTTGAGAAGACTTTCTACCCTGAGCTGTAATGAATCCCTCCGACTTGCAGTGAATATGGCAATGTTCCAAAAGAGCGGTGCTATTACCAAAAATGAAGTCCACACTTCCTTCAATGTAACAGTCCCTCAAATATTGTCTTCCATGATGCAGATACAGTGTATCCTAGCAACGCATATTGCCACATACTCAGAGGAAATGAAATAACTGATGCAATAGACCCCTTTCTAATGATAGATGAACTAAAGAAATGTGTGCTGCTGATCAGCTAAAATAAATACCATCAAGCAACTATATGCATACAAAACCATCCTATGTATATGGTATAAATTACATTGCGGCCCGTGTCTCCAAATTCCACATCAAATGCAGCAGCACATATAAAGCTGTGTTGCACACTTGCACATGTAAAAAACATGAAATTTAGTGAACACATACTATAAACTTGGAACTTGCACCTCTCAAATTTCAAGGGGTCATTGATAATTAAACAAGGATTCATTTGTTAGTTTACACTACAAGCAATGACTGAAACTCTGAAAGTACAATAGCAAGAACTTAATACCTGCCAACCAAGAAACCTGCAGTTATAAAATGCACATCGATCAGCCGTAGCTCTCAGTGCAACGGCTTGTCCTGATCCCTATAAGAATTATAAGAGAAATTCATCTCAGTGTTCCATACAAAGCAGCTGAAAGCAGTTATATTGATGAGCACTCTACAATTCATAATCAAGTAAACTTAGTAAAACATCGTAAATTGAGAAGTAACAACCTGAGGAGAAGAGTTCTCAAAGGTAATATTCTCAGCAATGAAGTCCTCTCCTTCCAGAATCACACTCCCACATCCAAACGTCCCCGTTCCAATTAACCTAGCCGGCTGGAATTTCGCAATTTTCCCAAACAAATTCAATCCAACAAATTCACCAAAAAAACAAAAAGCATAAAAAGGAACGGATAGGGTTTTAGGGATTTGAAACCTGGTGGTGTTCGATCTTAGTTGCAGTGTTATTCCAACTGATAACAGTCTCTTCGGGGGAGATTCCGCAGATTGTGATGAAGTTCTTCGTTTTAGGAACGTAGATTGGCTGTCTGTAGACGCCGGGGGAGACGCGGATCACCGTCCGGCAAGTGTTGCCGAGGGGGACGGCGTCGACTGCCTCTTGCACCGTCCGGAAGGCGCCGGCGTCGCCGTTGATCGCCACCATGAGTACTCTCGGTGCCGGCATCGCCATCTTCAGCTTCACCTCCTCCTCCTCCTCCTCCTCTCACACTCTTTGACTATGGCTGCAGTCTTCACCACTTCTCCGCTCTCTCTGTCAATTTATGGCGGAAGGGGAGTGGGAATTAGCTGAGAGATGACGCGGAAGGAGGCACAAAAGACGGTTGAAATTTGAGATTCTGATTCAAAGATTGTTCTGTCCTTCTGAATTCTTTGTTTTTCTTATATGTAGTTGTCAAATTTGGTTAAGAAATGTTTTTTTATTTAAAAGTTTTAGGTAATGTCGAATTGGTAGGGGTGGACTCGAGGGATTTGAGTGGCTGACCGTCCGTTTTTTTGTTTCCCAATCCCTTCAAATATGTGAGGATTTAGAATTTGCATTTTTATGAATTTTAATTTTCATTATATATATATATATATAAAATAATAAATAAATTATAAGGAAAATGTTTTAGTTTATTTTAATAAAAAAAAACAGGTCATGAGTTCAATATTTTAAGCCCTCTCAACTTTTTTTTTTCTATTTTAGTTAAGCCATTGTATTTTAAAAGGCTTATTAAAATTTTTATGTTTATTAAATATGTTTATTGCTCTTTTGTTTTTTCTTTCAGATAATTCTATTCTTTTATCAAAGAGAAATTAAAATTTTCAAGTTATTTAAAATAATTTTTAAAACACACAAAAAGAATATTATATAAATTAGTCAAATTTCAAAAAATAATTTTTCAAGCGTTTCTTGTTGTTTCAAAATATTAATAGAACTATTGATCCGTAAAGCGACAAAAAATGAACTAAAATCGCCCTCCTTGGACCAATTTTTTGGTCCGTCATTGTGTATTAATGGGTTACCAGGTTTGTCATTAGAAATTGCACATAATGATTGTTTCTATGCAATTATTCTTTATCTATTTGTTCAAACTAAGATGTTTAATCAATAAATCCTAAATTATAGATTTTTTTAATAATATTCTAGTTTGCCATCTTCTTCACATTCCCATATCACCTCAATTTAAAAATAATTTTTTACAATATAATGTAAAAAAGTCTATATATCTTATACGTCTACATGTAACCATAATATCCAATACAGATATCGATACCTTTAACTTAAAAACAATGACATTACGTGGTATAAATACTATAGGTTTTGATAAAAATACTTAAATATATTTTGTTAGAAAAATAAATGTCGGCACGTATGAACATGATCTGCCAATTGCCAACACCCACATGGGACACGGTTTTCAAATCCGCATCTAAATCACAACCTTTGTATGGATTTGGGATTAGTTTGAATCATCTAAAATAATATATTTTAATGTATTATTTTAAAATTTTAAATATATTTTTAATATATTTTAATATATTTTTTAGGGACTCTAAACAGACCAATGATTAAGGAAGAATCTCTACAATTCATAATATAGTATATTCTTGAGTAAATCAATCAAGTATATATATATGACATAAATTAACTTTATAATATTTATTAAAAGTTATATGTATATATAAATAATAATTATATATATTTTTAAAAAATTAGTATCATAAAATTATAATTAATTTTTATTTTACATTAAAATTATAAAATAATTATATTTTAGCTATTAGAAAATACAAACAAAACTTTTTGCAATGAAAAAAAATTTAAAAATCAATTAATGTTATATATATTTAAATGATACGGATCTGGTGAGAAATAGAGTTTAGGTGAAAAATAAGAATGAATATGTGTCATTTGATCTAAAGAAACTAAATACTCAAATAAAAAAAGTAAAAAAAAAATCAATAATTCGACATGGCCAAATTTTATTTAAAAAAAATATATATTTTTAAAAAAAATACGGACGGGTGTATGCGCATACATTTCTTTAAATTCGCTATCACATACAACACAAAAATGAGTTCGCATTTTCGACCCACAAACCCTAATCCTCCAAACGACGTCGTTACGCTCCTCCGCCGCTACTCCCTACTTCACTTTTCCTATTTATACCGTGTAGTCCACTGCACTGCTTCACCGCTCCAACCCCTTTCTCAACCTACAGAAACGATGTCGTATTATCCAAGAGGCCACGACGCCGGCGACGAAGTCGACGACTTTGACGAGTACGATCCAACGCCTTACGGCGGCGGCTACGACATCTCCCTCACCTACGGCCGCCCCCTCCCTCCCTCCGACGAGATCTGCTACCCTCCTTCCACCTCATCCTCCTCCTCCTCCTACTCCCGAAACGACGACGTTGACTACGATCGCCCCAACTACTCCTCTTACTCACACCCCGACGCCTACTCCGAAGAGGCCCAGGACAACGAGTACAAGAGCTACGCTCGCCCCAAGCCCCACCAACCCTTCCGCCCTCCTTCCTCCTACGACACCCCTCCCGACGCCGGCTACGACGCCCCTCCTGACGCCGGATACGGCGGACCTCCCGGCGGAGGCTACGGCGGACCTTCAGGCGGAGGATACGGAGGACCTCCAGGAGGCAGATACGGGTTCCAGCCGCCGCCGCCTGGACCACCCCCGCCGGAATTTGGGGTCGGAGGACCCGGATTTGGGGGTGGTGAGTTCGGTGGGACCGATCCTCAATACGGAAGGCCGGATCAGGGGTATGGATCCGGATCTGGCTATGGGAGGAAAAGTGGATATGATCAGCCTAGCGAGGAGTATGGATCCGGATACGGATCGGGTTATGAGCCGAAGCCTGAACCAGAGAAGCATGGATCCGGTTATGGGAGGAAGCCTGAGTCGGAGGAGTACGGATCTGGGTATGGGCGGAAGCCTGAACCGGAGGAGTACGGATCCGGTTATGGGAGGAAGACTGAATCGGACGAGTATGGATCTGGATACGAGAGGCAAGTAGGCGAGGGTTATGGAAGGCCTAGCTACAAGAGGGATGATGATGATGAAGAGGAAAAGCCTCGCTATGGCCGCAAGAAACATGTGAGTTCTCTCCTTCTAACTTTTGTTCTTAATTGATTGTTAATGTTAATTTAAAGTTTTCCAGTGTTCAATTGTAGATTTACATCACTCTTGGTTGTTACTGTTAATTTGATTAGATTAACTCTGATATAGCCCAGTGTTCTTGACCAATTTGATAAATAAAATAGTATAGTTCAAATATTTTCGAATTCACGTAGAACTTGAAACAAAGAAAGCAAATTGTACAATAGCAATTAGCACTAAAATCAAAATAATGATGATTGCATCATAGAATTCAATTATGTTCATAGTTGCTGCTTACAATGTGAATTGTTTTTCTGTCAATCTTCTTCCTTCTTACTTTATGTGCAAATGACAGGGTGATGATGACTCTGATGATGAGGAGAAGAAAGAGCGCCATCACCACCACCACCACCGCCATGGTGGCTATGATGAGTGATGGAAAGGGCTGAATCATTGTCTTCTGAATTGATCTCTGCCATAGTTTGCTGCTTAAATAAAGGGTGGAGAGTTTCCTTTCATGTATCTTATTGTACTGTTCGTAATACTGTTTGTCATCATCATTATCATCATCATCATCTTGTCTACTACCATATTTGTTGTGATTGATAGTGTGCTTGGAATCAAATTCCTGTTATCTGGGAAAACTAAGTATGAAGTCCTATGCTTGGCTTCTGTACTGTGTTTGCTGTGTGAGAATGTATGTGCTCTTGCACAAGCTTTGTTATATTGAGTGTATCTTGATTTCTTAAGAGTTGCTTCACATTTTTGCTACTGAATAAATGTTAGTCCTAATTAATTATACTCCAACTAAGGAAATGTATGGTTTTAACATGGAATTTCTGTTTAGATGTGGCCGGTTTTAGTGAAATGTGTACTACCTGTATACAAAGATCGGGTAAAAACATTCGAATTAGATGGTGCGGTTTTGGTGAAATGTGTGTGCTATTTTCATTTTCTCTGTAATTGATTATGATTTGTATGTTGACTGCTGCAAAGTTGTGGTTGCTAATAACCATAACCTTTGCATTATGCTCTCATTCTTTTCATTCATTTTCAGTGCACAGCAGGCAAGAATATCCTCACTGACATATCATCAGAAAGCATGCGTTCGAAGAAGTAGTGGGCTTCTCTCAAGTGTTAGACTGCACTTGACAAATTACAGAAAATTGGCTGTAAATTAGGCAAAGTTGACTTGCGTGAGGCCCATTACTTCTCTGAACAAATGCTTCCTATGAGACCTCCACCTCCAATTCCATCCCTCAATACACTATTTGAGTTCTTCCTATAAGAGACCTTTGTAGTGTGTCTCTTCATCCATTTTCAGTGCACAGCAGGCAAGAATGTCCTCACAACATAACATCAGAAATCATGTGTTGAAGAAGAAATGGGCGTCCCTTGCAGGAGTGCAATTGACAAATTCCTGAAAGTCTATTGTAAATCAGGCGACGCCCATTGCTTCTTCAAACTCATGCTTCCAATGAGAGCTCCACCTTCAATATCATCCTTCAATACACTATTGAGTGCTCTAGTTAAGTGTAAGCTTTCTCTCTTGCCATCAATTTCTACAAAACATTGGATATTGCAGGTGTTAATGTTGGAACTTTATATGCTTTTCTTACTGCAATTGTAGCATGTAATTGGGGAATGCTGCATGTTCAGCTCTGGGCCTCATTTTGAAGCATGTGTTCTTATGTCCATATCCACTGTATGTGTAAAAGACTAGGAATGCTTCCACAGCTCATCAGGAAATGGTGAGTATTGTAAAATATAGGTTCCAGTATTTCTGGATGTTGTTTCTTACGATTGTTTTAATGATAGTTTGTGTGATTTGTTCTTCAGGAATGGAAGAAGATGCTAAACACTCTTTGCTGAAACAATAGACTGGTAAGTTATAAGAAGCTACATGAGAGTTGCATATATAATGTGGCAAAAAATGTTGTTAAAAGCCCCTTTTCATCTGAAGAGAGTTGAAGATGGATAAGCTTACAATTCTTTGCTTGCTCCATACTTACTTTCTTGCAAATACCATCCTGGATAATATGCTAGAGAGGAAGTATAGAACAAGCAGAAAGGATGTGGTGATAAATACCTTGTTGAGAGCTCTTTTTCATTTCAATAGAGTTGAAGATGGATAAGCTTGTTTAGCAGCACCATGCAAATGCACTAATTGAGATTGACAGATTATGCTTAAATGGGCACTTTGTTCACAATTCTTTGCTTGTTCTATACATCCTTTTTTGCATATACAACCTTGGAAAATATGCAAGCAAGGATGTATAGCACAAGCAAAGAGCTTGAATACAATGTGGCCATATTTACCTTGTTGATATATCTTTTCAATTTGATGAGAGTTCCAAATGACAAGTCTATGGAAAAAACGGCACTTTGTATACAATTCTTTGCTTGTTCTATACTTCCTTTCTTGCAAATAAGGATGGCACACGCAAAGAGCTTGCAGATACATTGTGGCTATAAAAATACATCTTTGATGGCTCTTTTTAATTTGATTAGAGTTTCAGATGACACTTAATTTATTGGCAAAAAGGATGACTCACATTGTTGTGAGTGTGACGTTGTTACATTTAAGTATAGCTTGTATTCATAGGATGGATGATGCCTATTTTTAAATTGATTTATTCCAATGGGAATTGCAAGATTTGTATTGGAATTATCAGCAAGGTTACTTGAATGATAATTGTATGTTCTTGTGGGTTAATCATCTTGAACCTGATCTTGCTACATATTTTTTTTTATCTTTCATTTGATTTTGTCAGTTCTACCTTTCATTATGTTGTTGAATTACCAATAACCACTAGAAGAATAAAAAAGGCCAATTTGCCAGATTCCGATTCGTATGAAAAATGGCCACTACAAATCTGCTACCCAACTTCACACAACTGAGCAGCAACTATGATTGGAATACAAGTGTGGCTAGACAACAACTTTCTTGATCATAATCACAGTTCCATTACAAATCTGCTACCCAACTTCACACAACCGAGCTTTAGATGTAAACAAAATTCCAAAAGAGCTCAATTTCGTTCAGCTTGTTTTGCTGTGCATCCTTACAAGAAGCTAGAGGAGTTTCTTCTTCTCAAAGAAGGTCTTGAGATGCCACAACTGCAACCCTGCAACTGATAAACAGATGAAGATCGAAAGGAAGCTGAAGGCCGCCATTCTTGAATTCGTTCCTCGGTTCAGCTTCTGCATTTCCTCCTCCCTGCAGCGTATCATCAGCAATTTCATATTCATAGCCTAATAACCAATCGATCCCTAATGAATTATGCCTGTGTTACTAGTTTTTTACCTCTCGCGAAGATAAAACATTTCGTCGTGGATGTTCTTGATGGTTTGTTCCAACTTCTTTAGCTCAAGCTCCATCACCTAACAAACCACAAATGTCAATGATGTTTTTATTTTTGTTTCCGAACTCTACAACAATAATCAACCTAATATAGTCTTGCACGTGCTAGGACTGTTCATCAGTTTTGTTATTTTAGACCAAACCAAATTGATTATATTTGTTTCGATTTTCGTTTCGTATGAAAACAATATTCGGTTTCTGGTTCGGTTCGGTCATAACCGATTATTTTTTTAAATAAAAATAAAATTCTAGTATTTTAGATAAACTAGTATAACCTTATTCTGTTTAGATCCAGTTCGATTCGGTCTAATTGGAATTTGTGCACTAAAATCCACTTGAATGACCTAAATTCAAAATGTTCGGTTATTTCGATTTATAACCGAACCGAATAAAACTGATTGAGTGCTTGTTTGGTTGAATAGGGAAATTGTAATTCTTAGGAAATCAAAACATGAGAATTTGAATTTATGGTAATTGGTAAATTATGTTTGGTTAAAATCTAAATCATGAAAAATATGAGGGAAAAAAATCTTACCTACCCCTTCCTAAGTAATTGCACTTTCTATGTTTGTATAGAAAATGAAAATCCCATGAATTCAAATCCCATTATTTTTCAAAAATAAAAAATCAACCAAACACACATTTACTATCACTTTCCAAGGTATTTAAAATCATGGGAATTCAAACCAAAAACAATCAACCTAGTTCCCGAATAAGTCGAGCGGATATTTCCGGAGACTCATAGGGAACTAGAACAACAACTACATGCATAACACTAAAAACACAAAGCAAGACATGAAAACGCAATCAACTCACTATAGTCATGCAGAGTAATCCTGAACAGTTCGTGAGGTTATTTTCAAAAGAAAAAGAAAGATAGAAAAACTCACATCAATATGGCCTTTGCGAGCGACTTTGGACCAATCTCTGGAATCAACTCCACTCATCCACTCCAACTCAATCGTGAGCGTCGCTGGAGGACTGTGATACGGCGCGTGAAAGCACGCAGTGTAGTCGCCGGAATCCGGCGCAGTGAACGCGAAATCGCCCTTCTCCACCGTATCTGCGAAATGGAAGTTATGGCCACGCGGAGACGTAACCTGATCCCCAACACATCAATCAATTTTGAGTATAAAATCAAATCAATTAACACACTTAACAAAGGAGGAGATGGATGACGTACGCGGGCGGTGATGCGGAAGAGATCCGGCAACGGATTGCCTTCGTTAGGGTTGACGACGGCGTACTTTCCGACGGACATGTGATCTTGCTTGATGTCTTCTGTGATGCACTTTGTGCTTCCGGATTGCAATTCGAATCGCATCGAGTTGCAGGAAGGCGAGATCAGGATTAGGATCAGTGTGATGACGGTCAATTTCGGCTTCATTTTTGAAGCTCGTTCGATCTTGATCGGCAGTGAAAATGGCTGAAACAGATGATTTTTTCTTACAAATTTTGGTATGAGATTTGAGTTTGTTGGATGTGAGAACTTCTTTTTCCGAGGTACGTGGCGGGGAGAGTGAAGACGAGACTGTTAATTGCTATTTCTAGAATAAATTAGAAGATTTTCAGCTTTTGAAGTTGCAATTTTTTAATTGTTACAGCTTCAATGGTATCATTTTATTATTCTTGGTCGATCATTTATGCATATATGTATCTTACATTTAAGTTAGCACTTGTTTTATGCCATGCTAATTATAATTAAGCATATGAAGTTGGCACGTGATTTTTGCCCAATTTTCATTTTATCTCAAATCATTGCATGTATGTATATAAATAAGGGTGTGTTTGAATCGTCATTTTAATGCAATAAATTGTATTATTTTATATTAAATGTCATAATTTAATACGTTAAAATACATTTTCCTAACAATCCAAATAAATCCTAAGCATAAGGACCTAATAGAACAATATTTATCCCATAACTTAGCAAAAAAGATAACATCTATCCCAATTTCGTTGAATGATATTCATGATAGAATGTATTGGGAAATCAGTAAAAATGATTGATTTTCTACAAACTTTGTCATGGATCTAATTAACAGAAACAAAAGATACACTGCTTATGATTCCTCTTGGATCTGGAAAATGGACACTTACCCCAAAGTTAAAAACTTTGTATGGAAAATAATGAAAAACGGATTACCAACAAAAGTAAAACTAACAGAAAAAGGTGTAGCAATCCCTCAGGGTTGTATCCGATACAATGCGCAATCGGAGGATTTGAATCATCTCCTATTCCATTGTAACTACACCATGAAAACAATAGAGAAAATGAACTATTATACGTATGGTATTATTACTTCCCTAAACATAGCAAACAAAAAAATTAATGAAATCATTGATGAAATTCGACAAAAAAAACAACCGCTCACAATTTATAGAACTACTGGTTTCTTGGTGGAGAATCTGGTTCTATAAAAACCAACAAAGTTTTGGAAGACCAAACGATGGTGCCGACTACATCAAGGATGTACCGATTTATATTAAACAACAAATTGAGAATTGGAAGAAGACGAAAAGCTGGAATCCTGACTGCCTGGCAGATGACAAACCCAAAACTCATAGAATAAATAACATCAGAAGACCAATAAAAAAATGGAAAAAACCTCTGGATAAAATTATTAAAATCAATACTGATGGCTCAACAAAAACGAATGGTGAATCTAGCTTTGGCTACATTTTCAGGAACAACAAAGGTGAAACAATTTTTCTCTTTGGGGATAAATGTGATACCTCAACCCCTTTAAAAACAGAAACACTTGCAGTAAGAAATGCCCTGATAAAGGCCTATGAATTAGGCATTACCGACATTCATCTAGAATGCGATAACCTGACCGTTGTAAATGTCCTGAATCAAATCTGACACTGTCCATGGGATATTGAAATGTTAATTTCTGATATCCTGTGTGTTTTACAACTTTTCTCTTCAGTGCAGATTTTTCATGTCTTACGAGAAACAAACGTGGTGACCGACTTCATCGCAAATGAGGTCCAGTTTAGTTTTTTGGAAGATATTCGAGCTAATTTAGAATTTGTAATTCTCATCCGAAAGAATGCTATAAACTGAGAAACCGTATCTTCTGTGGTTTTCAGTCTAATTTTTACCTAATCAAAAAATAAAAATAATACATCCCGCCTATACGGGTGATTTCTTGTAGATTAACGGGTGTTTTTTTCCTTCATAAATAGGGAGATTTAAAGGGTGATTTTCAGCGGTTAAAACTATAAGATATGTGGATGGCTGACAAAAAAACTATGAAATGAGTTAGATTCTTTAGAACATGGCACAACGATTACAAATACGTTTATACAAGGCCATTTAGCAATTCTTACATAGCTATATGTACATAGCACAAAAGAGATTGATCGATCTAAGCATCTTATTGAGAGACCATATAATTAATTTAACTTTAAATAGCAATTTATTTAGGTAGAAAATTGATTCTTATACTTCAATTAGTTAATAGTGCCCCACATAAGCACTTTAACAGCCACCACAGGACAGCTTCAAAAAATCCCTGATTCCATGAACGAAGGCAGAAAGAAACATTATTGAGGAAAGCAAAGCCGAACCTAATCAAGACCTTAAACAGATTCCAGAGCCTGAAGAATATCTGCCTTCAAATCCTCAAAGTCCTCAACCCCAAAGCTGAATCTAACCAAGTTGTCTTTGATCCCATACTTCAGCCTTTCTGATTGGGGAAGATCCCTGTTTCAAAAGCAATAACTGGTAAATTCAAGGGCAAAAAAAGTAAAGGAAACTACACAGGAGTACAGGAATAGAAGTATAGTTTACTAACCAGTAGGACATGATTGCAGGCTGATCCACAATGCTTTCACAGCCTCCAAAAGACGGGGCGATGTAAGGAATCTTCAAGGAATCAATAAACCTTATGGTGGTATCTAGATCTCCATCCATCTACATGGCAAACTACCAGCTTTCACAACGAGTTTTTATCAAGAATGATTCCAAATTCTTCCAATTAGAAGAAGGCGGAAAGGAACTTGGAACTGAATTGTTCACCTCAAAACTGACAACGCCACCAAAACCAGTCATCTGACGCTTAGCAAGCTCGTGTTCAGGATGACTTGGCAACCCAGGATAGTAGACTTGCTTGACCTGGAAACACAAGTGTTCTTCAGTAACTCACTCTCACACTAACCAATCCATTCATACACAAGAAAAGAACAAAAGAGAACTAACCTTAGGGTGAGACTCTAAGAGTTCAGCCATCCTCATGGCTGTTGTGTTCTGCTGTTGTATACGGAGATGCAATGTCTTCATGCCTCTAATAATCAGATATGCAGCATTCTGTTCAAACAAGATTCAAAAATTATAAGCAAGGGCATTACTCAAATGAAGAACCCTATCAACTAAAAGTTCAAACTTATAACAAAAATAAGAAAAAATGGAGAGCCATCTGTATTCTTGTGATAAAAATTATAGCAATGACTGATACTGCAATCAACCAAGGGACTCTATATCACGATACTCACTGGGTTAAGAGTACCGCCAAGAATGTGATGCATGGTTCGAACTGCAGAGAGTACTTCTTTTGATCCACTAATACAACCAGCAATGACCTGACAGCAAGAACCATACCAGCATAGTCATTGAAATGCTACATCATGTACATAAATGATAAATGCAACTTCTCAATTGTTCATACACACATCATTGTGCCCCCCAATGAATTTTGTGGCTGAGTGCAGAACAATATCAGCCCCTAAAGCAAGGACTTTCTGATTGAGAGGTGTAGCAAATGTTCCATCTATGCAGACCAATGCTCCTCTGCTGTGACAAAGTTCGGAAACTAGCTTAATGTCAACACATCTAAGAAAGGGATTGGTTGGAGACTCTGTGAAGAACAGAGTAACCTGCAAGAAATATTTTTATTCAGGTCAGGTAATTGATATTTTAATACAAACTGCAGCGAAACATAGAAATTTAGTAAAAAAGGCAAAACAGGAAGCAGAAGCCAAACAGATCATTCACAGTACTAACATTATTCTTATCTAGCGCAGTCTTCAGGCCTTCAACATCAGCAGGATCAATAACTGTGACCTGCAACGCGGTAGCCAAACTAGTTATGAACAAGATCATGTAAGCAATTGTAAAGGTTAGTATTTGAAAAATTGAATGTCTGTCTAGAAAGTACTGTGCAGATGTTGCTTTCTGAGTATATAAATGGTACTTTTGATCCTCTAAAATGAATAAAGTCCAAATAACAATTCAATAATAGCGACATATAAAGGGTACTTGCATCTTCATTCAGCAATTAATATTTAAGCAGATCAAGTATAATAGGGATTAATAGAGCAAGACAGTTATTCAATGTAGTGAAGAAACCAGTACCAGATGACCCACATGTTCTCTGAGACACACAAACCTAAATGCTTTACAACAATCTACACTGGATCTAGTGAAAATCTTAGTTTAACTTCTGTGCATCTACTTTCTAACCTTGTTAGATGTTTGTCAAATACTGAGTACTGACACGGTAGCACACAGCACATGCTTACATACCACAATTAAAAAGCATCAAATAGAACCATCACCCACTAGATAAATAACTCAATGAAATGTTAAGGTACCACCATACTACAAATTTAAGAATGCAAAATCGGCTCTCTCAAGTACCTGTATTCCCATTCTAGGTAGAAAAGTCTCAATGAATACTCTGGTCTTCCTGTAGCAATCAGTAGTTGTAACTATATGTCCTCCAGCGGGAACCAAGGCCAACAGCATAACCGTACTAGCACACATTCCAGATGCCAAGAACAATGTTGATTCAGCCCCTTCAAGAGCGCTGCGAGTAAGTAACCAAGGACATTACATTAAACATCAGATCTAAAATCAGGAGATACATAAGAGAAGTACAGAGCTGAGCCCTTACCTAATCTTTGCTTCAGCTACCTCTGTTGTATAATTTCCGTAACGTCCATATTCAAAACTTGGATTTCGGCCCTCCTGGAAGATTTCTTGAGCAGTGAGTTAAGCACAGAAACAACAGCAAGTACTAGACAACGAGATGATTATGTCAGCAAATGATTGCAAAAAGGACACTCAAATTTGCTAGTTCTCAAATTTCATGAGATGCAAAGCACATAGGTCAACACTAACATTATAAGAAACTGCAGGTAGCTTTATGTTTCTCATCCATCACATGGATATGGGATGAGACAAATGCCATAATAAAACAAGCTTATAGATTTCTCCTAAACCAAACAGTCGTACTGCTACAAATAACCTACAAGTGTCAAGTGATACCTTGAAATCAAGGAGATCAGCAGTTTTCTTGAAGAAGTAAGCAGAAGTGTTGAACACAGGTGTAGTAATCGCATCACTGGCAATGTGGCGACCTAACCTTTCACCTTTGAGAGCCCAAAACCAGAACCGATTAGTTCATAAGCACCCGAAGAAAAGAACAATTCAAACAATATCCCCACAGAAGCAACATAAAATGGAACGAGATAAGAATTAAGAAACAATTTTCAGAAAATATATTATATTGGCCATCAACTCAGCATCATCTTCATCAGGAACTTCCTATCACTACTCAGGTACAACACAACAACAAATGGCAATAAACCTAGTATAATGCCAAAAGGCCTATGAAAGTCTCAAAAGGTCCAGAAGAGAAATCACCAGCATGAATTGCAATGCTCCCGTCAGAACTCAAAAACGAGAGCCTTGGATCAGACTTCTCTGTAGATGACGAGGAGGAGGTCAGCTTTACAGAACCGTTAGTCTTAACCACATCACCGCCGCAGGCGAGATCCGCCACCGGCTCCGTGGAGGCGGCGGAAGCGGCTACATCGACGGCCTTAGCCGCGCCACCAACCGGAGCAGCGCCGGCATTGTCGGACCAACTAGCCGCGACGACCTGCGTGCTAAGCTGCCTGACGAAATTCGGCGGGAATCGGAGGGTGAGAGATGAAAAGCCGCCGGAGAAGGAGGAGACGGAGGCGTTCGGGTTCCGGAGGCGGCAGGAGAAGCGGCCGGGGAGATCCGGCTTTGGAAGAGCGGAGAAACTCGGATCGGATCTGCACTCGAATGAGGGGAAAACCCTAGGGCAGCTGCAGACGGACATTTTCGAAGGTTGGGGGATTTTTTAAAACTTTTTATTTTTTTTGGTTCTTCTCCGTCGCTATTTCGCGTTCTCGTTTTCAGCGGTGTTGGGGCGCGGGAGTTAAATGTAGGAGAAACTGCGTGGGGGGTGGCACGTCAAAGTTATCATCCTACAATTTTACGAAGGAATAATTTCTTAGTACGTATATATACTCTTATTAAACACTCTCCTCAATTAATAATCAACATTTGTATCTAGTACATTATCAATTAAGACAATACTAAAAAAATTTAACATTTTTCACTCAAACTGATTTAAACTTGGAGCCAAAAACTTTATTAAACTGAAAATTTCATTCAAACCAAAATTTCACATTTTAACACCGGAGCTAAAACAAAATTGCAAACTTAAACAAAAATCATTGTTCCACTATATATATGCAGGATTGCAATCTTAAAAACATCAATCAAACATGAACAATTTTGATTTAAATAGCATTCCAGAAGGTGTCGATGAAGATCTCTGTGAAGGCTTTGTTTAATTTTTTCTACATACTCCGTATATCCCATAGCATTCCAGAAGCTTTGATTAATTATAGTGTTATCCTATAACATTCCAAAATCACGTGGGTTGATTTTTTTACAAATTTTACATGCTCTTTGTATTAGTAGTTCACTAATTAACGTGTTATCTTATGTGAAGGTGAAGGTACAGGCGACAGCAACGGCGAAGCCAATCAACATAGGAGATTCCTATCAAATGATGAACGCACACTAATATACGAGGCTCTGCTCGTAAGAAGTCTAAATGGAAAGCTAAAACGCACTACAACAAGAGAGATTTTCCTGTACACTTAATTCGTAAGCCCAAACAATTTGATGAGGACAACCTAGAGTATGTGAAATTATATAGATGGTGAAAAAATAGGAAGAGACATGACCGGTTATACAAATTAAGTGTACATGAATCTAGTTTTCATGCATTCAGCCATAAATATTGTTGTTTTCACATTGAATTGAAAAAATAAATTAATTACCGTATTGTTGTTTACGATGTAGGGAGTTCACATTCATCTAAATTTTGTAATTAGTGTATCATTAGTATTAGGGGTATTGTAGGAAAAAACTAGATAAAATATTTAAAATGATAATTTTTTATACACAAGAAAATAAGGCTACAATGACAACCTTTAAAGAACGGAGGGAGTATCATTTATCAAGGCTTGTTTGTTTGGACCATAAACTTTCATACTCCTGTAACATATTTTTGTTTATAATGTTATTATTATTATAAATAACTATTCAAGTATACTCATGCTATATGTCTATGCATACTGCATAGTATTCTCTCATAATATTTGAGGATTTCTATATATTATTTGATTGAGAAATTTAAAATTACTAATGCTAGACGTTCTAATAATAAAAGGACACTAAACGCACATAGTATAGTATTAAAAATTGTGAAATTTACATAGCTGATAATATTTTTAATAAACTGACCACATTTCATAAGTTTTTTTTCTCCCGAATATGACAATTCACTAATTACACTTGATATTTAATCTATTCATTTTTACTTTATACACATTTATTGGGAAAAGACATAACTTTACAAATGCATATTTTTACAAAAAAAAATATGACAATATATTTTGAATTTTTCTAATCTTGTGTACATACCTTGATTTCGAATGTTATTAGAATTAGTTTAAACCCTCGTGTCATGCACTAACCGACTTGACATATTGACATTTTAAGTTTAAGAAATTTTTGTGCATATACAGGAAATGAGAACATATTGACATGTAGTTATATTAGATTTTCACATACTAAAAGAAAGAAAGTGATTGAATTTATATATATAAACATTATAGGAAAAAAATTAACTCTAAATATATGTAAAAATTACGATTGTACATGTTACTTATCCAATTATCAAAAATATTTTATTTTTGTATATTTATAGTGAAATAGTATCCGGTATTGAAGTTATGAATCGAAATATACTAATTTTTTATTCAATTAAAATAGGTTAGTACGATGTTATTTGTCAATCTTCCAACAATATGTTAATGATGATATGTTTAGATCTATATTCTTTTTAAAACTTCTTAAGTTTGTTGATAGAATATTACTTTTGTTAGCTTTTGATTTTTTACCTTTTGTAATATTCAATTAAGGTTTTAGACATTGAGATGATATTATTGAAAATAAAATCATATTAATTTACTCATTGTTTTATTATTATATATATGTTATGCACTTATATTTATTCGTAATTATTAATATATTAAATTAACTCAATTGGAGAATCAAATAAAATCCAATTGAATTATATTTCAAATAGTATATTGATATTTTCATACATATTTTTTGATCATCATCAATTATTTCAAGTTCATAATAATTTGTAACTAAATCTTGGAAATGTGAAATCTATCAAGTGAAGATTTTATTGCTATCAAATTTACGTGGGTTTATTTAAATTTCAAAATGTGAATGCATTGTAAGTAAATAAAAAATCATTAAAAATATATGATATCTAAAGGTGGTTACTAATTAACTTACGTGGGTTCACTAATCTTATTGCTATGTCAATATACTAATTAACTTATATGGGTTCATTTAATTTGTTAATAGTTTGTCACTAATTCGTGATAATTACCAAAAAAATCATTAAAATATATGGTATCTAAAGTTAAGTATATAACCTCACCTTATACAATATTTAATATTTAAAGTAATTAATTAAATAATTTTTTAGATGATGTTAAATGTCAATTAATATTATTATTGCATTAACAAAAATATATGTATCACGTTTACAATTTCGTCAAATAGAAAATTACATTAACATTTATTACAAAAATAAGTTAGTTTGATAAGATTTTAAAATCTAAAGCTAATTAATTTACAAATCTTGTTAAGGTCTTTTTGTTAATTTATATTTTGTTGATTATTTAATATAATAATAAATAAAAAAATAAAACATTAACAACGTGGGTCCAAAAAACACTCTAGTGACTTAAAAAGAGTCAGCTTTAATGTAGATATATAAATTGATGGTTAAATTTATTTACAATGTTATTTATCACTTTAAAGTTTGGTTGATGTCAGAAATAATTGTAATCTAAATATTTACATATAAATTTTGATTTGATAAACAATTTTTATTTAAATTGAAATAAAGAAAATTTAAAATAACATAAAGATATGGTGGGTCTAGAAGCGTTCTAAGAGCTCAAAAGGAAATAGAGCTTTAATATATAGATATAGATATATAGATTGATGGTTAAATTTATTTACAATGTTATTTGTCACTTTAAAGTTTGGTTGATGTCGGAAATAATTGTAATCTAAATATTTACATATAAATTTTGATTTGATAAACGATTTTTATTTAAAGTGAAATAAAAATTTAAAATAACATATAGATATGGTGGGTCCAGAAATATTCTAAGAACTCAAAAGGAGAGAGATTTAATATATAGATATAGATTTTATTGCATTTTGCCCCCTCACATTGGCCCATTTTCTTGGGTGCATTGTGGGGCGATTTATGGGATTTTATTTTGCCTAGCTCGTTTAATTAACTCTTGGGCCACGAATGACCACTTTTAATTATGGGCTCTAATTACTTGAACTTTACAACTCTGGACTTTTGTTCCATGGGCCTTCTGAGCCCATATCTAACCATTATTTAAATGGGTTATTATAATGGGAGAGGGGTTTATCCGGTAATCACGTAGTATCATTCTTGTCAGCTGTAAATATTTGAACAAATGTTACTATAACTCCCTTTTGTCAGACAAAAGAATGCAAAAAAGTTCATAGTTTTTGAACAAAAATGAGCTGAAATAGTGGTATAAGGCTTCATCTGATGATTGGAAATTTACCCTCTTAGCATGTGCTCATGTTAGAATATTACCCTCTTAATTTTACACTTTTAACGGTTTATTTGATGGTTGGAATTACATAAACGATCGACTTTCGATCAGTTCTCCTGAATCCATAAATTATTGGGAAAAACATGCATTTTTCTAGAGAAAAAAGTAAATACATTTAACTCAGAGAACCATCCTTTTGAAGCTAATTAACTGAAGTATTTCTTGTTCCTAAGATAACGTTTTTTCTAATCATTTTTCAGTTTAATTGGCCAGTACTACTTGACGTCCGGGCCGAGTTTTATTATTACGATTAAAAGTTCAACAAGTTAAAATTATTGTCTATAATACTTTCATATCAAAACACAAAACTTGTTAAAATATAAACTATAAAGGTAAATATATCCGATAGTTAAGAAGTAGTTTATAATTTTACCACAAAAAGAATAATTAGTTTTTATATTCAGACGGAGTAGCAAAGATATACGCGACCGTTGACCAAAGCAAAAAGAAAGATATACGCGACAGCTTAAAGCCTTCAACAATCTATTTTAAAAATTATATATAAATTTGAAATAATTTATAGCAAAGAGCTCAATAAAAATCTTCCAATAAATAATTATTAATTTCCACTATATAAACAATTAACTTACTTTTTTATTATATGTCAATGAATCTTGCGGTAATTTATATATGTGGTTCTTAAATTTAACACATCATTTGTGAAATATAATTAATTATTTGGAAATCCTTTCGCCGGTCAGATATCCATATCTGATGGATTTCGTTCCCCACAGAGAAACCAACATTTCTATATATAAATCAAAGTCACTAGGGAACAATAAATAAATAAACAGAATTAAAATACACAATAAACACTATCGGATGGTTATGAAAGAAAAATAAAAGGATCAACCATAGGAATAATAGTAGATTCTTTGGTTGGTCCGTTTTTGTTCATCTACACGTCTATTTCTTTATGGAATTTTTAGCCGTTCAATTGGATTGATTTCTAGTATTTTATATTTTAATCAAAAAACATGTTTCTAATTTTATTTTTTTAAGGGAGACTAGTACTGTAGTACACCATTCTTGACTTCTCTTCTTAATAATTATTCCTTAGAAATAAACTTGATCTACTAAATATTTATACACTTTGGATCAAAGATGGCACAATTTATTTATATTTTTTTCTTTCTCTTGAGTGGAAAAAATCTTTCAAGATAAAGTAGTCATATACCTTCATCCCAATCTACACGGTTACATTATTTTAAAAAATCACATAAAACAATTTCGGTTTTAGATTTTTTAGGTCTTTATAAGTTCGATGGATTAGAGCTGCTATACATTCAGACTAAGAGTTATAGATTCTTCTCAAGCCTCAACGTTAACGTTTTCATACATCTCATAAATCAAACACGATACATATAGATAAAATGCTTAAAAAATTATAACATTAAATCACTAGCTAGATCAACTGAACGTTAATTGATACTTCGGTTTCTACTTTCTAGACATAAAAGTAATTAAGAAAGTGAATGATTAATTAATGTCCAAATCATGTTCGTGAAAGAATACTCAGTCCGTTTTGAAAAGGTTATCATTTTAGCCCATAAATTTTGTATAAAAAAATTTGTCATTTTAAGTATTTAGGTAATAATTTATTGGTGAGTTACGAGGTTTGACATCGAAAATTATATTTTTTTGCTCTTTTTATACAAATTCTATATTTTTATTGGCTATAATTGAGATGCGTTATTAAATACTTATAAATTTTAAGAAAAAATTATGAAAATATAGGATAATCATTGTATTTCTTAATAAGTGTGTCAAACTCTAGAATAACAATCTTTTTCATACGGAGAGAGTATATAAGAATATAATATATACGTACATGATTATATTAATGATATGATTGAATTAGTGATAGGAGCTTAATTCCTATTCGAGTAATAAAGCATTATGCATGAACATAATCAAATGAATGATGTATCTGCCCAGACAAATCAGTGGACGTTGGTACTATGGTAGTGGGAGAAAGCACTTTTTGACGTTGCTAGCTAGCCCTAGCTAATCAATTCATTTAATTACCATGACCACGACACTAATTATATGCAACTTTCAAAGTCTCAATACCTAATTATATGTCACAATCTCGGTTTCTGGTCCGGTTCGGTTCAAACATGTCTGGTTTCTTATTCTGACCGGATGAATCGATTTTTATTATTTTTATTTTACGTATTAATATCTTATAACACTATTAAAAATTATTTTTATTATGAAATATATTATTAACAAAATATATTGTATAATATTACAAACAATAGTAATAAAACTAGGAAATCAATTAAGTTTCAATTAATATAAAAATAGATAATAATAAAAACGTTTGTCAGTCCATTCCAATCTCCGATCCAATTTAGACTGAATGCACATCGCTAATAAAAAATAACAAACTGATTAGAATTTACGAGGAATAGCCATTCCCCTTACATTTTCAAATAGAAACAAAAAATGCTCACAAACGGTTTCATGAAACATGCAAAACTATTGAAAAGAAAAAGAAGAGGAATTAAGCATGGTAATCTGCAACGGTATTCTCCTACAGGTAGATATCACGGCACCGAACAATGTTAGAATCTAAAGTCCACCTAAATAGGAAGTCTTATGTAAATACAAATGTTTAGTATATAAGGTTGATGGATTACACTTCTTATAGTTAATGTTCTAAAAGTTATTAGGTGGGAGTTGGGCGGTGAGAGGGGCCTAGACGGACTAAAAATTAATGCATGATTCATGTGATTATTTAATTATGTTTTTTCAAATCTATTAATCTTTATAAAACTATGTTGGAATGAGATTTGATATTATATTATGAGCCTTATTGCACAAAGCCTAACCCAAATTCATGTTAATGCATCCGTCATCTACTAAGATGTTGCAGCTTCTACAACATTTGAGGATTCTTCTCGCCTATGCGGATCTAGACGGAGGGTGACCGCCTAGCGCCTAGTTGGGGCTTAGGCGATTATTTTTAGAACATTGTTTATAGTCAATTGATCTTAAAATAAAACTACATCAAGTTTATGTAATAAGTTTATCTACATTTATACACTTGCACATACACATCTTCAATCTTTCGGCTCACAAACTTTCGCAAACATGTATGTAGAGACTAAAGCCCCGTTTGGTTTGAGTTTATGAAAACAGTAACGGAAAGGAAACGAATCTAGTTCACTTTGACATCATACATTGATCAAATTTTTTATCTTGATTTGGGGTTCTAAAATTTGTGTGCAAGAGAAAGGGAAAAGTAAATGATTTCATCATTTTACAACTCACCCTTGTATTTGAAGAAACAAATACCTTCGTGATAGTTTCGAGAGAAGGAAAAAAGAAAATAATTTCATTTTTTTAATCAATAAATAACAACATTAAATTGGACTAGATTAATTTCTTTCTGTTATTGTCTACATAATTTAAACAAACAGGCCATAAGAAACCAAACTAAAAAGGATATAACAATCCATAGATTTAGCGAGGAAAAAAAAAACAACTTTAATTGGTTCCTCTAATTCACCACTAATATCACTCAACTACGTTTCATATATATATGCATGCACGTGTAATTATCGAATTTTCAGATGGATGTACCTACGTTAAGGTCTTACCAAGTTGGCAGTTTGTCATTTCACTAACCTAAAAAGCCGCCAAAATGTCAAAAGAAAAAGAGAGCGTCACTTCAAAAACTTTTTTTTTTAATAAGATTAAAATTAGACAGGAAATCACGTAAAAAACGGTTTCTCAGTCTATAACATCATTGTGGATGAGAACTACAAATTCTAAATTATCTCTAAAGTCTTCCAAGGGATTTCGCTGCGCCAACTTTGCAATGTAGTTCGCTACAACATTAGTTTCTCGGAAGACGTGACAAATCTGTACTGAAAAAACAGTTGTAATACACAAAGGATATCATAAATTAAAATTTCGATATCCCGAGGACAGTGCCAGATTTTGTTCAGAACGTTTACAATTATAAGGTTATCGCATTCAATTTGGATGTTGTTAAAGCCCAATTCATAAGCTTTAAACAAAACATTCCTAAACGTAATGGTTTCTGTTTTTAGTGGGATTGATAATCCGCACTTTTCACCAAAGATGAATAAGGGTTCTCCTTTGCTATTTCGGATGATATAGCCATAACTAAATTCTCCATTAGTCTTAGTCGATCCATCCGTATTTATTTTTATGATGGTATCTGGTGTTTTTTTCCACTTCTTCTTTGGTCGTCTTCTATTTGTATTGATTTTTTTTTTGTATTTGATATGTACTCAAAGAGTCTGGGTTTCATTTCTTTGTTTGTTTCCAATTATGAATTTGGTTTTGGATGTAAATTGGTACATCCTTAATAGGTTTAATGTCATTGTTTGTTCCTCCAAAACTTTGTTGGTTTCGGTAGAACCATATTCCCCACCAGGAAATAAGAAGTTCTAAAAATTATGAATTATCAGTTTTTTGTCGGATTTCCTCAATTAGCTCGTATATTTTTTTATTTCCAATGTTTAGTGATTTGATTGTTCCAATGGTATTGAGATTTTTTTTAATGGTTTTCATGGTATGGTTACACAGGAATAAGATATGATTAATATCTTTAATTTGTGCCCTACAACGAATACAACTTGGAGGAATTGAAACTCCTTTTTCAGCTAGTCTTGCTTTTGATGGGAGTCCATTTTTCACGATTTCCCAAAGAAAGTTTTTAACCTTTGGGTAAGTATCCAGTTTCCATATCCAAGAGGAATCATGTGTTGTATATCGTTTATTTTCATTAATCATGTTCATGGCAGATTTTGTAGAGAACCACCCGTTTTTACTAGCTTTCCAGTACATCCTATCCTCAATGTTATTGATACGCTCTACTTTGTAGTGCGTAACTAGGAGCTGTTACTAGTATTTGGGGTGCCATTTATGTGTGTTTAGGACACAATATAGGAGAATGGAGTTTTGGAGAAGAAATGTTGATTTGAATGTTTATTGTGAAGAGAATTGATTACATGTCGAGTACTGACTAGTTGTTAAGTATTGCATGTATCCTGATTAATTCCTATGCTTACTGCTGCCGTTAGATTGAATCTTGATAGTTTCTTGATTGTTTAATGGTAAGTATTTTCAGGACTAGTTGACCTGTCTATATACATAAGATCGGGACATGAATATTCATTGGTAGGAATTGGAGATAATCTAGGATCAACCAATTAAACTGAAGTGTGGATATTTGTCTGGATAAGTTACTTCTCACCCATTGATTACATCTTTTGCTTTGATTTACTTTGTTACTTGATACAAACCAAAATTCCCCCCTTTTGTTACTATTGACATACAACCTTTGCACTTAGAAAGATTGCTTACCTCCTTGTGGGATCGATCCTTATTTACCCTACTACATTAGTTAGGTTTTTGAGGTTTACTTTGATAGGCATCATGACTTTAGCCTCATCAGTTATTAATTGGAATATGTATGGATGTGATTTGTTTTGTTATGTCACCTGGTACATGTTGTGTAATCTTTTCTTTGTTCCATGTCTTGTCTGGCAAGATAAAATCTGCAACCAAGGCATCAATGTTCTGAATTTGTTGTGTGTTGGTTATGTTGTTTAAGGGACTTTTTGATAACCAATTATCAGTCCAAAATTTTATTGTTCTCCCATTTCCGACTTGCCAGATGAGTCCCTTTTTGAAATCATCCAAGATGTCGATCATTTTGGACCACTGCCAAGAGCATATGCCTTTTTTTTCATAGTGTAGAAGGTGTTTTGTTTTCAGATATTTTTCATTTATAATTTTAACCCAACAATTATCAAGTTCTGCTAGGATTTTCCATAATAATTTGAAGAGAAATTTGCGGAAAACCACCCGTTATTGGGCCGATTTTGAGAGGAACCACCCGTTATAGACGAAATTATTTTAAACCACCAATTATACCTATTCCGTTAGCGAACAACCACCCACGGCCAAAAGCCGTTAGCTTTTCCGTCTCATTGCCCTAAATGACCATAATACCCCTGCTTCTTTAAAAAAATTACAAAAAAAACCAGGATTGGCTTAAGTTCATCTTCCTCCACAACCCACCAAGCTCTCGGCCAAGCTTCATCCATGGTGTCTTGGGCCAAATCCGACCCCGTTTTCGTGCTCCTCCGCCACAATTAGAGCCACCTATGGAACCTGTAATATCCCTCATTTTATAAGGATAATTTGGAATTTATTTTCCAACTCTCGTATTACAAGTCGGATTAATTTCAGAGAAATTCAGACATTCGGTAATATGTTTGATCTCTGTAATATTTTTTTTCTGAGTAATATAAAATACAATTGACGTATTTTTGGGATTAAATTGTCATTCGTGTACGAATATATTTAACCCGGGGTTAAGAAGATTAACCCAAATTCAAAACGGTCAAAAAGGGTGAAGAATGACCTTGACCGCACCCCGCGGTCAAGTGGCCGCACCCGCGGCGAAGGCCAGATTTGGAGGCGGCAACAGAGTCGCCACCGCACCCAGCGGCTACGCCACCGCACCCCGCGGTGGGATATTTTCTTCGACGTTATCGTCTTCCCTCTACAGGAGCAAGTGGCTCCACTTGTTGTCCCTTGTTCCCGGCTTGTCCCCTTGCTTGTTCCCCCTGGGGAGGCTCGATTTGGGGCTAAAAAGGGATCGAAATCCGAAGTCCAAGCTTCATCTTCTTCTGCCTCTGTTTTCTCTGTTTTCACCATTGTTGTCTGAGCTTTTGAGCTTCGTGTGAGAGTGTTCGGAGTTCCCTTTTGAGTGATAAGGGTGCTCTTGAGTGTTGTTTGAAGGTGTAAGAAGGTTGGATATCAAACCATAGACAAATCGAAGTCGAACGAATCGATTTAAGGGTGAGTTTGCTGAACTTCTGTCGCGAGAGCTCGCCACTGTCAGTCCACCGCACCCGCGGCAAGCTCCCACCGCACCCGCGGCGAGCCTTGTCCGAGTGTGTGTTCTTGGGTGTTGGGCTTTGGGCGAGGCTCGGATCCTTCGATTCTTTTCGTATTCTTTTAGATTCAATTATGTGGATATTGAATCTAACTTAGGGTCTCGTTATGGGGCGTTTCTTAGGGATTTATTATCCAAGATCTGTTCTAGTTTCAGACCCAGGAGCCCGTTGTCTCTAAGCTTTTCTAAAAGCTCTCGTCGGATCTAAGGCAAGTGGTGGTTCGCTCTTGCTCATCATTACATACTTCAATTAATTATCAATTGTTTTATTGTTAATTAATTTGGGATGATTTCTTGTTTATGTTGGGAACAGTTTTGTTAAAAGGATAAAATGATTAAAAGATGATATTAATAGGTTGTATTTCTGCTAGAATCAACGCTATTATATATGTGATTAGTATATGATATTATACTAGGTTGTATATCTGCTAGAACGACGCTAGTACAGATATATGTTTATGATGTGGGCCATGTTGGCTTTGACGTGAATTTACTGTGTGCTTGAACTGTTATGTTAGCACTGGTAGTTAGGAACACTGGACTCGTTGTGGTCCAGTCGTTTCCTGTTATGTTAGTACTGGTAGTTAGGAACACTGGGCTCATTGTGGTCCAGTCGTTTCTTGATAATTATGGTGGAGGGGGTGGCAGAAACCCTCAAGCCAAACCAAGGATCATGATCATCCTCTATCCGAGTATAGAGGTGGTGCACTTAGCCAGTGGCACAACCGTTGGGAAGGATTCCCGTCAATATATGTCCTTCACGGCAAAACATATATTTAAAAGCTTATAATGTGATGTGGTTTGATTTTGGAATTAAATAAGATAAGTGTTGTTGACGCACATAATTAATATACCCTTGGGCGAGTAGTGCAGCTAGGCAATAGTACAGCTAGGAAAGCTCGTCTTGACTTTGATCAGAGTAAAGTTCTCTTTCCAATCTGGATTCGCCTTGGGCGGTGAGGTCGGTCGTGAGCCGAAATATCAAGTCGTTTTTGAACGCTTGTGTGATTATTTATGTTCCCCAACATTTGTCATGTTTCCTATAAGGCTCATTTCGTTGGAGTCTTCTTTTGGGATTGATTGCTGTGAGACTCAGTCTCCAGAATCTTCTCTTGATCATGCCCTTTCATGTATTCCAGTAGGAGTATGATGGTTGACTATCGTTATCGGTTGTTATTCGAGAAACGATGAGTCTAACCTAATACGACTATTCGAACCACTCTGCTTTATACCCTTGCATGGTCTTTCATTAGACTAACCAATCGATAATTCCCTTGGTTGGTTGGCTGGTGTCATCCGTTCGATTCGGCACATCAGGTATTGTAGTTCCGTAAGGCTAGAAGCGACTATGAAGATGAACGGTGTTTTGACAAGTTATTTTGTTGCTTTGTTTACAAGACTTCCGATGTGTTACAAAAGTGATTTTGTGTTAACTATGTTTTATATTAAGAATTCCGCGGTAATGATTTTGATTATGTATTTCTGATGTATTTGGTCGTATTTGGAATTGTGTTGAAATTCCGCGACTATGGTTTTTAATCGAAGGTTATGATATTTTGAATCATAATTGTTGTTTGTTGATGGTTATATCGTTTGGAAAAGCATGGGGTGACTTCGGGATGTTATATCCGAGGTCATTGGCAATAATACTTTCAAGATGAGATTTGGGGGTGTTACAGAACCGCCTTGAAGTCCTCTTCGAAAGCCCTCTTGACCTGACCCCGATGGTGTTCCGTCGAGGCACCATGGACGAAGCTCGTACTATCACCTCTGAACCGAATGTCGCGCTTGCCTCCTCCGCCAACGACCACATCATCCACCATCGCCCTTCGCCACCGAAGTGCACCAGCAAATGCCTCGTCTACTTCTTCGTCCTCATCTGCCTCATTCTCCTCATCTTCTCCCTCGTCGTCCTCCTTCCCAAGCCCCTCCATCTCCGCCTCTCCTCCCCCACCCTCCAATCCCTCTCCTACGACCAAACCCCTACCGCGTTCGCCGCCACAATCTCAATCCAAAACCCTAATTTTGGCCCCCTCCGCCTCTGCTCCGTTTCGATCTCGTTCCTCCATGGAAATTCCACTGCCGGATCCGCGGCGCTCGGATCGCGCAAGAAGCTCATCGGATGCCGGAGCAAAGAGGTGGTGAAGTTGTCGGCGATGGCGGCGAAATTGACGACAGCGATTCCACTGAATTCGGGGATTCTAATGCTGAAGGGATTTGTTAAAGCGGCCTAACCGCCATCTTCCCTCCCTCCACCGCCCAGGAGCCCGCCGGCGGCCTCATCATGAAACCTCTGCTCGACTTGCAGGAAACCAACCAAACCCCTGCTCGACGCCGTCATCTACTCCCTCGTCCTCCGATCCCTCTCCTACGACTGAAAAAATCAGAGCAGAGCATAGAGAGCTCCTCAAACCACGGCTCAACAGCAGCAACAACCTTTGATGTCAGAGCATAGAGAGCGGCGAAGGAGATGGCGTCGATGCAGTGCTGAGCAAACCCTAATTTTTTTAGGCAAAGCTAGAAGATGAAGATAGGGGCAATTTGGTCAATCATTATTGTAGTTTTTTTTCAAATTCAAGGGTAAATTGGTCTTTTTATCATTTTTAACGGCCAAGTTGACAGATATTGCCCGTGGGTGGTTGTTCGCTAACGGAATAGGTATAATGGGTGGTTTAAAATAATTTCGTCTATAACGGGTGGTTCCTCTCAAAATCGGCCCAATAACGGGTGGTTTCCCGCAAATTTCTCTAATTTGAATTACAATGCTTTGTTCATATCTTTTGATTTTCGTAGTCCTAGGCCTCCTTGTTGTGTAGGTTTGCAAAACATTTCCCATCCTATAAGGGGTTTGTATGTTGGATCTTTGTTCCAGAAGAAGGTTCTGTTTAATTTGTCAAGTTCATTATGAGTATTAGTAGGAAGCATGAAGCTTTGCATTAGGTAATTTGGTCTAGAAGCAAGATTGGTTTTAATCAATGTTGTTCTTCCTGCCTGGGATAGAGAGTTAGCTTTCCATTTTGTTAATTATTTTTGTGAGCTTGTTAAAAGGTCAGTAAAGGTATTTGAGTTAACTCTACCATTAATGATAGGGCATCCCAAATATTTTTCAAGGGAGGTCATATTTGTGATTGTAAGAATTCCTTGGATTAACATTTTTTTGGTGCTTGTAACTTTCTTTGTTACTTGAAAGGCTGACTTATTGAAATTAACTTTTGTCCAGATATTTTGCAGTAATCATCCACAATATCCTTAATTTCCTTACAATTTTCTAGGTTTGCTTTTGAGAAAATCATTATGTCATTCGCAAAAGCCAAAAAGGGATCCAAGTTCCTTGTCTACAAATTTGGAAACCAATTGGTTTCCGCGGTCTAATAGCTGCTTCTTGTAGTTTACGGGCTAGGATTTCTGATCCTAAAATAAATAGAAACGGAGATAGGGGGTCTCCCTGTCGTAGTCCTCTAGTTGGTGTAAAGATCTTCGTTGGGCCATTATTAACAAGAACCGAAAAGGAGACCGTAGTAATGCATTCTTTGATCCAGTTAATGAACTTTTGGTGAAAGCCAAACTTTTCCATAGTTTTAAGAATGAAATCTCATTCAATTTTATCATATGCTTTTTCCATATCTAGTTTAATGGCTATAAAACCTTCCTTTCCTTGTTTTGCTTTGAAGGAATGAAATATTTCATGTGCAATTAAAATATTGTCTTGTACAGCTCTATTTGCAATAAAAGCTCCTTGTAATGGATGGATTAGTTTTTCCATAGTTTGTTTTAATCTTGTTGTCAAATTTGTTGAGATAATTTTATAAATTGTAGAACACAGACTTATCGGCCTATATCGGTTTGTTGAATTAGGGTTATCACATTTTGGGATCAGAGATATGAATGTATGGTTATGTTGTCTTAGTAATTTTCCCGAAAGAAAAAAGCTTTTCACTGCTTGGGTAACCATGGGTCCCACAATATCCCAATATTTTTGGTAAAATTCTGTTGTCATTCCATCTGGTCCAGGTGATTTATATGAACCAATGTCAAAAACCGCCTTTTTAATTTCTTCATTTGAGACATTCCTAATTAGGTTTTCATTATCTTCATAGGTGATTTCATCTTGAATTAATTCAAGATTTTCCCTTAAGAGACCTTCGTTCATTTTTTCACTTTTAAATCTTTTGATGAAATCATTTCTGATTTCATTTCTAATATTTTCTTCTCCAATTATATTAGTTTCTTCTTGAGTTATAATTTCTTTTATAATTTTTCTATTTCTTCGTCCACTAGCTATTTTATGAAAATAGCTAACATTTGTATCCACAAATTTAATATGTTTAACTTTTGCTCTTTGGTTCCAGAAAATCTTTTGGAAATTAAGGAGCTTTTCCTTTTTTCAATGAGCCTTATTTGTCTCTGTATAAGGTTATTGTTATCATTTGTGCAAATTTCAATTTGGATGTCAGACAATTGTTTTTCTAAATTGTGTAGTTGGGTAAAAACATTACCAAAAGTGTTTTTATTCCAACTTTTAGCGTGTTTTTTAATAGCTTTGTTTTGGAAATGAGATCGAACATCCCTGATCCATAATAATTTGTCCTCCAGGCTTGTTTAACAACATTCCTGAAATCCTTCCTTGTCATCCATATTTTTTCGAATTTAAAGGGTTGATTTTTGAAATTAGTTGCAGAAGTAAGATCAATTGAAATAGGACAATGATCAGAACTAGTAAAAGCATAGTTTTTGGTACATATGTTAGGATACCATTGTAGTATTTGGTGGTGAACCAGAACTCTATCCAGTTTTTCATAGATGTTATTTATTTCGGTTTTGTTTTTTCGCCAAGTAAAGGCATTCCCTGTAAAAGGAATACCCATTAATTCACATTCATCTTTGAAATATTTTAATCTAGTGAATTTTGTCAATGGTGGGGTTAAGCCACCAATTTTTCCAGTATGGTCTTGAATCTCATTAAGATCCCCCATAATTATACAAGGATAAGCACTATTTTTGATAAAGCGAATAATGGTATCCCAGAATTCATTTTTGTCCGCTTCATTGGGAGGTGCATACGTAAAAATAAGTAGGGTTGTAATGTTTGTACATAGATTTTTGTATTTAATGCTCACAAAACGTGAGTTTATTTGGTCAACCTCAAGGATTTCATTCGTGAGTTGATAAGATTTCCACATAACACAGATACCGCCAGAAAAACCATTTGCAGGTATGCAGTGAAAATTGTCAAACCCTGCTTTTTCCATAATTTTTCACTTGGCTCTTTGTTCGTTCTTGTTTCAAATAAAGTAAGAAGTTGAATCCTTTCAATCTTGCAAAAAGATTCAATATCCATCCAAATTGTTTTTTTTTTCCAATCCCTCGACAATTCCAAGTTGTAATCTTCATAAAAAACCAAATTTTGTATTGCCCCTTGTCCACAGACTGTGAGGGGACTTAAAACTAGTTTGTCTTTGTTGAGGTTTGTTCCACATAAGTACAATCTGAGATTTAAATAATTTGTTATCATTGTGATAGAGTAATGTCAACCTTGTGGTTTGTCTTTGTTGAGGCAATGTAGCTAATTTTTCCTTGGACTGATTTGTCAGAAAAAAAAACTTCTTGTTCATGGTTGTTTAGTATATGACTGAAATGAATGAGTATGCACATAATGTAGTTGTACAGTTTCCAATCTGCCCATTTCTGGGTATGTTTTCCTAGTTGCTGGTGTATCCAAATACTATTCCTTTCAAACCACCTACAAGGTTCATTAGTCCCATGTTGTTCAGTTGTTGTAATACATGATTCCACAAGCCGATAATCACACATAAGAGCACAAATTGATTTGGAAGAGATGAGGGTATGGATAATGAAAATATATAAGATTCGGTAAATCATAGTGTGAACATTTATAGATGGAAGAGTTGAAATTAAAAAATCTAAACTCTTTCATGAGATGAAGTATTATATCCAAGTTATCCTTGGGATGATTTGTCATCAATTTTTTCCTGTTAAATGGTTCAGAGTAGTATAGTTGGCTCATATAATTGAGTATACAAAGACTATGGTTGTTCAGTTTCCAATCTGCCCATTTTATTGGGTATGTTTTCCTTGTTGCTGGTGTATCTAAAAAGGACTCCAGATGCAAGAGGCCAGTTTATGGCATGTCTTGTTCCTGTACCAATTTTCATTGGCCTGGCCAAGATTGCTCTTGGAGTTGAAAAACAACCAGCAAGCATAACACAAATTAGCAAATATATATGTTCGATGTTTATGCATGGTTAGGTAACGTACCTTGAATTCATAAAAATTCACACATTTAAGTATAGTTGGCAATTCAGTATAATATTTAAACATATACAAATACCGCAAATTAAACAAACATGTGTCTTTGGTCATAGAAAAATTTGGTCTCAAGAGAGCAGATATCCAAGAAACATGTCTCCTAGTTTGTTTGTTCAATTGGTAAGGGTTCGAGTGTTTGTTATGATTCAAAAGAGAATCATGAGAGAGATACCAGACAGTAAACATCCAGAGGCTTTCAAGCTTATAATTCCAGGGTTCCTGGTCATAGTCGTATAAGGTAGACATAGAAATTATCATGTCATACTTAAGATTCAAAGGTATGGAATTCAAACTAAATAGGATAGTACAACCACATATACGTCCAAATTTAGCATCAAAATACCCAACAAGGACGTCAAGCAAAGAAGAATCAAAGTTGCAAATCATAGAGTAGAGGTTCAATATAAACAAGTTCCATAAAAGAAGATCGTAACTAATTAGATAACCCTTCATAGACGAGAAAGTGCAAAAGTGAAAGGTAGACAGATTGGCAAGCTTGTAAGATTGGTGCCATACATGGTACACAATTACAATCCAGTCCAAAAAGTAGGTCAGGTTATCCTTCTCAATAGTAGAGAGAGGCCCAACAAATAGGACACACTAAAGAGGTAAATCACTGATCCACCTCCAAAAGTGAGAGATCAACAGGGAATTAAAAGCATAAGGGTTCAGAGATTAATTGGTCATTTTCATATAGTAAATGGTGACAACCGCAAGCACTTGCAAAAAGTCACAACAAATCAAAGACTCAAAACAAACCAAAACAGTCGGAAACAACAAGTCAAAGAGAAGAAACAAAAGGCTAATGTTAGAACAATAACACCTGGATCTTCTTGAAAGTTGGTTGGCAGAGTAAGACTGTAATAAGCCCTAAAAGTCCCAACTTTCGTTTTGTAAGCAAGACGTGTTAGGCATGTTCTGTAACCTTGTAAGAACCATATGAATGTGTGGATACACATTTAATGTAATATATGGGTTCTAATTATTGGAGGATTGCTAAAATCGGAATTAAGCAAGACCCGCGATCAAGGCCGGGAGCCGCGGGCGCGGCATTGCCCGCGACCGCGGCTATGCAGCCGCGACATTGCCTGCGACCGCGGCTATGCAGCCGCGGCATTGCCTGTGACCGCGGCTATGCAGCTGCGGGCGCGGCATTGCCCGCGATCGCGACACCATTGCTTCATCTTCTTCATCGTCTTTACTGAGACGCCGATGATCTAGGTTCCGGTGTTTCTTCTCTGAGCGGTCGATTTAGGGAGGTCAAACGGTTGTTCTTCCTCTCATTTAGTGGAAGAGCTCCACTCTTGCCCTATAAATAGGGGCGGATCCGAGGGTGTTCTTCACGTCCTTCATCTCTTCCTCTCGTAATAGCTCGGTTTTTGGTGTTATCGTCGGAGTTTTGTCGTCGTCGATCGTTGTCAGAGACGGAGGTCCATCAAAGCGAAGCCAGGAGTGGTGGTGGTGCGCGCTTGTCCAAGAAGCAAGATCTGAGCCTCGTCTTCCCTCGGTATGGCTCCGTTGCGTTCGTTTAGCTTGTTGTTCGACAACGGATCCCGTGACCGCGGCATAAATACCGCGATCGCGGCTGGGCAGAGGCTCGTGATCTCGGCTAGGCATGGAACCGCGATCGCGGCCCATCTGCCGCGAGCACGGATTTGCCCAGCAAAGCCGCGATCGCGGCTATGCAAACCGTGATCGCGACACTGCCTTTTTCTTCGTCTTTTCGTTTCTTTCGTACCCGTAACTGATTAGGGTTTTGTTTTAAAACTCGTCTCGTTATGCGTCGTCGGTGTTGGATTGTGCTCGTCTCCATGGCTGATTGTACAGATTGGAATCCGACCCTACTAAATGATGATAAATTCCAACGGGAATTTTAGTAGGCAGCCGTGCACAAGTTCAAGTTCCCAAATTTCAGACCCAACTTTTCGTTCGTCCAGACTAAGGCAAGTGGCGTTTCGCTCTTGTTGATTTATTCCATATTTTTCTTGATTATCAATTACTTAATTGTTTAATTAAGTTGGAATAAAGTTGTTGATTTGTGTTTGGGAACTTAAACGATAAAATGTTGTGTTAAAAATATGAATTTATAATAGGTTGTATATATTGCTAGAAACAACGTTATTATATATAATTCTATATGATATTACCGTAAGGTGATAAATGGATTTTGGTGTGGATTTATATGTGGACTTACATGCTTAGTTAGCATGAGTATTCGTAGGAACGCTATGTACCTTGCGAGGTCTAGTCGTTTCTTTTTAACAAGTATTAGGAGGTTTTTGCCCTAATACTCCTGGTCATGACTTGATGCGATCCTGCATCGACCCAAGCTGGGCTCAAGAGAGCCCCATGCATCCAAGATCTTGGAGACCACCTTGGTTCAAGACTTAGTCTAGTTTAGCTTCATTTTTCTTATTTTAGCAACTTTCCTGTTTTAGCAGCTTTCTATTTATAGCAGTTTCTATTTCGGGCGTTGCTCCACTATTGCATAGTGGGCTAGCCCATAGGCTCGTTTCGGCCCAAGCCCATTAGGGTCTTGGCCGAGTTTCATTGGCTATTTAAAGCCCCCTTTGTTGTTCTTGTTTCCTACGTTCAAACCAGTAATCTAAGTCTTAAAGTTGAGAGTGAATCCTCCTTATTCTTAGATCCGAGCGTCAAACACAAGTCTGCTTCGCATCCCCTTCATTGTCTGCTTCACATCTCCTTCACCGTCTCGCCCCACCCTCGCCCAAAGCGAGCATAAGAGACCCACGAGCCATCCTCTAGGTGGTTCGTATCTATCCCGGTTACCAAGAGAAGAAACATCCAGCCGTTGCCTGCCTAGATCGGGCAAATCGTGAGCCGACCCCCGTCGGATCACATCAACTAGTATCAGAGCAGCCAGGGGCACGCAGAGCGCCTTCTTCTCCGACGACACCGCGACCGCGGTTTTGTTCCCGCGACCGCGGTTTCCCCCACGACAGCTTTCGAAATTCAGCGAGCAAGATTGTTGCGCATCCCATGACGAACCCGCTGCCGCGCATCCGGGTCCGACCTTCAGCGAACCCACACCGGCACCCGCTGCCGTGACAACACCGATTGCAGACGCGCCACCTGAGGAGCCCGTAGCCACGCCCCTGAGTCCGACGACGACTGCACCCGTGCCCTTGGATGCAGGTCCATGCCCCGCCACACCTGTCATCGCACACATGGTTGCAATTTTCTGCCTTGGCGCGCCCGCTCCAGCCATCGAGCCCGCTCCTGAACCCGAGTCTATCTTGGTCATCATTGAGGTTCTCCAAGCCGGACACAAGACCGACCCCGTCTTCCTACTGCCTGACGTGCGTGTCTTCTCCTTGTACCCTTATTCGGATATAAGTGGTAGGTGCACTTAGCTAGTACCAATATTCGGGATTCATCCCAAAGATATCTCTCGTATCGAGATGATGTGAATTAAAAGCCTTAACGTGAATGTACGTTTTTGAAAGTAAATAAGATAAGTGCTTTTACGCACATAATTAATATGCCCTCAGGCGAGAAGTACAACGTGGAACCCGCCCGGACTCTTGTTAGAGTAGGTCCTCTTTCCAAATCTGGATTCGCAGTACACGGTGAGGTTGGTCGTGGACCCAAATAATCAAGATCATTTTTATAAACTTGTGTGAAAACTTAACGTTCTCAAACAATTACATATGTTTCCTATAAGACTCACTTCTGTTGGACTCTTTCTCTTGAATCATTCCTTTTCTTGTATTTCCGTAGAAGTATTGAAGTTAACATCGTCTATCGGCTATTATTCGAAAAAAGATTGTTGTAACTTAATACGACTACTTAAAACCTTTTCTTCATACCCTTGCGTAGTCTTTCATGAGACAAACCAACCGTTATTTTTCCTTTGCATGGTTGGCTGGTGTCATCCGTCTCATACGGCACATCAGGTAAATTTCCTCAACTGTGAGAAGGCAAATCCCCGACGTTGAAGGCAATTGATATTTTGAGTGTTTCCTTAAGTTTGAGGATCATGGCGTGAGATTTACACCGTTCAAAACCCTTTTATGGCGTTTTATATATTTTAAAGACTTCCGCTACAATATATGTTTTTTTTGTATTTGGTTTCAGTTTCCACTTGTAACTTGCAACGTCGGTGTGGAACATTATTTGGTCATTTCATGATATTTAATAAAGTTTACAATGTTATATTTATTTGCAATAAAAACGATAAGCCTTGGGTGACCCCATATATGTATTCTGAGGTCACTGACGGTAAGATTTCCAAGTTATTTTTGGGGGTGTTACAGAGACACCCGAAGATATCCACAGAAGTAATGCTTTCCATCAACTTCCCACCCGCATCGTAGCCCGCTTTGAGATCTGGGAACGAACACCCAGAGAAGGGGGGTTTCCCGACGAGCCAACACCTTCCTTGCAACAGCAGCGGGCGTGGACATCAATGGATACTTTGAGTCACTTTCCTTCGCACAATGGGCGTTTCTTCCTTCACCAACTGCAGACCAACTCTACAGCTTACCCGAATCCCACACCGGCACCAGAAAGTATCCTCTAAGGAACCTCGAAGAGTGGAGTAGGGGCGAGAAGTTCCACCGATATAAAATCGGGCCCCGGAAGCACCAGTCATCCTCTTTGACGCAGAGAAGGATGAGTTTTGCCCCAAATCCCGTCCTATTATTCGTCTCCCTCTCAGAGAGGCCAAGACTATCAGCGATCTGGAGAAGTTGAGAGTTGATTGTGGCATATTGTTCAAGGAAAACGTAGTCAAGATTGAGCTAGAGGTGAAGGGTGTAGCAGATGAGGTCTTTGAGCGACGGTGGCCAGGCAGAAGTTAGGGTTTCAGGGGGCGGGTTTAGGTTAGGAAAAGGGAGCGTTTTTGGATTCATGTTTTTTCAACGTATGTCACTTCAAAAACCTTGATTTAACTCATCTTTTAACAATATTTTTTTGTTCCTGCATTTTTTAACAATCAATTCTTCCATATATATATTAGCGTCACCATATATATTTAATAATACTTATTATTTTAGTCTTTAACACAATTATTAAAAATATAATTATTAAATTAAAATAATATATATATTTTCCTAAAATTTATAAAATAATAATTATCCACATTATTTCTAATTAATAAAAAAAATTGCATAAAAAATATCAATATTTACAATTTTCAATAACATACATTATTCACCAATAAATCGCAAAAAAATTACTACTATTTCTTAACAAAAATAATAAGCTAAAATGACATCTATTACCAAACGGATGAAGTATGTGTAATTACATTTAGTTAATTTCGAAAGTAATTTGTTCATTAATTTCTATTACTAAACAACTTGCTTTAGAACGCCTATAATCCACACAAAAATGCCATGTACCATCTTTCTTCTTGACTAACAGAGTGGGAGAAGCAAATGGGCTTTGGCTTGGTCGAATGATAGACTGGTGAAGCATGTCTTGCACCTGCTTTTCTATCTCATTTTTTTGAAAATAAGGGTATTGACAGGGCTAAAGTCGTGATGCCTATCAAATAAATCCCAAAATACCTACTAAGTAGTATAGTAAGCAAGACATGGTCGATCCCACAGAGAGTCAGGTTATCAATTTGTGCAATTCGTTATTACCAACTAGGAACTAGGGGGGTTTGTTTGTGTTTCGTAACAAGCAATAAGAAAGCAAATAAACAGTCCGCAAATAATGGTTGTAAATAATAAGGGAAAAAGCGCCACACTCAACAGAGATCCACACAACAATAGATAGGTCGATCACGGAATTCTATCAATCTCAAGTTCTCAACTATCCTATAGTTGTTCTTATCCCGATCTTAGATAACTATTAGTTCTACCAGCCCTAATAGTACTTATTACTAAATCAAATCCGAAAACCTTCAGAACTCAATAAAGCAATAGCATTCAACCAAGGATTAACAAGACACATGCAATAGAAACAACCCGTTACTATAAGCATGCAATTAACTCTCTCTCACAATTATGCGCTCGGATCCCCTATACGTACAATCGTGTTCGCTACTAGATATGCAACCCGAACCCGGAATCACAAGTCCTAGCAATTAGGAAGATATCAATAAACCTAGGTGATCAATCTAGATAAATCAACATAGACCAATAAACAATCAAGCACAAGAGAATTAATCCAACTAGATAGGAAAACGAACAAGAGTAGAAAACTCACAACCAATCAATTGCTGGCTTCAAACTGTCAAGTGCAACAATGGAGGTTTAGTTCTCCATTAGGGTTTGTGAAAGGAGAAATATGAAAAGTGGCAACTAGGGTTAGAGAATTGATTCCCTCCCACAAAGTCTTAACAATTAGACTTAAATACTAAGGCAAATAATAAGGAATAAAATAAAGGAAAATAACAAATTTGGAAACAAAGTTTCAGAAATAAAATAAAACGGGAAATAAAAACTCGTAAAAGACTTTCAGCGCGTCTCCACCGCGGGTGCGGTGGCTCCACCGCCGGGTGCGGCCATTTAACAGAAACTCCAGTTCTCTGACGACCTCGCCGCGGGTGCGGCAGTGCCCACCGCTGGGTGCGGTGGGATTCCAGTACTTCAGCTTCTGCGACACTTCAGTAAAAATGCCATAACTTTTGATTCCCAACTCGGATTGCGTTCATATTTTGAGGACTTGTAGTAGACTTCAAGATCTAACTCCTCGAATTGGAATCACTCCATTTGGACATCTGAGTAGAGAGAACGAACTATTTGAATTCAGCCAACTGTTCTTCTACTCTTCTCTTCACTTCCTTAGCGTCTTCTCCTTGTGGCTTCCTATGATCTCCAAAACAGCTCAAACACCTCCAAAAACACCAAACTTCGCCCCCAAATGCCATACACATGAATGTGTCTAAATCTACCCGAATGGCACCAATAAACCCTCTAAAGACTCTTACTTAAGCCCTACAAAGTAGTGCTTATCAAACTCCCCCATGCTTAGACATTTGCTCGTCCTCGAGTAAACTAATAAAGAGTCTACTCCTCCAATGCAGCACCCAAGGTCTCAGGAAGCATATCCTCCAATTAAGAGTCAACTAACCCATGCCAAAGCTCCTGGCACCAATCTTATCTACAACACATCCATACTCAACAAGCTTAAGGGGCAAGCAGAGTACTTCCCCCAAGCTTAACCCGGACATCCAATAGTGTGAGTAACCTCTAATCCTAGCCTCCATCTATTGCTCCTTATGCCTCCCAGAGTGACCTACCCGACAATCCTTCTTTGACTCCTCTTCTTATGACGCCTCGCCAAGAATAAAGAGAAATCTTAAAATCACTCTTCTTCTTTTTCGCTCATTTTTCCAATGCGCCCTTTCGGGTTTTCACCAAGCCACTCATATTTTTTTCATAGATGTGCTCACATAAGCTCACGTCACACTTGACCTCATATTACCCCAGCCTAATGCTGGTCCAAGCCACCTACTTTTTACCTAGGCCGCCCTTTCGGGTTTTCGACCTATCCCAGGATTTCAATTTTTGCCTTTTTTCAAATTTTTGGCTTTTTCTATTTTTTATTCATTTTTCTCCTCAACGACGTAGCAAGTATAGAACTCTCCCCCATGCTTAAACATTGCATTGTCCTCAATGTAATGAAAGACAAAAGAATAAAGCACAGGGAAAAGCAAAAAATAACTCACAAACGTCGCCAAGCTGCTTGGATACTGTAGGTGTCGTTGGCGGTGTACTCCATATGCGCAGGTCCGGTGTTGGGTGTTCTCATCAACTCCAGTGTCTTCTTCCTACCGTGCAACCAAAGGGAACCACTTTGGTGAATAGTGGTGAACAATGATAACAGGGTTGCACGGGCTTCAAATGCCACTAAAAATGGGCCCAGATATGATCGTGGTATGGGCCATGAGTGGTCCTCCTCCTCAGTTGTCGACTATAGGGCCATCATCGTTGCCAAATAATGTGTGGGGCGAATGTCTCCTCCTTTGACAACATGATGCGCATCGTCTCTTCATGGGAAACTCCGGACAGCTGGCCTTCGGTAAAACTTTTTTTTTAAATTATTTTTATTTTTATTTCCGATTATTCTTCTTTCTTTTTTTCGGATTTTTTTTCGATTTTTATTTTTTTGCCCCCCGTTTAAGGTTTTTTCGGGGGGTGACTTAGTGCAGGGAAGGAAGACTTACATTGGTGTGGAAACACCTTTTTCAATAGGCATGGGTCTCTTCCCTACAGGTTAGTCAGAAACAAAAACAAGAACAAAAACAAAGCAAAAACACACTAAAGAAAATGCAAAAACAAAGAAAGAGAAGCAAAGAAAGAAAAACATACCTCGAGTTGCCTCCCGGACAGCGCCTTAGTTATTGTCATGGCTTGACATACTACTCGAACAACCTTAATCCACAGCATCGGGTTCCTTAGGAACCTTCTCATTCAGCACCTCCTTCCTGAACCAATCATGGAAAGGTTTGAACCTTAGACCATTCTTCTTCTTCAGTGGCTCCTCCACCTTGACCTTCGTAGTCGCCTTCCCCCCATACTTAGATCGATCAGGGGGGTGTTTCACCTCAACTTCAGGGGCCTGCACAATAAAAGGGAACAACTTCTTGCCCTGTGGAGTTAGTAAGGTGGGGCCACTGCCCAAAAGAGAAGCAGGAGACTCACCCTTCTCATCCAATAAAGCCGTGACTTCCTGCAGATTAGAAAATAAAGGAATACTGACAGGCAAGTCAACTATGGGATCCTCTATTATAGGTTGCAATTCATCCAAAGGGTTAGGACTTATTACATCAACAAAGTTCAAAGAGGTGTAAATGAGGGGTTTTATATCATATATGTTGTATTCAACTCCGTCCCCATCAAATTCCATAGTTAATTTCCCACTTCTGACATCAATTGTGGTGTTAGCAGTTTTCATGAAAGGTCTACCTAACAGCATATGTGCACCTGTACCACCACCCATATCAAGAACATAAAAATCAGTGGGAAAAATCAGCTTATCTACCATAACAAGGACATCCTCAACAACCCCTTTCGGATAGATATTGGTTCCGTCAGCTAATTGAATAACTAGCCTAGTGTCCTGTAATGGTGGCAGGCCAAGAGACTCATAAAATGACAATGGTAAGACATTAATAGATGCACCAAGATCTAGCATAGCTTTATCAATTTTTGTCTCACCAATGACGCAGGGGATAGAGAACATACCTGGATCACTGCACTTCTTGGGCATACGCCTTTGAAATACAGCGGATACTTGCTCGCTCACCTGGACCTGCTTCTTTTGCTTCTTCTTCTGGTTCCTCTTGATCGTACAAAGCTCCTTCAAGAACCGAGCATACTTGGGAATACTCTTAACAAGCTTGAGCAAAGGGATGTTAACCTCACACTTGCTAAACGTCTCAAAGAGGTCCTTGTCATCAACTACCCTTCTCTCCTTGAGCGCCTCTGGAAAAGGGGCGGGTGGCTTCTCGAAACCGAGAGGAGGGAAGTATGGATGAACGTAATCGTCGACGTAAGGCTCATTAGCAGTCCCAGAAGACTCACCGCGGGTGCGGTGAGACGTCACCGCCGGGTGCGGCAGACTCCCAGAAATTTCTCGAGAAAAATCACCGCTTGCCGCGGGTGCGGCAGGTGCTAGCGCCGGGTGCGGCCGATTTACAGAAGATTTCTGCTGTTCCAGTTCATGCTCGCCACGGGTGCGGTCACCATGCCGCTGAGTGCGGCCATCCTCCAGAACACCCTCTTTTTCTGCGTCGTCCTCTTCAACACTAGGATCGACGGGTAATTGCCTTCCACTTCTAAGGGCTATAGCACTAACATTTGCTCGTGGGTTAACTACCGTTTGAGATGGTAGATTTCCCGACATCTTGGCATCAATTCTCGTAATCGCCTCAGCCATTTGGCTCACCTGTGTCTCCAAATTCTTTATGCTTGACGTTGTGGCCTGAACATGAGTAGTGAAATGTTTCGTCAAGGTTTGGAGCATATCTTCAGTTGAAGGAGACGCCTCAGGTTGAGGATTTTGCATCCTTTGTAGAAATTGAGGTCTTGGCTGCTGTTGTTGTTGATACTGGGGTTGTTGTTGTTGATTCGGTTGATCCCTCCATCTGAAATTAGGGTGATCTCTCCACCCCGGATTATAAGTATTGGAGTAGGGATCATGCTGAGGTCTTGGGTTTCCATAACCTCCTACAGCGTTTACCTCAGCAGTCAAATCATCTTGTAGTTGAGGACATGCGTCAGTGGGGTGAAATTGATCGGCACAGACCCCACACGCTTTCAGTTGTTGAGGAGTTCCTTGCAGCGTAAGTCTCCTCACCATGTCCTTCAACTCAGCAATATCATTGGCATACGAAGAGCGACTAGAGTCAGCAGCATTGACTCCTCTTTTGGTAGAAGATCTACCGAAATTTCTCGTGCCCTCTGCCATCTCCTGAATCTTCTCCATAGCAGCTGCCGGTGTTGTGTTGAGAATATTGCCACCACATGCAGCGTCAACCATCTTCCTCTCATTGTCGAGCAACCCATTGTAGAGATGAAGCACCAGATCTTGGTTGGAATACCCGTGGAATGGACAACTTGAGCAAAGTCTCTTGAACCGCTCATAATAATCATACAGGCTCTCGTCAGCTTCCTGCTCAATGTTGCTAATAGCTTTCTTCAAACTGTTTGCCCTCTTTGCAGGGAAATACTTCTCAAGAAAAGCCTTGTGTAGCTTGGTCTACGTGTCAATGCTCCCAGTAGGAAGATGGTAATACCAGTCATCAGCAGTGTCCTTCAAGGTGAACCCAAAAGCTCTCATCTTTATCTGCTCCTCAGTAACATTTGTCGGTTTCATGCTCATGCAGACTCTGTGGAATTTACCCAGATGCTTGATTGGGTCCTCTCCAGCCAGCCCATGGAAAGTTGGGAGCAAATGAATCAGCCCCGGCTTCAACTCAAAGTTCACATTCTCTCCCACAGCAGGGATCACCACGGCCAAGGGTTGCTGTTGCAAGTTCGGCGCAGTCAACTGTCTCAACGTTCTATCCGCGTCACCCATCTCGAATGCAGGGTTGTCAAAAACCAAAGTACGGTTCACTCTGCGACCCTGTGAAAGAGTTCTCTCGATCTCTGGATCAAAATCAAGAAGTGGTGAATTAGTAGCACGAGTGTGGACCATAAGATAGGTCCACACCAAGGTTGGTAACAAACAAATCACAAAAATAGAAAATTTGACTCCCCGGCAACGGCGCCAAATTTGACAGGGCTAAAGTCGTGATGCCTATCAAATAAATCCCAAAATACCTACTAAGTAGTGTAAGCAAGACAGGGTCGATCTCACAGAGAGTCAGGTTATCAATTTGTGCAATTCGTTATTACCAACTAGGAACTAGGGGGGGTTTGTTTGTGTTTCGTAACAAGCAATAAGAAAGCAAATAAACAGTCCGCAAATAATGGTTGTAAATAATAAGGGAAAAAGCGCCACACTCAACAGAGATCCACACAACAATAGATAGGTCGATCACGGAATTCTATTAATCTCAAGTTCTCAACTTTTCTATAGTTGTTCTTATCCCGATCTTAGATAACTATTAGTTCTACCAGCCCTAATAGTACTTGTTACTAAATCAAATCCGAAAACCTTCAGAACTCAATAAAGCAATAGCATTCAACCAAGGATTAACAAGACACATGCAATAGAAACAACCCGTTACTATAAGCATGCAATTAACTCTCTCTCACAATTATGCGCTCGGATCCCCTATACGTACAATCGTGTTTGCTACTAGATATGCAACCCGAACCCGGAATCACAAGTCCTAGCAATTAGGAAGATATCAATAAAACTAGGTGATCAATCTAGATAAATCAACATAGACCAATAAACAATCAAGCACAAGAGAATTAATCCAACTAGATAGGAAAACGAACAAGAGTAGAAAACTCACAACCAATCAATTGTTGGCTTCAAACTGTCAAGTGCAACAATGGAGGTTTAGTTATCCATTAGGGTTTGTGAAAGGAGAAATATGAAAAGTGGCAACTAGGGTTAGAGAATTGATTCCCTCCCACAAAGTCTTAACAATTAGACTTAAATACTAAGGCAAATAATAAGGAATAAAATAAAGGAAAATAACAAACTTGGAAACAAAGTTTCAGAAATAAAATAAAACGGGAAATAAAAACTCGTAAAAGACTTTCAGCGCGTCTCCACCGCGGGTGCGGTGGCTCCACCGCCGGGTGTGGCCATTTAACATAAACTCTAGTTCTCTGACGACCTCGCCGCGGGTGCGGCAGTGCCCACCGCTGGGTGCGGTGGGATTCCAGTACTTCAGCTTCTGCGATATTTCAGTAAAAATGCCATAACTTTTGATTCCCAACTCGGATTGCGCTCATATCTGAGTAGAGAGAACGAACCATTTGAATTCAGCCAACTGTTCTTCTACTCTTCTCTTCACTTCCTTGGCGTCTTCTCCTTGTGGCTTCCTATGATCTCCAAAATAGCTCAAACACCTCCAAAAATACCAAACTTCGCCCCCAAACGCCATACACATGAATGTGTCTAAATCTACCCGAATGGCACCAATAAACCCTCTAAAGACTCTTACTTAAGCCCTACAAAGTAGTGCTTATCAGGTATCTATAAGGTCGAGCACACACTGGTGTCGCATCTGGTTTCAAGGTGATAGAGTGCTCATGACCCCTATTAGGAGGCAAGCCTTTGGGTTCTGCAAACACATCTTCATACTGAGACAACAATAGTTGAATGGTTGAAGGCACTGCACTATCATTGTTGCTTAAAGAAAATAACTGAGCAGTTGGAGTAATGATGAATGGAGCTCCTTTCCTAAACAGCTTGTGCATGTTCTTTCCTGACATAGTCTTCAAAGTTGCTTCATCCCGAATACCATTGATCTCAACACTCTTACCATCCTTAACAAAAGAGATTTTTAATTCCTTGAGATCAAATAATACAGGATTGTACTCCCTAAGCCAATCACCTCCTAAAATCATATCACAGCCACCCAATTTCAGCATCATTGGACTGTATTGAAACTGGTTGCCTTGCATCTCCCACACAAATCTTCGGCACAACTGATGACTATACAATTTATGTCCATTAGCTACAACTACTTCCATTATTGACACTTCTTGAACCTTGAACCCAGTATCTTTAACCACTCTAGGATCCAAGAAGTTGTGTGTAGCTCCACTGTCAATCAAGATTGTCAACACTTGACCTTGAACAGTACCCCTAATCTTGATGGTTATTAAAGGATTGCTGCCAGTTATGGAATGCACATAAACATCATGCTCCTCCATTGTTGAATTCGGCTCACATTCCTCTGCATCTTCCTCTACTGCTTCCTCTAAGGAAGAAGCTAATAAACTGTGTAAGGACTGCAGTTTACATCTATGACCAATGTGGTATTTATCACCACATTTGTAACAAAGACCAGGAGCTTTCCTAACCTCACTCCCCTGGGTATTACCACTAACTTGCGGCTTGCTAGAAGAATTACTGGAAGTTGTGAACGATCCAGCAGGCTTTGACCAAGATTTACTATCAGAATTCAAGGGTCTAGCGGAATGTGGGGTAAAAGAAGAATTAGACCTCCAAGGTGGCTTACTCAACTTGACAATTGCTTGCACAATACTGTTATGCAGCCTAACTAACTCAAATGCCTCAGTCAAAGTACTAGGCGTGCCAAGTTTCACTAGTGATTTAATCTCTGTCTTTAAACCACTAATATAACTAGCAATGAAATAGGACTCAGGAAGGTGAGGGTCATAGGCTAGCATAGAAGCTCTCAAATCCTCAAATTTGTCATCATATTCATCCAAATCTTCTTTCTGAGCCAACTTATTGAATTCCTCAATGACTTCTACTCCTTGCTTTTCACCGAACCTAGCACAGATGGCCTCCTTCATATCTTTCCAAGAAACAGTAGGTTTCTACATCAAGAAACCTTGCAACCAATTTTATGCTCTGCCCTGAGCATACATGGAAGCAATCTCAACCTTCTGACATTCCTGAACCCCGAAAATCTTGAAGTACCTATCACACTTCCTAACCCAAAATCGGGGCTTTTCGCCATTAAAGCTTGGAAAGTCCAACTTAAGATTTCTAGGATTACCTCCACGCGTGTCTTGATTCCAATAACCAGTCCGCTCCAATGCTCCTTGCGCCAGACTGCCATTGACGGAAGCTAGATTGTGCTCATTGACTCTCTCCGCCGGAATCGGTCCAAGAACACTACGAGACTCCACTCTTTGACTTGCTGCCACCAGAGTTGTATCCTTCAACATCAGCGCCCACACTATATCTGTCAATTCCTTGAATCGCTCATCTGTCTTGCGTTCCTGATTATCTCGCCATTGCCGATTCTCATCGTGATTCTTACGAGTCTCCTCCAGAATTTGCTGCGTCGAATTCATGAATTGTTGAAGCTCTACGATATGTGCTTCCATCGATCTCAATCTTGTGCCCTCTGCCATGGCCAGGAAAGGGCTCTGATACTAATTGTAGGAACCGGGATAGATTTGGGAAATTTGGGAAGAAGAAGAATGGGAAGAAGAAGAAGAATGAGAACAAGAGAGAGAAAGAGTGAGAGGAGAAGAGAGAAAAAGAAGAGAGAAATTATGTTATGCTTTTGATTAGTTGTTACAGCCAAACAACCGAGCCCCCTATACCCCTCATCCAACTCACACACTACACTACTTTTGGTGAAGAATCCCGAACTTGTGATCCTAGTCGGCAAGAGCATGAATCAGGTAGATGGGCTTGCATCAACGAGCTTGACCTAGTGGAAGAAAATATGGTGAAACTTGGTAATTAAACATCCAAGTTTTACCGAGAGGAGGTTCATAAAAACAGCGGTGTGTAAAATTAGCTTCGATCAGATTAAAAATGTCAGGATCGGACGGTTCACAATCTTTTTTTTAAGATTTCAGTTTCTGGTTCGGTCCAAACCTGGTCGGTTTTCGGTTCGGACCGGATGGACTTATTTTTATTATTTTTATTTTATTTTATGTATTAATATCTCATAACACTATTACAAATTATTTTCTATTATAAAAATATATTACTAAAATATATTGTCTAATATTACAAATAATAGTAATAAGACTAGAAACATAATTCATTTTAATTAATATAAAAAATAAAAAAATACGCTTACCAGTCCATTCCGGTCCAAGGATCGTAAAAATTCCGATCCGATCTAGACTGGATGCACAACGCTAATGAAAAATAACAGACTGATTAGAATTTATGGATAGCCATTCCCCTTACATTTTTAAATAGAAACAAATAACCTTGATAAGCGATTTAACGAAATGAAACTAGTAATCGCCCCCACGGGCGTAGCTCAGTTGGTACTCGACATGCAAAAGGGCTTTGAAAAACCCTGGAGATGCGAGTTTGAGCTCCCGCGGCCGCAAGACTGTTCTTAAGTGGAGCCGAGCTCTGCCTCCACGCGCTAGGAGGCCGCTGAGGTCACCGTAATTTAACCCCTTCCGGTGCTGTGGGACAGGTACGCGAGGGCGCCTCGGGTTAGCGTATAACCCTTTTGAAATGAAACTAGTAATAATCTTATTTGCATTTATATACTTATACATACACATGTGCATTCTATCGACACAATCCAGTGTGCTCGTAGAGATCAAGACACATATAACAATCCATAGATTTAGCGAGAAAATAAATCACAACTTTAATTGGTTCCTCTAGTTCACCACTAATATCACTCAACTACGTTTCATATATATTGCATGCACGTGTAATTATCGAATTTTCAGATGGATGTACCTACGTTAAGGTCTTACCAAGTTGGCAGTTTGTCATTTCACTAACCTAAAAAGGCGCCAAAATGTCAAAAGAAAAAGATAGCGTCACTTCGATCAAAAACCTTGATTTAACCCATTTTTTAACAATATTTTTTGTCTTACATTCTTTAAAAAACATCTCTCATCGATTAAGCCTTTTTGATTTTTCATGATCGGTTGTATTTGTTTTCCTGAAATTTTTATTTGTTTCTGTTGTTTTTTTAATTTGTTTTGTTGTTTTTTATTTTGTTGTTTGCTTGTGGTTGCTTGTATTGTCGGGTGTTCCGACGCCATTTTTCAGTTTCTCAAATTTTCAGATTTGGTTGTTTTGGATCCTTGAAATCTTTCTGGATAAAAAAACAAAATAAAATTCTTCCATATATATTAGCGTCACAATACGTTGTTACATAATCTGTTTGTAATATTTTAGTATTTGACATAATTATTAATAAATATTATTATTAATTTAAAATTTTATAATTTTTTTATAAAATAATAATTATATATCTCATTTCTAAACAATAAATTTATATAAAAAGTGTTATATGCAGTTTTTAATAACATATATCGTTATTCACCAATAAATCATTACCTAAAACTCTAAAATTATAATTATTTCTTAATAAAAATAGAAGGTTACCGAACGAGTGGAGTATGTACAATTACATTTAGTTAATTTCGAAAGTTATTTGTTCATTAATTTCCATTACTAAGCACCTTGCTTTAGAACACGTGCAGTGGCGGATCCAAGAATTGTTCGAAGAGGGGTCACAAAACCGTTTATAAAAAATTATATAATATTGTTTAGCATTAATCACGTTACTATTTGTATATTTTTTTTTTTACAAATCTTATATACTAGGTGGATTATTATGTTTTGAAAAAACATTTTTAACTAATTTACAATTTTGAAAATATTTTTTGACAAATAGTAAGGAGAACTACCTAGAAAATGTTAGTATCAAATATATTGTGAGAATTTTAAATAAGATTAATTCAAATACCTTACAAATTTTTTAACTTATTTCATAATCATTGTGGGAAAAAAAAGAAAATACAAACATTTATATAAAAGAGAAAATAAATGGCACAAATTGTTATTTATCTAAAAAAAAAATACAAAAGATGGGGGACTTGAAGTCTTGAACCCCGAATTTTTGGGTTAAATTTTTGTTTCACAACCAATTGAGTTAATAGCTCTTTTTGTTTTCATACACAAGACATTAATATATATATATTTATTAAAAAATATATATATATATATACCTTGATCCAAGGAAAGGAGGGTCACCGAACCCCCTAGGACCCCCCTTGGATCCGCCTCTGAAGACGTGTATATGAATATTAATCCAATATCATACACCTCTATTTTAACTTGTGTACTAAAAAATAGATTATACGAGTATCGATCATTTTCTAGCTACCTAAATACGTACGTAAGCTATAATAATCCAAAAACTCATAAATTACAAGAGTACGTAGATAAATTTTGACAAGACATTATATGAAAACGAATAAGAGATGCAGTTAACTCGATCACGTATGTTAGTATATATGTACATACATATATATTGATCATATTCATATACCTAAATAGTAAATACGTATATATACACATAACAATCGGCATATATACTATGTCAAAGTCATGATGGTGAAATTGAGCACTGTTCATATATATATAAGTGTGGGAATATAATTTTCTATATGCATACGAAAGATTTAAACTGCAAATATACGAACATGAATTAAGGAAATCTGAAGTTTAGAAATACCGAACGAAGAACGGATGCAGAGTCGAGACCGAAATCTCTTTCCTTAATTCTGAAAACGCCCCGTAGTGTGACGGTTGTTGACGTTCCGAATCCCAGGATACAACTGCGACGATCTCTTGAACCGCACAACCCAGTAACAAGAGCTAACGAACCCACAGATCTATGTGTACTCTCAGACACGAAAAAAAAAAGGAGAAGGAAAAACCGAAAGAGCTCTGTGGGAGGATTCGAAAGAAAAAACCGAGAGGTTCTTCTCTTAGAGATTACTTCGTGATTAACGAAAGATCACCTCTTAAATGAGACGCAAATCACATTACCGTTGTAATACGTAACTTGCTGGAGTTACACATTTGTCAAGTGTAACTTCTGGAGTTAACAGAGAGAATTCATTGAGGGAGTTAAAGCTGGATCAAAGCCCACTAATGGGCCTTTTGGATCGGCCCAAAAGGATAGGGCGTTGGCTGGCCAGCCCAAGCCCGATCCGATCCAACCCAACCCGGCCCGAGCCCGGCACGGCTTGCTCGCTCGACCCGACTCGGCGCGCGTGTGGGCTTGATGAGCTAGGTCCTCTCCCCATTGAAAATGGGTAATGACCCAAGGCCACAACCTTAGGTCAATTTTCCCTCTATATATACTAGGAGATTTATCTCCAAACTTCCAATGTGGGATACACTTTTATCCCAACATTTTACCCAAGTCTTGCACTTCATGCAAGCTACTTTAGGCCTCCATTTCTCATTCAAATGGAAATCATTTTTGTCGTATGAGTACACTACGAGAATGTACTCATGTAGACGAAGCCAATGCTTCCATTTTCCGGTGTTGACAATGGCCGGAGCCCACCGGAATTGTGCCTGGAAAAGTGACCGGCGCCACATTCAAATAATGAGTTCCAACAATCCCCCACATGAATAGAAATGATTCTAAACATTGGTTTTAAAAACAGAAAGACTTTTGAGAGTACAGTCGAAAAATCACTACATCTGGGCTGGTAGCGTGTTTCAGCCTTGAACCACCCATAGTGAGTAGCTATCGGATTTACTCGACCAGGTAGTGAACATGATGTCTTGAACCACCCGGGCTTTGATGTAAACCGAGACAGTAACTATCACACAGTTTCATCTTCTCACAGAACTAGGTTCTTTGTTGTGTTCATTTTGGCCTTGAACATCCCTGGTTATTCATGAGTGAACTTGGAGAATTCAGCCTCTCTTAATTCTCCTAGAAATGGCCCCATTTCACACTCATAAGGTGATTGTCATGAAGAGTATCCTGTCATACCCCACTTTTATTTTAAAGTTATGGAATCATTAAAAGCCAAGCTTAACCTTAACTCATACAGGTAGCACTGTTCATCATCCTAGGAACTGGGATGAGACTTAAGTCTCCCAGTGCTCATCTTGATTCAGCTTGATTTAGTTTTCCCTTTGAACCTACTTCTTGGGATCTCCAGTCAGGTAGGTAGGGTTAGCCATCAAGCATCATCTTTAATCATAGGCTTTAAACCCATTCTTCTTGATGATTTAACAACTTGATCTCGTGACAAACCTTTATTAAACGGATCCGCTAGGTTGTCAGCCGACTTTGATATAATATATTGATATTATACCATGCGAGAGTAGTTGTGTAATGGTTTTATGTCATCTTCGTGACTTACCATTGTACAGACGACTCAGTGTCTGAGCTATAGCCGATTGACTATCACAGTGTACACTTACTGCTGGCACTGGTTTTGTCCCACATCGGGATATCTTCCAACAAATTCTGAAGCCATTCAGCTTCCTCAGCTGCTTTGTCTGAAGCAATGAACTCAGATTCCATATTGGATCTGGCCAATAGTGTTTGTGTGGAAGATTTCCATGATACTGTTGCACCACCAAGTGTAAATACATATCCACTTGTGGATTTTGAGTTTCTAGAATCGGATATCCAGTTGGCATCACTGTATCCATCCAAAACTACTGGGTATTTCCCATAATGCAGCCCATAACTTTGAGTATAGCGCAAGTAGTTCTATACTCTAGCTATCCATTTCCAGTGTTTATGTCCTGGATTACTTGTGTAGCGACTTAGTACATTTACTGAGTGCGCCAAGTCTGGTCTTCTGCAATTGGTCAAGTACATGAGACTTCCAATCACACGTGCATACTCCAATTGTGACACTGCATCCTCCGAGTTCTTAGTCAAATGAAGATGAGGGTCTACGGGACTCTTTGCAATCCCGCTTGAATAGTTCTTGAATCTCTCAAGTACTTTTTCAGTATAATGAGCTTGAGACAGGATTACTCCTTCAGAATGTCTAGTGATTTTAATCCCTAGTATGACATCTGCTAATCCCAAGTCTTTCATGTCAAACTTCCCACTAAGCATGTTCTTAGTTCGGTTGATCATGTCCTTATTGCTTCCAATAATGAGCATGTCATCTACATACAAACACAACAAGATGTAACCATTTGGCGTGTCTTTGAAATAGATGCATTTGTCACATTCATTGATGCTGAAGCCATTTGACATCATGACATTGTCAATTTTTTCATGTCATTGCTTTGGAGCTTGTTTGAGTCCATATAGAGACTTCGCGAGTCTGCACACTTTGTGATCCTGTCCAGGAATCACATAACCCTCAGGTTGTTTCATGTATATCTCCTCTTCTAATTCTCCGTTTAGAAAGGCAGTTTTCACATCCATTTGATGGATTTCGAGGTTTCGTAATGCTGATATTGCTATTAGCATTCTGATTGAAGTTATTCTCGTAATTGGAGAATAAGTGTCAAAGAAATCATGGCCTTCTTTTTGCCGAAATCCTTGCACCACAAGCCTCGCCTTGTGCTTATCTATTGAGTCATCGGTTTTCAATTTGGTTTTGAAAATCCATTTGCACCCAAGTGCTTTACACCCTTATGGCAAATAAACTAACTCCCATGTATGGTTCTGCATAATGGAGTCGATTTCGCTTTTTACTGCTTCCTTCCATGAAGGTGCATCAGGTGTAGACATGGCTTCTTTGAAAGTTCTAGGCTCATTCTCTAAGAGAAAGGCCGTTATGAACTCTTACCCATAGGTTTTTTCCTTTCGAGCTCTTTTGCTTCGTCTAGGTTCAACCTCTGGTTCATTTCAAGCACTCTTGCTCTGTCTAGGTTCATCTTCTGTTTCATTTACAGAAGTGGCTGTGTCACTTTGTTCACGAGTTCGCTCGGATGTTCTTTATCCTTGCACAGAAACACGTTTTCAAAGACAGACGCATTCCTTGATTCCATTATTGTATTGACATGTATATCTGGTATATCAGATTTATGTACCAAAAACCGATAAGCACTACTGTTATGTGCATATCCTATGAAAATACAATCAACGGCTTTAGGTCCAATTGTGACCTTTTTAGGAGGTGGTACTGCCACTTTTGCTAGGCACCCCCACACTTTGAGGTATTTGTACGAAGGTACGTTACATTTCCAAAGTTTGTATGGCGTTTTGCCAGTAACTTTATGCGGTATCTTGTTGAGGATATAGTTGGTGGTAAGCAGCGCTTCCCCCCACATGTTCTGGGGTAACCCAGATTCCTGCAACATTGCATTCATCATCTCTTTCAGAGTTCGGTTCTTGCGTTCCGCAACTCCGTTAGATTCTGGTGAGTAGGGAGCAGTTGTTTGATGAATAATCTCGTGTTCTCTACAGAACGCGTTGAAAGGTTCATCATACTCGCCTCATCTATCACTTCGGATAATCTTTATGGTTTTACTAAGTTGGTTTTCAACTTCCAACTTGTAGTCCTTGAACTTTTCCAAGGCCTCATACTTGCTTCTTAGCTAGTATAACTAACAATATTTTGTGCAATCGTCGATAAAAATCATGAAATACTTTTTACCGCCTCTAGTTTGCACTTTAAATCACACAAATCTGTGTGTATTAAGCCTAGAGGTGCGGTTGTTCTCTCTACACATGGGGATGGTGTTTTTGTGAGTTTGGCCTGTACGCATACTTCACATTTGTCTTTACTTGATTTGCATTTTGGAATCAGGTTCATGTTCATTAGTCTTTGAATAGACTTTTTATTCACATGCCCTAACCGTTCATGCCAAATATTAAAAGACTCAATGACATAAGCAATAAGATTATTCTTATTCATTGAAACATTGGATACAACAGAGTTTGGATGAATGTCATTACATTCAGTTTGACCAGTCTAACCCTTACATAACCCTTGCCCAAATACACCACATTCTTAGAAAGAACTAGTTTGTCAGACACGAACTTCACAGCGAAGCCGTTCTTGCTCAACAAAGTGCCGGAGATCAGATTCTTCCGTATATCTGGCACATACATGACATTGGTGAGAGTCTGCTCCTTCTCGGAAGTCAGCTTCAACACCACTTTGTCGTGACCATCGACCTTGGATGTGAACGAGTTCCCCATAAATAGATGCTCGTCACTCTTGCTCTTCAGATAAGTGGTAAACATTCCCTTATCAGAACAGATATGTCTGGTAACACCTGTATCGTACCACCATTTCATTGGATTGCTTCCAATCATATTGACTTCAGACGTCAAAGCACACAGATCTGCATCCGTGAGCCCGCCTTCAATCATGTTGACTTGGGATTTCCCCTTGTCCTTACGTGGATCAGCCTTGCTACGACATGTGGCATCCATGTGACCCATTTTAACCACACTTGTGGCATTTTCCACTGAACTTCTTAGCTCGTTGCTTATTGAAGTTGTTGGAGCCTTGGGGTTGAAAATTTCTTTTCTTCCCCTTGTCCTTGTGTTTGGCCAAGTTGACCTTCGGGTTCAGTACCTGACCACCCTGTGTTTTGTGGTAGGTTGACTCAGTCCGTAGCCTGACAATCAAGTCTTCAACAGTCATAGCTTTTCGCTTGTGCTTTAGATAGCTCTTGAAATCCTTCCAACCTGGAGGGAGTTTCTCTATGAAAGAAGCTACCTGGAACGTCTCATAGATCGACATTCCTTCCGCACTAATCTTATGCGTAAGCAATGGCAACTCTTCAACTTGTTCCATGATGGGCTTGGAGTCCACCATTTTGAAGTCCATAAATTTCGCCACTGCGAACTTCTTAGAGCCTGCGTCCTCAGACTTGTATTTCTTTCCTAGGCAATTCAGTATTCCTTAGAAGTCTTGATCTCACTGTACCATTGTACAGTGGATCTATCAGACGGCTTTGAACCCAACCTTTGCACAGACAATCCCCATTAGTCCAGGTCTCAACGCTGGCTAGGGAGAAAAGATATGAAATCTGAGGCAAAAAAGCACATGCTTATCCTCTTTCATGAACTTTTCTAGTCTGATATGCTATCGGTTTGGACAATCTGATTTAACAGTGTTTCTGAACCTCCTGACTGACAAATTCACTGCTGGCAGACCACTCCCAGACTGAACCCGGGATGTCGACTCAACACGATTTCCAATATCGGCTCCGACACGAGCACCAGAACCAGAATTAACATTCTCAGTTTGGTTAATCATACATCTCATAAATGTACAAAAATTGTACGATTGCAACGGCAAGTTCAATGAGCAAATTCTCAAACGAAACAATAAATTGCAGTTTCATACGCGTATATGATATATATTGTTGTTTTTGTTTGATTTTTTCTGTACAACAGTACATATGGCCAAAAAGATTCAGATCTAGAAGACCAAAATCAGCAAGCAGAGAAAATAGATTCATACACTAATCATGCTCGAACATCAAATTAATTAGCAAACACCGAAGTCATATAGGCAAACCAAATGACGAAACAAATCAAATGACGAACTGCACGACCAAATCATCATGCAAATTAATTTAAACAAACAGTAATTAAATATTACCCGAACAGCAAAACAATGCATCATGCAGCATATTAAATTAAAATACATATTTAATTTATGAACAACAAAATGAAATTTACCGAACAGCAAATTGATAAACAGCCGAATTAATCCACGGACATGAAATAATTTAGAACAGTAAATATAATCCGAACATCAACTAAAATGACGAACATCGAAAAGTCAGAAAATACTTCAGACAATCAAATCGGTTAGTCCGTATAAGCAGTTAAACGAAGCAAAATTTTCAGAATTAAGATTGTAGGAATATAATTTCCTATATGCATACGAAAGATTTAAACTGCAAATATACGAACATGAATTAAGGAAATCTGAAGTTTAGAAATACCGAACGAAGAACGGATGCAGAGTCGAGACCGAAATCTCTTTCCTTAATTCTGAAAACGCCCCGTAGTGTGATGGTTGTTGACGTTCCGAATCCCAGGATACAACTGCGACGATCTCTTGAACCGCACAACCCAGTAACAAGAGCTAACGAACCCAGGAGAAGGAAAAACCGAAAGAGCTCTGTGGGAGGATTCGAAAGAAAAAACTGAGAGGTCCTTTTGGATCGGCTCAAAAGGATAGGGCGTTGGCTGGCCAGCCCAAGCCCGGCCCAAGCCCGGCCCGGCTCAGCGCGCATGTGGGCTTGATGATCTCTTGAACCGCACAACCCAGTAACAAGAGCTAATGAACCCAGGAGAAGGAAAAACCGAAAGAGCTCTGTGGGAGGATTCGAAAGAAAAAACCGAGCCCGGCTCGGCGCGCATGTGGGCTTGATGAGCTAGGTCCTCTCCGCATGTGGGCTTGATGAGCTAGGTCCTCTCCCCATTTTCCCTCTATATATACTAGGAGATTTATCTCCAAACTTTCAATGTGGATACACTTTTATCTCAATATTTTACCCAAGTCTTGCACTTCATGCAAGCTACTTTGGGCCTTCATTTCTCATTCAAACGGAAATCATTTTTATCGTATGAGTACACTACGAGAATGTACTCATGTAGACGAAGCCAATACTTCCATTTTTCGGTGTTGACAATGGCCGGAGCCCACCGGAATTGTACCCGGAAAAGTGACCGGCGCCACATTCAAATAATGAGTTCCAACAATAAGCTGGCGCCCTTTAAAAACGTATTCACATTATAATTCGTATGCTTCATTTTATGGGTTACCTAACTCTTTTGATATATATAGTATTGATTAATCGGCGCGATAGTACTAATTAAACTGAAAAACAATAAATCTACGGAATTCTAATTAATTACATATATAATACGTGTTAGACTTGTCCACAACTAAAAACCACAAAACTCACGTTTCATTAATTTGTCGATCGTCGTGGCTTCATGCTGGAGCATAGGAAACAGGGCCCACCGATGCCAGATCACCACCACTTTTTTGTTTTATTAGTATTTTGTTTACAATAAGTTGAGTCTCCAAAATAACAAGGCCATTATTTAATTAATTAATTACGACATTCAATTAGATTAACTTATCTAGACAAGACTCTGGGTTTTAATTATATAATGGTTAATTAATTTGTGTTAAGAGCTAAAATATCAAAATAACTTTTAGAAATTATTTTGATTTTTAAACGTGATCATCGATCCAGGAGTACTACAAATTTCTCATGATTTGTACAGCAAAAATATACTTATACGAGTAACATATAGTGACAAGTGTAAGGTAACTTGATTAATTGAAGTCGTATAAATGAAAAGTTTTCAACAACCTTTTTTTTTGATACATTTTTTCAACCACCTTTAAGTGTGCTCGTGCAATATTTATATGCCTCTTGAAAATTGAAATAGACATTCGCATTACAAATCTCATAAGAAGAAGAAAAAGAAAATTGACATTCCTTAGTTATCATTTGTTGTACAAGTCTCATTTATCAGTACAGCATTTCTTAACAACGCGCATCTCCAATATTACGTCATCAATGACGAAACATTTTGTTTATATATCGAATTGTTATACTAGCTTAGCTTTCATTTAGACATGTCAATTGATTTGGACAGGTTGGGTTTGGATTGGGGTCAATAAGGCTCGGGTCTAAAACGAATTTGAGGTATAACAGGTGTCGGTCGTTAGATTTATAGGTCAATCGAGTCGGATTATGTACGGGTCGGGTATGAATTCGGATCGACCCACCAAATTAAGAGGGCCTTGTCAAAGTTTTCAGAAATGATTATTAAAATCTTATTTCAATTAAATTAAATTTTAATATTATAAAATTAAATTTTAATCATAAAATATATTTTAATATTTAATATAAATAATATATACATTGGAACAACCCAATAAATCGATGATCCAACCCAAGAATATCCAGGTCGCGTAAATCGGGTCACTTTTGATCCACTAATTTTCGAGCTTTGACAACCACTATAAGCTAGTGTAACAACATTTATATTATAAACATGTTTATCAAACTTATTTATTAGTGGAAATAAAATTTTATGTGGTTACTTCGGCATTATATTCTTTCTTACACACACTATATGGTAAGCATATAATATAAGTATCCAATAATATGGGTTTAGTGGGTGCGTATAGATTATAAAAACAAAAATGTGACAATGCATAAGGTATGTTGAAATTCCTACGCACTTTTGTTTGGTAGGTGTATTTATAAAGAGTTTATTTTGAAAAAATAGTATTTGAAATTTGAATATTGGATGTTATAGAAAAATGTGAAGGAAGAAAAAAAAGTGAGTTTTGTTTATAAAGAGTTTATAAACTCTTGGCCAAACATGCCTTAACTTAAAAAATTGTAGCAGAAAGTGAATTATGAATATAAAAGTAATTAACTTGACATTTTTCGATTAATTATGACTCCTCATATGCTTATAGTAATCGAATAATCTTAGAAGTAATTAAAAAAATAAGAATGTATTGAATAACTAATTTTCAATAGAATGACTTTTATCTATATAATTGCTACGATTATATAAGGGACTCTAAAAATTACAATAAGAAATGTAATTGATTGTATATATAAGTTTTATAGGTTTAATGACTCATTTGACATTGATACCAGATATCAATATAAATATCAAGATAGAGTGATATTAAGATATTGGAATTGTATATGAATATGAATGATATATTTGGTATATCAATTTTCTAAGAGATATTAAAATAATACTTTGATATCGCTGTGATATTATTGATATCGATATCCAACTATATCAAACAACAAATATCAGTTAGATATCGATATCATGATATATCAAATATAGATACGAGTACCACTAATCATCATACTCATAAGATACCATAATGTCAATACCAAAGATGCCCTAAGCCTTTAATTGCTTGACTTTGTTGATTTGGTGACCGTTTGAGAAGAAACACGTGGCTAGTTCGGTAGGTATCCGCATCATCTACAAGTTTATACTTTTGTCTGCAAATGATGGCGGGAAATGTGAGGCCCATTTTAGTGGTCTGACGTGGCGTATCTGAACGCTGGTGTGGTTAGTTTTTTATATTGAATACCAGCCGTTGATCAAAACGACGAGGTTGGCTAAACGATTGAAATTGCTGACTAAAAAGCATTACGCGTCTAGAGAATTTCAATAATTAATTAAGTTTCCATAAAAGGGAACGCTTACAACTTTGAGTTTGAGTATTATTGGGCTTAAATTCCCCATTATCCGGACCAATCAACTATTTGTTCACAAAACATTTAACTATTGAGTTTATACAGGCTTACTCCCTCTATATACAAAAGATTATTATTCTAAAGTTTCACACACTTATTAAAAAATACAATAATTATTCTATATTTTCATAAAAAAAAATTAAATTTTACAATGTTTTAATAATTCATCTCAATTATAGCCAATAAACATTGAGAATTTGTATAAAAAGAGTTAAAAAAAACACAACTTTCGATGTCAAACCTCGTAACTCACCAATAAATTATCGGTTTTTCTAGTATGTGTCAATGGGCACACTCTAACAAGTTAAAGTAGGAAACTATCTACAAAATATTCCCTAATAGAGAATGGATAAACCCTTAAAAAAAATTAAACTAGTGGCTAAAAAAATTATTACTAAAAATGGATTTGTTAGAGTGTGTCCATAGGCACACACTAGAAAAAACCATAAATCTACTATATAATTACTAAAGTTGAATAAAATTATGCTACATGTCGTTTTCACGTTAATTTAGCCACATGGCGCTTTCAGGTTGATTTCGCCATTTGTCATTTCTCTATTTTTTAGTTATTCTAAATAAATTAACTTATATATTAAAGATTTCTATACTAAACATATAACTAATCTTTTCTTATTTAAATACAAATCAATTAGAAAGATTACAAACTTATATATTAAAAATCCATATACTAAACCTATAATAAATCTTTCCTTATTTAAATAAAAAATCAATTTAAAAGATTACAAATCAATCTACTAACTATCTATATATTCTATATATATATTATTATTATTTATATATATATACTAAAACAAAGGCCTAAATCTTACGTGTTGGCCAATGCTTGAATATGCATTATATTTCTTTTCATTATTGAGAAGATTTTTTTGATATACTTCTTTGATAAAAAAAAGATCTTATGGGAAGAAAAAAAAACGTATCCTATCTAAATATTAATATTAATAAAAAAATATGTATCCTAACTTTTAAAAGATAATTTAGTTAGATAATAAAATATTAAATAATCGAATATCAATTTCAATTTCAATCTATATAATGTTCATATCTCTTTAGTATAATTTTTAAAATATAATTTAAAAACGTATAGATTTATATTTAAAGTATATTTATGTTACATGAAATCCGTTTTTATGCATACAGAATAATATGTTTGCATATTGTATATTGTTTGTGTGCAAGAAATTTGTATTCATATCTTTTTAGTATAATTTTTAAAAGATAATTTAAAAATGTATAGACTTGTATTAGAAGTATAATCTACTACATATATATACTAAAGCATAATATTCACTGCACCACGTGGCGCCCCCAGAATGAGCCTGAATTTTACGCTGCCACATGGCGTCACGGTATTGAATTGGACATGTGGCAACCTGTGGTTTTTTAGATTTATTTTAAAAATAAAAAATTTGTAGTAATAGAATCCTACATTTGCCATACGAATACTATTTACAATAATTTTTTCCAAAATGTACAACAAAATATTCTGTAATATTTGATTCTCTTTTCCAATATTGACCACTGAATATTTTGTAATATTTGTTTATGCACTATACGAAAATAGATCTGTAATATTTTTAACATTAATTCTTTCCAAAATGGACCACCAAAAATCTTTTTTAATTTGCCTTTTTAGGGTTTTGTTTTGTTACTCAATAGTCAATTGACGTTTTATCCAATTACACACAAATTAAAAAACAATTTATTATTTCTTTAAATGCATCCATTAAGCAATATATCCAGATGCACTTAAATTTGAATTAAATTCAATTTGAAAGATATCAGATTAGACGCGTATACATATTGTTTCCTCATTAATTAAAGAAGAGTACTAAACAACAACTGGTTTAGATATCAAAATAAGCACCCACCAAAGTAATCGGAAAATAAAAATAATAATTAAGAGGGGTTGGACGACAAATAATTTTGATAAAAAATGAAATGCAAAAAACGTCAAATTAAATCGGAGAGAGTAGTATTTTTTCTAGATTTTGTAGGCATATTTTTCAAAATTCTCTATATATTTAATCTAGCTTAGTTACGATGTTTTTTGTTTACATTTTGATTGCATTTATTACTTTGCTATATATCAACTCTCTTCATCTATGATCAACTCCAAAATCACGTGATGTTTATATGAATTTAGAAAAATAAATTTGCAATATTTTTAACATTAATTCTATTTAAAATGGACCACAAAATATCCAATACACCTGTAGTACAATAATAAATTCGTACCAAACAAATAATTTGTTTTCAAAAACTGAACCTACATATTTGCTTACAAATCAGTGACATAAGAATATGGAGGATGACTCAGAGGATTATATAGTGCACGTGTTTATACTTGGTTTTTGTATTACTATACTACTGGTTAATTACGAATTAATTAGCATTTTAATTATGTAATATTTTATCTACTTTAATTGAGTAAACAGACACCTCCGATTACATACAAATATGCATCAGTGGCAATTCTCAGGGAAGTTTGTAAATTTAGTATTTAACTATCGAAATTACCGTGCCAGACGGGTTTTTATGTCATATATGTTGAATAAAATATACGAATAATTATTAAAATTAATCTATATATTTAAAAAAATAGATCTACATAATATTAATATCAAAATCATATCATGATCATAATTTCATAAATCAATCGTCCATATAATTAGGAAATTTTGGATTTGTATATAATTAGGAAATTCTGAATCTATATATAATCAGAAAATAAATGGATTTGTAATCTTTGTGCTTAATTTGAATTTAAATTAGGAAGAGGGATAAACAAATCCAAAATTTCCTATGCCCCGTGTCACTCTAAGAATAAACCATGCCACTTATCATCATCTCAATTTTTCAAGTAATAAAAATCTTATTTTAAAAATCAATATATATCTTAATTCTTTCCAATAAGAAAATTTGTAATCTTAACAATAATCCACCTAATTTTTAAAAATTTTCCATCATAAGCTAATCTTATATAAACAAATACACTTGGACCAAAAAAATCAATAAAATAAATTTCCATAATTATATAACATTTTTCATTTTTAATAATCGTATATTGATCTTATTAGGACCTTAATTTGTACATTTGTTTCCTAAATGTTCATAATATGTAGTTAGTAAATGATTAATTAGTAGCTTATAATAGGTCAATTATGTGCACTTTTTATTTGCACTGTAAAACTGCAAATATTTGCAATAAAAAAACATTATGCAGAATCTTAGAAAAAATGTTTTATAAGGATACATTATTACATACTCTATACTTAAATGAAATAAGATATAAATTATTACTTAGTAATGTTAAACTTCTAATTATTAGTTTAGTACGATTTTTTTTTATTAAAGGTAGTTTTCAATATTGAGCTATAAGTGTACTAACATTAATTTCATAAACCTATTTTTGAAAAATCTTATTTATTATATCTATTTTATATGGTCATGGTCTGGGAAAGGACGCATAGAAATATATATCTAATTTATTTAAGAGATATAATCATAAATACAATTACATTTTTTAGTCAAAGTATTATATTATAAATAATCTACTATATGTCTACTAAAACAAAACTTCAATATGCCACATTTCACCCTCACAATAAAAATGTCACATGCTATTTTTGTGAGAATTTCATTTTTTTTTGTAAATCAAAATTTATATAGAAAAAATTATATCTTACACCTTAACTAATTCCTAATTTAGATACAAATCAATCAAAATAATCACTTCCTAATTTACATACAATTTCCTAATTTAGATACAAATCAATCACATAAATAAATTAATCACTTCCTAATTTACACACAAAAGAAACACAAAAATCAATAACAAAGATTACCAATACAAAACTTCCACAACAATCTACTATGTATACACTAAACTAAAATCTAACTAAATCACATGACTCTCCCTAATCAAATCACCTTCATTTGTCATGTGTCATCCTCTCATTTTTTCACTTTGTTTTGATATATTTAATTATAAACTAAAAATCTAATATTTATCTACTAAACCAAAACTCATCTATGTCACATGGCATCCCCCTATTAAGCATATTTCATCGTTATATCACATGACATCCTCCTATTCTTTCTGTCACATGACATTTTCTCAATTTCTCAATTTAATATAATAAATATATATCAGATTCTCATATTTTCTAAACTAAACATGTCAATCATAATAACAATCTTTAAAAATCCCTTTTTTCAAAATTTAATATAATAATTATATATAAGATTATTCTATTTCTAAAACTAAATATCTCAATCAAAAGCATATAGTTTATATATATTATTATATTTCCATAATTAAAAATACTAAATAAAAAAGGCAAAAAATTCTAGGCACCACCATTAAGTAGTTTAATGAGGGATTATCAAATACATTTGGAAATATGCAATGGATAATATTTCAATTTAGTTACCATGAAAATATGTTTCTATGAATGTATTCTAACATTTCGAAAATATAAGACTAGGATCCAAAAGTTAGAGTCGCTAAAAGTAAACTTTATACAAAATAAAGGTGAAAATGTGCTATAAGTATAATAGTTTATGACCATGTCAATATATTTTTATGAAACATATTATTGGTATGCATAATCTTTTTTTTAGTCGTTCAAAGCGCGAAGTGTAATCTACTATATATCTACTAAACCAAAACCTTATGTGTCGTCACCACGTTTGATTTGCATACATGTCATCACTCATCTAACCATCATCCACTACATCATCCAACTATTAGGAAAAAAAAGATTATCAACTAAAAAAGCTGCAAAGAGTTCAGTAAAGATACGAAAAAAATAAAAAATTGTTTTCCATGTATAGAATAAGATAAATTTTGATTATAGTAAGTAATCACAATCAATAAGGTAAGTTTTTATTATAGAATCTCAATTTATATGCATAGGGGGTTTTTAACCTTTTATTTTCATAAGTAATCTTGAATAGATTAAAAAGTCTATTTTTCATATATCTTATTTGATGGTGTAAGTAAATATATATTAACTAATCTTGCTATATCATCTTAAAACACTTATTGTTTTTACAAATCTTCTATATTTTTTTCTACATATTGAAGCTATACAATTTTCTTACGATCAAGTCCACAAATTGCTTGAAACCCTAATCACGCAGCTCGACAATCATGTCATACAAGGAAGAATTATTTTAACTAATATATTAGACATACAGTTTTGAATCCTCGCATGCTCATGTCATAGTCAGACACTTCATACCCGTTCAAGTTTCAACGAAGACAAATTATCTTGAGTGTTTATTTTGTTGTGACGATAAACAATAGCCAGGACCAATCTCTTACAAATGTCGGTTTGTATATTCTTCGCCCTGTTTTCACTTATTGTCAGTTTTATGTTTGCATCATCAAGGTTTGAAGATTTTGATATGGGACAAAAAAAAATCTAATACTACTACCAATGTAGTATACAACGAAGTTTTTCATAATTTGTAGCAATTTTGAACATCTTACGAGATTTTATGTTTAAGGTTTTATTTTCATGTATTAGATAAACATTTTGATTATGCTTTATCGTTTTAGTAGTATAAATGTTAGGGATGTGACTATCCACATTTCAAAACTACTTAGCCAATTTTACTACTAATAAAGTTATGAAGAGTTTCGTCTCTCTTTCGATAATGTATTTTGTTAATCTCTTCAAAACTTTGTATTCAATTAGTCTTTTTTTACATTAGCATTCATCTACTTTTATAATAGTCACTACCTACATATTTCTATATCAATTAAATATATATTTTTTATATACTATTTTTTTTAAATGTAAGAAAAAATAAACAAATTTCGTGCAAGCCACGGATACTACACTAATTATTACCTAAACATCTAAAATGACAATCTTATCCGAACGGAGAGATTATAAAACAACAATGGAGAATCAAATCTATTAAATAATTCATGAAGAGATGATTGGTTTGAAGAAAGAAAAATAAGCAAGTCATGATAAGATCGTACTTGATAGTTTGATGGCTCAATATGATAGATGATTAATTTACGGGGTTGATGCGCACGTTCGGGGAAATTTTATTTTTTTATAAAAATAAATTTTATTTTTTTATAAAAATAAATTTTATTTTTTATCCATTATGGGTACTGGGTAAGCTGAACTGTTTGGTAACGGTGAATCGTATGCAAAATCGATTTAGCAAAGGTTAGCTTTTTTAGGATTTTAGTTTGCTATCTTAGTATCTCCTAGCTGATAAAATAAACCGAAATTTTTTATTTTCGGATAATCGATTGTTGTCTGCTAACTGAAAGCACATTCGGTTTTTTTCAAATAATTTTATTTGTTACCTTTTAGCGGACGATTTTTATTTTTTTTTAAAGTACAGGAACAATTTCTACTAGTGCGCCTATCATCTGCGTTAATCTAAATAGATGAAAGTTACACTACTTCTAAATGGCTAGTCAATAGTCACTAAATAAAGAACGGGCAATCCTGGAACGGGCATGCTAAATACACGCGAGAATGTGATTAAATGTACGCGGTTTTATACGCTTAAGGTAAGCGTCCGGTTTTACACGCTTAAGATAAGCGTGGAGGGGTATTATGGGTATTTTGAAAATACATTCTTACACGCTTAGCTTAAGCATATGCTTACACGCTTAGCTTAAGCATATGCTTACACGCTTAGCTTAAGCATATGCTTACACGCTTAAGATAAGCGTGTAGTTTTTTTTTTTTTGCAAGTAAAAAAACCCTAAAAGCACACGCTTAAGCTAAGCGTATGCCTACACGCTTAAGCTAGGCGTATAGTACTAATTTTTTTTCTCTTCAAAATTGCATTTTTTTCCCATAATCATGTAGAGAATTTCAATACGAGTCCGTACATATAAAATTCGTCCAAAACGGACATCGTTTGCCCCTCCAAAAGCCCAAAAAACAAAGCCTTCAACCCGTGCGCATCCGTAAGCTTTTATAAACTTCAATGGAGGATTTGGCAAATTTCTTGGATTCGATTGAAGCCATTAACTATTGGGCATTTAAGAGGACCTTATCATACATGTAATTCCACATTTAATCGGATTGAATGTCGATTAAAATCGTAGAATTTTAGCCCCAAAGCCACCGTGTCGTCCAAGGGGCCGATTTGAAAAAATCCAAAATTGGATCAAATCGTCTTCAATTGGAGGGCATGAACCATAGAGCCTTGTTGAGGGTATCCTAAGATTCAAAATGCCTATAAAATCCCCTTCAATCGTTGCCCCAATGCATCCAATTTCGAAGTCAAAACTCATGAACCTTAAATCCCGTTATCGGTTGTTCTTGACCGAAATTCGAGCACATGCAAGCTTTATTCTTGCAATTATTGGTACTACTAGCCTTGAAAATTGGTCATCTTTCAAAGCCCTTTCTTTACATCGCCGGAAAAAGACCACTTTTATTCAATTTGGAGTTTTTTCGACGAGGTGTCAAGAAGGTATTCCGGCGGGATTGAATTTGTGCCCATTTTGCGAATTTTGGGGTATTTTTGATTTGTTTTGTCTTAATCTTGGTTAAATTAATTAATCTAGATTAGTGAAAAATATTTTATGATCAATTTGGTTAAATTAATTAATCTTAGACTTATATACTATAGTATTTCATTAAATCAAATATACTTAAACTTATATACTATAGTATTTCATTAAATTTCATATAGTTACACTTATGTACTATAGTATTTCATTACATTTCATATAGTTATACTTATGTATTATAGTATTTCATTACATTTCAGATAATTACACTTATGTACTATAGTATTTCATTACATTTCATATAGTTACACTTATATAGTATAATATTTCATTAAATCTAGTATACTTAAACTTATATATTATAGTATTTTATTATATTTCATATAGTTACACTTATATACTATAATATTTCATTAAATTTTGTATAGTTACACTTATGTACTATAGTATTTCATTACATTTCATATAGTTACACTTATGTACTATAGTATTTCATTACATTTCATATAGTTACACTTATATAGTATAGTATTTCATTAAATCTAGTATACTTAAACTTATACATTATAGTATTTTATTATATTTCATATAGTTACACTTATATACTATAGTATTTTATTAAATCAAGTATACTTAGACTTATATACTATAGTATTTCATTAAATTTCATATAGTTACACTTATGTACTATAGTATTTCATTACATTTCATATAGTTACACTTATGTACTATAGTATTTCATTACATTTCATATAATTACACTTATATAGTATAGTATTTCATTAAATCTAGTATACTTAAACTTATACATTATAGTATTTTATTATATTTCATATAATTACACTTATATACTATAGTATTTCATTAAATCAAGTATACTTAGACTTATATACTATAGTATTTCATTAAATTTCATATAATTACACTTATGTATTATAGTATTTCATTACATTTCATATAGTTACACTTAGGTACTATAGTATTTCATTATATTTCATATAGTTATACTTATGTATTATAGTATTTCATTACATTTCATATAGTTACACTTATATAGTATAATATTTCATTAAATCTAGTATACTTAAACTTATATATTATAGTATTTTATTATATTTCATATAGTTACACTTATATACTATAGTATTTCATTAAATCAAGTATACTTAGACTTATATACTATACTATTTCATTAAATTTCATATAGTTATACTTATGTACTATAGTATTTCATTACATTTCATATAGTTACACTTATATACTATAGTATTTCATTATATTTCATATAGTTACACTTATGTACTATAGTATTTCATTACATTTCATATAGTTACACTTATATAGTATAGTATTTCATGAAATCTAGTATACTTAAACTTATAAATTATAGAATTTTATTATATTTCATATAGTTACACTTATATACTATATTATTTCATTAAATCAAGTATACTTAGACTTATATACTATAGTATTTCATTAAATTTCATATAGTTACACTTACGCACTATAGTATTTCATTACATTTCATATAGTTACACTTATGTACTATAGTATTTCATTACATTTCATATAGTTACACTTATGTACTATAGTATTTCATTAAATCTAGTATACTTAGACTTATATACTATAGTATTTCATTAAATTTCATATAATTACACTTATGTACTATAGTATTTCATTACATTTCATATAGTTACACTTATGTACTATACTATTTCATTACATTTCATATAGTTACACTTATGTACTATAGTATTTTATTACATTTTATATAGTTACACTTATATAGTATAGTATTTCATTAAATCTAGTATACTTAAACTTATATATTATAGTATTTTATTATATTTCATATAGTTACACTTATATACTGTAGTTTTTCATTAAATCAAGTATACTTAGACTTATATACTATACTATTTCATTAAATTTCATATAGTTATACTTATGTACTATAGTATTTCATTACATTTCATATAGTTACACTTATGTACTATAGTATTTCATTACATTTCATATAGTTACACTTATATAGTATATTATTTCATGAAATCTAGTATACTTAAACTTATATATTATAGAATTTTATTATATTTCATATAGTTACACTTATATACTATATTATTTCATTAAATCAAGTATACTTAGACTTATATACTATAGTATTTCATTAAATTTCATATAGTTACACTTACGCACTATAGTATTTCATTACATTTCATATAGTTACACTTATGTACTATAGTATTTCATTACATTTCATATAGTTACACTTATATACTATAGTATTTCATTAAATCTAGTATACTTAGACTTATATACTATAATATTTTATTATATTTCATATAATTACATTATATACTATAGTATTTCATTATATTTTATATAGTTATACTTATGTACTATAATATTTCATTAAGTCTAGTATACTTAGACTTATATACTATAGTATTTCATTATATTTCATATAGTTACATGTATATATTATAATATTTCATTATATTTAATATAGTTACACTTATGTACTATTGTAATTCATTAAATTTCATATAGTTACACTTATGTACTATAGTATTTCATTAAATCTGGTATACTTAGACTTATATACTATAGTATTTCATGAAATTTCATATAGTTACACTTATATACTATAGTATTTCATTATAATTTAGTATTTTGAACTTATTACTTATATACTATAGTTACACATTATGGTTAAGTATTATGAACTTATTACTTATATACTGTAGTTATGTATTATAGTTAAGTATTACAAAATATATTAGTTATAATTTATAGTTATGCATTATAATTAAGTATTACATACGTATTACTTATGTACTATAGTTAAATATTATGGTTAAGTATTTATGAATTTATTACTTATATTCTATGTATTATAGTTACATATTATGAACTTATTACTTACATATTATATGTCGGGCACAAAATTGATCCTAAAATCTTTTTTACTAATTTAGATTAATTAATTTAACCAAGATTAAGACAAAACAAATCAAAAATACCCAAAAATCGCAAAATGGGCACAAATTCAATCCCGTCGGAATACCTTTTTGACACCTCATTGGAAAAACTCCAAATTGAATAAAAGTGGTCTTTTTTCGGCGATGTAAAGAGAGGGCTTTGAAAGAGGACCAATTTTGAAGGCTAGTAGTACCAACAATTGCAAAAATAAAGCTTGCATGTGCTCGAATTTCGGTCAACAACAACCGGTAACGGGATTTAAGGTTCATGAATTTTGACTTCGAAATTGGATGTATTAGGGCAACGATTGAAGGAGATTTTATAGGTATTTTGAATTTTAGGATACCCTCAACAATGCCCTATGGTTCATGCCCTCCAATTGAAGACAATTTGATCCAATTTTGGATTTTTTCAAATCGGTCTCTTGGACGAGACGGTGGCTTTGGGGATAAAATTCTACGATTTTAATCGACATTCAATCCGATTAAATGTGGAATTATGTGTATGATAAGGTCTTCTTAAATGCCCAATAGTTAATGGCTTCAATCGAATCCAAGAAATTTGCCAAATCCTCCATTGAAGCTTATAAAAGCTTACGGATGCGCACGGGTTGAAGGTTTCGTTTTTTGGGCTTTTGGAGGGGCAAACGATGTCCGTTTTGGACGAATTTTATATGTACGGACTCGTATTGAAATTCTCTACATGATTATGGAAAAAAAATACAATTTTGAAAAAAAAAATTAGTACTGTACGCCTAGCTTAAGCGTGTGCTTTTAGGGTTATTTTACTTGCAAAAAAAAAAAAAAAACTACACGCTTAGCTTAAGCGTGTAGACATACGCTTAAGCTAAGCGTGTAAGAATGTATTTTCAAAATACCCACAATACCCCTCCACGCTTACCTTAAGCGTGTAAAACCGGACGCTTACCTTAAGCGTGTAAAACCGCGTACATTTAGCCACATTTTCGCGTGTATTTAGCCATTGCCATCCTGGAATGCTCTATAATTTTCTTTTGGCTCACTCATTATAAATACTTATAGGACTTTTTTAACTTATATTTTTTTCTAAAAGAAATTAGTACTATAAAAGGAATATTGATCCTATATACACACTTTAAATTGTCTAAACGCACACTATTTGGTGCATTTAATGTAGCCGTATAGCTTAGTGCGTTAAAGTTAGCCGCACAAGGGACAAAACTGAAAAAAAAAACTGAAAAATGTCCAGAATCTGTGCGTTAACTTAGCCATATAGCACTGTAGCTGTACGTTAAACCTTACCACACAAGTTAGCAATTGGGCTTATAACGTAGCCTAATAGGAGTTCAACCTGTGCATTAACATTAGCAGTACAGGTGTACTACTAATATTAACGCACAAAAAAAAATTAGGTTAACATTAACAGTACAACTATATGATATAACCAAATTGGATATAACTATAAGGATATAACCAAATTTGATATAACTATACTATATAATCATAGTATATAACTATATGATATAACCATAGTATATAACTATATAATATAATATAGTATATAACTATATAATATAATATAGTATATAACAATAGTATATAACTATAGTATATAACGATATGATATAACCAAATTGGATATAACCATAGTATAAAACCATAGAATATAATACATGATATAACCATAGTATATATAACCAAATTGGATATAACTATAAAGATATAACCATAGTATATAACAATAGAATAGAATATAGGATATAACCATAGTATATAACAATATAATATAACCATAAGATATAATCATAGTATATAACTATGGAATATAACAATATGATATAACCAAATTGGATATAACTATAAGATATTATCATAGTATATATGGAATATAACAATATGATATAACCAAATTGTATATATAACTATAAGATATTATCATAGTATATAATTATATGATATAACCATAGTATATAATTATAGAATATAATATAGTATATAACTATAGAATATAATATAGGATATAACCATAGTATATTAATAGAATATAACCATGAGATATA